>CM068373.1:73782529-74982529 GCA_034769895.1 Magicicada septendecula | reverse complement strand
AAGGGAAAACAAGTGGAGTCAAATGTGAAGACGATGTTGATTTGTTTTAACTTCCATGTTCCGTAAGAAAATGGAAGTATGGTGATCGCACAAAAAAATCCTGTTCGAGATAAGAGCTGATTCTGATTGTACTACCCTCAAAACATGAAGAACAGTCATTTTCCGAAAAGTGTCTGTGTGTAGAATGTTTTATATGGGGAACGATAACTGCCGCAGATTCAAACAGAATCAAATAATCTTTTTGCATATATGCCCAAGTTGTGGAGGACTCAAGGCCTATTGGGGTTGAGGGTACTAGCAGGCGCCGCATACCTGCACCGGTTGTAAAACTAGTAAAAGGTTTTAAAGTGACCGCTGTCAACATTTGTCACTGACATGTCTGTTGTTATAGACTTTGCTAGGGTTTCCAACGGTTGTAAATGTATGTGGCTAATTCTAGCGGTTTAACAGACATTCGTAGTGCATTCATTGGTAAGTCTTGTCCCCATCCATACAGTGGTTTCAGATACACTTTCAGTGGTTAGTCGCTTGGATTTTAAAATATCCAATTTCAGTTATTTCAAGAGATATCGACATAAATAGGAAAACTACGCGAAAATTGATAAACGAGTTCAGGGAGATCCTTACTCTCCGGCTAATGGAAAACAGCTCCCTCAAAAATCGGCGGCCCAGGAGTTATTATTAAAATTGATGAAAGAAGAAAGTATAACAGGGACCAATTAACCAAAACTCGGTAGGGGAATTTGCTGGAGAACAAAAAAGTGCTTCTTAAAGGCGATGTTGGTGGATAAACACGATGCTAATACACTAAATTTTAGATAATATAGAACCAGGAATCACTATAGTTACAGATATGTGACGCGGCTACAACTCGCTCGAACAATATGGGCATACACATTTGTCTGTGAATCATTCGCTTAATTTTGTTATGTCCTCGCAACTTTGCTGTTCACGCCCAAACGACCAAGAGCCACTGGTTCAAAATTAAGCGTGATATGCGGAGAAGAGTCGGGGAAACGTCTGTTAGTACACTTTAGACGTACTTAATTGAATATATTTGGAGAAATATGTTTTTTCCTGCTGAAGAATTACTTAATGATTTTTTTTGCGGCTATTCATTATTTTTAATCGCAATGTTTAAATTGATTATACAGTAATTAGTAATTAATAAATTTAGCTAAAAAGAAGTAAATTAGAAAAATCTAAAAATAAATAATGTTAAAAAAATAAATTTAATACGTAGGCAGATAATAAACAGATGTAAGAAAACGACAAGGCCTCAGTGGCCGCTTTTAGTAAGTCAAGCAAAATTGTTCTTGAAATACAAGTATCAACATTTCTCTCTTATCATTAGCTGCTGTGAGCATACTTTGCTCGAAAACACCTGTCTGCTTAAAAATGTCTCTCAGGCCACTGGAGGTAGCCAAATACTTTTATAACCCTTGGAGAAATCACAAACCTATATAACAATAGATTACTGTCAGTAAACAGTACAGTATAATAAAATAACCTTTTCCTGGTTTTACAACCAGTGCAGGTATGCGGCGACTTCTAGTACCCTCAACCAGCCTGTTGATCGGTTAAGGAGGAGGAGTAGTTTACCTGCAACGTTTTACGTTTTAACAAGAGTAAAGTACTTAACTTTTTCAAACAATGGTAATTTTAAAAAATAAAATAATTTGTTGCCAGGCAATCAGGTTATTCGGTTATGATGGAGGGGTAGTTTACCTGCATTGTTTTGTGTTTTATCAAGAGTAAAGTACTTAATTTTAATAAATAATTGCCCCGATAAAAAGTCATATGAATCCATTGTAAAATGGTAAATGAGATAATTATAAATGAAGCGGGTAGCTGAAGGGGGATGGGGTAATTTAAAAAAAATTGTTGCGCTGAAATTAAATAAGGTACGTATATTTAATTTTGAAGGATAAGATACCTTAGAAATTACATATGATAAAACTGTTACTTTATGAAAGTGTAAATATCATTAATGGTGAGGGTCGGTTGAGGAGGAGCGATGATTATCTGCATAGTTGAGTTTCTGTATAAGAATAAAGTACCTAATTTTATAGATAAAGTGACTCAAAAATAACTTTATGTTAAACGACTACCGCATAATAACAAAAATATCTATAAATAGTCAAAATATTTTTAGGGTGGGCGATACCTTTTTTAAAAATTATCGAACCGAATTCAAGTAAATGATTTTAAATATAAATCTTAGAATGCGGAAGTCATGTATGGTTCTCCATACCGATATTTTTGATGCTAACGGAATTGTTCACGGTCAGTTTCTTCTCCCGCATCAAACGGTTAACCAGGAATTCCGTTATAGAAACGTTTGCGTGACGCAGTGAGACGAAACGTTCTGAGTCAGGCGGAATAGTGAGTGAGTGTTCCACCACGACAACGCGCCCGTCCACACGGCCTTGAGTGTGCGACGATTCCTGAGAAAAAAATGACATGACCCCGCTTCGCCATCCCTCCTACTCACCAGACCTCGCTCCGTACGACTTCTTTTGTTTTCTCGCGTAAAAAGAGAGACTGAAGGAAAACGTTCTGTGGGTGTGGAAGAAGTGAAGAAAAAACGATGGAATCACTAAAAGGACGATGAGCGAACACGATGAGTTCCAGGACTGCTTCGAGAAGTGGAAAAAACGTATTGAGAAACTTTTAGCTTTAATAGACGGTATTTTGAAGGGTGTAAGTTTGTTAACTAGTAAAAATAAATAAAACAGTTTACATTTGAAAATTCTGCTTACTTTTGGGCTCCCCCGTATAAAATAAATTGGTACAAGTTTGTGTAACTGAAGAAGAGACAAATGTTTAAAAATATAAACAATTATTTAACATAAATTTTGTAACGAGACGGTTATTCTGTTACAAAAATAAATATGAAAATGTGAAAATTTTGTTTAAATTTAATTTATTGGAAAATTGTTTTATTTTATTTATTTATTTATTTCTTTATTGATTAATTATTTATTAGTTTACTATTTATTATATTAATCCTCGTTATTTTAATTACTACTTTATTTGATTTATTTTGGTGGTTTAGAAATAATTTGTTTCCAGCGTTAAATAGATTATGAAATTGAATAATCAATTTGTGGTATTTGAATATTCGGTGATTTTACTCCTTTGCGATGTTATTCTCTTCCTCCTTGACGTCCAGGTTTCAAGTGCTACCTGAAATTGTTTTAAATATATGTTTCACAAAGAAATAAAACTCAAAAATGGAATGTTTAAATGAATTTATTAATCTTGATGCGATTAATCGACTTTGAGTCGAAATACTGTTTCACAGCTCGAAAACTCTTATCTCAGGTCGTTTTGGTTTCTTTTATTTAAGTTATTAACATTTTAAAAATTCATAGGTTCTTTTAACTGTTATCAAAAGTCAGAGAAAGGGCAATGCTGAGAAGTACAATACTTACAATTAAAAATTCTTAATGATAAAATAGAAATAAGATTTATTATAAAAATGTCAGTAAAAATTGAATTGTTCGAACCAACAGCTATGCGTGGGCTGACGTCATCACAGCTGACGCTCGGGTATATGATCAAAGATGGCCGCCTTCTTGCTACGTATTTACGCCAAGATTTTCTCGTCGATTCTCCTCCAAATAAATGTTGATTCTTTATGTGTCCTTCATCAGAGCAGTAGTGATTAATTTTTCTTCATCGTAGTGTAATTATTCTGTATTAGTGATCCGTTTTTGTGGGTTCGGTGATAGGTGTAGTTTAAAAGTGTCCTCGTTCAAATAGTTCGTCCAGAACGTTGTGCTGATATTCACATTAGATAATTTCTGATTAGTGCCTGGACTGTTCCGATATCTTGTTTACAATTTCCAATCTTCCTAAATGTAATTGTTGGATTTCTTTTATTTGACTTTAGTATTAATAAATCATATTTTAAATTTCTTTTTCATAGGCTTAGTTCATGTCAAATTATTTTTTATCTTTCTGAGCTATATCGTTCTGATGTGTTTACCTCCACGTTTAACAATTAACTCCCAGTTTTTTCTTCATCATAAAAAAGGTCCTGGCTGATTTATTAGTAAATTTACATTGTTTCAGTCAGCTGATTGAAGTCTCAAGTTTGGTTTTGTACAAAAGAATTGAATTTTACATTATATTATAAATTACATTTTGTTTATTATCTATTCTTATTTAATTCTCATTACATAATCAAATTCCTTATTTAATTCTGAATAATTTAACACCATACATGATACATTTTGTAGTATTTTTTAACTCAAAAGTCACATTTACAGTATATTTGGTTGTAGGCTTTAACTATTTTACTTCCTCCCACATTAAATGGTTTACAATCTATGTTATATTCCAATTATCATTAAACAAGATCATTGATTGAATTATTATGATTTGGTTTCTTTAATTCTCAGTAATTTGATAATTTACTTAGCTAATTTGAATACTATCTTCAATTTAGGCTTTCCTTTAGACTCCAGTGTTTATTACACTTGCCCTTTTTTCTAATAATATCTTATACATTCCTTCATTACTGTCACAAAGTGTTGTTACATTTATTATAAATGGTTAGTGAGTTACACTCAACAATTTTCATTCATTTAATTAGTTTCATCAGCTTATTTTCTAGTAATTTATAATGGTGAGATTTACAATTTGGCCTATATTTTTATATTAGTTCAATTACAAAGTTTACTATTATTTCAGCTTGCTAATACCCTTTCTGACATACAATTCTAATAAAATCTTAACAACTAAATTGCCCTTACTTAATTACAACATCGTTTTTGATTAATTGACATCATTAAAACATAATAAAGATATTATCTTAAAAATAAATTTAATCTCAAGCATTCAATGCTGTGAGTTCAATGAACTTTTAACACAACAAAACAAATCTGTTTTTATTTAAACAGTCTATTAAAGTTAACTATTATTCAGTCTATTGCTGTTTTTGTTTTAATTTAGGGATTTACCCTGGTTCACCTCACTTATTCACTGCATTCCCTAATCTTATTTATAGTCATTTTATCTAGTCTTGGGGAATGAGGAACATCACTTAGATGGGATTATTATTAGTCACTTTTCACAATAAAAATAAATCACACTTGTCCAATTGTAGTCATATATCTAAAATCTTTACTTACACTTACTTTACATTTATTCTTATTTTATTTTATTGTACTTTCCTTAGTTTATATTTTTGGGGTTTTTATTTTTATAATGTGGGATTGTTTTTTCAATAGTTATCATCTTATTCTGGGGTTTTATTTATCAGTGGTATTTCCCTACATGCTCCTATTCTACCTGGGTATATTTACTCTATACGTTGGACTATCATTATCTTCCTATGGTTTATTATAGATTGTATGTTTGTTTTTAATGAACTTTATTTCTTTGAATTTAGGATTTCAGTTTACTGTTGTTCTTAATTAATTATTATAGTAATTTTTCTTTAAGCCAGTTTGATTTTTATTCTATACTTGCTTATTTTTTGAATTATAACAAGGTGGATTTTCTGTCATGCTACAATATATATGTAATAAATACGCACACTAAATCGCAAATCCAAAAGTGACTGATTGGGCGGTTGCAACACATGTATTTATACAGGACTATAAATATACGTATAATATACTTGCACATACAGTAGTGCATCGATTATCCGAACCTCTCGGGACGAGGGTCCGTTCGTACAATCGATATTTCGGATAATAGAGCTTAAATTGAAGACATTATTTCTCTTTACAAAAACAAAGATTTTTAGTACAATTTATTTCTAACATACTGTTACATAATTACTGCAAACTGTATACTGTACTGTAATGTATTACTAAGGCTAAAACTCATTGAATTAAAACTGAGTGTAATTAGTAAAAATCAAAAGTTAATTTAAACAATATTAGAGTTTAATGACAAACACTGTACTATAAAATTAACTAAAAATTAAAAAAACAAAACAAAACATACAGTACCATGCATTTTCACTTATTTGAAGAATTGTTGTATCACTGTCTGCTTCAAACCGATACCCCGTTTTCTGGCTGCTAGAGACTAAAATCGTTTAAGATTCATAAGCTGAATATAATCTGTCTTGTCTTCTGTTTCGGCCCACTTTAGAAAAGTTTCAAGTGCGTCAAAAGCTTTTGCTGCCGTCGGTGGTTTTGTATTAGTAGCATTCTCGCCGTCTTCATCTGAATCGGTTTTGTTTTCATTAGGCCTACGTTCATTTAATGACTCAACTATCTCTTCATCGGTTAATAACTGAAAACCGGGATCGGCTTCATCCACCTTTAGCCGATTCTTTGTTTATCGATTGTAAGGCTGTTTAGCTACAGCGTTTATTTATTACTGTACAGTACTGTAATAATTTATAGTATACAATTTTGACATGATAATGTCTTATGGCTGGGGGTCATTTGAAAATTTCTGTAACGCATCACGCTGCATGACGTCATCATTTACCAGCCGGGAATCGTTAACTAAAACCGCGACCGCTAACGTGCTAACGTCCGTCGCAGATTAAAGACCTAACAAGCAAACAACACTGCATAGCTGTAGATAGGTATGTAACCAATCAGTCAGTCAGTAACCATAATAATGTTGCGTTTAGCTGGCGGCTGAAAGACATTATCATGCTCTTAAGCTTTTACTATTTGGTAAACGGTACTTTACATTTTTTTATGTTCAATACGCCTACATGTGTCCAGTACATAACTGTATAGTACAGTACAGTACATAATTGTACTTTTTATTGAGTTCGGATAATAGATCGTTCGGTTAATGCATGTTCGGATAATAGATGTATATGCAATTAAGTTTTATATATTAGTTTCAGTTTAGCATATTTATAAAAACTACTTGCATGACTTTGTGTTTACAGATGGTAGGCATTGTATTGCCCGTGACTCTGTTTCTGGTACAGTACAACAACGCACAACACAAGCATAAGTAAAACCGGAGCCACTGGCGTGACGCACATATTTGTCTCTCCTATTCCTGTTGCATGTGTCAGTGTTATGGTGGTGTATCTGAAACTTTGGTGTAATGTTTCTGCGAAATAACAATTTAACTATAAATTTAATAACTTATTACAACATTTGAAAATACAGACATATTTATGTTTTTCAAATTACGAACCTGTGCTTGTCCAAAGTTAACAAATGGATTTACACCTACACACACACGAATTCACACACACACACACACACACACACACACACACACACACACACACACACACACACACACACACACACACACACACACACACACACACACACACACACACACACACACACACACACACACACACACACACACACACACACACACACACACACACACACACACACACACACACACACACACACACACACACACACACACACACACACACACACACACACACACACACACACACACACACACACACACACACACACACACACACACACACACACACACACACACACACACACACACACACACACACACACACACACACACACACACACACACACACACACACACACACACATGTTATCAAATTACTCAATTTCTTGTAGTAAATAGTAACAATTTCTTGTAGTTGTAACAATTTCTTGTTGTAATTAGTAAATAAAAAGTACATATTTTTACATGTAATTGTGTTGTAAGACCAGTTGACCAGTTAACTGATTGGGCAACAAAATATATGAAAAAGAAAAATATAATATTAAACGTAATTTAAAATGTTAGGAAAATATTATATATGACTCATTTTTCTCTCTTCTGATGTAGATTGACCTACACCTCTTCCACCTTATCTCCTCCTCCATTGGCACTATAGTACAAATCGGGCCCTGGCCACAACCAATATTTTACCTTCATTATACTCTACCCATCGCCGCACTCCGCCAATACCATATTCCGAGAGTCCTTGCATTTTCCGCTACATCGTCTTTTCATTTTTTTCTGGGTTTGCCTCTAGGTTTCATCCCCTGCCTAATTTTGTAACACAAATTGTCAAAGGTACTTTGTAACATTCTTTTTTGCGGTTTCTACAACCTTCCGTCTTAATGACGAATCGGAACCAGTGCACAATATTTGTAATCTTACAAATACTGTAGGCGGAACTCCATTACATATTTAGTATAATTCATCATTATACGTCAAATGGTACAGATTGCATTCCTGTTAAGTATATTCCAGGGATTGGAAACAAAAATAATTATTTTTGTAATAATTATAGACTATATGTATGTATAATTGTAGCGTATGTTTTCTTTGAAAATAATATACTGTATAAGTCCATAGCTACATAAAGATTCTTAGGTTTTTAAATATGGAAGGTTTATCGAGGGTCAATCAATAAGTATAACAAAAGTTTTACATTATTTGTGTGGCCGTTTCGACAATATTTATTGTTATCAATAGAACCTGTGTACGGATACAACAGAAAATATCAAACACATAACCAGATCAATTAATGGAGTGCGTATGAGAGGGTGAGACAGTTTGGTTTATATCAGAAAAATGATTACATTTCTTGCATATTGCTTTAAGTAAATATTTTTTTTTTCATTTATTTAAGTAGACGATGCCGATGAAGAAGAACGTCCGAGAAGAACGAATCCCAAAAATTAAAGTTAATGGCAGTGAATCTGAGAGGGTAGATAGTTATATTCGGTCCCTCTTGACGTCAAAAATCAGATTGCAATGGAAATTCACGACAAACTAGCCATAGGAAACAGATGCTACTTTTCTTTGCTGCCTATCCTAAAGTCCAGAAACATTTCTAGAACCTCCAAGGCCCAGATTTACAAAACCGTATTACGACCATTAGTATTTTATGCTTCAGAAGCCTGGACCATACCCTCAGCCCAAGAAGATATGACCAGAAGATGGGAAAGAAAGATTATGAGGAGGATATATGGGGATGTACTAGACGCCGGAATGTGGCGTATGAGGACAAATGGGCAATTGTACGAACTACACAAGGAACCGGACATCGTCACAGTAATAAAGCAAGGTAGAATTAGATGGGCAGGTCACGTACAAAGAGTGACAGAGGAAAGAGCAGTAAAAAAGTGTTAAATGGAGAACCAGGAAGAACGAGAACAAGAGGGAGACCAAGAAGAAGATTGATGGACGATGTAGACGAAGACTTGAGAGCAGCAGCAGCAGCAGCAGCAGCAGCAAACTGTAAACTGAGTAAATAAATGGAGGGCAGTCTTCATTCTAGTAGTTTCTAGTAGCAGTAAATTAACACATTGTATAAGAAATTTGTTAGTTTGTAATACCGTTAATAACTGGAACAGACTAATTTAAAAATAATATACGGGGATTGTTTGTGTAGAAAAAAATATCCTCATATATCTCTAATTAGATGAGTTATTCGGCATACATGAGCTGGTTATTAAAGCTAAAACATGAGCTAAACCATTAAAAGTGTACTTGAGCCTGGTGCTAATTAAAGCTAAAACGCCTGCCATTGGAAGTGGTTTACAGTGGCGTATCTAGAATTTGCCCTTGAGGGGTGTCCGGGGTCGGTTCGGCTTCATACAAAAGAAAAATAAGTTAAGACTAATCAATATTACCATCTTTAAAGTGGCTGAAATCAGTCCCATTAAAGTAAACGGTAATAACACAATATACGCGTTATTGAAACATTGCTTACAAGATACTTAGGCCTATTGACTGAATTGGTTTTTCTATATTTCATATTTCAAACGTATACGCTAATGCTATGTAATAAACCTGTTTGCGTAGGTTAAAAAAGGGTTACTTTTTACTGTCGTACACAGCTGAAAACGATAATAAAACAGCCTAGAAATTAAGAGATTAACAAAATTTGTTAACTTTTTTCGACCCTCTGGGGAGGGGGGTCCCGTCTCCTGTCGCGGGGTCTCGAATCCTCTCCCGTCCGTCTTCCTCTTAAATACCCCCATGGTGATTTACAAATGTTCTGTAACATTAAGTTCGTCGTACAACGCGAGAGTAATAGACTAATTATTCCTTGTTAGAAAATGAGGATGTCTTATAAAGAGCTATGTTTCAATTTCCAAGAAGTGGCAAGAGAGTACTCACTGAAAATTTCAGTAAGAAAGGCCAAAACTAAAGGTAAACATTCAGTGAGGACTAAGATAGTTATAAACAACAACAATTTAGAACAAGTGAGCCGTTTAAAAGATCTCGGCTGTACAGTAAGCTATGAATCTGAATATGATATAAGAGAGAAGACAAATGAATTTATGAATATTTGTAGTACGATTCATAGAAATCTTAGAAATAAAACAAGACACAGAGTAAGGATTAAATTTTATAAGACAAATGGAATACCCACGTTGATTTACGCGAGTGAGGCGTGTGTCATGACTAAAAAAGGAAAGCCGCAAAATTTAGAGAGCTGAAACACAGTTTCTTCGAAATACTTTAAATTATACATTGCAAGATAGAATAAGGAATGAGGATATCAGAGAAAAACTCGAAGTAAAGGACATAAATGAAATTGTTGTAATTTACAGAAGACAATAGTGAGATCATCTGCACAGGATGACAGAGGATCGATTACCGAAAGCGGCACTGAACTGTAAAGCCACTGGTAGAAGAGACGTGGGTCGTCCGAAGATGAGATTGGTGCCGGAACAGGTTTATATAACCTAATCCTTGAAGAGGAGGAGAAGAAGAAGAAGATTCCTTGTTCCTATTCGTTCTTTAATATTTATATTAAGAAAAGAGTTAATTATATTAAATATTATTTATTAAGAGTAACGATAACCAGCCGATGAGTACGATATATGTATATAAATATTATTGAAAAGACGTAAGCGTTTAGCACGGAACTCCACTAACGTACACGCATAGTTAATTGACCCGTTACATTTATGGTTTATTTACGACTTTACAAAGCGACCGAATGACATTTACAATCAATTTGACATTGACATTAACTTAGAGGGTGACACTGACATTTGTCTTCCGTGCCACCTGACAGTTGTAACGTTGCCAATTGATTACCGCTTTCTCTATCATCGTTTTTTCCGTTCTTCTTGTCATTTAGAATCATGTCGCCATCATCAACGACATTTAACTTCTATCTGTGTTTCGCAGAGTGAATTATATAATCCACTGTTTCGACAACTTTGCAAAACTCATCGGTCTTCTTGCACAAGTTAACCTTCAAAGTTTAGCATGCATGTTTACAAGGTATCCAAGTTACTTGTGTAAGTAGACAGGGGCGAACCTAGAATTTCATTTCGGGGGGGATTTTTTTCAACCACATATCGTTTTCTTAGAGTATTTTTTTTACTCATATTATAATGAAAATCGTTTCAAATTAAAACTAATGGGAAAATAATGGCAGTAATTCACTAATTTAATAAAAATTAATTAATAACATATAGTTTGCCTTGGATGCCTAACTTGGTCATAAAGTAATAAATTGGCCTAATAAATTAATAAAGAAAATTTTGTCTGTGTACGTGTGTGTGTTTGTGTTGTAGGATTAACACATGCAAGAACACGACAAATTTTAAATGAACGTATGTTTCATTTTACAATATTTTGTTTCTTAGAGCTAGGTAGAGTATATTACATCAACCCATGTCCATTATGAAAAATAATGTTATGAAATTAAAACTTATTCACATTATGTGCTTTGTGGTTGAAGTTATGAACATGTAACATAAAGTTAAAATATAAAAAGATAAATCCTTATTTCTCGTAACCAGCGGAAAAACGTATCCTATTCTCTTTCAAGCCGACTTCTTTTCATTTTTCACCATTTCTTTCAACATCTGTTATATTTATTATTGAGTATATGGCATATTAGTTTATATTATTTAAACTTGCCATTGACCCAAATAGTAATATTTTAAATTGACGAAACTTGGAAGTCAATTAATTACGTTAAAAAAAAACAACCAGTTTCAAATTTTTTGCTAAAATATAAAAATTTTTTTTTTCGGATTTCGGGGAGAGGGGGAATGTATCCTCAATATCCCCCTTAGGTTCGTCCCTGTAACTTTTTAACCTTTTCAGTCCGCCTTGTGACTTCATTTTTATATTGACGACGCGTTTCGAAGCATATGCTACACCATCAGGTCATAAAATATTCCTTGGAGGAGGTAGTCATCGGTTAAATATCCGTGGTAAACCAAACGTGAATAGATGCGCACATACTGACGTGTATACAGTGCAAATGATATTGGATTTTTAACCAACGAAGGTTAGTTTGTCTAAACTGAACTTTCAAGTTTGAAATTGATGGAAGTTGTAGACCATTTCATTTATCCTGAATTCAACTTGCACAAACTACAAGCCACTAACTCACTATGTAAAAACAGGCATATAGATTTGGAAATCAGCCAATTTTACCTCAGTAATTATTTCAGTTGGTTTTAAGATAACTTTCAAGTGCTTGTCAATGATATCAATTTTTAGTAACGAATTGTATACAGTTGCTTTCAGGTAACTTTTGTGAAACTTTGGAGTACTCTTTTCGTATCTTCTGGCTACCCAATATACACTTTCCTATCGTCTACAAGTCTACTGTCACTGCATAGAGGAACGTCGGAATTGTGTACAGTTGCTTTCAGTTAACTTTTGTGAAACTTTGGAGTACTATTTTCTTATCTTCTGGCTACCCAATATACACTTTCTTATTGTCTACATGTCTACTGTCACTGCATAGAGGAACGTCGGAATTGTGTACAGTTGCTTTCAGTTAACTTCTGTGAAACTTTGGAGTACTCTTTTCGTATCTTCTGGCTACCCAATGTACACTTTCCTATCGTCTACAAGTCTACTGTCACTGCATAGAGGAACGTCGGAATTGTGTACAGTTGCTTTCAGTTAACTTCTGTGAAACTTTGGAGTACTCTTTTCGTATCTTCTGGCTACCCAAAGTACACTTTCCTATCGTCTACAAGTCTACTGTCACTGCATAGAGGAACGTCGGAATTGTGTACAGTTGCTTTCAGTTAACTTCTGTGAAACTTTGGAGTACTCTTTTCGTATCTTCTGGC
The DNA here is from genome assembly GCA_034769895.1 of Magicicada septendecula. NCBI lineage: Eukaryota > Metazoa > Arthropoda > Insecta > Hemiptera > Cicadidae > Magicicada > Magicicada septendecula. Next base: position 74,969,525 of record CM068373.1, on the reverse strand, counting down.
TACCCAATGTACACTTTCTTATTATCTACAAGTCTACTGTCACTGCATAGAGAAACGTCGGGGAGAGAGTACCATATGCAACAATTGTGTACAGTTGCTTTCAGTTAACTTTTGTGAAGCTTTGGAGTACTCTTTTCGTATCTTCTCGCTACCCAATGTACACTTTCTTATTGTCTACAAGACTACTGTCACTGCATAGAGGAACATCGGGGAGAGAGTACCATATGCAACAATTGTGTACAGTTCAGTTAATTTTTGTGAAGCTTTGGAGTACTCTTTTCGTATCTTCTGGCTACCCAATGTACACTTTCTTATTGTCTACAAGTCTACTGTCACTGCATAGAGGAACGTCGGAATTGTGTACAGTTGCTTTCAGTTAACTTTTGTGAAACTTTGGAGTACTCTTTTCGTATCTTCTGGCTACCCAATGTACACTTTCTTATTGTCTACAAGTCTACTGTCACTGCAGAGAGGAACGTCGCGGAGAGAGTACCATATGCAACAAACGAGGAGTGCTCAGCAGAATTGCCTTTCTAAAACTCAGAATAATGGAGATACTGTAATTTATTTTGGGCTTTGCAGTACCAATGACAAATTTAGACTTGAAATAGCTTTGTAGATGAACAGTGGACATTGATTTTATTCCTTATACGGAAGCAGTGTAAACGTCATCTCGGAATGACCGGTAACTGTTAGCTTTTGAATTATGATATATACCCTACTCCCTACTGTACGAGTTATAAGTGATTCATTCGTTATATAATATCGGGTCGTAAAGTTACTCTGTACGGGATGCCACCTAGGCGTCTAGGTGGTTGTACTTTTGCAACTCATTTGTTCCGTCTTATGCTTGTTCTATTTTATTCGTTTATACGTAGTTTATTCATTTCAATGGTCGTTGTTAGTACGTTGTCAAAATTAGGCGTTGGTTCTCATATCCACATTTCTTTGGACCCGAGTACGCAAACGTATATTTTAGACTAGTCTAATAGCATATTATAATTGTACAAACAATTTCAGTAAATCGTAACACTAAAACTTTTACGGCCGGAGTCATCTTCAGTAAAATTATTTTCCTGGCTGTTGGGCCGCGGTCTTCTTGAAGAGCCAAACTTTTTGACTGCAGCTGCTCCTGTCTTCTGTTCTGCTCCTCTGACAAAATGATGACGCGACTTTGCTTTGTTTTGCTCTGTGTAGCGGGGCGTCTTTGCACTCATGGCCTAATTGCAGCTTCCGGGACGTGCCCCACGAGTGCCAGATGATAACAGTGCTGGACTTTATTGACAGGGTACCTAAAATTTGGATGGGACACGCCCATCCGCCAGATGGCACCGGAATTTTGATCAATATTTATTATGCTTTAATGGAATTGCTACGATTGCATTTCATTGCATTGTGTGTGTGGGGCGTCTTTGCACCCGTGGCTTGATTGCAGCATCTGGAGCGTGTCCAATGGCTACCTGTAGTTACACGTAGTGCTGGTACTATTCAACGGGTAGCCTAATACTGGAAAAGGAAACCGCCAACCAGTTAACGGGGGAGTAAAAACTTTTTGATTTGAAAAGCATTGCCGCTGGTACCGATTCGAGTAACAGATGTTGCTCGTCTCAAGTCCAGTCAGCAGACACCCTGAGGCGTCGGTCGCTCCCCGCGAGGCGGAGAGCCTCCGTGCCGATGATCGATGACAGCGACAAGCAGCCGACTCAGCGTGCTAGGAGGTGATCAGGAAGGAGAGAACGACAGTTTCCAGTGATAAACTCTAGGCTGAAGACTGATGTTTTTATTTTAATTACAAAGAGGATGGCTTTATGGTGGGTCATCAAAAAGCGCCCGGGGGGTGGTGGTTCTGATGCACTGATGGTTAGTAGGTATGGGAAGGTGGAGGTCGAGGCTCTAGCAAAGAGAGTTAGAGCCAGCGACCGGACAAAGGCAGTCAAGGTAGGAACACGGAGACCCCTTCGAATCACGTCGTTCCTTACAAACCAAGGGGACCCCGTCAAGGATCGGAGGGTTCGGGACTGGAAAGCTTCCAACCTACACCTGTTGGTGGTGGACAAAAGAGACCATCAAGCGGGAGCCGCATAGGTCAGTAGAGACCTGAGAAGAAGCGGATAAACGGTCAATTTCGTGCGCATGGCCAGGCGGCTGCGACACGAGAGGAACGGATATAATTTGGCTCGGACACCGCGAGCCTTGGCAAGGGTTTCCGTCACATGGGCGTTGAAGCAAAGGCGCCGATCTAGCCGAAAGCCTAAATACTTCACCGACTCTTTGTAGGCGATTAGGCGATGGGCCTACCTTCGAGGGAGAAGGGCTGGCATCGGGAGATGGAATTACGAGTGAAGCAGATCGCCTCGGATTTCTCCGTGTTGATCGTCACCCGCCATTTCCGTAGCCAGTCCGAAAGCTGCTTCAACTGACGCTGCAGCTTTGTACTCGCAAAGCGCGGGGACAGGGAACTGCAGTGATACATAGCGTCATCAGCGAACAAAGACAACGTGACTCCGGGAAATACAGGCTGGTCGTTCGTAGAACGGGGCCGAGGAAAGATCCCTGTGGTACGCCGGCTGTGGGTCGAACTGTAGAACAGGACCCGTCGACGCTCACCCTGAAGGTTCGGTCGCTAAGATACGACCGGAGGAAAAAGACTATGAACGATGGTATAGGGGAATTGGCGAGTTTGAAGAGAAGACCTTCGTGCCAGACTTTATCGAAGGCCTTGCTCACGTCCAACAGTACGGCGGCCGTAGCCGCTCGCCTGTTGGTGGCGTCTGACAAGTGTGTAATGACGCGGAACAATTGCAGTGTGGTCGATTGCTCTCTGCGAAAACCGAACTGTTTGCTGCGGATGAAACCATCGAGGAGCGGCGAGATGCGAGCCAGCAGGAGACAGTCGAACGCCTTCGAGATGACTGGCAAGAGAGAGATTGGGCGATAGCTTGTGGGAAGCATTCGCGTCTTGCGAGGCTTCGGAATCATAACGATGTTGGCTGTTTTCCACAGGCGGGGAAAGTACTGTAGCCGGAGACAGGAGTTAAACAGCTCAAGAACGAGGTCAACGCCTGAGGCCGGTAGATTTTGTGGAGCAGCGGCCCCGATCCGGTCAGGACCGGGGGCGCGTCGGCGTTCAGTCGGGAGATAGATGGAACTAGTTCATCCCTGTCGAACGGGAGGGCTGGGACATCGGAAGGGCGAGAAAAATGTACAGATAGGAAGTCTTGAACTTGTGCCGAGTGGGCAGGGTCCGAGACGCCTTGGTAATCAGTAAATTGCGCCTCCATGCAGTCGGCGAAGACACAACCCACGCCGGGGGTTGGCGGCCTTGCCTTCCGCCGAAGACACAACCCCGTTCGGAGTTTCAAGCGGGTTGCGAGTTCTCTTTTCGCGGGTCAGTCTACCCGCCGCTCTCTAGACGGAGGCGTGGTCGACTTCAAGAGACTCAAGATATGAGTCCCATCGATCAGAGTTTACGTCCCGCAGTAGCTACTATACGTAAAGAGACTGGGCCTGAAAGCGCCTTTTGACGCCGGAGTCACGGGTTCTTTGCCATCTGCGGCGGAGCTTACGCCGTAGCTAGATGGCGTGGAGAGCTTCCGGAGCTTCCGGAGGTGGATGGTTCACCTCGAGAGCATAGGTGTGTCGATCCATGACACCTTGGACCAACTCCTGAAGATGAGTGGCGCGGAGATCCAAATCGTCACGAGTAACGATCGGGTCCGCGGGGAGCGACGGAAACCGCCGTGACAGATCGTCATGGTAGGAGCGCCAGTTGACTCTCCTAACAATCTGAGCGGGAGGTCGGGATGAAGCCGACATCTCACGGGCAGTTATAGAAAGAGGATTGTGATCGGACGAGAGGTCCGACACCGACGAGACCTAGATGTGATGGTTCACGTCCTTGGCAATGACTATGTCAAGGACGTTCGGTCGATGACCGGAAAAGGGGAAGTGGGTAGGGTCTTCTGGGCCGGTGACTTGAAGTACTGGGTCGTCGGAGATTTTCCGTAGGCGTTGGCTACTCTGCTGTTCCAAGAGGGGCGCTTGGCGTTTAAGTCGCCGGCTACATTGGTTGGTAGGGGGTGATCGAGGAGAGCGTCCCACTCCTCGGGCGGTGGAGGTATCCGCAGGCCGGGCCGGAGATACGCCGCAACAACGCGCAACTTCGATCAGCCTGCGTCTATCGCCACCGCGCAACCTTCAACAAGAGATGTATCTAAAGGGGGTAGTGTCCTGTGGGATATCCGCCTTTGGACTAAGACGGCTGTCCCCCCCCCCCGAGGGGCGACAGCCAGGCCGCTGGGGACGGTCCTGACGAAAACAGATGTAAGATGGCAGGTTGAACGTATGGTAGCTAGCCAGATGAATCTCGCAAAGGAGGACGACATCAGCGTCGTACTCCGTCACGAAACTCATCAGTTAAGATCGACGTGGGACTACCCCATGGGCATCACACGCAACGATCCTAAGATTCCTAGCCATTCAAAGGAAGAAGAGGAAAGAGGGTAGACAATGATTGAAACACCAGGGCGAGAACCGTGGTTGTATCTGGAGCAGACCTGATGTTGGCTACCAAAGTTTCAGCCCAGGCAGTCAGGGGGTCGACCGGGGCTCGGGAAGATTCCCGAGAGTCCGGAAGACGGGCCTGGTTGGCCTCGGACGGTGGGTAGATGGCGCCGGGCTCGGGGACGGACGTGAGGTCTGCTCAGGTTGGAGTGTAGGATGATGTCTGGGGGCGGGCGGCGCTCGCTGAGGCTTTACAGGCAAAGCTTGTGGAACTTATCGCTGGCGGCGATGAGCAAATAGCCAGGGAGGCAGAAAGTCGAGTAGGCGTTGTATCACTGTGCTGGCAAAACCAGGGTTCTGCGAGCTGTACTGATACAATGCATCGTCAGCAAAAAGGGAAAGAGTGACATTGTTATATACGGGCAAGTCGTTCGTGTACACGAGGTACAGAACCGGGCCGAGGACTGATCCTTGGGGAACGCCAGCGTCTATAGGGCGGTCAGAAGAGACCGCTCCATCTACGCTAATGTGAAAAGTCCGGCCGCGGAGATACGGCCAGAACAGTCTCACAGTAGATGCGGGAAGGGGCGTGTGTGTCAGTTTATAGAGCAGACCTTCGTGCCAAACACGGTCGAAAGCCTTACTAACGTCCAAGAGGACGGCTGCGGTGTGCAGCTTTTTGTTTGCAGCGTCAGAGAACTAGGTAACGACGCGGACTAGTTGTAGGTGGTTGAATGCTCCCTGCGAAACCCACACTGTTCGCTGCGGATGAAACCATCAAGCAGCGGTACAACACGGGCGTGCAGGAGGCGTTCAAACACCTTCGATAACACGGGCAGTAGTGAGATGGGTCGATAATTTTCAGGGAACACGTGAGATTTCCCGGGTTTAGGGATCATGATTACCCTTGCATTTTTCCACAGGCGAGGGAAGTAATTGAGGCGGAGACATGAGTTGAACACGTCCAGGATGTGGTCAGTGACAACTGATGGGGCATTCTTTAGGGCGGTCGCTCCTATTCTGTCCGGGCCGCAGGCCCGTTTAGGATTCAGCCGTGCGATAGCATGGACGAGATCGGCTTTTTCGAAGGGGGGTGGGGAATCCGTCAAAGGTTGGGCGAGATAGTTTTCGAGGAAGTCCTCGACGCGAGCCATGTGGTCCGCATCGAAGACGCCTCTGTGAGGGGTAAATTGTTCCTCAACGGAGTTAGCGAAGACCTCAGACTTGCGCTCCGGTGAATGAACAACACCCGTCGGGGAGTCAAGGGGGTGGCGAGTCCTCTTTTCGCCAAGGAGGCGACCAGTAGCCTGCCAAACGGAGGCGTGGTCGACTTCCAGGGATTCGAGATAGTTGTCCCAGCTATGCTGATTGACATCAAGCAGGAGTTGCTTTACGTAATCAGACTGTCGGCGATACTGCCGCTTGACAGCGGGATCGCGAGTGGTTTGCCAGCTGCGGCGAAGGCGCCGCCGCTGGCTAATGGCTTCTTGGACTTCGACAGGGTGTTGAGAGTTCCTACGATGTGCTGGGACAGTGTAAGGGTGGTTATCCATGCAGTGGGTAAGAGTGTCATGGAGATGTGTGACTTGGTGGTCCAGTTCCCTCCGAGAGGGCGCTGGGGCCTCAGGGGCTGATGGGAATCTACGGCACAGCTCGTCGTGGTAAGAGCGCCAGTTGACTGTCTTACGAGGACGGGCAGGCGGGGAGTCGCTTGTTCGTCGGAGCGTCACAACCAGCGGATTGTCGTCGGACGATAGGGCTCACATGGCCTCGACCAGGATGGGGCAGACAGCGTCCTTGACAATAACTATGTCGAGAACGTCTGGCTGGTTGGCAGGGTTGGCGGGAATGAATGTCGGCTCGTCTGGGCCGATGACGAGGACGTCAGGCCTGGTCGAGGCGTATTGGGCGAGAGAACGACCGCTTTGATTAGTCAAGCGACTATTCCAAGACGGGTCTTTGCAGTTCATGTCTCCGACTGCAATGGTTGGCAGATCATGGTCAAGGAGCGCGTCAAGCTCCTGGGGATTAGGCACCAGGCCAGGTTTGTTGTAGACGGAGACCAGCCGAAGCTCTGTTCCCGCTACGCTGATTGCGACCGCAGTCGCTTCAATGTGGGTAGTCGGGAGAGGAGGGGTAGGTAGAGGTCGGTGAGATAATCGCCTGTGGATGAGAATGGCTGTGCCGCCAGATACGGCTCGGGTGAGTGGCACTGGGCGGTCCGTACGATAAGTAGCGTAAGCTGGTAGGTTAAATCAGGTTTTGGGGACGCAGGTGGGTTTCAGAGAGGAGGACTACGTCCGCGTCATACTCGCTCGCGAAGCAGGCCAGCTCAGCTCGCCGCCCGGCTACTCCATTTGCGTTCCAAGCAACGGGTGTGAGAGGCCTAGCCATTAAGGGCGAGCAACAAGGACGTAAGGGAGGTCATTGTGACGACCAGAGAGTTCAGGTCGCGCGCAGCAACTAGTTTAAGCAGGAGATCTTCCATCCAGTCCTGCAACTCCGCGATCGTTAGCACGCCCTCATCGGGCTCGCTCACGGCCGCGGGGCGGCGGACTAGCTGGGGAGCTGGCTTCGAGGTTGCTGGGGCTGCCTCGAGCTTAGGTGGTTGGACCGATGATAGTTGCTGAGCGGTGGAGTTTTTTTTAGAAGGAGCTATAGCAGCTGGGGGTTTCTGTTTGGGCTTCGGAGCCTTCGCGCGTTGAGGCGCGGAAACGGGTTTAGATGCGGCGGCTGCCGCGAATGACTTGGCGGTGGAGGGAGGCTCCGTAGTAGCAGGGTTAGGGTTGTCACTGGGACGACGAGGTTGGACGGGCGGTTGGTGGGCTGGGGCAGCCGCCGGAGTGGCGGTCTGCTGGACTTTGATTTGGCGCTGAGGCCGGGTCGGGTTGCGGTGCCGGATCTCGTCCATCTCCTGCTTCCGCTCGAGGGCAGATTGGTAGTGTTCGCAGCCTCTCCAGTTGGCTGGATGGTTTTTTCGCAGTTAGCGCACTTTGCGTCGGCGTTACGGTCCTTCGTGTAAGCGCCCTTAGCCGCAGCGTACGCAACGGGGTGCTATGTGGCAGTTGTAAGAGGCGTGGCCGTACCTCTGGCAGTTGTAACACTGCGGAGGGCCGGTGGGGGTGTTCTATCTGGAGACTTCTATCCGGAGGCACAAAAGTTCCCGGAGGGAGTAGATGAGTTGGTAGTCTCCTACCTTCTTTAATTTGATAAAAAAGACGTTGACCTTGCGCTTTTGGCGGTCAACAAGTGGAATGCAGGAGGTTGGAGTGAAGCCAAGGCTCTCCAACTCCTCGATAATGTCTGACGGGGCTACATCGTGGGGGATACCACGGATGGTAATTTTGATTTCTTTCTCCTGAGGGAGACCAAAGGTGTGAAATTGGACATTGGAGTCTATGAGGGTTTTCTGGACGAACCGAAATTCGTCGGGAGTCGTGGTTTCGATGCGGAGAATCTTCCCCTGGTGATAAATATCAATAGGGAAAGCTGCCGCCTGCTTAATAGATTTTGCAAAAGCATGCCACGCTTTGGGGGCGTCAAGAACTATGGGTGGCATTCGGAATGGTTCTGAAGACTGAGGGGTTGGCTGAGCACCTGCCCTGGTAGTGGGAACCGAGCCACCACTGGGTTCCGGCCCGCCCGAGGAAGAGGAGAAGGTCCGTTTCCGGCTCTTCACCTTTTTCCAGGCAGGGCCGCCGTCAGTGGCGCCGGGCACAACAGTACCAGGGTGGTCCTGAGAAGGGCCTGGTTCGGAAAGCGGACTTGCCGGGGAGTCCATCTCCATGAACTCGTCGGCGCAGTCTGCAGCCGGGTTGGGCACTGTCGGCCCTAAAAAGGGCCGATCAGAGCGAAGGGTAGAGGTAGGTGCTTGGGTACCGCAAGCGGTACTCAAGGAGCGATCGGATGTTTGAGAGGTGGACATGCCACCTCTCAAAAGCGGGTAGGGAACAGAGATCTAACAGAGGGGTAATGTACGGCTTCATTAGATACCGAACTTTGTGCAATGTTCGGTTTCCAGCGTACTCTTTACCTCGGAGGTGTCCAAGGTCGGTTACCACTGGTGGGGCCTTCCAAGGATCTCTCGGGGTAGCGCTAGCAAGGAAGCGAGAGAGCCGACGTCCACTCACCTGAGGAGTCTATCCGGTAGCCGGTTCCCACGCAGTTGCCCAGGTCCAGTCCGTGAGGCAGTCGGCGAAATGCAGGCTGGTCTCAAGATGTCCTGTTGCTAATGGTGTGTTAAAGTTGGCTTGAAGGCTTCCCAATGGCTGGTCAAAAGCGAGATGTTTCCTTTTCAAGAGCTGGAAGCCAAGTCTCAAAAAAACAACAGCTCTATTTTTTGCGTTGCGTTGCGTCAGGTAGTGGGGCGTCTTTGCACCCATGGCTATATTACAGCTTCCGGGACGTGCCCGATGGCTGTCAGAAGAAAACAGTGCTGGACTTTCATAAAGAAGGTTTCCTAATAATCGGGAGGGACACGCCAACCAGTTAACTGAGAAGGCGGCGGAAATTTTTCTCAATTTTATATTATATAGGTTCCGGGTCATGGTAACACTACCGCAAGTCTCGGGGCGGACGGCAGATGCCGCACGCGCCCGGCCCGGCAGGCAGGCGCCAACAGCTCTAGCCCCAAATCGTTACTCTATATAGCCGTTTGGATGCGTACTGCTTTCTGATTGGTCGAGACTTTGACCAATCGAGTTGCTCGCCTGTCGACGGGGCAGTCGGAAAGTCAGGGCTTACGGTAAACCTTCTGCCCAATGACAATTACGTGGTTAAGTTTAAGGTGACGAAGATATTATCCTCTGGGTTGTCCTATCCTTCCTACGCGGCTGCATCGGGAAGCAATTCAGATATATAAACAAAGCAATTCAGATATATAAACACAACACTGTTTTCGTGTGAGACACTCGACACTCACACCGAAATCCAGCACTGGACCAGGAAGCATCACCTCTCTCTTGGACTGCTCTTCTGGACTACTGGAAGCCTTCGCTGTGTACTCAGCCGCTGCCCTGCTGCCTCGCCGCTTAGGACAGAGGACAGACGACATCTCTGGACCGCTTGTTGCTGCTTCAACAACAACAACAACAACAACAACAAGAAAGAAGACCACGACTCAGCTGGCTGGTGAACTTAGTAGCTAGCGCAAGTACAGCTGAGTCTCGTCGGGCCTTCTAAGGACCACCAGCCGAGCTTACCCTTCTCAGGACCAGGTGACGTCATCAAGCCTATTGGAGAGGAGGAAGCATTAGCCTGCCAGAGCTCTATTTGCGCAGCGCATCTGATTCGTTGACGCTCAGGCTCTTAGGTAGCGCTGCCCCGGACGATCCTTCCGAGCCCCCACCAGTGGTAAGCGAGCTTGGATATCGCCGGGGTAAAGAGACCGGTGGACACCTCTCTTGGTAAGGAGAGATATTCAACGAAGCCAATCATTAGCCCAGCTTGTTAGACAGCCTGAGCGTTCCAGTTCAGCTAGTCGAGGCCCAGCTCGGGCCGGACCCTAGGTCCCTGGTTATCGCCGGAGGCAGCCTGGCTGCCTCTGGTCGGCGCACATCACGCTCGTTGACGGCCATGCCCGGTACGGGCGAGTCAACGAGCACGCAGTCGGTCACCTCTGCATTGCCTCACTCGAGCGACTCGCCGAGTTCTCCGCCAATGCCTGCGGACCAAGTCGATCCCCGGACGGTCCCGCTGCCCGGTGACGAGACCGACGTTTTCGTGGCGGTTGGGCCACGGGGGTGCCCGGTTAAGAAACCGAGGCGGAACCGGTCCTCCTCTACCTCTTCCTCGGCGTCCGCCATGGAAGTTGTCCCCGTCGATGGCGAATCCGGCACGGAGCCGACAGTGTCCGGCGATGCCCAAGCACCGCCGGCCACTGGTCGCATCCCGCCCGTGTTCGTTCACGGCGTGAACAACGTCACCGGTTTTTACCGGCGACTGATAGCCCCCGCGGACTATCATTGATTGGATCGCGGACTTTCCCCGGCCAACGTCGACTTTGCAGCTCCTTGGGGGTGACACAGTCAAGATCGTTGTCCGCGGAATGGACGTGTATCCCAATGTCATGGCGTTCGTGGAATCCGCCCTATTGCAGTTCTGCACCTTCTCCCCCAAGCACGTGAAGCCTTTGTCCTTTGTGCTCAGAGGCTTGGACGTGGATTCACCTCTTGAGGAAATCCTCGATGAGCTGCGCAAGCTGGGCTATCCAGTCCGCTCGGTTCATCGAGTATTTGCTCCAGTCGGACCAAACCGTCCAATTCCCCTGGTCCGTATGATGGAGGAGAACAGCGAGGCAGGCGCAAGCCTACTCTCTCTAACGCGGCATTTTGGGTTCGGTATTAAAGTGGAACGAAGCCGTGTTCCCGGGGCTCTGCCTGAATGATACAGGTGCCAACGCTTCGGACATCATTCCGATACTTGTTCTAACGCTTCTGCGTTTGTGAGGTGCTCTTTGCCTCACCCCTCTAAACACTGCGACGCACCGGCTTTTAAAAGGTGCATCAACTGTGGCGGAAGTCACCCCGCCAACTTCCGGTCCTCTCGGTGTACAAGTGGGAGCTCGAGCGGCGAAAGCCAAAAGGGCCCCTGCCACCACCGAGGTATCCGGAAGCTGGTTCCAGACCTGCAACCGAGCAGCCAGGCCCTTCGCCTCCTGCTACGGCTGCCGTGACTTTCGCCACTGTTGTTAACGAACAACAAAAGAGAAGTAAAGACCCGAAGCAATCACTTATGGTACAGGCAACCCCAACTCAGGCTCCTTCCCAGGCCCCTGCCCCACCTCAGGCGAAAAAGCGACGTAACATCGCGTCATCTAAAAGTGAGACAGACCAGCCCATAGAAATCATCTTGGTTGTGGAGCCTGAGACAACAACTCAATCCTCCCCAACACCGGAGAATCCCGACCCTGCTGTAGAAGCAGCCTCGCCTGACCTCCCATCCCGCGGTTTCCTAATGCAGGCAAAAAAAAGCGGCATCGTAAGCCCCGTGGCGCTCGCTCGCGGGCTCCTGCCAACCTAACCGCACAGTCCAGACAGCCTGCGCATCGCGTTACAAAGACCGACGCAATCGCATCTGTCCCTCTTCCTAGCACCTCCGCTAGAGGCGCTACACCTGGCCCTGTAACACCCTTGGCTTCCACCAATCCCTCGATTGATAAGTCTCGGCGCTCTTATGCGCAAACAGTTTCTGGGCACACTGCCTCAAAAGCCGTACCTTACGACTACCAGTTCGTCAAAGACTTCCTTGCGGAATTTGACCTCCGCAAAGTTGCCCAGACCTTCAGGTCCATCCGTTCCCGCTTGGATACTGCCAATATAACCGAGAGGTTCATGCTCTTGGTGGAAGCCGCCACTTGTGTAGGACTTCTATGAATCGGGTCCTCAAACGTGACCTCTCCATTCTTTCCTGGAACGCCAACGGTTTGGCTAACAAAATCCAGGAACTCCAAGAATTACTGGCCCGACTCAAACCCGATGTAGTACTTCTAAATGAGGCCCACTTGACCCCTGCGAACCGGTTACGACTGGCCAACTATGTGTGCTATCAAAACGACAGGCCAGGCACTGCTGGTGGCGGTACTGCGGTCGCGGTGAGGCTCAGTCTTGAGCATCACCGAGTCATCTTGCCTGCAACGACTCACCTGGAAGTTACCGCTGTGGAAATGTTAAACACTCTGGGCGGTGTACTCTTGGTAGCGGCGTACAAACCGTCGCAAAAAGAGCTCCTTCACCCCGATCTAGCGGTCGCGTTCGATGCACACAGGTGGGTCATCATGGCCGGCGACCTGAATTGTAAGCATCGCGATTGGAACAGTCGCTTGACTTCCCCAAACGGGAAGCGCTTACGCAGGTTTGCAGATTCATGCAGGGTGACAGTGATTGGGCCTGCCCCTCACAACTCCGCGCGGCTCCCGATGTCTTGGACATAGCGGTGATCCAAGGAATTGACTGCCCGGTCCACGTGTCCGCACTAACGGAACTATAGTACGATCATCTCCGCATCTTGATACACGTCGCTACCCAGCACGTCGTACGCAGAGATGTCAGGAAGGTGGTAGAATGGGACCGCTATGGCCCGGCATTAAGTCGCCGATTGCCAGAGGCGGGACCACTCGAAACCGTCCGCCAAGTCGATGAGGCATTTGGCGCGTTTGACGAGGCTGCCGTATCTGCGATCGACGCGTCTTCCAGGATGAAGCCTGGCGTCATGCCCCACTGGCAGCGGATCCCAGAGGAGACGAGTGCTCTCACTTGCGAGAGAAATCGCATCCGGAGACGCTGGCAGCGGACCCGTGATCCAGCTGACAAGGCAGCGTACAACCGGGCGACCGGCATTTTACGTCGTGAAATGCAGGCCTACCGGAAACGCTGTTGGGAACTCGCCGTGGCCCAAGCAGGGGACGGATCGGACGAAAGTAACCCTTACCGGATACGTTCGGCGTTGGTAGGGAAGAGGCGCCGACCTCGTATCCCAGCCATTGCTGGACCCTTCGGTCAAATCCTGGCTCGCCCGGAGGCGAAGGCCAAGTACTTGGGCGCGTGGTTCGAGCAACAGTTCGCTCCTAACCCGCCCATGGACTGGGACTTCGATGAAGAAGTCGAGAACGAAGTGGAAGACTTTCTGTCTCTTCCGATCACTGCGGAGCCCGAACCCATTACGAGGGAAGAGGTCTCAGATCGGATCGTCGAACTCGTACCGAGAAAAGCTCCTGGCCCGGACGGCGTCTCGAACGCCGCTCTAACTCGACTTCCGGAGCAAGGAATACTTTTCTTGGTTGCGCTGTTCAACGCGTGTCTAAGACTGGCCTATTCCCCAGAAATGGCGAAAGGCGACGGTCATAGTGATCCCGAAGCAGGGAAAGGACGCTTCCCGTCCCGGCAACCTCCGGCCCATTAGTCTACTGTCAGCCACGTCAAAGGTCCTCGAACGTCTTGTACAACGGAGAGTCCTATACCATCTACGAAACTTCGATGTACTGGTCCCCGAACAGTTCGGTTTCCGTGTGGGGCATTCCACCACTCATCAGCTGATGAGACTGGTGGAACACATCACGGGCGCCGGCTGTCGGAAAGAGCAGGCTGTCGCCTGTTTCCTAGATGTGGAGAAGGCCTTTGATAGTGTCTGGCACGACGCGCTCTTGTTCAAGCTCCGGGAAATCCAGCTCCCAGATTGCTACCTTCGTTTGATCGCTAGCTTTCTGACGGAGAGGACTTTCTGCGTGAGAATATACGACCATGTCTCTTCCGAGAGACGCATTACAGCCGGGGTACCTCAAGGTAGCGTGCTAGGGCCTCTTCTGTTCTCCGTGTACGTCAACGACGCACCCAGAGAGCTTGGAGTCCAGATGGCCCTGTTTGCCGACGACACGGCGGTCTATACCGCCGATCGGAACGCTGACAGGGCTATCCCACGACTCCAGGGCGCACTCGATGCGTATTCGACGTGGACGGAAAGCTGGAAATTTGCCGTCAACGACACCAAGAGCTCCGCGGTGCTATTCTCAAAGCGCCGGAAAGAACCACGAGGCCGAGTGAGACCCGGTAGAAAGTACTTGGCCTGGTCGAGAGAGGTTAAATACCTCGGTGTCCACTTTGATGGTCGGCTCACCTGGCGTGCCCACGCTAAGACGATGCGCAAGGAGCGTCCGCTCGTCTCGCGCAACTGTTTCCGATACTCGTCAACAAGGGTATGACCCGCAAGCTGGGTAAGTTGATCGTCAACGCGTACCTGTTGCCGGTCATTACCTACGCTATTCCCGTCTGGGGTTACCTCGCAACCGTTCATAAAAGAAAGTTGCAAAGCGTTCTCGATAGGGGTCTTCGGCTAGCGGCCAAAGCCCCCTATCGTTTCCCTTGTCGACTTTTGAGAAGAGGACTCGGTGTCCGCTCTTTGGAAGACGCCGCAAGGCGACTTGCACGTAAATTGTACGTACGAGGTGCGAGGACCCAGAAAAACCCTCTCATAGCTGGCCTTGGCAAGTATCGAACACGTCCAGGCGATTCTTGGAAACGGCCTCGGCAAATACTGTAGTAGGATGGCCTAGTACGAGCATGCCGTTGTAGCGACCAATAAATAATTAAATAATATTCCGTCTGGACAGGACCACTAGGCAGGAGCCCCTACCGGAGGCTCGGTACTAGGAACCCATTGGGTCGTCTCACGACGCGCAACCCAACAGCTCTGGCAGAATATATAAACACAATAACAGGTTGAGCAGGAAGGAGGAGAGCTTGAGGCTGAACAAGCCTGGTATCCGGCACTCACATATCCGGCACTCGGATATGACGTCTAACTTCGTTGTTGTGACAGGCGAGAAATGAGTTTCGCCAACCTCTCAGCCTACCAGATAGCAGACCTCACTCGGACGGCTGTAGCTATAGTGCTCGTCGAAACGTTTGGCTCTACAAGAAGAGGACCACGGTTAAGTATAAAGTTGATAATTTCAAACGTTTAATTAAAGTATAAAATTATTTCAGAATTTGATAAATTTAAAAAACACTTTAACAATCTGATTAATGATATTGGGTGCAGTTTTATAGAGGCACGGAGAACAACAAGGAGAGTCCGCAAGGTCCAAGCGATATCTGTTTCAGACGATAGCTATAAATTGCACCTGTACGTTCTTCCCTTCTTCTTTCACATTTCTTCTTGGACGAGACCGTTCTTTCCTTCCACAAAGCTTTGTTTGCTGAAAATCCGTCTATTGCTTTGACAATATGTGATTTTCATAATAAAGCAGACTTCTGCTCATTCTAGGAGCCGGCAGCAACTTCCTATCCGATTACAGAAGTATTGTCTGTGTAGGTGGTATATTTAGTTTTTTTTCTAAACTTGTAACTATAAAACGGATGGACAAATAAGATGTCAAATTACTCGTTCTGAATCTATGAGTGTCACCGACGGCATGAAGATACAGACGGCGGACGTTACACACCACATTATAGCATATTTGGGTTAACCTTTCAAGTTTGCTATCATTTCAGTTAGTAAATATGTGAAGTATATCAAAAAAGTAAAGTAATAAAGTACATTAATTGAAATTAAAATAATAGAAAAATAATTAAAATAAACAAAAAATGACGATCAAACAAGGAAGTAGTACGTGGTCTTCTTTCTTGTTGTTGTTGTTGAAGCAGCAACAAGCGGTCCAGAGATGTCGTCTGTCCTCTGTCCTAAGCGGCGAGGCAGCAGGGCAGCGGCTGAGAACACAGAGAAGGCTTCCAGTAGTCCAGAAGAGCAGTCCAAGAGAGAGGTGATGCTTCCTGGTCCAGTGCTGGATGTCGGTGTGAGTGTCGAGTGTCTCACACGATCATGATAGAGTAATATGTTCGTTCATTTGGTTTCAGCTGTCTGGTTGCCATGGCAACAGAGTAATCTACAGTATATCATTTTCTTCTCCTTATTTCGTTTTAGCTCGTATAAGGATGCGTCATAATAACCTAATGCATTCATTTCAATTTTTTTGCTTTCCGCTTTTTTCTTGGTTTCAAAAAATCTTCATTCAGTCGCTTTGCTTTTTTCTCCTCTCTTTCGTTCACATTTTATATTCTTTTCTTCTTCAGTTTGCCTTAGAAACCATTGAAGTTTTGCGTCTGTTCGCTACAAGTCGTCCTATCCTGTGTTATGTCCTTTGTGATCCCCAATCTTTGTCGTGTCCTCCTTTATCTCTATGTTTTCTTATGGCCTTCTTTTACAGTTGTCACCATTCTTACTCTTGTGAACGTGATTGAAAATTCGTTTTGTAAGTCTGCTGTTGTACGTTCTCATTAACGGGCCAAAAACCTAACCCTTCTGTTCCGTATTGTGTTCCTTATATTTCCCTTTCTTCATTCATTATGTGTGTAAACTGATCTTCCTTTGTTCTCAATAGTCCCCAAATTTTTCGAAAATTTTTTTATTTTCTCATTCTCAATCTTTTCTATTCTCCTCATTTCATGGAGAAAATACATTCTGAAGAGTAAGAGACTTTCTGTCTTGATTACCATATTGTAACTACATTGTTATATTCTTTTATTTTTGTTTTTCAAGAAGCGAGCGAAGAAAAAAACCTTTTGATAAAATTTATATAAGGGGTCCAAAGGGGATGTGACGCGAACATATGCTTTCATAGAAGAGAAATGCACTAGCCTCTCCACCACAACTCCACTCTCACCTACACGTCGGTGGGCCCTGTCACGCCGAGCAATCCGCTCCAAGGTTGTGGTAAACAATCCCTTCGGCGGAGAGGATCGGTAAGCAAACGAGAGATGGGGGTTCTGCCAGGGCAGTCTGGGGTATCCTGGGTCCTGGCTTGGCAGGATGGTGCACATCAGCAGCAGGGTGTCCATCTAGTGTGGAGGCGGAGGAGGCTATAGTAGCCCAACGGCTGCACACATGGGCTGAGTCAGTTAGCCTACTGCAACCGAGCAGAGAGAGCTTGCAACGAACTGAGGTGAAAGCAACTTTGTAGGGGAAGAACACCCCGAAATCAAAGTTCCTGGTCCTCCAGGTTGGGGGTAGGATCGGAGAATTCACATATCCTATCCATCAAACTCTTTTATGTGCAGAAACCTATCAGTTTCTCAGCCAGTCAGTTATACAAACCCGGAACTGGAGAGCAGCTGCACTTGACCGGGACAACTGGCGGAGGCTATTAAAGGAGGCCTTGACTCAGTAATGGGTTGTCGCGCCGCTGAAGAAGAAGAAAAAGAAGAAAATTTATGTGAAACTTATTAAAGGTGGTGTCAGACAATTGTTCTATCATCTGATGTCACTACTGCAGCTTGTTCCGTATTTGCATTGTTCGTATGGATATCTTGTAAGCACGTTTCATGCACATTTCGTACTGAGTCACGTGTAACACGTTTTAAATTATACGTTTCATCGACACGAAGCTAACGTTTGGTCTACATACGGGCTTAGTTGCCAGTTGTACGTGTTATAAAGTAACTAAAGTATTTTTAGAAAACTTTCTGAGATCGAAATGCTTCTCGACCAGAAGTATCGAGAAAATTTTATTCGTACATATCCTTTGTCGGAACCGAAACTGAACGCGCACGACATACCCGTTAAAACCAATCACTTACATACGTATTGGACTGGTACATTATAAAGCAGTGGCAGCTCGTGGTTCTGACAGTTGGGTGTTCAATGTCTGAATGTTTCTACTAAGATAAGAGCAGTTATCTTATTCCAGGTAACACACGGAGTGGGTCGCAACATGAAGACATAACTATTGACAATTTTTAGTAAGCTTAATATTAAATTGTGTTTTTGCTGTTTGTAAATTATTCTAAAAATGTATAGTTAAAATAAAAGGATAGTTAAATATTTCTGTTTAATATTTAAAACGGGAAGAAGCGGCCTACCGAGTTCCTTAATTTTGCATTTACAGTATTTTTAATATATATATAGAGAGAGAGAGAGAGAGAGAGAAGAAAAAATTTGTTTTTAAAATAGATTGAACACTATTCATTTTACCAAATCAATGAACTGAACACAAAAATAAGAAATACCTGAACACTTAACACACAAAAATACAAGAGCAAACACTTTGAGGTTATACACGGTTCGATCAGTTTAACGTTAATACAATTATTTAATGACTACATTAAACACAGTTTATTTTCGGAATACAATTACTTCACTATTTTATTTGATTTTAAGACTTTACTGCACACATATCCATTGCATTCTAAATGAAATAGAGAAATCTGACTCAAAACTGATGGCAAACGGGCAAATCGTGTGGTAAAAATGATAATAATGGCGAATGGCGGTATTATGAAAATGTTAAAATTCTCGGTCAGTGCGGTTCGGCCATCGTCGGAACTATTCATCTCTGTCTCTACCCCTCGAGATTAGCGTCTGTCGAATGTAATTTTGCGTATACTGATTTCCCCCTCCAAAGCTGTCTACACAGTGCAGGAGGTGCTGAGAGCTGTTTTGCACCTTCAAGCAATAGTAGCGAGCAATTCGCCTATTACGCGAATCCGTTACTGTCCAGTCAACAAGATTAATCCCGCAAATCTTGTTATTTAAATATGAAACCATTATCTCAACAAAACCTTAAAGATATTTAAATTATTTAGGGAGGTTCACTGAACCACTGAACCTTATGGACGAGCCGCCACTGTTATAAAGTCAGTATTGACAAGCTTGTTCTGTTTGTTGTCTATCAAACGAAGTGTTCTGTTACGGACACACATTTAGGTCTATCGAAATGAATCCATACAGTAAGTGGTCTAGGTATGTTTGTGTGTAGTAACAACCCGTTGGGGGAGAAGGAAGAGCCGGAAAAGGACGAGGAGGAGGAAGAGGAGCAGCTGCAACAATAATAGTGGCGGGTTATTTGTACTTAAATTTTTTCGTATCCTAATATGTATGGATTCATAATTTTTTAAATTTTTGTAATGGTGTTCATAAAACAAAAGAAAGAAATTGGATGCTGAAATCAACACACAGTTCTGCTTGTACAACTTTATTAGTGAACTTACAGACAACTCTAAAACATGTAACCAAACTAAATACGCGCGCGCGCGCGCGCACACACACACACACACACACACGCACAATTTGAATATAGTGATTCCTTCGTACGAGTGTAGTTAGTCCTTGTTTACCTGATCAGATTTCTACGTACATAAGGCTGCCACTGTTTCGCACATCGGTTTATCCTGATTTTCGTCGCGTATTTCACTGAGGTTTCAGATACTCATATTCCAGCCTCTAAATTTACAGGTCACACTTAATAAAATAATGTTTAATACGAGGGCTATTCGGAAAGTAACCTTTGCTGCGTAGCGAGAGAAGTAGTGGGGGAAGTGGCCTGAATCCTGTCCTGACTTATATAGTAGCTCAGTACGCGTCCAGCTGTATAGTGTTAGCGCTGCCGTTCTTTCACTCGTTACAGAATTTCAAAATGAGCGCTGCAATAGACAATCCCGCCAAATGCGAAGTGCGTGCTGTGATAAACTTTCTGGTGGCAAAAAACCTTTCAGCGGCAGACATTCATCGTGAATTGTGTACTGTATACGGCCAAAACGTTATGAGTGAAGGTGTCGTGCGTTAGTGGGTTCGTTTGTTTAAAAGTGGAAGAACAAACATTCACGATGGAGAAAGGACTAGCTGGCCATGCGTAGTCAGTGATGAACTAGTTCAGAAAATTGATGAAAAAGTCCGTGAAAGCCGGCGGTTCACAATCTCTGATCTTTCTGAATAATTCGCGCAAATTTCTCGGACTGTTTTGAATGTGCTAGTCACAGAAAAGTTAGCCTACCGGAAGCTCCGTGCTCGGTGGGTACGAAAATACATTTCCGAGAACCACAAAACACAACGATTGGGCTCTGGGCGTTTTTGATCATCCGCCGTATAGTCAAGATTTAGCGCCCAGTGATTTTCACCTGTTTATGAAGATGAAGATGTGGCTTGGGTCCCTGTGCTTTGATGACGATGAACAACTTCACGATGCTGTGACAGGCTGGCTGCGATCCCAGGAGGAAGAATTTTATGAAGAGGGGATTTCCAAACTGGTCAGACGATAAATGCTTAGATTTAAATGGCGATTATATAGAAAAATATTGGAAAGTTGTAGTTTTAAGATGTAACCTATATAATCCTATATAATAAAATTTATGTATCTAGATCCGTGTTTTATTTATGGCCAAACGGAGGTTACTTTCCGAATAGCCCTCGTAAATTTTACGCATATGGCTGGAAAAGCATTAACCAATAACACATATTATATTAAAGAGTCCTATAAGCCTATATAGTAAATTATATTCAAACCTAACCGTTTGAATTAGTGTAATGAATGCAGGGTTAGTATCTAGTGCAAAGGCATAGTCAGCATAGTTGTTTTCTTTTATATGACAGAAGGAAGGGGAGCGACACCGCTGGTAAACATTTAATTTAAATTTTGCTAACGTTTAACTTAAATTACGAAGACAAATCCCTGGTTGGCTGAAAATAGTTATGTAAAATAAAACTAGAGAGAAAAAAGTTTTTTATGTGAAGACATACAAAGCCAAATACCTGGGTATGACATTGGATACCAAACTGAGGTGGAAAGAGCGTGTAAAAAAAAAGAAAAAAGGGGAACATAACATAAAATTCCGACAATATAAATGGCTCATAGGAAAACATTCCAACCTGTCTTTATACAGTAAAACTCTGATCTATAATCAGATAATTAAACCCACCTGGCTGTATGGAATTCAACTCTGGTGGTGCGCGAAAGATAGTAACATCAGGATAATAGAAACATTCCAAAACAAAGTTTTGCAGACCATGGTGAATGCACCATGGTGTGTTAGAAACGCCGATATCCACAGAGATCTATGTATTCCAACAATTAAAGAAGAGATTAAAAGGTTTGCGAAGAAGCATGAAGAAAGGCTGCATCTCCACGAAAATGGAGAGGTTCTTCAGCTGCTGGACAATCAACACGTGTTCCGAAGACTGAAGAGAAAAAAGCCATTTGAACTTGTGTAGTGTTTTGTGTTATAAAAACAGAGCATTGTGCGCGGGTGAGAGTGTTTAGTTAAGAACACAAGAACTAAATGAAGGATGTCATTGGACTGAATTTGGCTGATATGTATTTAGTATTAAGAGGTATTAGAGATAAGTTGTAATACTTTACAGACCAGTTTTAACATGTTAAATTCAATAAAAAAATATAATGAAATAATTAATCAATAGACTTTTATTTACAATAACAGTTTCAGAAAAAACACCAATGCTAATAATAAAACCGGAACCTAAACGCAAGGTTAGTTGAGGTTCTAATCCCGATAGAGTATAGGTACTTCTACTGCTGTCTTAGCCTCGTGAACTTATATTGACTAAAGCAAATACTAGAAACAAATGAAATATTGAGGAAAATTTAATTAATAAAATATCGAATATCTGTCGGTGATTGTCATACTGTGTGAAGGACTATAAAACCTGTTATCTGACTTACGAAAATTATCACAAAAAAAAACCGAGATGAGGTTTGTTTTGGACTTTTGTAGACTAGTGGGTACAGAATCATCAGTGGCGTATCTAGAATTTTGCCTTGGGGGTCCAGGGCCCGGTCGAGTTTGCCTCATACAAAAGAAAAAAAACCAAGTTAAGACTAATCAATATTACTATCGTTAAAATGGATGAAAATCGTGTGACGACATCCTGAAATCAATCCCATTAAAGTAAACGGTAAGAGCACAATAAAATACGCGTTACTGAAACATCGTTCAGAAGATGCTTACTAGCTGAATTAATTTCCCCATATTTCATATTTCAAACGTATACGCAAAAGCTGTGTAATAAAAATATGTATGGTGTTTCTATATTAAAAAAAAAAAAAAAAATAGTTACTAGCTGAAAAACACAGCTGAAAAATAACAACAGAGTCTAAAAATTAAGAGGTTCGTCATTTTTTTCGATCCCCTGGAGCTGGGTCCGGTCTCGTTCGCCCCCAAAGTAAATTCCCCCCTGGGCGTCTGGCTACTATTCTAGAGATTCTGTGACTCGCTGGACACTTGGTGAAACATATTAATACAAAGGTTTAAAAAAAAAATATATAAACACTTGGTACGTTTCATTTCACAGTTTTTATTTAACTCTGACAGCTGTTTCAACTTCTTAAGCCGTTGTCAAAGAGATGAGTGAACACTAAACAGAGCATGTAAGGGTAATGAACATCTCTTTAGGGCGTGTATCGTAACATGTGTGGGGTGTGAAAATGGAGGGGGGTTGTAGGAGCTAAGGAAAGGTCAAGTTTCTGTAAAAACTAAATATAATCTGAATGTAAAATATAAAATTAACTGAAATAAATAAATAATTAACAAATGACCAAACTGAATTCTGTGTATCGCCTTTATTAAAAGCTGTTATTTAGTTTAGTTAATTTTTATATTTTGCATTCACATTATATTTAGTTTTTACAGACACTTGACCTTCCCTTAGCTCCTACAACCTCCCCTCCATCATCACACCCCATACATGTTCCGATACACCACGCCCTAAACAGATGTTCATCGCCCTTACATACTCTGATTAGTGTTCACTCATCTCTTTGACAATGGCTTAAGAAGTTGAAACAGCTGTCAGAGTTAGCCTAAATAAAAACTGTGAAACGTACCAAGTGTTTATATATTTTTAAAAACTAATTGCTTAAAACTAAAGAATAGGAAATAATATACGTAGGTGAAATACAGGTGTCGTGTCCGTTACGGCAGTCGCTTCCGCTGTGCGTTGTTGTACTGGACTAGGAACAGAGTCACCGGCAGCACGAGCCCGACCATCTGCAAACATACGTATACGGTGTCATTAGAGTGTTTGGTTAACGCTTAGGCATTTGATGCCAAACTGAATTCTTTAAAACCTCTAAGAGTCGGGTGATCTTCTATCCGGACTGCCTCCATCGTAATTGTTTTGTAGTTTGACGTTTCGATGCCTTGGTCAGTCTACAGTTGACACTTTGTTGATTGCGGACGATCAGGCTATTTTGTTGGACTCTGAAAACAGTTTGCAGATGGGTATACATTTGTTAAATGGAATCTGCAAAGACTCTGGATTGCAGATATCCACAATTAAAACCAAGGTGATGGCTTTTTGTGAAACTGATTCCTTACGGGCAAAAATTGTTATAGACGGTACTGTCCTGGAACAAGTTAGTAGTTTTCAGTACCTGGGCTACAGTGTGTCTTGTAATGGAAGCAACGACGAGGTGAATAAGTTGGATAAGTTCAACCTTATGTGCGGCACCATCAGGCGAACCCTTAAGTCAGCAAGTAAAGGAACACGCCTAAAATTCTACAAGGTGATGGCTCTTCCGACACTTCTTTATGGGTCTGAGAATTGGACTTTAACGAAAGGCCAGGCCAGTCGCATCCAAGCGGCTGAAATGAGATTTCTCAGGCACGTGGAAGGGTATACTCTACATGATCGTAGAAGGAACGCAGATATAAGGCCAAAACTGTTCTGAACTGTGGCAGAAATTTCAACATAACATAACAAAAGAAACTGACATAAAAAGTATATGTACCTTCGAGTGCCACTCGTGTTTCAGTAACAAATGAACTCTTAACCTATAGTCAAAACAGACGGGCGCACGTTTCCTCGTGTTTTGTTTACGAGGGTAAGTCAAAAAGTAAAGGAAAATTTTTAAAAAGGAACTTTTTATTGTGAAAACAAGATGACAAGTAATATAATTTCTCTACATAATCTCCCTCAACTTCTATGCACTTGGTCCATCTCTTGACAAGCTTCGTAATTCCGTCCTGGAAGAAGATTTGTGACATCGTGCACTCGCGCACCGCCTCCACCGACCTCGTCATCCGACGAAAACTTGGATTCACGCAGGTGATCCTTCATCGGACCAAAAAGGTGAAAATCACTTGGAGCTAGGTCAGGACTGTACGGCGGATGCTCCAGCAGCTCAAAACCAAGATCTTGAATGCACTGGATCGTTTTCCCCGCAGTATGAGGACGGGCATTGTCCTGAAGCAAAAGCACACCTTTTGAAAGTTTTCCTCGCCTCTTTGTTTTGATTTTGGGTTTCAGATCTCGCAGTAGCTTACAGTAGCTGTCACTATTCACTGTTTGACCTTTAGGAGTGTAATGAATTAGAAGTGGATCTTTCATATCCCAAAACACTGTCATCATCAACTTTCCTGCAGAAACTTGTCTTTTGAACTTTTTTGCTGTAGGCGAGGATGGATGTTTCCACACCATACTCTGCCGCTTACTCTGTGGTTCGAAGTGATGGACCCACGTCTCATCAACGGTTACTATGCGACTGAGAAACTCTTCTCCTTCCTCTTCTAAACGCCTTAAATGTGATTTCGAAATTTCCAAACGTTTCTGTTTGTGCTGGTCTGTCAGTCGATGTGGTACCCAACGAGCACACACTTTGCGATAATTTAGTGATTCGTGGATGATTGCAACTGCTGAACCGTGGCTAATGTTCAACGCATGCGCAATATCATCAATTTTGACACGACGATCATCATGAATCATTCGCTCAACTGTCTCGATGTTCTTGTCCGTCTTCGAAGTGGATGGCCTACCTGAACGCTCTTCATCGCAGATAGATACACGACCATTTTTAAAGCGATTTATCCACTCATAAATTTTGCGTTCACTAAGACAGCTCTCACCGTACTGCTGCTGCATTCTGCGAATAATCTCCGCAGGTTTAGTCCCTTCAGAGTGCAGAAAACGTACCACTCCCCTCATTTCTTCCTTGGTGCACACGGACAACGGGGCACTCATAATAAAATGCCCTGAAATCACTACGAATGGAGCTGAGCACTGGAACAACACAGCTAAAGAACAAAAAAACTTTGAAGTTATGATATGTCATTGTTCAGTCAGTGCTGCCATCCATTGCAGCAGGGGAAATAAAATTTGCCTTTACTTTTTGACTTACCCTGTATATTGACTCTTCAATTTTCAAGGTTCTTACAACGATAATATTACATTATTCACAACTAAGCCTATGTGAGGTTTCTTCTGCAAGTAGCTTATATTTAATAATTTGCTTTGCCCACGCATATACAGATTTCCGCTGAAATAGATTTTCAGCGGAAAATCTATTTAAATTTCGACTTAAATATTTTTTTTTCTGTAATGTTTGTATATGTAAATATTTGTTTTAAGTTATATTGAACACAGCTGCAATGTTTATTAGAATTATATTTAATAACTTTTAAACTTTAAATCAACCGTCTTTTTCTGTTTTTATTTGAATTTATTCTTTAATTAGTGAATTATTTATATTGTATTTGCCAGTGTTACGAGTTTCCATATTCATCTTGTGACTTTTTCTGTATTTTTTATTAGTTAAACAATTTCTGCACCAAAAAAGTGAGGTTATTATTTAGACTGTATGGTTAAATTAGAGTTTTATGTATTTCGTTTTAGAAACATATCGAGGTGTTGAAGTATCTATCATCGTAATTTTTTCTAACCGGCGGTCCTGTGGTCAACTTTTGAAAGTCGCTGCAAGTGAGCTCATCTTTCAACAAGCAGAACCACGTCGTGGTGGATACGTTAAATAGTATGACAATCTGCTGTTTATCGAAAGTTAGGTGTAGTCGTGAGACAAAATGCCAACAACTGAGTAGCAGTCATAATATTTTAACGTAGCAATCATAATACTGTATTAACGTAACGTTGTAATGTTTCAACACATCAGGTAAATCATTTTTTGTCTATGCACATTTCACATTACGGTAAAAAACAAAAAGAATCAGAGATTTATAAAGACGGTTTTAAATTATGTTATTTTTCCTTTTGTAAATTTTGTTATCATAATCGTCAAATACAAATATTTTTTCATAAATTGGTGCAATATCAGAAATTAATACTCGTGTGTTCACACGAGACAAGGCGTGCCTTGGTCTCGTTTGGTTTCCGCTAAATTTATTAACTTCGACCAAGGAGAATTATATTTCTTTGTATTCTCTGCTTTCAACTCTTGCCAAACAAGATTCAATTTGTATTTTTCTCATTACCTGAATTAAATATTTTTTAATTGTTTATAATTTGCAGTATTAAAATTTTGTTTGAACAAATAAGTACAGTTGTGGCATAATTGCATTTTGCAATTTTCGGTAAAATAACTTTAAAACATAAATAATTTTTCATTAAATCGTGTAAGAAAAAGATTTACAATTTTAGTGTGTACACCACCGTTTCCCAAACTTTTTTTAGGCCACGGCACATTACAAATAAATAGTCAGAAACCGCGGTACTCTATGTTGAGGGGTCACATATCCCCCGCCATCCCCATCGACAGCTTTCCACGATGTCTTTAAAATCACACCGCAGCGTAATATACCATAGTAATTAATGTTACTTACGTCAGTACTACTTGTGATTTTTGATTTCTCAGTAGACTTTTCCAACTGTAACGCAAATTTATCAACAAACTTTGATTTTTGTGACTTTTAAAACTACAAAAAGTCATTGAAACACATCTTCTCTTAGAACTCTTATTATTTGCACTTTCTTAATTTAGGCAAAGTAATAAAAAACACAAAATATTACAAGATTAAAGTTTGTTCTGTATTCAGTAGGCTTTGTAGTCTTTCTGCTTCCAAATTTTAATGCGATACATGTGATTGGTGTTTGTTTTTTTCATTAGGTCCTTGTTCCCGCGGTCGAACAGTGGACAAACACGCTCTCATGTCGAGTTCCATGTTTGGAGTTGAGATTGATGTTTTGATTTTATTTAGTTCATTGTGGAAAACGCTAACTCACGCCGATTTTTTTTTTACGTGATTCTACAAATTTCTTTTCCGTTCTTTATTAAATTAATTTCCAATGTTGGTTTCAAGGCAAGACAAACTAATCAAGCAAACAACTTTTTGATTTCTTTTTTTTTGTTGCCAAATTAGACAATTTATTTAAATTAATATTTTTATTTTCCAAAATTTCGCGGCACACCCAACCGGCCTTTGCGGCACAAGTTTGGGCAACGCTGGTTTATGTCTTTTGATCTCATGTGGTATCAGCTAACGTTATTCACATTAGTTCCCAACCGTTCAGGATCATCTACAGACATCAATATAAAGTTGATAAAGTTGCATAATTACAACACAACTCCCCCGTACAGGAGACAGTACGGTTTGATGACAGTGCAGTACTTACGGATGTGATCATCTTAAGGTCGATGTCGAAGAAACCGGCTGCTGTGAAAACTATCTTGCGCGACATCAGCTGTTTGGAGAACGCCTCCAGCTTTGACATGAAAATAAAAACAAAAAACCCGGATTAACATTACGTCTGCATCTGTCCCTAGTATCAATCATGATTCTCTCTCACACAGGTCTTACCTCTCTCACGACATCGTCTGGTTGCTCTTCGTCCAGAAGTGCGTGCACTAAGAGAGCAGATCTCTTCGCCTGCGGAATGAAAAGCAAATTGTAAAAATCTACGGGTAAATACTTATTGAATTCTTACGGAGTTTCCGCGTTTATTTTAACTGAGATTCAACGGTTTGGTCATGTAATGATGATGGGCGAAAGTAAACCGAAACTCATCATGGAAGCCCGCCCAAATGGAGAGAGAGAAAGGAAGGGGAAACGTACATAGGAACGGGTCGAATCTGTCTTTTAGAAAGAGCAGACTTGATTAGAAGCTAAATGCCTTGCCCATGATAGGAAGGAATATAAAAAGTGGCTGAAGGAACCCAAGGCTTGATTGCAAAAGTGGAAAAATAAGAAGAAGAAGGAGAACGAGAAAAAGACGAACAGGAAAAAGAAGAAGAAAAAGGAAAGGAAAGAGGAGAAGAAGATGAAGAAGAAGAAGAAGAAGAAGAAGAAAAAGAAGAAGAAGAAGAAGAAGAAGAAGAAGAAGAAGAAGAAGAAGAAGAAGAACAAGAACAAGGTTTCAATTTACATAACGTGATCTATTCGGATATACATGTTTGAAGTACTGTAGATACAGAATGTAATTGAAATCGCACAATCTAAATTCGTATATAAATGCCACTGAGTATTATAAATTATTATCGCTACGGTCAGTGTGGCTAATTGAAAAGCCGCAACCTTTGGGCGAATAGAAAAAAAAACAAATTTTTCGTCGATTCAGTTAATTCTAAAATAACGATTTAATTTATACTCATTTCAGTTGTATTTTTTTATGCACAGCTTACTTATTTTTGAATTCACATAATGCGCTTCAGAGAAAAGACGAATGGTAATGATGGCAATGACGATAATAATAATAATAATAATAATGATGATGCTGTTGCTGCTTCTGATGATGAATGGTGATGATGTGTAGACCCCACAAATACATACAGAGGAACACGCGTGCGCAAACTCACAAGCAAATATTTCACTAATTTTTAAAGTAACTACATATTTTAGCTCGTAAAAAAAATTATTACTCTAAAAATGGCCTTAATTTTGATTGTATTTCGAAGAGCTGCCACAAATGTATCATAAAGATTGTCTGTTTTGTATCTGATAATTGAATCTTTTAAATAAAATGTGTTTGTAAAACTATCACACACTATGAAACATTCACCAGAGAAGCTGATGGTAAAAGCATACGAATGTTTAAAGAAATGTACAATTAAAAAGCTAATTACAATTTATTTAGTTACGTAAAATACTTTGTAAGCATACAAATGTTCATAACTGAGATTGCTTGTGATAACTATAACTTAGAATGGCTATGCACGCATGTATAAAGTTATTCAGTGTGCTATAAAATTTGAGCGCATTTTGTGCATTTCAGAGCAAAATATTACGTAAAATTTATGGCAGTTGGAGAATACGCACTAACAATGAACTACAGGCTCTCATATATGGAAAAGACATAGTGAAATTCATCAAATCACAGAGGTTGCGTTGGGTGGGACATGTGGATAGAATGTCTGAGGAAAACATGCCGAAAAGAATGCTGAAGGGAAGATGATAATATACTACTAGACTTAGAGGCAGACCAAGGATCAGATGGTTGGATAGCGTAATAGAAGATCTTTATAGGTCTTGATAGGAATGGGAATCAGACGGTGGAAAGGAAGGGCGGAGAACAGGGAAGCATTAAGAAGTATTGATGAGGAGGCTAAAGCCCACCAAAGGCTGTAACGTCAGATAAGAAGAGAAGAAGTGTGCTATAAAACACAATTCTGAATAAACCTATCAGACTATATAGTGTAATGTATTTAATGCTAATTTATAAATACGTACTTCGGTTTTTATGAGGTGGCAGAGTTTGGCTACAACAAAAATCCACCATATGTAATTATATGTGACCAGTACGACATACACATCCAATTTCATGCCTTCCAATGACTTAATGTCGAATATGGCAACGGAGAAGTGCATAGTATGGAGCGCCGACTGCACAATGGACACGCAGTTCTGCACGGAAAAATAATCCCTGATCCGACTACAACAGGATGACAACAGAAAATGTATCTGATTGACGGTTCGTATCCTGGAGGCGGAAACCGTCCTCGTGTTCAGGCCGAAGTCCACAAACTTCTCCTTAACGTCGTTGGCGTGTATCTTTCTGTCGATGAACTCTTTGTCTCTGGGCGGCATCAGATAGGCGGGCACTTTGTTGTTCACATATTCCAGGTGCCAGTTGATGAGCGTAAACTTGCCGAGAACGGCGTACAGCAGCGAATTGATCTGAAGCATGTACGAGTTGAACCGTAAGAAATCCAGTAGGGCCACACTGGCAAGTACCAACGAGATCCGTCCCTGCAGGTAGAATATGGCGAACAGAGTGAAATTCGTGGAGGCCGTCACGAAAATGAAGAAGTACTGCCAGCGTTTGGCGGGCACGTCTTGCTGTCTCATGTTCAGAGAATAGATCAGCTTTTCGGCGCGATCCAGTTTCTTGAAAATCTTTTTGTACAGCTTCGTTTTGACCAGCGGAATGTACATTAATATGACGTGCATAGCCCGCGTACAGGCCATGTGCAAGGCGTTCGTAAACAGAACGATGTCGTTGTACAGAGTGGGTAGTACTGTCATGTACTCTATGAAGTTTTTCATCGGTAGGACGGCCATAAGGGAACAGAAGATTACGTAAACGTGCGCCACAGAGTGATCGGTCAGATTGCCAGGATGCAAGCCGCAGAGTTTCGCGAACAGATGCACCGGTTGCAGGTAATCGGCCGCGCTGGGGTACATGATGGTGGACGATAGCACAGCCCCTGTCTACGCTGTTGGAAGCGAACGTTACAAACAGATCGATCGTTGTTTGCTTTTAATTTACCCCGTAGTAACTACGTACAAACGAAGGTCACCGCGCTCGCCTACAAGACGTAACAATCAAAGGCGAATATCAAATTAAGACGTGTAACATTTGCTAGTCCCGTCAGAGTATAAAAGAATGATAATGACGTGGAGAAAAACGCGACGTGTAACACCACTCGTTTTCCAATACGAATTGTAAGGACTTGCCTCTATATATTTGTTTGCTTTCAATTAATTTTTAGAAATAATTATTTGCAGTACAATTGTGTCTTGTGTTAGTAATGATTACATTATTTTTGTTTCCATCTTCTTTTAAATATAGTATATCGCAGTGTAGGCCTATACATTATTTTCAAATAGGGATAAACTTCTGTAATACTTGAAACGGTTTTAAACATCATCAACAAATTTTAAATAACATATTCTGTTGATACGATGGAATAGACCTATAACTTTGTTCTTATGCGTTTAGCGTAGTTAACGATAATTAACTACTTTTAGCAACGACGGTTAAAAGTACTATAATATATATTAAGTTTTCAGAAGCAACTGAGACCGACCAGTATATAATTCCATTTTGGAACGTTCCATTACACGTAATATTGTATTGTAATATCGTACTTTTTGTTCCTTTTGTCTCCGTTTCGTCTCGTACAATTTCCTTCCCTAGTAAAATTATTTTGTGGACTGTTGGGCCGTTCTTCTCTTCTTGTAGAGTCAAACGTTTCGACTGCTGCTGCGACAGTCATCTTCAGTGGGTCTTCTGTACTGCTACTCTGACAACTAAATGACGACGCGACCAGAGGAGCAGAACAGAAGACCCATTGAAGATGACTGCCGCAGCTGCAGTCGACTCGTTTGGCTCTATAAGAAGAGGACCACGGCCCAACAGCCCGGAAAATAATTTTACTGAAGATTAATCCGGCCGTGTAAGCTTTACTGTTATTGAATCCGGCCGTGTAAGGTTTACTGTTATAACTTCTGAAGTTCTTTCCTCAATCGCCACTATTCATTCATTTTCTAGCAATTCATCCTCGCCCTTCTTCCGATAACAGCTTCTTGGCTCTCCTTGGTTTATCTTACCTCCGTAATTTTGTTTCTGAACATTTCTTTGTGTCGTAAATCTTCTTCCGTGATTCCCATACTTTTCTAGCTCCTGACAGCCTTCTTTTACTTGTACCTTTCTGTTCTTTTAGAAGGTGAGAATTTTCTAGTTCCATTCTTCTAATATGTGGAAGTCATTTGTCTTTTTTTAATAGTGGACGAGAGTTTCTGAGACTTTTCCACAAATCTTAATTTGGTCTCAAATAAACTTTTAGATCATTTGCTAAAACTTTTCTGGGTCCCAGAATTTCCCTTAAAAATTTCGTTTCTTTCTTTTCTACATTATAGTAAAAAGAATATAGTCCTTTATTAGCTCTAAATTGTATCCTGTAATTACAATATTATACTGTGTAAAAACATAATTTAACACAGTTCACGGTAAATTATACAGAGTGCGGCAGGTAGCCTATAACTCAGTGAAAATTTTTGTTTAGAATATAAATAAAAAAATGCATTACGGATACCATTCAAAAGTTTATTTTATAATTTTAAAGGATAATGTTTCTGCGTTTATTAAAAATTTGTTTTAAAAATTTTTTACTTCTTCTTCTTCTTCTTCTTCTTCTTCTTCTTCTTCTTCTTCTTCTTCTTCTTCTTCTTCTTCTTCTTCTTCTCCTTCTCCTATTCAAGGATTAGGTTATATAAACCTGTTCCACCTATCTTACCCTCGGACGACCCACTTCTCTTCTACGAATGACTTTATAGTTCAAAAATTTTTACTATGTTTTAAAATCATTGAGGGTAGAAAATTTACTCTCATTTTCTATACACCTCTCAAAACACACCTTAGAATCTCTTCGGTTATTTGTGGAGGTATTTCCGCAATTTCGTGTCAGACAGCAGCTTTCAGTTCGTCGATTTTATGTTTTGTTTATACACTTCATCTTCAAGGTTTCTCTAAAAAAAAAACAGTAACAAGTATCGAGATCTGGTCACGCAATGTCATTTCGTAGTAAGATTGAGCAGGCTGAAACGTCTCCCACCGTGAGTTTCCTAAACAGTTCTTATATGGGTTTGCTCGTAAATGAATTCGAGTAGGCCTATATAGTTCTAACCTACAAAGTTAATGGGAACAGAAACAAAATAACTTCTCATTC
Organism: Magicicada septendecula; assembly: GCA_034769895.1. Classification (NCBI taxonomy): domain Eukaryota; kingdom Metazoa; phylum Arthropoda; class Insecta; order Hemiptera; family Cicadidae; genus Magicicada; species Magicicada septendecula. Next base: position 74,937,130 of record CM068373.1, on the reverse strand, counting down.
GAGGGTCAGTTGAAAAGTTCGCGGAGCGACATCTATACCTCAGTGGTAGAACTAAAATTTTTCGTGTGCTGCAAGACGTATATTTCGTGTGAACACCTGTTAGTTTCCAGATATATCTGTCAATTTATTCACTATTTACCAGCCGTTTGAAATTTTCCTGTCACGCATGTTTTTAAAATGCACAAAATCAAACATCGTGTTGTGATGAATTCTCTGTTAAAGACGTTTTAGCGCCAATGCAAAATTAAAACAAAATTGTAAATGTATTAGGAGATGCTGCACCTACAGAAACAACGGTAAGTGGAGCACACTCGAGTTTGAACGTAGTCGTACAAGCACTGAAGGCTATCCTAGCAGTGGACGTTCAAAAAGTGCAACAAAAAATACCATATTTAAAAAATTTCAGAGGGTGTTGGAAGACCGCAGATTGAGGAGTGGATGCTTTTACTTTACTGAAATCATAGGCATCTCATATGAGCGTGTGCATCATACTTTAACTCAAGAGCTTGGTGTGAAAAAGCGTTGTGCAAGATGGCTGCCGCATCTGGAGTTGTTGCATTTGTTGAGGGTCCAGTGCGACCACGTTTTCAATGCTCGTACGACGACGTTTAAACTCACGTGCCTACTTACAAAACCGTTGGTTTTGAAGTCGCAGCATCTCCTGACACATTTAAGATTTCGTTTTGAATTTCCGTTGGCGCTAAACAATTTTTAACAAAGAATCACACCACGATGTTTGATTTTGTCCGTTTTTAAAAACAAGCATGACACGTAAATTTTAAACAGCTTCTAAACAATGAATACATTGATAGATCGATTTGAAACATTAACAGGAGTTCACATAAAATACAAACCTTGCAGCACACGAAAAATTTTAGTTTTACCGCTAAGCTACAGTTGTTGCTCCGCGAACTTTTCAACTGACCCTCATACAGGGACCAGGAGCTTGGCTCAGATCTCTTCCCGTCTTGAGTTTCATTTTTTAATATACGTATATTTTTATATTTCGAATGCAGTTCCTGAATCTATTTTCGGTTCTGGTACAAATACCATGATTTGACGTAGCATATAGCTGTAGGCAACATCAGGGAGCACGGAGTATAGATAGAGAGGACATGCCTCCCTAACTGTATGCAAGGGTTTAAAACCGGATCCGCCACATTGGTCGGTCATGGAACTGGAAAATCAGAGGCGGGAACATTCAGATATACGCCCGTGCCTTCGAATATATTGTGATATCGTTTCTATAGAATTATGGTAACTTTTAACATAAACGTTTGCAGAGTTGTAGAGAAACAAAGAAGAAAGCTAACAGTGCTTCCTAAATGTTATAATATACTGTTCATAACGTTGTAGAGAAACAAAGAAGAAAGCTAATAGTGCTACCTAAATGTTATAATATCCTGTTCATAACGTTGAATATTTTAAAATAGTGACATAAAGAAATCACTCTGTGAGAAATTTGTTAATTTTTAGGTCTGCAACATTTTATCAATGGGAAAGATACACAAAAGTACCTGAATTTAAGTTTTTATTTGAATTTTTGAATATTTAATTTATTTACATTTTTTTTATGCGACCGCTAGATTTTTCGCAATTGGTGGTAGAAATGGGCAGTAAGATGCCGCTGGAATGTTTGCCCAGTGCCAAGTGCTATCATAGAATTTATATGGACGCCGGCTATGAAACTCTTAGGAATGCAATTCTTCTGTTTGTAATATGGCAAAAAGGATTAAAGAAATATTATGTCTTTGAATGCCGAACAGCACATATTTTTGGTGTCATACGTATTGTATTAGTTTTAATATGTTCCTTATTCTTCTTTTGAATTACGTTATTTGAAGTTGTTTTTTATTGCGTATGATCCACTAAGAACTACGTTTGATTTAACCTGGTTCCTCTCTTCTTATCCTCTTTCTTCCTTCTCTCCCAAATCTGCTTCATTCTTGATCGATGTCTCTCCCTCCTTTTGTCAGCCCAGATGGCATCTGTCCTCTTCTTAGGCTTTTCCTGAAAACCTTGGGCACTTGTTAATTTCTTTTTGAGTGGCAAGCATTCTTCAATGTCTTCTTGAGTAATCTAGAGTTCTATGTCTTTTCCTGTTTCTTTGAACACTTTGAGCTTTTTGAAATAGTTAAAAAGCTTCCATGTTAGTCTGTCAGGATTCATTATTTGAACATGTCAGTAGACAGTAATTCTTCTTTTTCTAATTACGTCAATCATTTTCTCAATACGTGTGTACAGCTCATTATTGTGGCGTCTTCTGTACTGTTCTCCATCTTTTATTGATCCCAAGAATTTTCTTAATATTTTTTTTCCGTGACTTCCAGTCCTTCCATCATCATTTTCTTGTTCAGAGTCAGACACTCAGCTGCATAAAGTGCTTCGGGGCGAATTACTGTTGAACAATGCTTACGTTTGGCATTAATGGATATTAATTTCTTGTTATATGAGTCCTTGGTTAAATGGCAAGCAACTTTCATCTTATTAACTCGTGTTTTAATGGATTTTTTTCTCTGAGACATTGTGTTCAATAACTTCTCCAAGATACTTGAATCTGTCAGATCCATAGATTTGCTCATATTATTTGAAGTTGTTTTATTTAAATAATTTTTATTTATTTAAGTAGTGTTATTGAAAAAAAAATGTTAATATTTTTTTGGTTGATTCGGATAATCGGAATTTCTGTCAACCCGTATTCTGATAACCGGGATTTAGGGTGTATGAAGTCACCTCTCACGGCAACAAAGAATTACAAATATCGGTGGAGAACCATACATGACTTCCATGTTCTAAGATTTATATTTAAAATCATTTTCGAAATGAAATATTTCCATAGAAACTACTTCTTTCTACTTCCTTCTTCAGCCTTAACCACAGTACTGTGGTCACTAACGTATACCACCTCACGTTAGCCCACTCGATTTTCATTGACGATGGCAGTCGATGGCACTGCCGAAACGTCTGAGTTTGCAGAAAACCTTGAAACGTTACCGTGAACCTGTGTATTAATTTAATATGTATATAAACACATAAAAAAATAAATCAACTATTAATGGTAACTATAACAATAATAATATAAAGCATTGTAATGTACATAGATGTAAGTAAAGTATAAATGAAAAATTGAATCAAAAGGAGCTCGACTATGCGACAGTCAGGCGCCGACAAAATAAGTTACAATAGACCCAAAACACCCTTACATGTCATAAAATCATAAAATGTTTTGTGGAGTAAATACAGCAAAAAACGCCCATGTACCGTTAGGTCAACGGTACTGTCCTTCAACAGACAATAGATGACACGCCAATAAGTATGACCATTTTAGAAAGTAGCGTCACTTTTTAGGAGTCTAACGAACGTCCGCGTAAGTTTATCGCCCGCTCTCTGCCAACCAATCACGGATAGCGTCGGTAGTGCGCGCGAAAAAGATACAGCACCGGAATGGGTACGTTCGAATTTACCGGCAAATATTTCAAAGTCAAGCCAATGGGAGTATGATCAACAAGAGCTGTAGTGAGGGAAGGACTCGGAAAACTATAAAAAACAAGTGAAGCAAACAAAATGGGGAAGTCTAAGTTTAATTTTCACGCAAAACACGGGAAACCTGCGTCACTCGATGTGAGCATTTTAATACTATAATTCTAAGTTCAAATCAATAGATTATCTCGGTTAAATAGTTGAGAAAGAATTACAGTCATCAAAAAGTTTATTTTATATGTGTGCGCGATAGTACGTACGGACCAGAAGATGTTTAACTTGTGCGCATAGATTGCAGCAAGAAGTATACTTATTTATAAGTGCGCGACGTCTAGTACTAACGCGAGCGAGTGAAGTAAATAAAGAAGGTTTAATCAAGCGTGATTAGTGCAAAGTGCAGTGCGATGTTCAACGCAGGATTACAGTACGTCATTCTTTTACTTGGAATCCAGCAACAAGTAACAGTATATCTCAAAAATAACTCATCTCATTCTCAAAAGACCCACGAGTTCAGATACTAAATATTACAATTTATGCTATATGACATGTTTGGAAAGTTATGGTATAGTAAAGTAAGGAAACAAGTTATAATAATTATAGAAATGGTAACGAAGTTGAATAATTGAATCTATTGACGATTATAGAAGTTCATAGTAGTTAAGAATTTATGATACATATATATATATTTTGATTAATATTGAAGATTTAAATGTGTTAAGGAAGTAAATGTGAATCTATTGATTGCTCATTTGAACAATACTTGATTAATATGATTCTGATGAAACCGTAAACTAGAGATATTAATAATTTTCTTGTTATTAATTATAAAGAATATTAACAAGTATAGATTGGAAATTAATCATTAATTCTCAGATGTATTAAGTAATAAGAAGATAACAATATAAATCTTAGTATCTGAACGAAGTGTTATTATTTCATAACAATCCTGAGATACTCTGCTCTGGCGCCCAACAAATTAATCAATAATACAAAATGAGTGGAATTATTCTGTAATAAATCTAGCTAAATATAATTTGTAACACAATAAATCAGTGTAATTACTGAGTATATGCAATACTGTCTTGAATAAATTATTTAATCAACATTCGAAAATTACGCGCGCTTTACGAGTAGTTATATTTAGCGCACCAACACGTTGAGCTAGTCTATAAGAATATTTATATTTGTCGCCAGCAACGTGGTGCAGTTGTTAAAAAATATTTATAACCTTGGGCTACGGCCAAACAGCCAGGGATTTTAACAACAAACTACTTCTTTATTGCCGATAACGTAGTACACATATAAAAAATTATCCCCTTCCCCTTCAACTATAATTTTCATTTATAGAAAATTACCCCTTCAACTACCCTTTTCATTTATAGATATTTCATCTACCTTTCTACAGTGGATTATTATGACCTTTTCAGGATACCTTATTTATCAAAATTAAGTACTTTACTCTTGTTAGAACACAAAACTTGCTGGTGAACTACCCCTTCCCGTTAACCGATCTTTACCAAAATCAACAGTCCGTGAGACTCTACAACTCAGGCACATATGCAAAAAATTATTTGATTCTGTTTGAATTTACGGCAGTTATCGTTCGTCAGAGAAAACATTCCACACACACACACACACGCGCGCGCGCGCGCGCGCGCGCATTTCAGAAAATGACTTTTCTTCATGTTTTGACGGTAGTACAATTAGAATCAGTCCTTACCTCGAACACGATTTTTTCGCCATCACCATAATGCTAAATAATGCAGAATGTTAAGCCAAGTTGTCTTGCTGCTGGCACACAGATTATGGAGTAGTGGAAGAAGTGTTGCTGTGGGTTATTTTGGAAAAATGTAGTTTGTTACATTTATCGAATAAATCGTGTCAGAATAGCAGTCGTTTGCCTTCTTACTTCTTGAATAACCCCCGTATTTTGTTACATCAAATAATTTCTCACATTGTGCGAAATCGTATCCGGGTAAAACAGAAACAACGATGTAGAAACAATGACAATATACGTATATCCGGAAGTGGACGCGCCACGTGTGCGAGACAACAGCTGTGCCATTATTTGTCACAATTTATTGTACAATCTGTGCTTTGTCCCCCCTTACGCCTCCTTCACATTCTTTAAGTATATACCCTTCTTTCTCTAGTTACTTTCGTTTTTCTTTTATTTTGTTACCATTAGGAGTGGCGTATCTAGAATTTGGCCTTGAGAGGTTACGGAGTCTGGTTGAGTCGGCTTCATATTAAAAAAAAAAAAAACAAGTTAAGACTAATCAACATTACTATCTTTAAATTGGGGGGGGGGAGAGGTGGAGGAGAACGTGTCAGAACGTCCTGAAATCAATCCCAGAAAATAAACGGTAGTAGGGGGAAAATGGGGGTTCAAACGCAACACAATGTCAACTAATAGAGACCCGCACCAATCACTTTCACTTTCTACTGGACCACAGCATCCGCGACTTTTTCGCGTATATGCCGTCTTTCGTGAGCCTAGATCACTTTCACTTTCTACTGGACCGCGAATTTCCGCGAATAAATTTTTTTATTTATTTTTTTTAATTTGATATTTTTATTTTTTTAATTAAATTGATTTGCATATCCGTGAATATATGCAGCCTTTCGCGAGCCTAGATCACTTTCACTTTCTACTGGACCACAGCATCCGCGACTTTTTCGCTGATCTGTGTCAAGATCCGCGACTTTTTCGCGTATCTGGACCACAGCATCCGCAATGTATATTAAATCTATATGATCAGGTTTACCAACCTATGTATGGGTTCAAACTTGATATGTGTGTGTATTATAGTGTATATTAAAATATATGATCAGGGTTACCAATCCTGCATTATTGTGTGTGTGTGTATAGAACAGATCTGTCAACATTTTTCTTCGGTGGGAAATTCAAACTATATTATAGTAAATTGTTGACGACGACTTCGATATCAACTCTCTCTCCCCTCCTCTCTCTTTGTCTCTAGACACAGTTGTCATCAGTTTTACATAAGCGTCGTGCTACTTATGGATTATTGTAATTAGCGATACTAAAATGTAATCACCAGGAAATATATATTTATCACCTATCTCGTGGCGTCCTTTTTTGACATATGACAGTCATTGACTACGATTTAGAAATTAATATACTGCCAAGTCTGTGTGTGTGTGTGTGTGTGTGTGTGTGGTAAAGTGTTACGCATAAAAAAATCTCCTTGAAATAAGGTATTTTCAAAAGTTTTGTGTACACACACATTGTATAATAATTTTCGTAATTGTAAGATACAACCTGCAAATTATTAAAATGTCTCTCTCACACATTTCTGATTACTATACAAATAATTGCGTGCATATTCGAAGGTTTATAACGAAATAAATTAAAATAAACCATAATTTGTTTTAAATAATTAAATATATATATTTACAACACTGTACACAAACATAAAATATATAGTTTACAAACCGCTATAATACAATTATTCAAAAAATACATTTCTCGCATTGATCACGTTACAGTGATCAAATTCATCAGCGTGTGCTGTCAGTACATTTTTTCTTGCTGTCTGAAACGCTAACACAACAAAGCGTGGTTTTTCCAGCTGACTCGAGGTCTTGACAATCCAATTCTGCCTTTTAGTCTGTGGTAAGGCAGGATACTCGTGCAACTCCCAGGTCCTAAAAGGCATAGTTATCGGGTGGTCTTTCTCTATGAGTCGTAACAGTGGTAATCTGTACACATTAGCTACATGTACATAAGGCATTTTCCAGTAAACTTTATCTAGTTCAAGAACACAATTAGCAGTCGTTTGTCCGCTTACTAAAACCATAGCATTTATGTCGGTAGAAGCGCGTAGGAGTATAAGTTCTTGTTTCACGTTCAGCACGATGCGTGTATAGTCTTCTGCGAATCCCATTAGCATTTTCAGTGGTATACAAAAATTGAATTCGCCGTCATCATTCACTTTTAATATGTTCGTGGTCGGTGCCACCCAACCTGCGTTTTCCATTGCGTTACGTGCGTTGTTGTTGAGTGATAGAAAAGTTTTAATAGTTGACGTAACACCGACGTTTCTGGTATGATCCACTACCACGCCGGCCAACTCGTAACGAATCTCTTCAAAGAGAAATGCTATAGCATTGTTCACCAGTTCCACATTCAGTGCAGTATCTGCAGCCGCACTAGGGTTTTTTTTAACCAACTTGCCTTCGATGTAGAGGAAACTTTCTGACGGTAGTGTAAAGACGTCCTGTTGTTGTATTGGCACACGTATTTCATCATTGTTTCCATATCTTGTTGTTGCGTACGGTGCGTGTGAGTGAAATGAAAAGTGTGTGATACTGTCTTCAAAGAACGGTTGCTGCTCCACTGATAATATTCCACTCGCCATGTTACTTGTTTACAACAACAAAATAGACGTGTTTAAGTCTTATTTTATACATATTTTGTAAATACTAGTTTTAAATATATATATTTTCATCATATTTGTAACATTATAATATTGGAGCTATGTGTGTGTATGTATTTTTAATTGTAAAACTAGTTTAGATATATTTTAATACTTGTAACAGTATAATCTTGGAACTGTGTATGTTTTTTTTTTTTAAATTGTAAATATTAGTTTAGATATATTTTCATACTTGTAACAATATAATCTTGGAGCTGTGTATGTATTTTTAATTGTAAAACTGTTTAATATAATCTTGGAGCTGTGTGTATGCATTTTAATAAATGTATATATATATATATTACACACACTTTATTATTATTTGTATAACCCACTCCATAATAATTTGATCATACACATACACGCGCACACACACATGTATTAAATTCAATAATGCGTTTGATAATGTTTTAATGCAAATAATTTTAGGAAAGTCTACATTCCGCATTCATAAGGAGATAGTCACTGCTTACAGTTATGTATGTCCACAACAGAATTAGAGACAGATATAAATGTCATCATACGCTGTGACCTACTTTCTAAATTTTTTACATTAAAAACGTTTGTTTAAAGCAATTTTCAGAAAATTTGTAACAGACATAATAATTTGACCATACACACACACACACACACACACATGTATTAAATTCAATAACACGCTTGATAATGCAAATAATTTTTACGTTTAAATAAAAATCTGCACATACATTAAAATTAAATAAAATCTGTACAACTTACCAAAAAACTAGTATGTGCGTTGTCTACAGTCTAGAGTCTAGTTGTCTACAGGCGTACAAACAGTCTTTCAACTATTAAAAAAAAGATGTAGAGATTTCACGATGTATCAACACACGTTGGTGAGAAATTGCCACTATAAAAATACAGTAAGAATATATTTTCAGAAATTGTAATTTTATCATACACACACGCGTACACACACACACATGTATTAAATTCAATAAATAATGCACTTGATAATTTTTACGTTTAAATAAAATCTATACACTTACCAAAAGAAGATGTGTATACTGGAAGACAGTATCAGCCAAACTAGTATGTGCGTTGTCTACACTGAAGACGTACAAACAGTCTTTCAAAAGAAGATGTGTATACTGAAAGACACGTAATACGTGCAGTACAAGTCGACAAATAAGAAATTGCCGCTAACTTACTTAGCGTATATATAGTGTACTCTGTAGTGGGGAAAGCACGTGTGTGTGTGTGTGTGTGTGTGTGTGTGTCCGTTTTTAGAGTAATTACTGTAAGCGGTGTTAATGCTTGACAGGTGTCAAATTAGAAAGTAGAGTTGTCCGTTTTTAGAGTAAATACTTTATAATCCTAATTACTGCTAATGACTAGCAGGTGTGAAATTAGAATGTGGGACGTCGCACACAAGGTTAATGACCTCTGGTTTAATTTAGCGAATAATAACTATATCTAATTCAGTATCGTTGTGTGTATGTGTGTGTGTGTGTGTGTGCATAGACTTGTTTCACTGTCAACGTACTCCGAATATGCATGCAATTATTTGTATAGTAATCAGAAATGTGTGTGAGAGAGACATTTTAATAATTTGTAGGTTGTATCTTACAATCATGAAAATTATTATTTAAACTGATAATTGTTTTATTAAAATCTTACAATGACGAAATATTATTATTTCATTGTTTACGATATATATTTAATGCAAAAAATGAATTTTTAAAATTACAATCGTCTGTATTTAAGTTCGTGTACACACATACAAATCGTTTGAATAAGGGAAATCTTCGAATATGCATCCAATTATTTGTATAGTAATCAGAAATGTGTGAGAGAGACATTTTAATAATTTGCAGGTTGTATCTTACAATTACGAAAATTATTATACAATGTGTGTGTACACAAAACTTTTGAAAATACCTTATTTCAAGGAGATTTTTTTATATGTAACACTTTACCACACACACAGACTTGGTAGTATATTAATTTCTAAATCGTAGTCAATGACTGTCATATGTCAAAAAAGGACGCCACGAGATAGGTGATAAATATATATTTCCTGGTGATTACATTTTAGTATCGCTAATTACAATAATCCATAAGTAGCACGACGCTTATGTAAAACTGATGACAACTGTGTCTAGAGACAAAGAGAGAGGAGGGGAGAGAGAGTTGATATCGAAGTCGTCGTCAACAATTTACTATAATAATATAGTTTGAATTTCCCACCGAAGAAAAATGTTGACAGATCTGTTCTATACACACACACACAATAATGCAGGATTGGTAACCCTGATCATATATTTTAATATACACTATAATACACACACATATCAAGTTTGAACCCATACATAGGTTGGTAAACCTGATCATATAGATTTAATATACATTGCGGATGCTGTGGTCCAGATACGCGAAAAAGTCGCGGATCTTGACACAGATCAGCGAAAAAGTCGCGGATGCTGTGGTCCAGTAGAAAGTGAAAGTGATCTAGGCTCGCGAAAGGCGGCATATATTCACGGATATGCAAATCAATTTAATTAAAAAAATAAAAATATCAAATAAAAAAAATAAAAAAATTGGGAACGGCGGCATCTCTTTGATCTAGGCTCGCGAAAGGCTGCATATATTTGAACTTGGCGCGCGAAAGGCGGCATGAAATTTTATTGGTGGAAATTCGCGGATGCTGTACGCGAAAAAGTCGCGGATCTTGACACAGATCAGCGAAAAAGTCGCGGATGCTGTGGTCCAGTAGAAAGTGAAAGTGATCTAGGCTCGCGAAAGGCTGCATATATTCACGGATATGCAAATCAATTTAATTAAAAAAATAAAAATATCAAATAAAAAAAATAAATAAAAAAATTTATTCGCGGAAATTCGCGGTCCAGTAGAAAGTGAAAGTGATCTAGGCTCACGAAAGACGGCATATAGGCGAAAAAGTCGCGGATGCTGTGGTCCAGTAGAAAGTGAAAGTGATTGGTGCGGGACTCTATTAGTTGACATTGTGTTGCGTTTGAACCCCCATTTTCCCCCTACTAGCGGTATAACACAATAAAAATACGGCTTACTGAAAAGGTAGTTCTGACTGAATTGATTTTCCTATATTTCATATTTCAAAGGTATACGCAAATGCTTTGTAATAAACCAGTTTGTATATTTAAAAAAGAGTTACTAACTGAAAACACACAGCTAAAAAATTAATAAAAGATTATAAAAATTAAGATATTAACAAAATACGTCAACGTTTTTCAACCCTTTGGGGGGGGGTCTGGTCCCGTTCGCCCCCCCCATCGTAAATACGCCACTGACCGTTAGGCACTTTATCAAAGACACGGATGCGCTCGCATTAGCAGTATCGAGACATTTTAGTTGTCCAATTCATAAGTATGTTCTGTGACACCTTAAAGCCAAAGCTTTGGTACGGTTGGTACCTTATATTGTTAGTTTAAAAGTATGCTTTTACTGTTAATACATAAGGTAAAATATATTAATCAGGTGTTCACAAGGACAGTGCATTACACAAAGCGTGAATTCTACGGGAGCTCAATACAAGGGAGTTTAGAGATTACAAATTGTGAGGAGGTTATTGGAAAGACTGCTGCTTAACTGATGCTCTGAGTATTAATGCTCCAGGAAAGAATAATAAGTTCCAAAACGGAGGTAAAATGTAGCATAAAAATTATCATCATATACATTATGTCATGTATATACAAAGTGTGTGCGTGTGTGTGGTGATAGTATTGCTATGATATGGTCATTGAAATAAGAACTTTACACCATGATTACATCGACTCTCAAAGTACGAGGGCGGTTCCAGAAATAAGGTACACTAGCGCTGTCCTGCGGTACAGAAAACAGAGGATGAGTTGCAGTATTCTTTACATCGTTTAAATCATATTTGTAAAGAATATGATTTTCAAATATCTAAGCAGAAAACAAAAATCATGGCTTTTGGAGGGAAGTTTCCAGTCAGATCAAAAATTGTTCTTGAGGGAACACCACAGCTACACCAACATAGATAATAATCTTGAGATATTATACTACTTACCTAAAAGTCGGAAACTTAACACAGCAAAACAATATGAAATATACAAACACCACAACCAAAAAACATACTTAACGACCAATTACACTTTAAATCATGCTCACTCTTTGACACAATTATACATAAAACATACAATAATTCGGATCCCCGCGCCTATTCCCTTTCAACACACACCACCCCCACTCAACCTACCAAATAAAACCGTTACGAGTTACTGGCAGTCTGTCTCATACCGCTGATGAAGGCGCACATCACGCCGAAACGCGTACGGGAGAAAACAAGTAAGTTTCACAAGTGAAAGTTCAATAATCTATATTGATTATCACTGTTGCACACCACTATAAAAGATCTATAGTGGTGTGCAACAGTGATAATTCTGTTTTTTGATTTTAACTACTAACGCAACTTTTGCCATTAAAATTTTATTTTATTGCATTTTATGTACCGGTAAATGTAATTGTGTTTTTTTTTTAAATTAACTTCATATATAACTTAATGATTTGTAGTTTTTAAATGAAATAGTTCTTCCTCAGCACATACTGAGGAAAAAATATGAAGTGTTATACACTATATTGTGTCATTATTTAATATGTATTATTTTTAAACAATCGTGGTGTTCACTTCTGTATAATATTTATATAAGTGAAAATGGAAATAGAAATGTTTCAAGTAAATAGAAACTATCCCAAAAATTCATCGTCACTTGCAATGTAATTTATTTTGGCAATCAGCAATCTACGTTTCAAATATTTATTCGATTCTAGCGCCAAAACTGTTAACACGCGATAGGCGCTCTCTATCCAATAGTAATTTGTAAACAAGGACATGGATAATTTTGGAATTGAAGACTGTAAGATCAAGAAGGCACTCAAATTTAAGAAAAAAATAAAGACGCCATATTGTGTAGTCTAGATTGGTGTAAGTGTTTACCTGTGAAGCGTATACTGTTGTTTTTGTTTTTATTTTGTACCTGAAAGTAGGATTTTAAAAATACAAAATACTGTCTTATGAGTTACTGTGCTCAATTGATGTGTAATATAAATTGTGTAGTGAGTTTTATTTTTTTTCATATAAATGTAGAAATGGAAACGAGAAATTCACATGGGTGCCAAAAATTGGCACCTTGAATTTTTGTCTTCATTATTAGGTAAGTTGACCTTCAGAGGTGTTGGTTCGCGGAAATACTTATTAGATATTACTGTTAAACGTACGTATCGCATTGAATTCCGATGGAAATTCCGATAACCAGCATGATATTGTTAGCATTATGTTGATCACAGAGTCATCTGAATTTTGTATTAATCTGAATTAGTTCTGGCATTAATTTTTATTAGTTTATTAAAACACATTTCCAAAGGTCCAAAAATTACTTTATGGAAAAATTTAGAAATATCTAAACATAAAACAAGTAATAAATTAATACAGAAGAAATTCACATTAATACAGAAAAATTATAATATTTTAAAAATTACTAATTTAATAAAATAATAAATATTTATATTATATTTTACTATTAATTATATAACATATTTTATGTACACGTATAAAAAGATTAAATGTAATCTACATATAAAACGGCTGTTTAGAACAATTGATATACAAATTTTGAGTTTATTAATTATATCTGATGATGATAGATACATTAGTAATTTACAAAATAAAAAATATATACTTGTTAAAAGTTTTTTTAATCATTAATAATAATATTTTGTTATTCAACGAGTGAGACGTGATCTCAGTTTTGATTCATCCGTTTGACACCTGTCTTTCTGTCTGACTATTTGGGGTGTGTTTAACGATACGTTTTGAAAGCATCAACAGATTTTCGTAAAACTCGGCAGCCGTGTCCATAGTTTTACCGTACAGATCCCTCCAGAACAATAGGAGGGTAGTAGGCAAAAATGTTGACGGTCATAACTTAAAAATAAAGTCGCAGAAACCTATGTGGAAGGTTAAATTAAATTGAATTTAAATCAAAATCTGAATATAGTGTTAATTTTTTTAATTTCAAAATTTTTAAACGTCAAAGTCAAAAATGGGTAAACATTTTCATAAAATCGCAAAAATTCATGTGGGCTATCAGATTAAAGATAATTTTAACTAAGATCTAACTTAAACGTAGTCGTAAGTTTAGAAATTTTCAAAATTTGGGATCCTAGGCAGAAAAAAGACATTAATATTTGAAAAAGTTTTTAAAATACAGTAGGGTGTCAGACTAAAAGGAATTCTAACCAAAAACCCGAATATTTCAAATTATTATCGTTTATTGTATGATTGTGTGCTCTACAACTATTAAATTACTAAATAAATAGTAGAAAAATCGAGATTTTTGTAATTGTCTATAATTGAAAAATTATCTAATATCAAAATTTTCGAAATAACAAATGTATTTAGCCCAAAATAGCGAGAGAGTTTTGCAGCTCAGAGAGCTCACTAGTTACGGATTATCTAAAAAAGTATCTTTACATGAAGCGTTTCTGAAATTTTTCCCAACATGTACGTTTTGTGATTTTCAGACATCATATGTAAGTTTCATTTTGTGAATTTGTAGGCATTCATAGTTGCCCTTTTATTGTAAATATTGCTGAAGCTGTATCGTATTTGGTTTTACAGTAACCGTCAAAGTGGTATTTAATTTTGGATCTGTTTTGGGGTTAACAATAACAATTTTATATTCAGGGAGTGTCTTCTCTAACCCACAAAAAATTGTAACCGTTTTCCACGAATATGTCTACCCTAGTGACACGACAATTTTGCTTTGCTTACAGAGGTGCAAGTGACTGACATATTTGAACACAGATCATAGGAAAAAGGATTAAAATGGTGCAACGTCTGTATTCATACGCAAATTACGTAACTGATTTGATTTGATTTTCTCAAATTTATTAACATTAAATAAGAAAAAAATTCAGAATTAAGTTTAATTTGATATTATATACTTTAACAAATTTCAACTTCCTCGTTCTTATTTGCAAAACTGCTAAATGTCATGTCCTGAACGATGCCTTTCTGTGTTTCCACCATTTTCAAGCCGTGAAAATGGTGGAAACACTAAAAGGCCTTGTCCAGAACATGAAATTTAGCAGTTTAACAAATAAGCATGACGAAGTTGGAGTTACAGAGACTGCTAATTTAAATAACAAGTTTAACAAATAAGTTACGTATTTACTCCCCATAGCCGTACCACTACCTAATGGTAGAAACTACATTACATTATATTTTTGTCGATACGTCGTTCCATTCTTTTTTGTCGATTGGACGATATAACCCTTACCGAGTCATTTCGTCATTAGTTTCATACACTCCGTATAACCTGTGTCAGTAGTGTCGAAGCCAGGCAGAAAGCAACGAAACTTTCTCTAATCATTGCTTCTTCTTATTCTTCTTCTACTGGCGTTAAAACACAGTATGGGTTTTAGTGTCTTCAACGATTTTTCTCCATTCAGCCCTCTCATTACATAGTCTTCTCCATCTTCTAATCCCCATATTCCTCAGATCGTCCTTAATATTCTCGACAAATCTCTTCCTTGGCCTTTCCCTTGATCTCCTACCTATTGCTCTCTATTCAAGAATTTTCATGGGAATTCTGTGTTGTTCCATCTTCATTGTGTGTCCCAACCAGATCCTAATTGTGTGTACCTTGTATTTGATTATTTATTTCATGATCCCTTTGTATTCTCTATGAGCCGTCGTTTTTTTTGCTCTGGTCCAAAACTTTTCTTAGTACTTTTCGTTCGAATATTCTTAGATACTGTTCGTCTTTTCTCTAATCACTGCGTCAGATCTAAACGAGATTTCTCTGACGTATCTGATGGCAGTGTTGCAAACGGAATTATATATCGCCTAGTGCAAACACCAGCAAGCATTTGTACGCTTTCCCGAAGAAGATAGGGTGAGTCAGCTGGAGTTACTGGCCATGTAATCCCATAGAATATTCTAGCAACATGGAGACACAACAGTCGTGTAGGCTATGGTTAAGCAGTTGCTTAATCAGTCAGTAGTGTGTTACGGCGATATGTTTGTTGACAACGTTTAACGCAATGATTCATCAAAATTACCAAGCCAGTTGCGCTAACAAACCGGCTGATTTGTGAATGGATAAAGGCAGTGATAGAATAAATAACGAACCGAAGTTTACACACGAATAGCAATAGCGTGGGTATTGAGATAAGTGATCCGAGATCTTTGTATAACGCAAACGGTTGAGAAAAGAACCTCTCAGAACTCCCCCCCCCCCACCTTACTGAGCTCTTTGCATCCTGCCTGGTAAGACAGGGACGTCAATAAGGCTGCCGCTTGCCGACGCTGGGGTTGCAAACAGAGTCTGCCATCATAAGATGGACAGCAATGTTTGTTTTTTTAACAACCAGTCAGCACCTACTTTGCCGCCTCGGCTGGGCTGAACTCAGAGCACGGGAAACCGCGGGTGTGCAAGTGCCTAACTGCGGGAGCCATCCGCCCTGTAGTGTCAACCCATCGTTACTGGCGACTCCCCTCCGGCCAGTCGAGCCTGTCTACCACACCAGCGCACTTCTAAGTTCCAGCGGGCGATGTCTTAAGGGGGCCACGAAGGCGCAACTCAGGCCAGGCGACTGGGTGGTGCAATACAGTGAACATCTGACCCATGTCACGTACACGCATATCGTACATCCGTGGACAGCACTGACCTTGTGCCGAGCGAACGACCGACCTACACTGTAAAATTGTATAAATATATTATGCTAATAATGAACTATTTACAAGAAAAGGATTTCATCGTACTCGGTTCGATTTCTTATCATGTGAGTAAATTTTATTCATCATAAACACAATTATTTTTAATATTTACGTTATTCTTGTAATAATAAATACAATTAAATCACTACCGACTCGGAACACAAAGTTTTTTTATGGGTAAAAACGTAAACGTTTTACCTTAGAGCTTGATCCAGTTTTCGCTTATTACAAGCTTCGTCAGAGGCTTTGATTTAATTAGCCTATATTTAGTTAATCAACGGACACGTCATGGACAACGAAATCCAAGAATTTGTAATAGTATTTAAACATGTGGGCTAGAATATACTCACATTATGACATTCTTTAAAATATTACGCTTTGCTCAAAGCACACATGTTTGTCATAGTTGGGAAATATTGGGTAGCTATGTGGGGAAAAGAGGTTTGATTGAAATGGCAGCACTGCTTTTTTGTTTATTTCGTTGCAGGTTTCGTACACGTTGAATCAGTAGGATCGCGAGGTGTACGGGAGTGAGCCGGGCACCGTAGATTCGTGAGGACAAACGTTCACGTTGGGCAGTTTGGACATTTCTTTTCCTGAAATTTTAAGTTGTCTTCTTTATGAAATTGTTACGGATCATCTTGGGTATAAAAGAAAAACGTGTGCCAGATTGATGCCTCGAATTTTGTCTGAGTAAAACAAGAAAAAAAGACTGATAGCTGTCCGAAATTTTTCAGGCGGTATGACATCCTCTCTTAATTTCTCTGTTGCAGGTGCAGGGACGTAGTTACGGTGAGGTGGTACGAAAGGGACCGGACCCCGCTATAGGGTAGAAAAACTTTGACAAAGAATTCTGTTACTCTCTTAATTTTTAAGTTGTTTTATGACTTTTTCAGCTTTGTACGCTAATACAGTGGTTATTTTTTTTTTTAAATATGCAAACAAGGTTATTAGGCTACATGTGCATATAAACTTGAAACATCAAACAGAGGAAAATCAACTCGGTGACATCAGAAAAAGTTATTAATGAAATGGCAAAAAAAAAAAAATTCAAGGTGAACAGGACTTAAAATCTAAAAATTTTCAGACAGCATTTTTTTATGTATCAAATTTTCTTTGTTAACTTTTTTTAAACGGTTGTTACCATTTTAAAATGTAATAGGTCAATAAATATCTTGTAAACAATGTTTTAGTAGCGTGTGTCTTCATCGTCTCACTAATATTTACTTTACTTACTTAGCCTACCTGGTGTAATGGGATTGATTTCAGTATGTTGCCAAGCGTCTACAGCCACTTTGAAGATTGTAGTATTGATTAGTTTTAACTTGTTTTTTTTTTGTATGAAGCCCACGTGACCTCCCCCCCAAATCAAATTCTCGATACGCCATTGTGGAAGTGAGTGAACGTTTGCACAAGTATAGTTACGCCATTATATTGTTACGTAATACGGAACTTTCTACAAATATCTCTACTATCCCAGCAGAGCCCAGCTGTAATGTGTGTGTGTGCGTACATATTGCTGCTACTTTGAGATGAAAGACAATTACGTAACACTTATCATGCGTCAACAATCGAGGCTATTCCAGACCTTGCACGGTTTCTAGTGGATTCTAGAGCGCCTGTAATACGCAGTTTGCTTGACACGTCATCAAGAAAGTGACTGATTACTGTGGCATTTCAGTGGGGTATAAATATAAGTATCCAGCGACGGACAGTCAGTTTACTTCGGGCGATTACTCAATGCTTTTCAAGTGGGTATTAGTGAGAAGTGATTATTGTGCGGGACTTTATAGTTGACATTATCATTGCGTGCTAACAATGTTTATTTGAATTGTGGTAAGAGACTGTCTTGTTGATTACAAATTATTAATTGTGATAATCAAAGCTGGTTATTAGTGATTTCATTGGTGTCTTGTATTTTGTTTTCCACTGCACAAAACGACGATCAAGGAGACCGTTGTAGTAATACATTAAAAACATTACCAGGCTCTTCTGTGTTTACTCAAAGACAATAGCACGTGTACAACCCAGTTTATTGCGAATGTCGAGTGAATTAATCGTGTTTCGTGTATAAAGTACTTGGTCAGTACAGTCAATAACGTGCGGTTGAATTTCCGTTTACTATTATTGTTCAACCGGTTACTGACTTTTAGGTTATCGAATGCATGTTCGCCAGTACCTCATTTGCAAACTCGTTTAGCACAGAGGGAACTAATATTGCGAACTAATCTCAACCATTGCATTTAACTCAAATTGCATTTCAAACGATACGTTCTATCAGCGTTTATCAGGCAACTAGTGTTTGGTAATTACTAAGTCAACTGGTCCAACATTAAACGTGTAAATCCCGTAGGTAACAGAGAACAGAATTGTAACACAAAGCGCGTCTGGAATTATACGTTGGAAAGTTTTAGTTTTACGATTAAATTGAAACAAAAAGCGTTACGTTAATTAAACGTATACTCGTACGTCAGCTTCCGCGGAAGTCTTCAAATGTTAAAAAACAAAGTTAATTTTAAAACAAAATTTTATTACAAAGTTCTCATTTTGCAGCAGGAAACCGGACTCCTAATTAATTGCAGTTCAGTTGCCCGTTTGCACGTACACACTTTTAAAATGTCATCAGCACGCTCTCAGGTCGATTTGAAATAAATGAGGAAATTTAATTAGTTTAAAACTGTTGCGGATGTGAACTAAATTTTTTCATAAAAATAATACATTAAACAAATAATATAAATTAAAAATATACATTTTTACTTCCATGTTCTATAAGGTAATAGAAGTATGGTGATCGCGAACAAAATCGTGTTCGAGATAAAGGCTCATTCTGATTGTACTACCTTCAAAAGATGAAAAGAAGTCATTTTCCGAAAAGTGTCTGTGTGTCTTTGTGCTTTATGTAAAAAATTTTCTCTGGCGAACGATAACTGCCGCAAATTCAAACAGGATCAAATAATTTTTTGCATATGTGTCCGATTTGTAGAGGACTCAAGGCCCATTGATTTTGGTGAAGATCGGTTAAGGGGGAGGATTAGTTTTCTGCATTGTTTTGTGCCTTAAAAAGAGTGAAGTACATAATTTTGTTAAATAAGTATCCCCGAAAATAAAGACATATTTTATAATTGTAAATCAGATATCTGAATGTTTGTCTACTCAAACCTTTTTTTTTTGGCTAATGCAGTTCCAGATCGATGAACTATTTTACGAAAAGAAATGATTTGTGATTAAAAGAGATTTTGCGCTAAAATAATTGCGACAACGGTATGATGAAAAAATAATTTACTTGAATTCAGTTCGATAATTTCTAAAAAAATATCCCCCACCTAGTAAATAGAGTTTTATGTTTGACAAATTGAAATGAAATATTTCCGTAGAAACTACTTCTTTGTTGCCGATAACTAGTACACATAAAATATTACCCCCATGGGGGTACTCGTATAAATGGTACCCCCATGTCAGGTGGGTGAAGACTATCCTCAACCTTCGTGAGGAAGGACTGTACTTTTGGATAAAATGTTTGTAGGTCGAACGAAGAGCTGGCCAAAGGGAGCTGAGATCTGATTCCTGTAATGAAATTGGACTCTCGCTGCGAGTTATCCGCCGAGGGTAAATGATGTCTGTAGTGTTATCAAAGTCTTTCCTGTCAATACTATACTAGTCATTTTTCTTTTTTAAAATCGTTTCTTTCTTTTTTTCCATTTGTCTTATGATTTCCTGAATGACGATTCTGTTCACACGTATAATTATAAATTTCTCAGCAAAATATTTCTTCCTTAATACGTTTGTGTCTTCTGTTTAACACCCACCATTCTGATCCATGTCACAATGCTATATTCCACACAGGCTAGTAAATAACTAGCCATCAGAGAGGTCAAAATATTTTCCAGGAAGGGCAAACAATTTTCCAGAGGAGAAGAATTTTATATATTTTTCATACATACACACATGGACATATTAGTTTGTAATTCTTATATCATAATAGAAATAAGTACAAAGATTGTATTAATTTATTAAAACATTTATTGCTTCAAAATATGCATAAAATTAAACGCCTGTATAAGTTAATGTTTGATCTCCATTAAGTAGTGCTCAAGTTTCCAAAGTTTTAATATTATGATGTCCGTAATCAAAACATCAGAGGAGGTTTTAGTGTGTGTGAGGGTACACCGTGGACAAAAATTTTCAACATTCCCTATGGAGCGTTGCTCAGAGCAAAGCTGCGAATCTACAGTGTACGTTTTACAGAACAAACACGCGGAAAAGAAGGAGCGCTCCGAAGTCACTGATGGACCCTGAGCATCTTGCAGAGGGTTCATTCACTAAAGACGAAAAATCTGTCTACGTAAACACAGTCTATCTACGTTCCTCTGTAAACATGTGCAGTTACACTGGCGAGCGATTCACAGGAAGCCAATCGCTGTCCACGCTGACACCTTTTCGGCTTACACGCGTTGTGTTGGTGTAGGTTTCGGCACTTTCCATTTAAAAAGCATGTAAACGTAAGAAAATAAACATGAGTGAGGCCAGAAATAACGCGAATTTTGTGTGTGTGTGTGTCCTGCCTGCCTTTTTATTGCGGTAATAATAATAATAAAACTTTGGAAATGTAAATGTTACATAATTGAGATATGCTTGCCTGCCAGAAACGATATATTTTCACTCACACATGATTTAAATTAATAAATTGTAATTTTATTGCCTGGCAACAAAATTATTTTATTTTTACCAATTACCATTCTTTGACAAAGTTTAAATGAATTTTCAAGTACTTTTCTTTTGTTAAACGTAAAATATTGCAGGTAAACTACCCCTTCTCCTTAACTGATCTGCACCAAAATCAATAGGCGATGAGGACTTTACAATTCAGGAATGTATGCAAACAATTATTTGATTCTGTTTAAATTTGCGGCAGTTATCGTTTGCCATAGAAACAATTCTACACATAGACACACAGACACTTTTCGAAAATTGATATTTCTTCGTGTTTTGAGGGTAGCACAATCAGAATCAGCACGATTTTTTTTCGCCATCACCATACTTCCATTTCCTTATGGAACATGGAAGTAATAAACATGAATGAGGCCAGAAATAACGCGACTTTGTGTGTGTGTGTGTGTCCTGCCTGCCTTTTTATTGCGGTAATCGCAATAATAAAACTTTGGAAACGTAAATATTACATAATTGAGATATGGTTGCCTGCCAGGAACGATATATTTTCTTTTATACATGATTTAAATTAATAAATTATATATCTTTATTGCCTGGCAACAAAATTATTTTATTTTTAACAATTACCATTGTTTAAAAAAGTTTACGAGTCTTCAAGTACTTTACTCTTGTTAAAACGTAAAACGTTGCAGGTAAACTACTCCTTCCCCTTAACCGATCTTCACCAAAATCAATAGACCTTGAGTCCTCTACAACTCAGGCAGGTATGCAAAACGTTATTTGATTCTGTTAGAATTTGCGGCAGTTATCGTTTGCCATAAAAAAAATTCGACACACACACACACACACACACACACACACACACACAGATGACTTTTCTTCATGTTTTGAGGGTAGTACAATCAGAATCAGCCGTTATCTCGAACACGATTTGTTTCGCTATCACCATACTTCAATTTCCTTATGGAACGTGGAAGTAAAAATATACACAATGCAACACATTTTTAAAATTTGTTGTTCTCTGAAGTTTTTGAGCCCCCCCCCCCAAAGCTTGCGCTGTAAGCTACAGCCTCCTCAGGCTAATTGTAAATCTGCGGCTGAGTAGTAATGATAGCAACTGCAGTAGGAGGCATAATAGGAGTCCTAATGTCAGTAATAATAAGAATATTAGTAAATTAAGTAAAATTTAGTCATTTTGTAGCGTATGAGCCACTGTAGACTACGTTTGGTTCAACTGGTTCTCCTATTTCTTCTTTTCTCCCATATTTCCTTTAACCTTAATCGATGTCTCTCCCTCCTTTTATCAGTCCAGATGGCACCTGTCCTCTTCTTAGGTTTCTCCAAAAACCTTGGGGAGTTTTTAATTTCGTTTTTAGTGGCAATTTGAACCACGTATTGGACATTTTGAGCTTTCTGGAATAGTTAAAAAGCTTACCTGTTTGTCTGTCGGGATTCTATCTTTGAACATGTCCGTAGAAAGTGATTCTCCTTTTTCGTGTGTCCTTGGTTAAATGGTAAGCAACTTCTTTCATCTTATTTACGTTTACTCATTATCACTAATGATTAAATTTTAATTTTTTTGGATTAAACGTTAGTGTACAGTCATTATAATTATACGGTTACAGTTTATATTTATATTAAGAATCAACGTTTCAATCTCTACATTTAGTTTTTATTGACATTGAAAAGCCTATGACAATGTACCGTTAGCCAATCTGTGGAGAGCTTTAAGATCATCTAGTATCAATCCCATTATCATAAAAGCTATACAAAATTTCTATAACAATTCAATATCAAGAATAAAAATAGGAAAGAATTTGTCACCAGGTTTTCAAGCGACCAAAGGTGTACGTCAGGGATGTTGTCTGTCATCCACACTTTTCAAAATTTTTACGGAGAAAGCAATAGTGACTTGGAAAAAGTGTGGAGGAACTTGGGAATTTTACTTGATGGTGATACAGTTTATTCATTACAGTTTGCTGATGACCAATTACTTTTGGCTCAAGATTTTGAAGACGAAGACGTAGAGTACATGACTAGACAATTGATACACGAATATCAGAAATGGGGACTAATGGTGAATATGAATAAAACAAAATAAATAGTAATAGTTGACTGTCATCAAGACTTGATATTGGAGGAAGAAATGGGGAAGATTTCGTATACAGAGAAACAAGTATTTAGGGGTGAAAATTACGGCCAGTGGAAAGCAAGACAAAGAAATACAATCCAGAATTAATTTAGGAAAGATGTATATATCAACACTAAGTGGAATTCTGTAGGATAAGCAAATTACAGCAGAAACTAAGACCAAAATATTTAAAACCATTGTTAGAAGTATCATGACTCAGAAGTTTGGACTACTAATAAACACACAAGAACAAAATTAATGACAGCAGAGATGAACTTTTGGAGACGATCAGCAAGAGTACCCAGACGTGAGAAAATTAGAAATGAAGTCATTAAGGACATAATGAATGTGAAAAATCAATTGTTGACTTTATCCAAACAAAATAATTACAATGGTATGGACACAGGAAAGATTGCCAAGGAGAGTTATGGAATGGACCCCACCAGGAAGAAGGGAAAAAGAAAGACCACCTATCACCTGGATAGAAGAAATTCAGACTGTATTGAGGGAACAAGAAATTGAGGAAGATCTTTGGATGGACAAGTAGCAGTGGAAGATGAGAATTAACAACTTCTGTAGTATTTGGTTCCGGAAAATATGTAAACATTGTACAGCCGTAAATAAAAATAATAATACTGTATTAATAATAAGAATATTAATAATAATACAACGTTTCATCGTGTTAAGTTGCTCCGTTAAGATTTTTACGTGTTCTCTCGCTGCAGAGGTGTTTCCTGTTAACTTAGACAGGGGTTGGAAAACTTTTCGGCAACGTGAGCGTGTGGCCTAATTAGATTATACCTTTGGTGTAGAGTTGACAAACACACAC
The DNA here is from genome assembly GCA_034769895.1 of Magicicada septendecula. Lineage (NCBI taxonomy): Eukaryota > Metazoa > Arthropoda > Insecta > Hemiptera > Cicadidae > Magicicada > Magicicada septendecula. The sequence goes on along the minus strand of CM068373.1, from coordinate 74,912,837 downwards.
ACAGTGCGGTTGAGTTTACCAAGTTGACAAAGTTGTTTTTGTTTGACGCAAACTGTATTTGTCGTACGCTCGCCCCCGCACAACATTACACAAGTCACTGCTGATGTCTTACTCTCTTCAACCTGACAACTGTAGAATTTAAAATAAAACAACTCTCTCCTCTGTCGCTCCGTTCCCATCGCTACCATTGTTTTTGTTTCGTCTTCACGATTTTAACGTTTCGTTCTAATTCAATTTTAACGTTTATAAACGATCTGATTTGTATTTTGTCATCATCATCATTATCACCACTCCAAAGAATAGGCCTCAGACCTGTTCCGGAACCCATCTCCTCCTCGGTTTACCGACATCTCTCTTCTCAGTAGGGTGATAACCCAAGGCAGCCACAGGTAGGCGGATATCAGTAATGCGATTCAAGTGTTCACACCATCTCCTTCTTGGTCTTTAATCTTCTGGTACAACGATACAATGTTTAAATCGCATCTAATATCCTTGTTCCTTCTCAGACCCAAGAGAGAACAACCTTGCGTCCCTCTTAGAAATTAATTTTGGCTGCCTGAATCCTCTGCACGTTCCTTTTACCAAGAGCCCATGTCTCACTAGCATACAGGAATGTGGGGACAGCCAGAGTTTTATAAAATTTCATTCGGGTATCCTTCCGAGTTTTTTTTTTAGGTACCTATGAATCGTTCCACAGATGCGTCTAAATTTTGTTAGCTTACTATCCCAATCAATATCAGTTCTATATGAGATATTACAACCCAGCTAATTAAAATAACTAGCCTGATCCAAAATCTGATTATTCACGACTATCTTAGTTCTTATAGGATACCTGCCCTGAAATGCCATCGTTTTAGATTTTGTAGCAATTTGTATTTTGTATACAGATTTATTAATTTTGTAGTATTTTATTTATATCAGCTAGTGTATATAAATAAATTTATATACTAATAATTTATATACAGCTACACAATAATAAATAAAATAAAATATTTTGAATACGTAAATATTGCACATTGCGTTATGAATGTTCATAATTATGCGCAAACTGACATTGATATTGCTCTTAACCGATACTAACACTACTTCATTACAGAACTCGGCTGCATGCTCGTAAGTAGTAATAGAAGCGAATTTATAAAATAATAGTTACAGTAATGAAACATAACAATTATCTACAAAGAAAAAAATTAATGAATATTTTTAAGAATTTTTATTATGTAGACCAGCAACGTAAGAACTAAACTAATCAAGTTATATGTCTCTCTCTCTCTTTATATATATATATATATATATAGCGACAGTACAGATAAGTGCTGTACTGAGCATTGAATATAAAAATTTAAATATACATAATAAATTGTAAAATAATTAATAATGCATTAGAAGTAAGCATGTCAGGGATTGCAAGCTTGGTTCAGACAAAAATATGGACAGGTGTTTCGACCTGAATCAACTTGCACACACACACACACACACACACACACACACACACACACACACACACACACACACACACACACACACACACACACACACACACACACACACACACACACACACACACACACACACACACACACACACACACACACACACACACACACACACACACACACACACACACACACACACACACACACACACACACACACACACACACACACACACACACACACACACACACACACACACACACACACACATGTAACTGAAAGTGTGTACAACAGTATTTTGCATGTGTGTGTGACGCAGGTCTATGCAGGCGAGTTTGCCACCCCAGTATGAATAATTGCGTAATTACTGTTTTTCCGTAATTATTCATAAACTATAAATAAGGAGTAAAATCCAAAGACACAGTAAAATGTAATAAAATTAACTACATACTGTGTACGAAAACCACGTGAAAGGAACACACCGTACGAGTGTAGTGGCGAAATAACTGTGTACAGGTCGAAAGGGTTAAGTTATAATGTCCAAAAGTACAATGAACATGTGTAGTGAAAATAGTTATAAGATGGGTATAAGAGTATACTTACAGGACTCTGCAATTCGCAGAAATATAAGAAATAGCGAAATTGACGAGGAGTGGGGGAACAAAACCCAGAGACAATTTCAGACATGTCGATTTCGTACAATTGCAGGTGTTAACCAAGACGTGGGTATAAATAGGACACACACGCTACAGTTGTTTCTTTTTTGATCACCCACAGTTGCAAGTTACATAGAGTTATTATTACAGATACACCTGAACCCCAAATACATACACGCCATTATAGGATTGTTATATAAAGAGTATGAGTTAAATTAATGTACAGATTAAAATACACAAAGAAGGGTAATTTGTCACCTTTTGGCGTCCCAAAGAACGTGGGACTCCACTAATTTAAAATGCACTTAAATGTTGGTATTTTAAAATGTATATATAACATTTTAATATATATATATAACATATATATATAGTATTTTAATATATATATAACAACGATACAAGTTAAAACTGCATAGATAGGTTATATTGAAATTATTACAACAGAGTCTATATCTGGAGGTTGGAAAATTTATTGAATTAAAACATTAAAATTTACTACTGGCTTATTACTTTATAATATAAAATAGTTTATTAAAAATAAATCTACTGAAGTAAGTTGAAATCACAAGCAGAATGATCACTGTTGCACACCACTATATATATTTTTATATAAGTGGTGTGCAACAGTGATCATTCTGCTTGTAAAAATAAATCGTCTTTCAATTACTGAGACTATTTGTTTGCTGTTACTTGATTGTTGAATTCCACTGTTTGCGTAGCCTCTCGACGCTCCGCACGCTGTTCGACTGGACCGCTGCGATTATGCACGTCGACCGATGCCTACGCTGACAATTCAAGTCTTTGCACATACGCACACTGCGATATGAACTGTTATTGTTTATAATCTAAATTCATTTAATCTTAGGGATTTAAAACTGGGTAAAATACATCGTGTATTGAGCTTACACAAAACTCCGGCTTCTTGAAGTGTTCTTGCGTGACTATCAAAATATCTCGGCAGATATTTTGCCCCTAGCGGAAATCTTCTACTGTACGCGGGAAAGCACTAGAATGATCTATTTTTTTATTTGAGTTCTCTAAGTGGTAATGGTTACGAAGAACTCGAACCATGAAACAACTTCTAAGTCTAAAGGAAAACGACCTGTCTTGTGACGAAAATCTCGTGACAGCGAGTACGTATTTCTATAGCAAGTCCTCGGAAGAAAACTGAGCGAAGTGCTCTTGACAAAGGACCATCTCAAATAATTTTTAGACCTTCTGATTGGTTGAAACTCTAGCAACGTCACAGATGAGAACACAGATGGACTGAAATCAGGCTTAAACTCTGTCCGATTCTGCAAAGGCCTGTCTAGATTTAATCTACAAATTTTATTACTTTCTAAGAGACAACGAAAATAAAAGAAGACTGATTTAATTAAAAAAACCATATAAAAATTATAGTTGTGGAGAATTGATTATATGGAAAATGTAACTTATAACCAAGAGAATACTCTGTCCAAGTTTCAGAACGAAATGTTAATTTTCCTCGAAGTTATTAAATAAAATGTAGCTCACACCCGCATCCGCGCACTTACACACAAATATTTCACATGAATAAAAGAGAATAAAATTGTGAACATTTTGACATAACATACTTTTTTAAACATAGCTTGGTTCAAAACGTATGACTACTTTACAAAGAAAGAACAAAATGAATTTAAAACATGTCTATGGCCATCAGAAAATGTTATATAGCATTAGTATTCTACTTAAATGAACTTCATATCCTGTGTACTGTTACAATATATATATATATATTGTTACATGACATTTTGCCATGCCATTTTAACATAAATATGCCTTAATAATCTTACCAAAAAGTACCAAGAAACACAAGAGTTTCAAGAAATAAGTAATTAAAGACTTAATTAAATATTGTTTATTTAATATTTAATTCATAATAACGAAGACTGTAATAATTATGTTTATCACAGTTAAAATAATTGTGACGATTTAAGAAAATATTTAAATCGCACAATTAAAAAATTTTCAAGTTCTAACAAGTAAGTGTATTATCCACCAATTACCTATACCCAGATTCCTGCATCAACTTGAAATTGTCCCGTACCAACACGCAAAGAACGGTGTTATTTAAATAATAATAATAATTACGTTAATAATTTAAAATACGACTATATAAATAAGGAAATTTCTAATTCGTAACAAAGTTAACATAAAGTATAATTAACAACTTACTTCAGGAATAATTAATACTAAATAAAAGAACGAACTATTTTCTCAGTGCGTAAATACGCGCCAGCTTACTGACCCCTCGCCGCTAAACTGCACACAGTCGCGAGTAGAACTTCGACGTGTAAAGATGTCAGTTTTGTGTTGTCCACATACACGTAGGTGTATGCCGTTAAAAACATATATCCAGTTTGAGGTGATATTATTTTGAAAAATGTAGTGTGTGAAGAGTTATAAAAATATAAAAGAAAGGAAAACTTAGCCGACACATCTCTTAATTAAAAAATAAAACTGTACGTGGTAAGATATGTAACTTACCAGACTTTAGTACTGCAAAATAAGAACTATAATTAAGGTGTAAAATGTGAACTACAAACTCCAGAAGTGGAAAACTCAAACTACAACAGTATGAACTTCAAGTAAAAAATCCGATCGTCGAGACTACCAGATATAATCAACCCGATGTAGCATCAAGAGGAACCATGTACTGCACCCTAGAAGACGACAGAAGATGACCATCATGGACCCCACAACAACCTCATGTTAAATTCAGGTGATATCCAAACATAACATTTGTACAAATTTGTTTCAATAAGAGAAGTAACAAAAGAACAGTAAAGAACTTTTGATAATGTAAAGAATAATTTATAAGATTTGTAATTTCTGTAATGAAATAGTAGTAACATCACGATATCTAATTGTAAGGTAATTCTATAGTTTACAACCAACATTATTCTTCAAATAATTTGGTTATAGTTGTGATAAATTAAAACTTAACAAAGTTCAGTCCCGGATCCGAGGTACTTAAAACAATTTCTAGATGAATACTTTTGAGATAAAAGAAATAAGACATTTAATATTTTTACAGCATTAAAAGCTGAATTTACTAGAGTAATTCTTTAAAGAAAAACAAAGTAAACCATGAGATTTGAATAATAATAAAGAGATGTTTTTGCTAACACCTAGGGAGTGAATAAATTTATGCAATCCTTGTCTATTTCCTATGTAATAATGTGTTATAATTTGTTAGTAAGGAAGTTTTACTAACAACGGCAGCTAGTTTAATTAACTGGTAACGAATTGAACTAGTTCCCGACTTTTGTGATGTCTTAACAAAGGAGACGTCACAAAATAATGTCAATAATGATAAGTAAGGAGGACAATGTTAAGGAACTTACTTATAAAATTTTGTTTTATTTATAAAAACTGTAAATTTATAAATACAGTAAGTTAAGGGGAATGGTTATATATTACTAAGAGTTATTAGTAATTAGTTTGGGTCACATTAATTAATATTATATGTGATAGTGTTAATAACATTAATGTTTATCTTAACAAGAAAGTACCAAAATAATAGTAATAGATTTTTGTAAAACTAGGCATATTGAGCTTAGACAGTTAAGGTATATGAAGAAGAATTTCTATTAAAATGATAATGAAACAATGTCAGGTTATGTTATAGGATTACTAAATGTGTCAAATAAGTTTAATAAAGTGAAAATTACAAGAAGCACTAATAATAAATTAGTTTGGAACAAATAAAATAAAAAGTGTAAATTGATAACTCAATAAATATATAACAGAAGATAGTCAAAAGTGGTGTCAAAATAATCAGTGTTTCATCAGAAGATCAAAGAAACCAATAAAGTGAAGATCAAAGCTCTTATAAAAAAGGTATATCAGTTTAAAGAAAATGAAAGATAAAATAGTAAGAGTTTGTTTATGTTAATGCTGTGATATCACCAGGGTGACATAATATGTTACATTAGAAACCAATAAGAGAGCTGAGATAGGCCTTAGCAACTAAAATGTTATAATAAATGAAACAAGAATTGTATTATTGGATCTGAACGAGAAAGGTTGAATAGTGACACCACCAGATGTTGAATAGTGAACACCAGATAGTGACTAATTTAAATTATTAGACATTTTATATCAGTGGACCCAAATAAAAAAGTTAAATAATCATCCTCAACCAGACTAAATAGAAGAAAGAAGTGCTACATTACTATAAAGAAGTAAACAAGGGAATCTCTGAGGAGGTACAATCGACTGACACAGGAAGAGAAGTATATTTTGATGTATAATTAAACTGAACTTTCCATTATAAGCCTAGGCCGTAGGTTTCAAAGACGCTGATTATACTTTTAATAAGAACAATTTGGAACTTTTACTGAGAGCATTATCAATGAATAATTTTACCATCAGTATGAAAAACTATTAGTGTAGAGTATTATAATAATATAAAGTGAACTAAGTCTAAAAAAGTTTTAACTAAACATAACCTAAACACTGAACATTGTTACACTATTCATATAATCCTGTTAAGGTGTTTTGTAGTTATTTATAATCCCATGTATTTTGGTACTTTTCCTATAGTAACTGTTGTTTATATCGTAGTCAAAAGGACCTAACGTAACACAATCTATTTATATTTTATTTAATAAATATAAATGTGAGCCTTGAGATATAAGAATCAATACTGCTACTGCTGCCATACTGAGCATATGTAAAGAACAGCCGGTTAGATATTTGTTAATGATTATATATGTTATTTAAAAAACAATTTAAAGAAAATAATAAAAGGATTTTGAGTGTAATAAATAAAGATAAAAGGTTTATTCGTCTCTTTATTTAATGAATACAAAATGGGTATGATATTCTAAACAATATATCTGGGACTATGAATTGGCTTCAGCAATTAGATTAAGTTGGCAACACTCCTCATTTGAAAGAAATGGCAGACTATTCAAATCTGCTTTGATGAGCTGTAGTAATCACATTCATTTCTTAAAGAAAAGATTAAAAGAAATTTAATTATAGCTGATAAAGAAACCATGTAATATAATTAATTTTTAATAAAAATTAATAATTAATATTTTACAAATAAATTTTATTTGCAACAGGTGATTGCAAATTGGCGCTCAACAAATATTACCCTGACCAGATACTCATCCTATAAAATATTTAACAAAGTATACACATGAAATAACCAGATATAAGAAAGGTACAATTATTAAAAGTAACGAGTCTATTTAACGTTACAATATATATATATATATATATATATATATATATATATATATATGGCTATAAGTATATAGCTGTAAACTCATCAGTGTGGCAGATTATCTATATTTTGGGTTGTCATGAAGGCTTCATACAAAGAAAACACAAGTTAAGACTAATCAATACTACAATACTACAATTTTCAATGTGGCTGAATTAATTCCATGAAAGTAAATGGTAGGAACATAGTCATAAGACATGTCATTGAAACACTGTTTACAATTTATTGTCAATCTACATTTAAAAATAATAACTACATTTAAAAAAAACTGTTACACAGTTTATAACTAAAGTTATACAGTTTAAAAAGAATGGTAAACGAAGAAAATTTCATACATAAAAAACTCATACTATTTAAAAGTGTTTTACTGTTTAAGATCTGTTCACCTTGACTTTTTTTTGCAATTGCATTAACAACTTCTTTCGGAGTTTTGAATTGATTTTCCTACATTTCATATTTCAAATGCTGTGTAATAAACGTGTTTGTTTATTTAAAAATAAGAATTACTACTACATTAGTGTGTAAAAATGGAAAAATAATATAACAACCTAGAGTTTAAGAGATTAATAAAATTCCTCATCAATTGTTTGGGGAATAAAAGTCTTCCGCTATTATAAAATTTGTCTTCACAAAACTAACTTTAAAAGTCATATCTCAGTGAAATTGTGACGTACAAATGCAAACAAAAAACAAAATACTCGTTTTTTATAAACTTTAAAATGGCCTGTTAAGTTTTCTTTTTTTTTGCTATATATGATGCATTCCACTTAAAACCGCAAACAATAATAAAAAATTAAAAAAATGTGTTTTTAAAGATTTTGCACAAAATGAAAAATTCTAAAAAATAATGAAAGTATTGTTCAATGGTCTCTATAAAATAGCAAAAACTTTTTTTTGTTTTCTCAAAACTCTTAAAAATCTAATTTTTATGTTTTGGGAATTTTCTTAGAGGCCTTAATGACCTTGTTTGACCTTGAATTCACCAGAAAAGGTCATTACGCCCGCTATGTTAATGAATTTTTTCAAAGTCTCATGATAAACCTCTTAAAAAATGAATACCGGAAAACTCACTTTTTTGCCCCCCAGGGGGATGAAAAGGGGTATAGAGGTAAGGACTGTGGGTATTTTATATATATATTTTTTTAGTCCAACTAACACAATTATCGTTTTTTTTTTTGAAAATCCATGATTTAGTGCATCCATTTTGACCTGTCTTAACCAGGGATACCCTTTAACTTTAAAGTTTTATAAATACTTTATTTCAGTATTCATCGGAATTTTAATGAGTTTAGTCGAATTTTTGTTTAAAGCGTCTTGTGTGTTTTATTTACACCTATATTTAATTATATTTATATTTATTTGTTTGACATTTCTGTGAAAATTTAATTCATAGGGAAATTAATTGTACCGTCATATTACTAAGTGATTTTTTGTTGTAATGTTTAAGATGTTGACATAGTTTCCATTTATATTGTTACGACATCACAGAACAATCTACGTGTTTATCGAATGTTCCAGAGGGATCCGGAATATAATGCGTGTAGCGTACGTGACTCTCGACGCATTTGCTAGACTGTGCCAGAATTAGGGCGGCCGCTCGCTGACTGTGCCAAGGCCGTAATTAATTACGTCGTACACTGGCGCTAATGCGTAGTTTGGAATCTTCTGGTCTGTGAGCGTTGTATAAATACTAGGCGGCAGCGGCCTTCGTTTTCAGTTATAGTTGCGATATATTTACAGTGCAGTTCGAGTTATTATCGGGCGATATTACTGTGTGCGTTCAAGTGGTTATTAGTGAAGTGTTGCGTTTTATAATCGGGCGGTATAATTGTAATACAATTGTGTTTTAATTTTAGTTGACATTTATATGCGTGTGAACAATTTTTATTTGATTTGTTGTAAGAGACTGTGTTGTTAACTACGAACTGTTTAACTGTGAAAATTAAAGCTGGTGATTAATGAATAAATTGGTGTCTTGTATTTTGTTTTCCACTGTACCTACGACGATCAAGTAGACCGTCGTAACAGTATTTATGAAACTGAGTTCTATTTACAACGTAAAGAAAGGAATAATTTTCTCTCATTCCTAGCCTTTTTTCACATCATGTGCAGACGGTTTAGTGAAGGATATTTACTAACTGTATACAAATGAAAATTTAATTCCTTTCATCCTTTGTTCAGAAAATGTACTAAATATCATGCAACGCAATATTTTTATTCTAATTTGTACATTTTACTAGATAATTTTTTAGTTTCCAGGGAGAGACAGTTACAGTTTTTATTTACAAGCTATTCGTATGCATTTGAGACTCTCAGTGAAGGTTTGGAAGTAATTTTGAAAGAAATAACAGTTCAGAGTTACGTAGTATTGGTAATTCGTGGTTTCTAGGATATGGTACCGGACAAGTGTTGGGAAAGAGAGACTTGTACCGGTTTATTACAGAAGCATTTATCTCACATAAAAATTTATCGTTACTTTGTATAGTGTTACGATTGGTTTGTTTTTGGGTAGGAATTTATTACGGCTATAAACGTTTACGCTTTAGCAAACGTTTAACGAAATAGGAAGAAAGAGTAAAGTTATAGCTATCGTAAAACTAACAGTATATAAGTAATACAGATATAAAAGTGACTAGTCCACGTGAAGAGTTTATTGTGTGCGGACAGAATCGTGCTCTGCTGGCGTAATAATGAAGAAGTGATACGAATGTAATAATGACTCAAACCTATTGACAGTAAAAAAGTCTTTTATTGATTTTGTTAAGTATGTTTTACAAAAATATTTTCCGTGTCAATTTTATTCTAAAGAAACTTTTCTAACACTGTTTTTCAAAATGTTCATGAAACAAAATTACAAAATTAAGTCAACTGATATGAATGATAATTGATATAATAAATAGTGCGATGCAATAAATAAATAGATTGATAATCAAGTCTGGGTGTTACGCAACGGAACATTCTCGAACAATGGAGCGCGTTGTTCTGCTCTTTTCTCGGCTATCCCAGCAGAGCCCAGCTGTAATGTTTGTGTGCGTACATATTGCTGCTTTGTGATGAAAGACAATTATGTGACACTTATCATGCGTCAACAATCGAGGCTATTCCAGACCGCACCGGTCGGCGCACTTCAAGGCCAGCCAGTGATACTGTTTCTAGTGGATTCGAGAGCGCCTGTTTAACACGTTATCCAAAGTTATCGATTATTCTACCATCTCAGCGGGGTAAGTATAAGCATCTAGCGACGGTCAGTTCAGTTAAGTTTACGTCGGGCAATTACACAGTGCGTTCAAGTGGTTATCAATGTAAATGATTATTGTGTGGGACTCTATTACTTGACATTATTATCACTTGTGTACAAATTTAGCTTAAATTATTGTACGAGTATAATCTTGTTGAATAATTTGTTGGTTTGAAACTGTTAATTGTGATTAATTAAAACTGGTGATTAGTGACTTTATTGGTGTCCTGTATTTTGTTTTCCACTGTACCATACGACGATCAGTGGGACTGTCGTTACAATATGATAAGTTTATGGTATACCAGTCGTGTCCAGTGTCTTCGCAAATTGATTGGAAAGAGTTACAGAATAATAACACAGACTATCACTCCCCCCCCTCAATATGCTACGGCATTCGCACGAATCGTTGTTTTAAACAGCGGAATAAAATAATTGAAGACCAGAAAATTCGTTACTCATAACTGTCGTAACAGTTTGAATTAATAAAGTCATTTGTATGCAATAATTTTTCAGCTTACAATTGTCTAACTATACCACTGCACAAACAGTGTACGTCTATTATCTAATTAAGAGTGACACAATAAATATTACAGACGTCTGCACACAATAATTCATAATTATCGATTCACATTAAACCGTTGTAAAATACACGCATCCTAATCACAGGTCACAACAAAAGCTACTAACACTCTTTATCGGTTTGAAGTCGCGAATTCACAACGCAAAACAACCGCGATAGCCAAGCGTTCGTCTATAACCGGCAGAAACAGTACAAATTACGTGTAGATAACTTTCCACTGTATTTTAGTATAACCGGGAAGAATGAAGGCGCACAACAGTCCAACAAACATTTTGGGGGGAGGGAAAGAGTTGACTTTGGAGGAAGAGGTATGAAATGTTGGAACATTCTTTAATGGTGTAAAGTATAAATGATAGGAATGAGCGAAGATATAAATACAGTGTGTTATTATCAGCACAACAAACTTATTAACATACAAGTATAACATCATATGTGTTTTGTTTTCCCACGATCAGTGAGACCGGCGTAACATGTTGGGCTGAGTTTGGCTTTAATTACAGTATTCTTTCACTTTGCCTCTTTCCCCTGTCAGTCTCTTCCAGTTCCTGATCCTCAACAAAGGAACTGTGTAAAAGTAATAGAACAAACAGTAACTGCATATTTGGTGTGTAAACTTTTCTGATAGTTTTTCTTACACGTTTCTCGTATTGTAAACTATATAACTCGCCTAAAATGTAGTATGATTTCTTTTTTCTTACAATAATGTTGAAATTGTCGACACTATTACGTAAACAACACATAATCCAATAATTATTTTTAGATTTGCATATTGTAAACATTATTACACATTAATAGCACAAAGGAAACTAACAATAATGTGTCTCACATTGAAGTTCAGTTACAATCAAATGCCACTCCGCACAAACTACACAGCTCAACGATTTGTCACGAACCAACAAACCGCTTACAACTCACGGGACAAGACTTGTCTCTCTCCCTTAGTAGAATTGCATGGGTGGTGACAATGTCCGTGATGCTAATAAAGCATAAACAGATGCATGATTAAGTTCAGTGTACGTTTATGACAATCAGTTTAATTTGTCATAAATTTTCCTTACAACTATCGAAGAACACAACAAAAAGAACAGAAGAACGAGCCACAACTAGCGCCTAATGTTAATTACGTACACGTGCATTAAATATTTATTGACTAATAATATGATGGGTAATAAAAGTCGACAGCATTCCCAGAAAATTACGGGAGGATTCGCAATTGAATGAATTTTGACAGGGCCAAGATTATTTTGTGCATCATTGGTGACTTTGCATTTATACTGTTTTTTTCGTTCTTAGTTAAATCCAGATATAAACAAACCCACGTGACAAATCTGAAACGCTATTGGTCAGGGACGTTGACACTGTTCACACAGTAATGTATTACGCGCATGTGCAGAATGTCTGTACAGTCAAGTGAGAGTTATCTTACCACTTAGGTTGGGGCACGTCTCGTCGTTTTATCACTTTGTCCTTATCACTGTATTCTGAATCCTATTGAATTAATATGGAGCCAGTTGAAAGGCACAGTTCTGTTGACAGTCAAAACAAAACATGTATAACCTGGCTGATAAAAAACAGTTGGAGAAGAAGGTAAGTGAAACAATGGCGGACAAGTGGCGTCATTGAACCGGGCATATAAACAAGGAAGAAGATACGCTCTTGAAACTGACCCACGTTACCGACGTCGTTGTGGACAGTCTTATAAATAATAACGCTGAGTCAAATTTCGGTACAGATATGGATGGGATTGAGTTACTCTCTGACTGCAACTGATAATATACAGTACACTGATAATTATCACAGCTTCTATTTTAGTTTTAAATAAACTTTACTTTTTTGTTTTGTTGCGATTTTTAAGTGGTTAATAAAAAAAGTATTACTTGGTATTCAAAAATATTTCTCTGCCGGTCTGACACAGTGACACAAATTTTACTTTGGTCAGAACAAATTATTACAATTTACATGTTCCCTGTCTGTACTACTTCTGTCAGAGCGACACGCCTCTAATTGAAGCAGCAAATAGTGTTTCAGATGTGCCACCCCTGTTCGTTTACATCAGGATTGAACCAAGAACGGAAATAGTATAGTTTGATAGATGAGTCCTGTCTTGTGGCTTTGATTTGCGCGGTAAACCAGTATTGGTTGATTGAGAATTGTGACGGGGGTGCGAATTGAGTTGTCGCGCCTGCTACCCCTCCCGCGTAGCCTCCCTTCAAAACTCCTCTCGCGCATGTGACAAGTTTCATCCCATGAGTTGTGACCGGATTTTTGTTTCTGACTATCGTCAGCTGTGGTTTGTACGGAGTGATAATTTGCATTTATTTGATTTTAATTGAACTTTAATACGAGAGACATTAGTGTTAGTATTCTTTATGCCATGAATGCGAATTATGCTTAGAATATTGTAATTGTAAAAAGACATACTGCATTATGTGTTATTGGTATAATAATGTAGTTACAATGGACATTATTGAAAGAAAAAATCAATCCTACTACATTATAGATAGGTTAAAAGAGAATGTTTGTTGGCGAGATAAGAAAGCGTAAGGAAAACTGTAAGAAAAATTCGCAGACCAAACATGCCCTCTTCTCTACCAACATTAACAACTATTCGCTTTGACAAGCTAGAAACTTTTAGTTATTTGTAATCCTGATCAGTAACATAGAAAAAAGATGTGTACGAGGAAACTGCAGCAATCTGCTGACAGTAAAATAGGACTTAATATTTAATTGAGTTTAAAAGTAGGAATAGACTTTTATTTAAGAATACAAAACTACAAAACTACTACAAAACTCTCGTAAGACATATTCACTTACGTCTTACGTTTTGAGTTCTAGGCAATGTCAAAAACAATGGGAACCAGATACGCGTGTCTAGAAGAAATTTATTGATGAGCTGCGTGCTAGAACGGGCTGTAGCGAAGGCGTTTAATTACGAGCAACATGAAATGTATTGTTACGACGGTCTTACTGATCGCCGTATGGTACAGTGGAAACAAAATACAAAACACCAGTGAAGTCACTAATGACCAGCTTTAATTAATCACAAATACGGTTTATAATAAACTTTTTTACAATAATGCGAGCAAAATTTTGTCCACACACAATAGTAATGTCAGCTAACAGAGTCCTGCACAATTGTAACACTTCGCCACAATACTTCGAATCTCACTTGAATAAATCGCCACTTAAATTGAACTGAACTGATCGTCCCTGGATGCTTATATTTATACACCGCTGAGTTTCCACAATAATCTGTCACTTTTTCGATGACGTGTTCAACAGGCGCTCTCGAATCCACTAGAAACAGTCTCACTTTCTGGCCTTGAACACGGTGACCGACCGTTGTGGGTTGGAGTAGCCTCTACTGTTGACGCATGATAAGTGTCACGTAATTGTCTTTCATCGCAAAGCAGCAATATGCACGCACTCAAAGATTACAGCTGGGCTCTTCTGGGATAGCCGAGAAAAGAGTAGAACAACGCACTCCATTGTTCGAGAATCTTCCATTGCGTAACACTCAGACCAGATGGAGGTATATTAAAGGTAGAGCAGTGCATGTGTGTGTATTTGTGTACAGATGTAGTTTGTAAAGGAAGTTCCATATAGGTAAAGGAAGTGGCTGATGGAAGTGCCATAAAGTTTATTCATGAGGGCGGCCAAGACAGGGACGAGTAACGCAGGCCATCCTTCCAGTAACGCTGGAAGGAGGCGACAGAGGTGCCAGGTAGGCGGGGGATACAAAAAGAGGGCTAAAGACTTGATAAGTAGTTAGAGAAAATTTAAGTTGCTATGCAATCAGGAAGGATGGCAGGTTGAGTACGTTTGAAGATGGGAATTAAGTGTTTCTATTTCTACGACGATGGCGGTGAGGAGTTCTGGGAGGAGGTTCATCTCGGCTATGGTAAGGAGGGGATTTATGAGGAAGGAAGGTGCCTATGGATTGTAGGGAAGTGCGTTGTTTTGCAGTTTGTTATTATTTCCAGTTGATCTTGTACAGGAAGGAGTCAAGGTTTGGGAAGAGTGTGTTGAGTGTATATTGGTGATTTTTGGTGAGGGGAAGTCTGCGGTAGATAAGTCGAAGAGCTCGCCGTTCGGTGATTCGGAAGGGTTTGAGACGGGCGGGGTCGGCAGTCAGAAGTACGGGATGGGCGTATGGCATGATAGGGCGGATATAGGCAGTGTAGATTCGGCTGCGAAGTCCGCCGGAGAAACGATCGTTGCTACTGAGAGTTCTGAGAGAGCGGATTCGTTTGCGGGCTTGGTTTGAGGTTCGTGTGATGTGAGGTCGCCAGCAGGTAAGTTTGGAGTCAAGTGTGACGCCACTGTCCTGTTGAGGCACTTCTATATATACACTTTTAAAGGTAACATTCACTTATGAAATCTTGTCGTTGTTTATTGTAGGTGGTGCCAATCAGTTTCACCAATCTGTAAATTGTTATGCACGTAATAGTATTTTAGCACCACAGCGCTGAATTTATTATAATGTGAGGTGTTACTCAGGCTTGTTGCGCGTTTCCTGAAGAAGTATTTTGCGCGTTACGAAATTTGGTAATTTTGTAAGTATAGGTTGATGAGGTTATTCTTTAGATGCTAACTTTGTAAACAGAGTAAACACACTGTTAATTAAGCTGACAAAGCCGTTCTGTTTAAGGCAAACGCGATGAGTGTGTATGTGTATTAGTTAATTTGTGTGCCATTCGTATGACCTCTAACTGGTCGCTGCTGATTGTATATTGTTTAACATTTAGACCTGACAGAATAAAATCTTTAAGTAAGTAAAAACTGTTGCTTCCGACGCCATGTGGCGCACGATCAATGTATTTCTTTTGTCCCGTCTTCACAAGTCGTAATTCAATTTCAAACTTCGTTAACGACTTAACTTTTACTCACTAAGTTCTCAAGACAAAAGACAGGCTGTTACATTATGAAAAGCTACCTTCCCTTTTTTTTAATAACCAATCTCTCCAACAGGTTTCCGTGTAGCAGAATGTTTATAATGTTACACGGACGAATGTCTTAGGGAAATGTTCAAAGTGTGTTTTTCTGACCTTTAACATTAACAGAACCTTGATTGTTGTCAAGATTACAGAACTCTATGTACATTACAGTGGTAATTAATAACGCGCATACTCTTACGCAAAATAATCTTTATTTTGTTTAGTGAAACGCTTAAGAAGCTTTAAGAAAAGGTTTTAAGAAATTATGTTTACAACTTCCTTTAAATTTATTTTTACAAACTTCCTTCAAGTTTAATGTTTTATATATACATTCATGTATCCATAACTGCTCACATGGTCTGTCATGAGGTAAAAATAGATAAAATACAAATTTCATGTAGCCTATAAATTAACAGAACGCCACAGACACCAATCTGAATGACTCGTCCCTTCAGACAGCTGTGACGGCTATCATTTACTGTTTGTTCTGACTGATACAATGTGTCAGGCGGTATATGTCTTCCGTTCTGAGATCAAAGCTTCATATTTTCCAAATCTGAAATATGTCTACTTCTTCTTCTTATTTTTTTTTTATCAGGGTCTATGCGAATCATCTGTTCCGGTCTCAAAGGAATATATACATTTTACCAACGTTTCCTGGGTCTTCCTATATTTCGTTGTCCAACCTTCCTTACTCCCTTCCTTAGGCAACCTGCCATCTGGCATCCTATTCGGATGCGGATGAGAAATCAATCTCTCTTTGTTCTCAAATAAAATCTTTGATATAAAAAAAAAAAATTGGTAACGTCCTTAGAGGACATTTATCCTACTCGAAAGTCAAAAATATTTTTACTTTCGCAAAAAAAATTTATGATTAGCTTTAACTACTAATATATTTAATAGTTTTAATATAATGAAGCATTAAAAATATTTCTACTGCTTTTGGCAGGCTGTGTGTGTGTGTGTGTGTGTACTTGCGCGTTTTTTGTTAAACTGAGGAGGAATGCAGTCGAATGCAAATCTATGCATTTCTACAGCAGTCGAATGCAGTTCTGCTATCTATCGCGTAAAAATGTGTTTCCATCGAGTTCACCCGTTTATCTTGTAAAAATATGTGTCAGCGTCTCAGGTGTGCTAAGTTAAAGAAAAGTAAAACCATAGCATTAGGAAGGAGATAAATCGAAATTTTTATAAAATACGAAATTTTTCGAAATTTGTCGTTAGGAAATGAATGCCTTAGAGTAGATGGTAACTAATCAAACAAATGTAGAACTCACATTCAGCTTTTTCTTTGGCGTAAAATTCAGTTTACTTGTTACACTAATGTATATGTATATTTATCTACGACAGTGGGACTCCACCATCTTGCATTACTCGCATCCTGGCATCCATTTTAATTTGTCTCTTCAGTCTTCCTTTTGTATATTGTCATTCTCCATTGCCTTAGTCACTTCATTATTCCAATACAACCGTGGTCTTCGTTCCACTCGTTTTGCGTAAATTAAGTTTACGCAAATAATTTTAAATTGTGCAAACCCGTTACCTATAATGTGATAATTATTTCATACACACGTCTCGTTTCTCGCACTTTTTCACTTTTACTTGTACTTTTCTCTCATTGTCTCAGACAAGACACACACACACACACACACACACACACACACACACACACACACACACACACACACACACACACACACACACACACACACACACACACACACACACACACACACACACACACTGCTAGATGCATGGTCTACTTTGTGCATAAGTGGATCTTTCCCTTAGTAGCGTCTTTAGAAAAACCTGTTATAATGAGATGTTACAATTAAACAAATTCAATGTAACAAACGTATTTAATTCAATTTTACCCTTTTTTCACCGTTGATTGAGTTTCAGTATCATTTCACGAAAGTCTAATTTAAATTTCAACTTCGTTTTAAACACAGCAAACTTTGCACTGTTTTCTGGAGTTAATTAGTATCTTCTGACTGTGCTGATCAACTTGATTCTCCAGTCTGAATTTTGTCTGCCAATTTTTGCTACCTGTAATACAATAAATTTGTATGAATTCAAGATGTTTTTATTTATAACTTGGTTTTTATAAAAGTAGTTATTAGTTATTATTATAAAAGTAGTAGTTAGTATAAAAGAATGCGACGCTAGTTTCTTGACTTTTTATTAATGTCGTTCTAGTATGTTTGTCTAATTTTTCTGTCGCTATCTATATATATAAAAGTCAAAGTCTGAGGATTTATGGGTACTGAATACAAATCCACACCGATTGCCACCAAATTTTGCACAGTTAACCTTTGACACAAGGCGAAAAACACTGTCTAACTTGGAATTTGATATTTTGCCCCGTTCGCACGATTTAGGCCCTTTTAATTATGGCTTTTCGTTGGCGCGTCTAAAGCTGTCAAAAACACCATGGAGACCAGAATTAATTACCATAGTAACAAGTAAATAAACAAATGATATTTAGCGGCATCGGAACTGTATCTTTATCTGTTCCTGCAGTTTTTAATGTTTTTAATGTGGGATTGTATCGATATATTTTGTAATTTTGTATACAGATACGTCTATATATTTTATAATTGTCTTAAACAATTATAAAATTTTATGTTTATACGTATTTCTGATGATGCAATGAATAAGTAATGAAATATGTTAAATACTACTACTAAAGATGTCAACAACACCATGGAGACCAGAATTAATTACCATAGTAACAAGTAAATAAACAAAACCTATTTAGCGGTATCGGAACTGTACATTTATCCATTCCTGCAGTATATTTTTGATGATTTACATAATATGCGATTGTATCGATATATTACGTTGTGGAAAAGAAGAAGTGTACTAATTGTAAATTGTCCTATTACTTAATGCAAAGCAAAAATACGTATTGTTTTCATTTGTGAGGTTATGTGACAACGGTTTTTGGTTTTTAGTTTACTGCTAAAATAAATAAAAGCTATAGTTGAGGAAAACATAACGTTTAATTTGTTATACAATGCTTCTAACATAGTAACACTTAAAATAAAGAATTTAGCGTTTTTTATTTAACAGGTACTTTATAAATATCTCCAAACGCTTTATAAACGGGTACTTTTAAATCTCTAAAGTCTGTTGCACCAACATAATAATTTAGTACAAGTTAAAATAGTATAAGTGTTGAAAACAGCTTTGGAGAGAATTTGACTGAGTACAAAATTGTAATACGATCTGACAGAACGCCATATACATAGATAGACAATACAGATAGATATACATTGTCATATATAGACAATAAAAATTATATTAAAATACTTACTAAAAGTCCAATATTCGCCGCGGATAACAGTCAGATATAATTAATAAATCCAAAATGTTTATATCAATTGTTTAAACAGGTATTTTATATGTAGACCAAATTTAATGTTTTTATATCTGCAGGCCTATATAAAATATGTTATATAATTAATTGTAAAATATAATATAAATATTTATTATTTTACCAAATTAGTAATACGAGCTGACAGAACGCCAAATAGACATAGACAATAAAAACTATATTAAAATACTTATTAAAAATCAAATATTTGCGTGCGAAGCCGCGGGTAACAGCTAGTGTTTAATAAACCCCAAACCCGTTACCTATAATGTGATAATTATTTCATACACACGTCTCTTTTTTCTTATTTTTTCATTTTTATTTTTACTTTTCTCTCATTGTCTCACACAAGACAGATAGAGTGGATATCTAAAATAGTGACCGATATTGGATATCCGATTTTAGTGGATAGTTTAGAATCCGTTTAAATGACGGAATAAATGTAACTGACATTTTCTTTTTTAATTAATTTTTCTGTAACGCGATTACCACAACACAATTACGATATAGGTTAAATCTCATTTAATATTGTTACGACGGTCACACTGATCGTCGTGTTGTTCAGTGGAAACAGAATAACTGACACCAATATAGTCACTAATTACAAACTTTAGTTAGGCACAAAGAGCAGTTATAAATCAACAGAGCACCCTTATACAATAATTCAAGTCAAATTTGTCCGACAATAAATGTCACCTTATTACAGTTTTGCCCTAATTGACACAACAATCATTTTTCTGTAAACTGCGACAGTCACTGCATACCGCACTGAAAAATCGACAGGTCTAAACTGAATTTCTAAGTCAGCTGCTGCCTCTTATATGTAGAGGTCTTAGAATAATTTTTATTTTTCAATGGCACGGAGAGCATACTTTGTGTAGTTATAGGCGCTAGAACAATCTGAAGACTGGGTCAAAGCCCGATTTTTGAGCACGTGCCGACTGCACGCGCTAGGATAGTCAAGAAACGTCTACAGAAAGACAATCTCGAATTTTCAAGAGCGTTGCGTAATCGTCTTTCATCTCAACGAACGTTGCAATATATTTCTAGGTCAATGATACTGGCTGCTAGAACGGAAGAAGAAAATTCAGCTACAAGTCTTAGTTGGATCACTTTCTCTTGAAAGACTTTATCTTGGTATTTAGACACTTCAGCTAATGTTATTTTCTGCGTTCTCTGTTCTCTGACAGTCAGTCTAAGTTTTGAACTACGGAGGTAGCCATAATCGCGAATGAACCCTGAAAATGTCTAAGTTAATTACTTGTTAACATTTGTTTCCTGAAACAGCTCAAGCTATCAAATCTCAGTTATTAAATCCTAAATAGCAAAAGGCATTAAGTATTGCATGGATAATACGTATTTAAATATTGTTACGACAGTCTCACGGATCGTAGTAAAGTACAGTGGAACAAAATACAGACACCAATGATTACCAACTTTGATTAGTCACAACAACGATATGAAATCAACAGAGATACTCTCAACAATAATTGAAGTTAATTCTATCCACATGCAATAATAAATTAACTGTTGAAGTTGCGCAGTAATTACAAAACAATAATCGCTTGATCCGCACTAAGGAAATCGCCCACTGTAACTGACTGACAGCGAGCCGGTCGCTGTTACTTATGTATATCCTGCAGAAGTTCCAAAATAATTTTCCACATTCCTGACATAATTTGCGTAGTTACAAGAGCTCTGGAGGTTACGTGAATTCATGACCTCGACACGCTGGGCTAGGCGAGAAACGTGTCGAATGACGCTCTCGACAATCGAAAGCGTTACGTAATTGTCGTAGCTATATTAATTATTTACTCCAAACAAGAAACGACAAACAAGGAAATTTTTGTTTGCTTACAGATACACATTTACACATTATAAATGTGAGCCTGAGACTACAAGTGGTACATATCACAAAGTCTCAGTTTGTTTTAAAGACCGAATGCTAATGACATAAGTTTACATTTCAGTACTATTTAGTGTTTACAATTTTTTCCTATATTCTTTACATATGTGATTATTCTTTAGCACAACGTGTAACACTGTCTATAAGAATTGCATACGCGCAGTCGTTTTATGTTACAGGAGTTGGTTTGAGTTATTTCGAATCACTATAGGAGAAGACAAGTTTCGTTCGCACTAAAGTCAATAGTCATGGAATTGGCGCTTAGCGCTGTGGCGTTGGACATGAATTACGTAAGCGGCTGGGCGTCCTAGCTTGGAATGTTTTTGCGGGTTCTCGAGCTGTTGTCAAGCGCAGATCCACGGTGGGTGGGATGGAAAAATTTCATCCCCCAGTGGTCACGTAAGACTAAAATATTTTCGTTGTCGTGTGACTGTAGAAAGGTTTTATGATTGTAAATGTTGGTATAACAGTAAACTGTATAGTAATAAATAAAAATAAAATAAAATGACTATAAACTAGAAAATAAAATAAAAAATAAAATAAACTAAAAATATGGGAAAGACGAATTATTAGGAAAATATTAGGCCCACAAAAAACTTCAGAAGGTTGGAAATTAATGATGAAATATATCAAAGTATAGAAAATATAACAGAAACAATGAGAAAAAGAAGACTATTATTTTTCGGACATTTATACAGAATGAACGACAACAGAATAAATATCTTCTCGACAAAGCAGATCTTCAAATATCTGTGGGGGAAGAAGTCAATATCAAGTTGGATTAAAGAAGTCTAAAAGGATTTAGAAAAAAAATAATATACACGCAGAAGAAGCAATTGAAAGAGAAGTTTTTCGGGCAAAAGTGTTAAAAATGGAAGGAGTCCAGGGTAGGAGAGAGAAAAACGCATGTTCAAAGTGGACTGAAGACAGGAAGAAGAGACACAGTGAAAAGATGAAAGAATATTGGAGAAAAAGAAAAGAACAAAGAATTGAAATTGGCATGTGGTCCTTAGATGGCCAATACAAAAAAAAATAATAAAGATGATGAAGGCCGCTAGTAAAACTCACAGGATGCCGAAAATTATTTAATTACACATTGAATCTAAATACACAAGGAAACCAAAACATTGAATTACACGCACTTGAATGTTTTAAATTTACAATAGTCATCTGACCAAACTAAAACAATATCTCTTAATGATCCGTACATGGAACGTCTGACAAATTATGTTACTAGGTCACTGACTTGAACCCACCTACCCCTTGCTTCGGTTAATATTACTTTCTCATTATGCAGAACGCAGCATTGTACATTGTACAGCGTACAGTGAATATGATACAAAATTCGTATCACGTTATGTAGGTTCATGGTTTTACTCTAAAATAACTTTAAATTGTAATTGTACCTTACTATTACACCATGTTAATTTGTGTTTGATACCTAACTTAAATGAGTAGTATGTATTTTAAACTGTACGTGAAAATTATTAAAAGAACACTGAACTGACGAACACACATATGATTTTATACTTGCACGCTAATAAGTTTCTCGTGTTGATAATAACACACTCTATTTATATCCTGACTCATGCCTATCATTTATACTTTTGACTAGTCATAGGCAACCTTTGAATTTATAACTGATTTATAACTCATATATAACTGAGGACCAGTTCGATGTGCGCAACTCTCCCCACCCCGTCAATGGAAAATAGAAAGGTGCGGACCTGGACGTTATTTACTGTCGTGGAAAATTACAAAAATTAGCGACGTGGAACACCAAATAAAAAACGCTTTGCAGTATTTATCATATAAATTTGCGAAAATTTTTACAAAAGGAGTAGGTCATCAACAATCTGTCATCATGCACACGCACGTTAAAACTTACAAAACTTTAAACAAAAAAATGATAAAACAGGACACATTTTAATAAAAATAAATTAAAAAACTTACCACAGTAACACTATTGATTTTTTAACAAGGTACACAGAAATGTAAAACTTCAAAAATCACGTTTAAAACACAAATGAAGGTTTCAGTTCCTTTTCTTGAAACACTAACAGTAAATTACAGCCGTTTTAAGTATTACAAAAAATTAAAATTTGAAACAGCTTGTACTGTTTTATAATGAAGTAGTTTGAAGCAGGTACAATTCGGGTGCGTTCCTTCGTTCAAAAGAAAATAACATTACAAATTGGTTCTCAGGCGCGTCTAACCTTATCGACAGGCGCATACTTAACCTTATCGAGTTGCCGACTACTGCTTTAAACTATTAAAGAATGTTTAAACATGTCATATTCCCTCCCCCACCAAGTTAACTCTTTCCCTCCCCACCAAAATTGCTAACTGGCTCTGCCCCTGGGTGCGCCCGATTGCACTAATATAGAGTGGAAAGTTCTCTACACGTAATTTTCACCGTTTCTGCCGGGTACACGAACACCGGGCCGACACGGTTGTTTTGCGTTGTGAATTCGCGATTGCAAATCGATAGTGAACGTTGATAGTTTTTGCTGTGACCTGTGATTTGGATGAGTGTATTATACAACGATTTAGTCTAAAGCCATAATTGTGAATTATTGTGTGCAGACTTCTGTAATCGGTGGCTTGTAATATTTATCGCGACAGTATTAATTAGATGATATACGTATTTTGTCTGTTGCAGTGGTATAGTTGGGCAATTATTAGTAGAAACTTGGAAAATTATTCCGTACGAATGACTATGTTTATAGTAACAGTTACTAAAGTTGTGAGTAACGAATTGTCTTGTGTTCGATTATTTTATTCTACTGTTTAAAGACAACAATCCATGCGAATGTTGTAACAATATATAGTCTGTGT
Source organism: Magicicada septendecula (assembly GCA_034769895.1). Taxonomy (NCBI): domain Eukaryota; kingdom Metazoa; phylum Arthropoda; class Insecta; order Hemiptera; family Cicadidae; genus Magicicada; species Magicicada septendecula. The sequence continues at coordinate 74,888,607 of CM068373.1, read as the reverse complement.
TATCATTCCGAAACTTTTCCAATTAATTTGCAAAGACACTGGACACGACTGTGACTGTGACTGCCTCACAGGTCATCTCTATATGCTTAACTGTGTACTATCTACCATATGGGTCTTGTGTTTGAAAACAGTGTCATTTATAAACTAAGAACACGTAAATAATTGTGGTCTCAACAACCTCAGGGACATTATTACCACTTCTAGTGTACTTTAATAGTACGTTACCAGAATAGATAGTAGTACCAGAAAACGGAGGTGGCTACAGGGGGGGGGAGTCGTGTCGGCATAGGCGACATTTAGAAAGTTTTTGAGAGGGATTTTTTTTTACTATTGCATGAAAAATCTTCCTCAATTTTACAAAACTTATTGTTATTGTTATTTGCTTACTTATAAGTTATGTTTCAACTTCAGATACCACAAATATTGTGATTGTAAGCTTAAACTATTACATTGTTCATATTATGATAATGTAATTTTGAAATACTTTTTATTTCTTATTTACTGTATGAATAAAGTACAGTGTGCAACAGAACTTTGTGTTTATATTTTTAATTTATCTTGATTTTTGCTACATTTTAGTACACTACGAAAAGACCCAAAACAGACTGAAATTTTTATAGGATTTTATCGATAAAAACAGATTTAAGTGAGACGTTTATGTTGCAAAACTAAGTATTTTTCAATGAAGTCATAGAGTACTGGTATTGTAAAAAAAATCACGTTTTACTGAAAATATTAATTTGTGATTTATTATTAGAAATACTTATTTTCTTAGTTTATAACTACCTACAATCAATATATCGTTTCGGTAAATGGTAATATTTTGTAATAGGTTTGAGTTAGAAAGCCCCGGCCTTTGCTCGATTAGGTAAGAAATTTTACTGTAAAAGAGAAAAAAGGTCTTGTCAGAAAAAGGGGGGAATTATTAATAAAATGGGGGAAGCGTCATAGGGGTTGGGGGGGTTGGCACCCCTGCCAGAACACTACACACGCATTTCAAGTTTGAAACTGCCAAGTCAGCGACCACTTTCATTTAAAAAGTTGTATTGTAGTGAAAAGACTTCAGTAGCATACTATCAATACAATGACTACAGCAAAACAATTATACACGATAAATGAATTAGAAGGTCAAAAGTCTCAACAAATTGATCTAAGGCAAAGGACCCATTGATAAAAAAACAGGTGAGCAATTGTAATTATTAGGGAAATGATATTGTCTATGATTGGAATTATGATATTGATGTTAAGTTAGGTAAGTTCCAGGTCTTAGGAACAATCAACAGTATTCTTAGAAACAAGGTACGTCGAGACAATACGAAGTTATGACCGTCCTTGTACTGTCCTATGGGTGTGAGTTTGTGGATAATAACCAAGAAACAAGACAGTAAAATACAGGCCTCGAAACTGTACTTTGCTTAAGAAGAGTTAAAAGGTGTTCTAAACTTGACCGCATAAAGAACGAGGCCATAAGAGAAGAGTGACAAATTTTCAACGTGAATGAAAATTAAAAAGATTACAAACACGGTGGAAAGAACACTTAGAAAGAATGTCAGATTCCAGACTGACCAAACAAATTTGGAAATACAAACCTATAGGACACAGGTATGTGGGTAGACCCAGGCTGGAGGATCTTTGAAGGTGGAACAGGCAGCACCTTGCATATGCCCTGTTGTGAAGATAACGATGATGATGATAACAAAGAACCCATGTCTTACAAATGTGAGTAACCTGGCCATATTGTTACGATGGTGTACTGATCGTTCTATGGTACAGTGAAAAGCAAAATACAAGACACCAAATAAGTCACTAATCACCAGCTTTAATTACCACAGTTAAACAGTTTGTAATCAATCAAATAAAAATCGTTTACACGCAATGAAAATGTCAACTAATATAAAACACAATCGTATTGCAATTGTCCCGCACAATTATAAAAACACATAACACTTCGTCACTATACTTCGAACTGCACTGTAATAAATCGCCACTAAAACTGAACTAAGCGCCGCTGAATGCCTATATTTATACTCCACTGAAATTCCAGAATCATCCATACTACGCATCAGCGCTACACTAGAGCGTAATTGCTTACGGCCTTGACACAGTACGCGCGGCCGGCGAAGTTTGGAACAGTCTGGCTAACGCATGTTGAGATCACGTACGCACACAAATTTACAGCCGGATACCACTGGAATAGCCGAGAAACACGTAACAATATTAAAGCAAACTTCTAGGATACTGGGCTTAATAGACAAACGTGTGAACGCAATAACTAATGCGCCTGTAGAACTCACATTTTGTACACTTTAAGTAAATCAGATGTAATATTATACTGAACGATTTGTTGATAAGAATCACAGTGTTTATTGAAGGTGGAGGGCGGCCGCAGTGTCATTGTTTACTCTGGTTTAATGAGAGTCTCCAGCCTTCGACAAGACGACTGGTTTATGTCTGCCAACGCATGCTTACATGATTGCTGACTACACTTTCTCCAGCTGCCCAGTCGGCAACATCGATTGTGTACACTGCTGTAAGTGGCCACACAGGATTTTTATGATACCAACACTATTTGACCAGGGCTAGGGCGTGCTGCCCTATGCTGCCGTCAGACTGGTGCCTCCCGATTCAAAATTCAACCTTTATCAATTATTAAATAATCCATTATAAATTTTGTACTGATAAATGGCATACACAATCTCAAAAGCTAACAATAATTATTGTATTAAACTCTCAAATTACAACAAATATTCAGCTAAATAGTGACTACAATGAGCATAATAATGCTTAAGCTTAAAAAATAGTAGCTCGATCCATTTTTTTCTTGAATTTGCCTTAAACAAATCTTGTATAATTTCTTCTAAATCGATAGAAGAAAGGCATATCGCTTTCACTATTCAACCTTGCTAACGAAGATAATCTCTCATTTACCGTAGTTAAACTCAACAAATCTTTAATACAGAAAATGATTTTTCAGATTCGTAGTTAGCTACTGGAATCCTCAAAAGTAGACGATAAGCAATGTATATATTCGGAAATTAATGTATATATCAATCATTTTACAATCAATAGTTCAGTTTAATACTTTGAGCGGACAAACTGTAGTATCATGCAATCTGTCATCTTTATTTGAACGACTATCACAAAGCATTCAGTTTGTTTTTTATTCACATGTATTATCTTCAAAACGTTTTTGTGATTAAGGGCTGGATGGTGCCCCTCCGACATTTGAGGTCCTCGTGCCTGTTGCTGCAGCATACCCTGGCGTTATGGATAATCCGGCACTGTATTTGACAACATGACCAAGCCACTCTGCAGACATCACTTATATAGTCAATTGTATTGCAAATGCTTACTTTGGAGTACCATAAATCCACTAGCGCGCGCGCGCACGGTACACAATATACCGTATATTTTTATCGATTAATTTTGTAAGGCATTTTTTGATAAATTGAATTTTATTTTCTGATAATACTGATTAACGGCTTTACGGGGAACGCTGAGATTGGAATTGTTTTCCTGTCAGTTTCGCTATCGTTTGTTATTCCCTACGCAGCGTTAGGCACGTCTCTCGGATTCTACTGTTCTCGTATACAAACTTTACTGGCTTGTCTTTAGAAAACGTCATTACCAATTCCTTATGTTTCACCGAGTAACAGACATCATGGTGCCTCATCGTGTGTGTTTTGACTATCTTTACATATGTTCTGTGCCTTGTTTTATTTTGAAGCCCGCTCTTATCGGAGGGATTGTTTTTTTTTCAGTATCAACCCATGAAAATCAGTGTACCTCGTTTACATGCAAGTGATACCTTTTAATTTAAAATTTTCTGGTTCAAAAGTAAGGATTTAGAATATACATATGATTTACTTACTGATATGAAATGGTTTATCGGTTGTGTAATCGGACAGTTTTCAGTTGTCGAGCAAAGCATCACTTTTGGTTTTTGGAAACATCGACGACGTAACGACGGAACTCTCTCGAAGATTCAAGAGCGTCCTTCTACCCGTTTCCCCGCTAGTCGAGCAGGTGTAGGAAGGTCGAGTCAAGGTCGCACTCAAGTACCTTCCAGATTGGAAAACACTTGTAAGTACGCATTTATGGGCATGCCGTTGTAGGGGTGGAAAGTTATTCTGGAACACCTGCGCTACCCATATAACCCACAGCAGCTGACTTTGTCACACGGTAAATAACAAGTATTTACTTACTGATATGAAATTGGTTTGATACGAGTGTTGGAGTTATTCGGCTCCCTTCGCCGAATGCAACAGCAGGTTAATAGCGATTTGAGTAAAATAAATTAAATAGTCGCGCTACGGAATTGTACTCGTACTTTGGTCGAGGTCGCTCGACGTCACACCCCTCCCCGTCCCTTTGCTAGTAAACTTTTCGCTAGACAAGTCGGTTCAGTCGACCATCTGACAGGATAGTGAGCAGAGCTGGCCGCTGCCGATCCGGCGCTTTCGGTTCGGAAGAGTCGATAACCAAGGTATTTATAATTATTTCAGTCACTGTGGATCAGTACTAGTAACAAATTATATTTGTTTGTCATTTTTGTAAAAAGAATCATATGTATTTTATGTAAAAGATTTTAATTTGTAACAGACCATGATGTAACATGTTCGTAACTGTAAGCCTCTTAACTGAAACCAATTCCAGCCAGTCAGTTTACAGAAAAGGAAAGATATGTAATTTTTTTAATGTAAATTTTAACGTTGTTATAGAATTTGAGCCGTAATTTTGTAATTATAATAATTGTAATTTTGTAAATGGCGATCAGGTATTATGTAATTGAATGTACGAGTACAGTAGCTTAGCTGTTAACCCGTACTAAAAGTTCTGGAATTTACAGTGTAAACTTGGTTCCACGAACGGGGCCAGGAACTCCAGAGGTTTGGTCCAGCACCCGGATTCTTCACTTCATTTACGGCGACACATCCTGCGGACAGCGCAGAAACATGACCCGGACGTACGCATGGCGGAGCAGCGACAAACTCGATGCTACTAAACACTTCATACAGTTTCAAGTAACAATATATTTCTTTAATCACATCCAGCGATAGTTCCAAGTTCCAGACAAGTATTAAAAAAGGAAACACGAAGTAAATTGCTCGCTTAGAGCGACATGAACTTACATATTTTGCAGAGACTTTATAGTATAAGGAAGTGTTAGAAATTCATTAACAGATCATAGCGTGCCTGTTGCGCACAATTAAAACTGTAAACTGGTATTGATTCATGTGGCTGATTTAGTATAAAAAATTTTAATCAGCGTTTAATTTACTCCGTAAATCGACACTTAGTAACCAATTTTTTCTGGACCTAACTTATTTAGTATTCATGTTATTCAGTTTTCAACTTATTCTGTACTTAACTAATTCAGTACTTAATTAATCAGTTACTAATCTTTATTTGCTGGCTGACTCATAATTACGCAAAATGAAGATGCTAATTCTGTTTCAAAGTGAATAAACTCATTTTAACTCTGCTCACTAGCTGGTAGTACCTTTTTTACGGACGGGTCTCCTTTATATTTAAGTTAATTATTATGAGCATTTTAGATGTACCTTATATTCATAATGAGTTATAGGTGGTAGCAAATATTATGATTATTTTTGGTGTATTGTGTCATATTATTGTGGTATATTATGATATTGAAGTATATTGTGTGTCACGTTTTCTTTTTGGGGCTCAGCAGCATATAAGCGTGGCACACGAGTTATCAGCTGTCCAGCAATGCTTCCTTTGTTTATGCAAAAATAACAAAGGTATGTAACGTCTTTTTGCCGCGTTACAAATCCAGGGAACCCCTCGTAATTAAACTCCGTTAATTAGATGGGCTGCCTACGTTGTAACAGAATTGATCACAAATAAATAATGTAACAAATTACTTACTAACTGTGTAAGGAAACAATGGCAAGGTATACAATTGATTTAAGCACTCCTCATATGTGTGTAACAAGAAGACTTCTCTTTATTTAACATCTAAAAACATTTACTGACAGATCCCATGACATTACTAATTCAATTATTAAGTTATTTGAAAGGTTTCTTTAAACTTTGAGATCAAACTTGATTTTATATAGCTATACCTCGGGTCCGGGTCAACTTTCTGTATTTCTGTAATTAAGACTTTTAATTATACTCATTTCATGATATTAGCTTGCAAGACTTTCTTTTATTCAACCATTGGAAGAATGGTATTATTGCTTGAATTATATTACTCTACATTAGCATATAAACTGTTACAACGTATGAAGTTAGAATAGTTACATGAAATTCTTAGATTTAATTTATAAGTCTTTACAAAGTTAATAGTTTCTGAAAAGTCTCTTTCAAGATGTGTTGTGTAACAAATATTAGTAACCCTCGATAGACAGGCTATCGAGTCACCTTTTAATTGGTATTCAGAAGACTCGTCCTGGGGTATCCGTCTTGGGAAACAGGAAGAGCTACGGTGTCATCTCGGTCTGGCCTTCCTCTGTAAAGGGCTCCAAAAGTTCGCAGGTAGAACAATATGTCGGGTAGATATCTACGATGATCTTGTAGATTCTCGGATGTCCTGATCTGCATATTCTGTCGCGTGCAGTAGAGTTTGTGGCTTCTGATAGTTCACATCTCCGGGTATGACTTTGGAATTGTTGTTATTTGTTGAAGCACGAAGTCATCTTGTGTTACACTCCTTTTTTACGTTTCGATTTTTTTTTACTTTAAATTTCTTGTCTATTTACATGACTATATTAATTAACACATCCAGATGCTTTAAACAGCTACATCTGGTACACCATCTTAAGGTGAGACAAAATATAGTTAACATATTTTAAGCGCACAGCTCCTACGTCTATACTGTACGAAGTCACCATTGCAAGAGAGAGAAATTCCGCTCCCTTCGCCTGGTACTGGGCAAAAGTTAGTGGGACAATTTCCGCGCGAGAATATAGTTCCTAACTATATTCAAGTTAACATTTTTATTTATACAAACTATCCCTAAACAAATATACATAATTTAAATCAGTTGTTTTAGCGACTATTTACGTCTTCAGATTTTTAATTATTATTAACATTAGTTTTTTTTATCTTATTCTAACTCACACAAGACTCGGAAAACATGTCGAGTCTGGAATCAACAGGACAGCGCCTGCTTACAAGCAAAGGGTTAAACTCGATATTCATAACTCTTTACAATTTATCTTTTTATTAGAGTATCTTATAACTAATTAATTACTGCTTCCTCTCATACTGAGTACATACAGGTATTTTATATTAATACAGTGAGATTTAAATGGCTTAAGAGCTCGCAACCTTAATTTTTTTTTTTATATTTTTTTTTTCTTGATTACTTCTTTTATTTAAATCGTCACATACTCCACCGCTTAAATTGCACGCTACGGTTAAGCTTTTTGAGTCTAACTCACTATTGGGCACTGGGATATTGAATGGGGTTAGTGTGTGTAATTTCTTTCACATAGTTGTCGTACACTATACAACGTTGTCCACATAGTTTTTACCTATAGTTACAACACAGTACACTTTATATTCTTATGAACTACCTTTTTTTTTTACATACTATTTACACTACATATTTACACAATTAAAACACAAAACTCTTTCTTATCTCTAGCACTTAATTTTACTACCGGTTTTTGTTTGTCTTACTCTCTCTTCTATAGAGTAACTTTCTAAATCTTTACTATTTAGAATTCTATCTTTTCTTCTGTGAGTCCTATATAACTCATGTAGTTAATGAGTGTTAGTACCCATCTAGTTAATGATTATTCATTAATGCATGCTTCGCAGAACTGGAACTCAGGTTGATCAGGCCTCGTTTCCAAACTCTACGTTTTACATTTTTCATGTGGTTTCAGAAATATAATTTTCTTTACTGCCTAGTATTCCCTTTTCTTTTTTGGGTTATACTATACCGTCACTTCTTCTTATACAACTTTAGTTGTGAAATATGCGTTCTCCGCACATATTTCTGAGTTGCAGGTTCGCACAGGGCTACTGTAACCGGAGTTAGGTACTTTTGGATTTGGTAAGGGCCACACCATCTGAATGATAGTTTCGAGGTGGTCTTATCAATCGCACTACTAATGGGGTGAGTCTTGTACATTACTAAGTCACCTACTTGGTACCTGACTGAGTTGCTATGATTACCTTTCTCGTGGTATCTTCTGGATTTTTCCAAGCTTGCTCTTAAGTTAGAGCGGGCTTTGTTCCATATTCGCTTTATCTGCTTATCCGTTATTTGCGGAGGCAGCAGATCGTGTATATTCCATCTTGTGGACAAAGGGTGGTTTGGTCGATACTTGTATAGTAACTCGAACGGGGTCGACTTGTGACCTTCGTGGTAAGCTGAATTAAAAGCGTATTGAATCCAGGATAGATTTTGGTCCCACGACGTGTGATCGTTCGCATGATAGGCGATTAGCGCAGATTTAAGGTTTCGTAGATACCTTTCAGCAATATTGCCTTGCGGTCGATACTCTGTAGTGGTTATATGGTCTATCCCTAACTTGAAACACATATTCTTAAATTCTTTTGCTTTAAACTGCGGACCGTTATCAGATACTATACGTACTGGAGTACCGTAATCTTTAAATAATCTTTCCTGTAGTATTTTAACTGTTGTCGACGCTAATGCTCGTCGCATGGGATACATCCAAACAAATTTGGTGAACGAATCTACACATATCAGTAACATGGTATTTCCTGATTTGGATCGTGGATACGGACCTGAGAAATCTAGATAAAGTTTCGAAAAAGGGGTTTTTGGGATTTCTGACATCAATTGGTTTACTTGAGTATTTCTGGCGGGTTTGCTAAGGGCGCATAATGAACATTTCTTTACGAAGGTAGCTATTTCGCAGTTCATATTGTTCCAATGATATTCCTTTCGAATACGATGTATCGTCTTATTGATTCCCATATGGGCTCCTATGGTAGATGAATGGAAGTATTCCATTAGCATGGGCTTAATTACATCCGGGGCTATTATTCTTAATTCCTTTCCGTCTCTTATTTTGAGACACAGTACATTCTTACTCAATACGTACTTCTCGGATTTAATACCTTGGGTAAGTTGTTCTATAATAGGCTTCAGTAAGGGGTCTTGTTGTTGATATAGGGCAATGTTTGTAAAGGCAAGGGGGAATTCAGTAATTACGGCGTTCGCACTTGCTATTTCCGGCTTCACTACGTTTTCGGACGTTTTAGTGGGTGACTGGAACATACGGGACAGGGTATCGGCGACTACATTTTGAGTACCTTTAATATGCTGCACTCTGAATTTGTAGCAGTTTAATTTCAATATCCATCTGCCAATTCGTCCTAATTGTTTAGGGTGATTCAATAACCATGATAACGCCTGATTGTCGGTTTCTAAAAGAAATTCTTTATGTTCTAGGAAGGGTTTAAACTTTTCGAATGCAAAAACAATTGCTAAACATTCCAATTCATATGCAGAATACTTTCTTTCTTGATCGCTCAGTGTTCGTGATGCATAACTAATTGGTAGTCTACAGTTATCTATCTCTTGGTATATCACTGCACCTAACGCTACACTGGAACTGTCGGTTTGCACGACGAATGGTTTTGTGAAATCAGCTAATTGCAAAACTGGGGGAGATATAATGCTTTCTTTAAGTTGCTCAAACGCGTTTTGATGTATTGAGCTCCATTCGAACTTCGTTCCCTTCTTTCGTAAGGAGTTTAGGGGTGCGGCTATTTCGGCAAGATGGGGAATGTATTTGTGGAAATAATTCACCATACCTAAAAATCGGGCTATACCTTTTGCATCTCGTGGGGGTGCAAATTCTCTAATAGGACGGGTACGTTCGGGGTCAATGCTTACCTTTCCATTCGCTTTCACGATGTGTCCTAAGAAAGAAAACTGAGGGACAGCAAAACTTACCTTATTTGGGTTCACCGTTAATCCTGCTCTTAGTAAACGAGATAACACTTCACGCAAATGTCTGAGATGTTGTTCCATTGATTCACTGTATATTACGATGTCGTCCAAATAGTGGTACACATATTTAAATTTAATGTCGTGAAATATCTTCTCCAATAGTCTACTACATACGGAACTTCCTTGAGATATTCCAAAGGGTACCGTAGTAAATTGGTACAAGTTAAAAGGAACTGCAAACGCGGTTAGACGTTTGGATTCTTCTGAAAGAGGTATTTGGTGAAAAGCTTGATTTAGATCCATTACCGTAAAAACCATAGCTTTAGTAAAATAATGAAACGCACTATGGATGTCTGGAAGAGGGATTGATTCAAATTCTATTCTTTTATTTAATTGCCTGTAGTCTACAACTAGTCGGTGTTTATCTGGTCCTTTCGGTACTAAAAAGGAGGGTGAAGAATATGGGGACGTAGAGGGTTCTATGACTCCTTGGTCCAATAACTTATTGATATGGTTCCGCAGGACTTCCATCTTGGGAGGCGACAACTTGTACGGAGGTATTCGTATTACTTTCTGATCACTCAGATTAATCTTATACTCTATTAGGTCCGTAAGTCCTAGTTTTGGTGTAAGAACCGAGGAAAATTCTTTTATTAGTTTTACTATTTTGACTCTATCTCTTCGTTCTAGGTGAGATAAATCTGAATCTTGGTGTATTACATGTGCAGTAGATGAACAACGTTTATCTTCATTACTATCAAATTTATATTTTCTTGCACGGTCAAATCTGAAATAAAATTCTCGCTCGTAGATGTCAAGAATCATTCCTGTCTTACTAATAAAATCTGCACCTAATATTAAATCAGGTCCTAATTCTTTACATACTAACATTGTAAACATCCAACTTAGGTTTTTTATTTTAACCTTAACGGTAATGCTCAGGTTTATATTTATTTTACTTTTATCAGCGGTAGCACACTTTATATTCACAGGTTGGTTCCGTTTTACTAGATGATGTTTAGCTAACATGTCCGCTAATTCTTGGCTGATTAAGCTTCTACTAGATCCCGAATCAATTAAGGCGATGGGGAATGTAACGCCTAAGTCGACTTGTATTAATGGTAGTAGATTTTTTTTCCATTTACATCTATTAATCGCATTACACTTTTCACGAAATTCTCGCACATAGGGGTCGATTTCTTTCGCACCTTTTTTGTTTTTCACTTGGTTACAGAATAATTCATTCTTATTATTATTACTGGTTTCTTTTAGTTTACCCAATTTTGAGTAGCTGCGGAAGACACAGGTTTTCGGGTCTCCCTGCCTTACATGTTTTTTGAATTGGGGTTATTCCGTTCCAATGGCTTACTTTTGCACTCTCTTCTTATGTGCCCATATTTGCCACAATTATAACAGGTGGGTTTTCTGCGAGGTGGGTACTTGGTTTCCGCTTTATCTGGGTTTACAGTTAACTTACCAGCTTTGCGCACATGGTGAGGTCTACTAGAAACTTGTCTTTCATACGAGGTTGTTACATCAGGCAGTAGTGCTCGCAATTGATGTCTATTAGTTCCAGAGGTTTTCATTGCTTCTCTATTTTGATCTGAGTACCATACATTTGAAGAATGGATACTGCACTGTTCTAGATCAGCAATTGTATTGGGTCTATTCATCAATGATAGTCGAGATCTTTCTTCAGGTGACACGCCTACTAAAATGGTGTCCACCAGTTGTGTTTCATTCCAGCTTACACGTAGTAGTCGAGAGGACTCCCTAATATCGGAGATGTAGTGAGCTAATCTCTCCTGATGTCCTTGTACTCGGAGCACTGTCTTCCTTTTTATTTCCTCATAGATGCCGGTGGGAATAAAGTATTTTATTAAAGAGCTATGTAGCTCTTCTACTGGGAAAGTAGAGGTTAGGGCTTCTAGCACACGATTTTTTAACGGGGGTTTACACTTTGGTAACAGAACTTGTAAAATTTGCCAGTCATTCAGCTGCTGTAGATCCTTTATCTGAAGAAGATAACTAATAAATGTTAGTAATTTGGAAACATTTAAACCATCTGTATAGGGGATTTCTGTTAAAATCTTCTCCACAGGGTGAGTCATTTTTCCGTATAGATCTGCGTTATAGTTCATAGGGGTAATTCCTCGATGAGGGCGATTAGATTCATTGGGGGTGTTGGTCAATTCATTATTTCCGGGACAAAACTGAAAATGCTCGGGAGGAGGGACATTTACATCTGTATCAGTTTTTTGTTCTGGGTTCGCTTGCACTTGCGATACGAAAGGTGAGTTCCGATCCGAGTTTGGCGGAGGTAAACCAGTGGTGGGGGATTGTACTGGGGAGATGTGTAATTTCATTAATGATTTCTCTATTTCGTCCATCCTGAATGAGTCGGATTTTCGTCTTAAATCGTTGATAATTGAAGGTAAGCGGCGTAGAGCTTCGTCTGCTAGCTTTTGTACATCAACGGGTATTTCTGTGAGATTCGGCCAGATCGACAAATTTTTTATTCGCCTGGTTAAATGCTCTATTCTCTGGGTAGTCCGCAAAATTTTTGCCGGAGATTTCTCGTCTTGGAGTGTTTGAGACAGTAAGTATAGTTCACTATACTTGGCATTACAAATTTCTTTCTCGCTTTCATAATCGAGTTGGCTTAGATTGTTTAATTGCACGGGCGCATCAAATCCACATTCGCGAATTGAACTTCGTAATTCCGCGACTGTTACATCAGCATGGGGTAGTCCACGCAAAAGGGCTTCGTAAGACAGCTCGTCTTTTAATAACAAATCCGGGTTAAATTGGGCCATTTTGTTCTAACACATTAGCACGTACTTAAAATTAATACTAGTATATTACACATATATTACATATACATATAATAAATTCATACGTAATCTAGTTACACAAATTAGAAAAGAACAATTTCTCTTCTAAGGGAGAGACAGAAATCACACACACATATCTTTCAAGGTTAAATAGCCGATCAGCTGTTTACTGGAATGTAGGTCAGAGGGTGGCCTACATATTTAGTTAACAAAGGAGGGTTGAGCGTGTCAGTGAGAAAAGGGGGTTTACTCTTATTGTTCTCCACAATGCGACTGAATAACACAACTACTGTATACGTACTCTGAACCGGTATAAACACGAGAGAAGGGGAGCGCAATCTTATGCAACACATTTATTATTACTACGCTTGGCAACACTTTGGCTCCGTTCATTCATAAACTTTTCTCAATTAAATAATTACTTATTTTGTTCACAAGTTTTAAATCACGAACTTCTACTTAATTACTTTATTATTATTAACAAAGTTATTTTTAATCAAAATTTTTTTTTTTTTTTATAACACATACTAGTGTATGTAAGCTAGATAGTTGGACATACACTGTGCAGAATGATTCAGGAAACAACAGGTCATAGATTGTCGTAAACAAACCTGTTACAGATTGTTCGGTTGACCAAAATTGTTATGCTTGGTCACAATTCATGTATGCAAGTAATTATATCGAATTATGCAGGTTCCTACTGGCCTATAGAATGCAAAAGCTACATGCATCGTATGATGCTAAGGATATTTTACTTATACATACTACCATCTACGTAACTTAATACACTATTAAATATGTTTTGAACATTACATTTATTAAAGTAACTTTCTGGGTGCATATATCAATATTATATATTTAGTTATTGATCATACAATTTATCCACGCATAGTGAATGCAATTTTGTTTGTGACACTATATACACAATTAAAACTCTTTCCTTTGTTTCCTTTTTTTTTTGAATGACGCAATTTTGTTTGCTTAAAACACCTTTATAAAATTTAGCAGAGTGGCGCACTTTTGTGACACTCTGTAAACAATTACCCTTTTATTTTTTTACAAGAAAGCAGAGTGGCGCAGTTTTGTAACGTCTTTTTGCCGCGTTACAAATCCAGGGAACCCCTCGTAATTAAACTCCGTTAATTAGACGGGCTGCCTACGTTGTAACAGAATTGATCACAAATAAATAATGTAACAAATTACTTACTAACTGTGTAAGGAAACAATGGCAAGGTATACAATTGATTTAAGCACTCCTCATATGTGTGTAACAAGAAGACTTCTCTTTATTTAACATCTAAAAACATTTACTGACAGATCCCATGACATTACTAATTCAATTATTAAGTTATTTGAAAGGTTTCTTTAAACTTTGAGATCAAACTTGATTTTATATAGCTATACCTCGGGTCCGGGTCAACTTTCTGTATTTCTGTAATTAAGACTTTTAATTATACTCATTTCATGATATTAGCTTGCAAGACTTTCTTTTATTCAACCATTGGAAGAATGGTATTATTGCTTGAATTATATTACTCTACATTAGCATATAAACTGTTACAACGTATGAAGTTAGAATAGTTACATGAAATTCTTAGATTTAATTTATAAGTCTTTACAAAGTTAATAGTTTCTGAAAAGTCTCTTTCAAGATGTGTTGTGTAACAAATATTAGTAACCCTCGATAGACAGGCTATCGAGTCACCTTTTAATTGGTATTCAGAAGACTCGTCCTGGGGTATCCGTCTTGGGAAACAGGAAGAGCTACGGTGTCATCTCGGTCTGGCCTTCCTCTGTAAAGGGCTCCAAAAGTTCGCAGGTAGAACAATATGTCGGGTAGATATCTACGATGATCTTGTAGATTCTCGGATGTCCTGATCTGCATATTCTGTCGCGTGCAGTAGAGTTTGTGGCTTCTGATAGTTCACATCTCCGGGTATGACTTTGGAATTGTTGTTATTTGTTGAAGCACGAAGTCATCTTGTGTTACACTCCTTTTTTACGTTTCGATTTTTTTTACTTTAAATTTCTTGTCTATTTACATGACTATATTAATTAACACATCCAGATGCTTTAAACAGCTACATCTGGTACACCATCTTAAGGTGAGACAAAATATAGTTAACATATTTTAAGCGCACAGCTCCTACGTCTATACTGTACGAAGTCACCATTGCAAGAGAGAGAAATTCCGCTCCCTTCGCCTGGTACTGGGCAAAAGTTAGTGGGACAATTTCCGCGCGAGAATATAGTTCCTAACTATATTTAAGTTAACATTTTTATTTAGGCTATACAAACTATCCCTAAACAAATATACATAATTTAAATCAGTTGTTTTAGCGACTATTTACGTCTTCAGATTTTTAATTATTATTAACATTAGTTTTTTTTATCTTATTCTAACTCACACAAGACTCGGAAAACATGTCGAGTCTGGAATCAACAGGACAGCGCCTGCTTACAAGCAAAGGGTTAAACACGATATTCATAACTCTTTACAATTTATCTTTTTATTAGAGTATCTTATAACTAATTAATTACTGCTTCCTCTCATACTGAGTACATACAGGTATTTTATATTAATACAGTGAGATTTAAATGGCTTAAGAGCTCGCAACCTTAATTTTTAAAAATTTTTATTTTCTTGATTACTTCTTTTATTTAAATCGTCACAGGTAGTCAAAGGTGAGTTTGAATATTTGAGTTTTCAATGAAGCCAAACAAAGGTAACTTCTTTGACGACGACATTGCGTTTCCGAGTTATCCACAAACCTTTGTAGCTATAGTTTTGAACCTAATGACCTAATGTTGCAATTTTCTGAATTAACATTTCCATTAAGTACACATTTAATCAGTAGCATGGCGTCCATGTAACCGTTGTTTCCGCCGGCAACATTCCTGGAAATTAAAGAAAATAATATTAATTACGTCGCAGAATAAATAGTTTAGTTACTGAATAATTTGAAATCCGAACAACATTAGTAGGGAAACTTGAAGAAAAGCATAGCATTGCTTTCGAACTGCCTGGGCGCTTGCACCGTCTTGTGTTGCCGGCTCAGACGCGGTAATGTTTTACTGCGTGCGGTCACTGACGTCGTAGTAGTTGTAACTGTACAAGCGGGAGGGGGACACACATTTGTCCACCCAATGAGTTGTCGATCTATAAACCGGCAAAACGCTCAGTTAACAACTATGTTCGTTTCGTAACCAACGTGCAGCAGTTACTGCCTACCTATTTGTGTTTTGTTCGTTTAGTTATGTGTTTCTCTGTTGGCCTTTATTATTATTAATTCGATTATTTGTGTCCTTCTTTATTCTGTGTAAGTATAATGGAGTCAGATCCCGTTGAACCGGGACCCTCTTTTTCTGCCAGCGAAAGATAGAAAATACTCTAAAAAGACATTTTAGCTCTATAAAGAATATTTTGGCTCTAAAAAGAACACTAGACACTAACCTTAATTTTTAGGCTAAGTTTTACGCCTATCACATATCGCAACAGCTATTATGAAGCCACGTCACTGATTTATTTATTGACATTAAAAACCTATTGACAAATTTCTGTGCTGCTCGCTGTTGGCTCAATCGAAATGTTGCCCTATGGTGGCTGGATCGCTTACATTCTCCTTACCTGTGGTGGCTGGATCGCTTACTTCGCCGATTCTATTTTATTCCTGGCGGTTGCAGGCTGATGCTGAAGGGGATTATGTCAGGCCCTCTATAATCCTCAACGTTTTCTTATACAGTTTGTTTTCAAGTATTTATACTGTATATAGTTTTAAGTGCAGTGGAACTTGCTTATAACGAGATTCAAGAGACCGGACAAATGTGCTCGTTAAAACCGGGTGCCCGCTACATCCGAGTTGTCGACTCGCAAGCCTGAATTTTTATACCATGCTTATCGAACACACAACAAAAAAAGTACTATAGAAGAGGCTTTGCACAATAAAAGTTTTACATGTTTTACATTCTACGCCTAAAAGTGAAATTTAGACTTTAGGCATTTTTTAGACGCTAACATTCTTTGCTAAATATTGGGCGTATAGTGCATTTGCAAAATATTGTAAAAGTAACTGTGTGGTAAAAACTTAACCGAAAATCAGCTGGCTATCTGGCAAAAAACGCAAAACTTTCCATGCCACATGTACAATATTTATTTTTAAATTTCAAGAAAATTTACTCTATTTATTTGTCTGTTTGTTCTTTTTTCTAAATGGAATCGTCAAAATTATACTTCGCACGCAGAACCTAATTAACTTTAAAAAAGTCATCTACTTTTATTTTAGTAATTTTGTAACTGTAGGTATGAAAACAGTTTTGTAATTTATTTAAATATTTTATTAATTCATCGCTTACATTATTAGTTTCACTAATTTGCGTTAAAGAATTTAAAACGAATATTTAGAACGAAACGTTTTGTAACGAACGTTTGTACAAGCCTGAGTCAAAATGGTCGTTATAACCAAGACTCCAATGAGTTCCTACTCGTTAAAAGCGAGTTTAATTATCATTACTAAGATACAAAACCAAACAAATCTTTTGCTCGTTACATCCGAGTTGTCGTTATAAGCGAGCTCGTTATTCGCGAGTTCCACTGTATTTACTTAAACTCGTCAATGCAACCTTGTGAGTAAGCTTGTGAGTATTCTACGCATTATGAGTTTCGTTTAATAGCCTATTATTAGTTTACAATTTGAACAGTTCATACTATGTTAATTTGTAATTTACATAATAAATAAAGATAAATAAGAATCTGCTATAGAAGAAAGGATTCATAAAATGGAAAGAGCTTAGTTATGGTATAACTAAAGATATTTACAATAAAAAGGGCATATCTAAAAATACGAAAATAAGGCTTTACTGTACAGTAGTGAAACCAGAATGCCTATGTGCAAGTGAATGTCTAGCATTGAATTATAATTTAGACAAACTAGAAATATTGGAAAGACGAATTATTAGGAAAATATTAAGCCCACGAAAAGCTTCAGAAGATCGGAAATTAAGAAGTGATGATGAAATATATCAAAGTATAGAAAATATAACAGAAACAATGAGAAAAAGAAGACTATTATTTTTTGGACACTTATATAGAATGAACGACAATAGGTTAACAAAGCAGATCTTTAAATATCTGTTGGGGAAGAAGTCAACATCAAGTTGGATTAAAGAAGTCCAAAAGGATTTAGAAAAAATAATATAGACGCAGAAGAAGCAATTGAAAGAGAAGTTTTTCGGGCAAAAATGTTAAAAATAGAAGAAGTCCAGGGTAGGAGAGAGAAAAACGCATGTTCAAAGTGGACTGAAGACAGGAAGAAGAGACACAGTGAAAAGATGAAAGAATATTGGAGAAAAAGAGAAGAACAAAGAATAAAGAATTGAAATTGGCATGTGGTCCTTAGATGACCGATACAAAAAAAAAATAAATAAAATAAATTTGTCACTCTTTGCCATTGTAATTCAATGCTATTTTTCTGATATTTTAAATGATATTCTCCATGTTTTTTAGTACATGTAAAGAAGAGGGCAAAAGATGATTAAATTTAAATGCTCCTCTTAAAGACAACCAAAGTATGAAACCTGGCATTGTATAGTTACTAATGTAATAGAAACGTTATTTTGAAGCCGGTGCTAAAGAAGTTCAAGAAGACGTTAAGAAATGTCTAACAATGGTACCATATCTACCTAATAAATAAAAGCAAACCAGGTTTTTGCAAAGTGCGCCTTTTTACTAAAAAAGGCGATAACAATAATGATGAAGTAATATCCTGCGGACGCTAAGAGCATACACAATGAAAACGTTTGTCTTAACAAGTCATCTCACCCAATTAAAGCTACAGACTGTACATAATAAAATTCTAGTGGAATAATAAACTACTACTATTGGGAAGACTAGCGCTAATAGCAGAATTTCTAAAAACAAATTAACTTAAAATACAAAATTTTGAAATTATATAAAAAATTTGGTATACAGAACTATACATGATTTGCATGTTTTAATTAATTATAAAATTATTTTTAATTTGTGCGTTCAGAACAAAACCAAATATATCAGCATGCTTTTGGTAAAAACGCTGAAAGCGAATCAAAATACGAATCGTACCCAGTTGTTAATATTTAAAAAATAAAGAATTAAATTATCTTTTATTTAAACAACGCGAAAGAAAGCGAATTCCGCCCGGCGTTTGTTATCTGTGAATTTTTGAAAGTGAAAAATTATTTTGTTTATGTATCCGTGGTTACATAACATGGAACAATACGAATTGTTAATATTTTATTGAAATTTTTCAAGTTTTCGGTCTAATAAATTTATAACATCGCTACAAAAATTTACCACCTCCTCCTTAACTACCCTTTCCATTTATAAATATTTCATCAACCTTTTCACAGTCTATTATTATAACGTTCTTTTCAGGATACTTTATATATTTATTTATCAAAATTAAGTAATTTACTCTTGTTAAAACTTAAAATGTTGCAGGTGAACTACCCCTTCCCCTTAACCGATCTTCACCAAAATCAACAGGCCTTGAGTCCTCTACAACTCGAGCATATATAGGGGAGAGTTGGACAAAACCGGGTACCTACAACTTAATGCCTTGTAGATCAATACAGTCATGAATTAATTTCTATATTTTAGTAGAAACATTAAAAGGGTGAAGTTTTGTATTAACTAAATTGGTCCTAATGTAATAATTATTTATAGCTTATTTCAAAAATATGATTTTTTAAAAAATTGTAAATCACCCTGTTTTGTCCAACCGGTATGACAAAACGGGGTATTCATTTAAATCAATGTAAAAATGTTTGGTTCTCCTTTTTAAGTGATTTTGTCTCATAATTTTTGTGCAATTCTATTTTATTGATTAATTTTATTAACAATTTTATGTACAATACACATTGATTAATATTTAATATATATAAATATATATTTAACCATTTATAAAAAAAAGTTAATATAAATCGTCATCAAAACACAAATAAAAATAGGATACATATTCAAGAAATGCAAGCAATGAATCAAACAATACAAATCATTTAAACAAAAATGTAAATCCTAGAATAAAATCCACAAATTAAAGTTACAACTAGGCCTACAACAAATTATTTGAGTCCGTTTGAATTTGCGGCAGTTATCGTTCGCCATAGAAAACGCAGACACACACATAGACGCTTATCGGAAAATGACTTTTCTTCATGTTTTGAGTGTAGTACAATCAAATACGACTTTTTTCGCGATCATCATACTTCCATTTCCTTACGCAACATGGAAGTACAAATTATTTTTGACAAAACGTAGTTTCTGTAAAATAAAATACTTTGTCTTATGAGTTCATATAAGTTGTAGTGTTCTTTAAACCAAATTTACAAGACAAAACGATTGTTGCCTGTTAATTTGTAACTTGATAAGCATTACTGCTGAATCTAACAGATATATACATCTAACCGGTATTTAGGCCTTTATAGGTATGCACACGCGCGCGAGCGTGTGCGTGCACACAGACACACACACACACACACACACACACACACTCATAAGTGCATACATATTGTGATGATGCAAATAAATATTTTCGCATAGGATAATTATGTGTGTTTAAATTATGCACATGTCTATATTGGAGGTGTAGAAAAATTATTTATTTATAACACAAGTAAATAATTGTTTATATGATATATTTAAATTAAACAAAATGTCGTGTTTAGTATTTTATTTGTTTTGAAAGAGTTTATATAGTTCAGTTTTGGTAGGTTTTGCTTGAAACGTGGAATTCCTTTACACTCGGCGTGACGTCACTCGCTCCGTCGCTGTTACGCTCCTCTCTGCAATGATCGCCGGTCTCCTCACTCACTCTCTCTCTCTCCGCTGGGGTTCGCCGAACAGCTGATAACACTGATGCAGATTTTACACACGAATTGTCACTTTCCGAATCGTTTGTTTACTAGCTCGCAATTGGTTATTATTAATTATTGTTACTCAGGCGGTAACAATACAAAGCGGTGTATATTGTTTACACCATCCGGCTACTCGTGAAGTGTTCCGCGTTAATAACGATTTATCACGGTACATAAATCTCCCTAAGCGGAAAATCTTCCACTAACACGTAAAAGCACTAGAATATTTTTTATAACTGGTAGTTCACCCGCTTGGTTCTATTCGACAAACTCGAAAAGAGTCCCAAGACTTAGAGTTGCTCTAGATTAAACCAGTTCGAACAAGAAAAACTCTTGACGTAGAGCACACTTTCATTAGGCAACGGCTTCCGATGAACTGACCCGAAGTACACCTGACAACCGACGGATCTGTCAGAATTTAGGGGCTTCTGATTGGTCAATCAACTGTCTACATGGTAGATTGGAAAAAAGATAGACGAGTTGCAGGCGAATCTTTGTATAAATCTGCGAGGGCCTGCTTAGATTTTATCTAGAATTTTTATTACTCATCAATTGATAAGAGTCAAAAGTTGAGTTTTCAATTTCTAAATAACCACATTTATAAAATAGTTGAGAACAACAGAGTGTAAAGAAAATGTAGCTACTTTCATAAATAATGCACTGTCCAAGTCACAGGCCGATCGGATAACAAACGCGGATGATATAACACGAAGGTTCACCACATGCGAACGCGCGCACATATTCACAAACAAAGTACATGACATTACAGAGCAAAAATTTACAAAGAATTTGGTATAACACAAGTCCTTATCCATAACTAAATACAAAACTTATAGATAATTGACAAAAATTGCATAAATCAATCTAAAACATGCTAATGTCCGTCATCCATGCTCTGATATTCTTATTATAACGTTCCGCGTTACGTAATACTGCCTTGCATGTCAAGCGTCACGTACGCATTAGAGCTGCGGGAATAGCCGAGAAAAGCGAACAGCGTTCTCCAATATACTAGAACATTCCGTAATGGCGTAATACGTTTTCCGCATTACGTAGCAATATCCTTTTGGCTTTATAGCTTGAAACCGAAGGTAGATTCTTCAAAATCAAAAAAATTATGTGTGTGTGTGAGTGTGCGCGCGCGCGTATGTCTGATTGTGTAATTTAATTTTTGTTGAATTAATTTGTCCTTCTCAACCCCCCCCTCTCTCTCTCTCTCTCTCTCTCTCTCTCTCTCTCTCTCTCTCACCCCCCACTCACCTAATTCTTCCAGATCTTGGTTGTTTTGAACTGTATGAGTCAATAGAACACTTCTAAAAGGGAAAATTGTAAATTAAATTCATGTAAATTTCTATACAATATAGAATCGAAACTCCATAGACAGAATAGAGTTTTTGGAGAAACATGTCACCACTCGGAAGCAGGTTAGTTATAGGACACTTGACCATTGAATACAACGGTCAATTCCTGGGCTAGTGAATTTAAAACGGGTCGCACAAGAACAAACTGACGACACTCGTGTTGGACATCCAATTAAAGTGAGTATGCCAGGAAAAATAGAAAAACGTCTATAAAATGGTTTTGGTAGACCGTAGGTTGAAAGTTAGTGAGTTAGCTGAGACTGTTGGTATAGCCTATCAGCGGAACATGTAAGTAATATCTTTTAAGAACATCTGTGTATGACAAAGCTGTGCGCTAGATGGGTGCCGCGTTTGGTTACACTTGACCAAAAACAGTGTCGAAAGGATGTTTCAACCGATTGTTTGGTAGTCTATACGCGCAATTCAACCAAAATTTTGCGTCGATTCATAAGCTCTAATGAGACTTGGGTCCACCACAACACTACTGAAACCAAAGAACAGTCAAAACAATAGTCTGCGAAAGGCGAACCAACTCCAAAGGAGGCAGAGACAATTCCTTCTGCTGGTAAGGTTATGGCGACTGTTTTTTGGGACGACTATGGAGTGATCTTTATTGACTATCTTAAAAAGGGGAACAATTAATGGCGACTACTACACAAACCTACTGTACCTCATAAACGACAAACGATCAAGAAAAACTGGCCACATTTAGCGAAAAAGAAGGTGCTGTTTCACCAAGACCATGCAACATCTCACACGCCAATTGTTGCGATAACTAAAATCAAAGAATTGAAGTTTAAGTTGCTTTCTCAGCCACCGTACTCGGCCTATTTAGCCCAAAGTGAGTACTAACCTCAAAAAATGTCTGGCTGAAAAGACTTAGGCCTTCTGACTACAACCAAGTCAGCAATGATGTCAATGGCTACTTTGACTACTTCGACAAATCGGCTTATCAGTCTAACATAAGCACTTTAGAACATTATATTCTAACGTAGGCTTCCGCGGCCGGTGTCCATTATGTTTTTGAAATCTTCTTCCGGTGTGGACCGCGTCAAAAATGTCTTGTATGACAACGTTTCACACATATTGCAATGAGTATCCTCAGGTCTAAGTGACAAAAACGCCGGCAAGCGAACTCAGTTATACGAGTATAGTGTAGAAGTGACGGTCGGTGGTCCGGTAAGTGGACCCTGCCCTGTAGGCGTTTGGCTGCCCGCGGGTTGACTGACTGCACAAACAATGCACACAGCGTAACGCCCACAGGACAGGGTCCACTTACCGGGCCACCCACCACCACTTCTACACTATATAACTGAGTTCGCTTGCCGGCGTTTTTGTCACTTAGACCTGAGGATACTCATTGTAATATGAGTGAAACGTCATACAAGACATTTTTGACGTGGTCCATACCAAAAGAAGACTTCAAAAACCTAACTTTAGAACATTGTTGGAAAAAGTTTATAGAGCTAAACAGAGTTTATTTTGAGAAATAAATGCAAATAAATCCTAAAAAGCGTTTTGCTTATTCAGGCCCGGAACTTTTCACCCTACCCTCGTATATTCGAGTAACTAAAGTTTCATTATTTACAAAAGGTGTATCAATAGATTTAAAAATATCGGTGTGCGACAAGTACTCTGTTTTTTTTTATTTGCCGTAACGTAATGTTACATATATTATGGATCTAACACAAAACCTTTCTGAGTTCATATGTTTAATCTTGCTTTTCAAAAAGAATAATAATTCAATACAGATTTGGCCACAGCGTCGGAACCTGTATAACTGATCCTATACAGCTGAAGTATGCAGGTTATCTAACTTGGCTTTGAAGTCTGTTTTCCTCATGATTCAAAATAATTGCGATGTAAATAATCTTGCATTCTAGAGGAAGAGTCCATTCTGTCCGTGACCAATAACTGTGACTCTTATCCGTTTTTCGTCGGCTGTTCCATGTAATTTGTGTTTTTGATGCGTAGTTTGTCTTTCGGAAGAATTTGTCAACTGCATTACAGGAAGTGAGAAAGGTTTTGTAAATATCTGAAGAACGTTCTTTTATTTCTGTTTCAGTTTAATGTCTTATTTTGCCTTTCGCTGTGTAGTCTCAGTATAATAATGTTATGTAATACGGAACGCTCTACAAGTATCTCGGCTATCCCAGCAGAGCCCAGCTGTAATATGTCTGTGCGTACATATTACTGGTACTTTAAGATGAAAGACAATTACGTGAAACTTATCACGCGTCAACAATCGAGGCTGTTCCAGACCTCACCGGTCCGCGCACACTGTGTTCAAGGCCAGACACGACACTGTTTCTAGTGGATTCGAGAGCGCCCGTAAGAGGCTGTTGTTTAACACGTCATCCAAAACTGACAAATTATTTTTGCATCTCAGGGGGGTATAAATACAAGTATCCAGCGACGGTCAGTTCAATTTACTTCGGGCGATTACTCAGTGCAGTTAAGTGGCGATTTATTCAAGTGAGGTTCGAAGTATTGTGGCGAAGTGTTATTGTATTATACTTGTGTGGGACTCTATTAGTTGACATTATTATTGCGTGTGGACTAGTTTTATTTGAATTATTGTTCGAGTATAATCTTGCTGAATAACTTGTTGATTGCAAACCGTTGTTTGAGATTAATTAAAACTGATAATTAGTGACTTAATTTTGTTTTCCACTGTACCATACGACGATTCCAGTGAGACCGTCGTAACAATATGTATTGTTTACTTTATTACGTTAATTAACCTTTTTTTTTATACAACCTAAACGGTACATACAGTGTATTTTACAATAAAAAATAACGCTACTTTTAAATAATGTTCTGAAGAATTAGTACAAAAATCCAATAGTGCTCAGTTTGATTTTGATACACGTGCTTGTTCATGTGGAATATTTCGTAATTAATTTGGATTATGTTTAGGCCCATCAAATGCTGACAGCGTTTAACAAAGCCAATCCTACAGCCAGAATTCTAAATCACTTTCAGATTTTAAAAACTGCTACAACTCCACGTATTTTCATCCACGTTTTACTAACAGATTACGCGCTTATAATATTCGTTTATTGTACTACTGAAAAATGGAACGGTATATAAACATTACTAAAATATGAGAAATGTATACAATTTTGTAAAAGGTTTATATTTAAAAAAGCAAAAAGTGTCGATGCTATGTTGACTTTATGAAAGTTCCGTAACGTTTTACTTGTTATTAGATAATCTTTGAAAACGTTTTGGGAATAATAATAATAATAATAATAATAATAATAATAATAATAATAATAATAATAATAATAATAATAGTAATAATAAACATATGAAGAAACGGTGAAGAATTAATTATGTAATATTGTAAATCCTTAGAACGTTCAGTAGACAAGAATTTATTATACACTGAAATAGTTTTTAGGAAATAGAAGTTAAATAAAAAAGAATATGCATACTCAAACGGTCACAGGCGTTCTATAAAGTTAAGTAATTAAAGAAATTTTACAACTGATTAATGATGGTAAAACACTGAAAGAGTCCAAATTGCATAAAAAGAAATTTAGTTAAACTGCATTTTAAACATAAAAGACTATGCGATAGCCTAAATTAAAAATTATAATATATTATAATGTAATATTGCGCTAACGGAAGAATGAGAAATATTAATAGACAATAGTACAACAATATCGAGAAGAAAACGTAGCTAATTTGAACCTTTGACAAATATACTACAACAAAAAAAGTGTTCGACAAATTGAGAAGAAACAATTAATAATTTAATACGTAGTACATAAAAGAATAATAGATAAACATCAAACATCAGCAAAAATTAAGAAGTAAGCTAGTTAATGAAAAGACCTACAAACGTATAAAAAATAATTGTAACAATCAAAGGAGTAAGAGAAAGTAAGAATAAATAAACTAAGTGTAAACAACTATGTAACGTATAATAAGTGATAAAATGCCCAAACATACACTGAATTGGAAATATATAAAGAAAATTACAGTATAACCACGAAACCGAACACAATACACTTTGTTAGTGAAAATAAGTGACTGAGTTAACATATTAAAATATTATATCAAACATTGTAATATTCAAACGAAGTTGTTTTTAATCAGAACTGTTCTTAGTCGGAAAGAAAATTACCATGTAAGAAAGAATAAGAACCAAAATATATGTATCAAAGGAATATCTTAAGAAGAATTTTATATGTGAATTGACGCTACAATTGACACTTTATTGTTTGCGAACAATCAGGCTATTCTGTCGGACTCTGAAAACAGATTGCAGATGGGGCTACATTTGTTACATCGAATCTGCAAAGACACTGGATTGCAAATATCCACACGTAAGACCAAGGTGATGGCTTTTCGTAGAACTGATTCCATACGGACAAAAATTGTTATAGATGGTACTGTCCTGGAGCAAGTTAGCAGTTTGTTTGAATACCTGGGCTACAGTGTGTCTTATAATGCATGCAACGACGTTGTGAATAAGTTGCATAAGTACAACCTTACGTGCGGGACCATTAGGCAAACCCTTAAGTCAGCAAGTAAAGGAACGCGCCTAAAATTCTACAAGGTGATGGCTCTTCCCACACTTCTTTATGGGTCTGAGATTTGAACTTTAACGAAAGGTCAGGCCAGTCGCATCCAAGCGGCTGAAATGGGATTTCTCAGGCACGTGGCAGGGTATAGTCTCCATGATCATAGAAGAAACACAGATATACGGCAGGAACTGAATATTATGAGTATATTCGGCAGGATCCTCAGTATTGGCTGAGTTGGCGGGAACATCTTTGCCAAATGGATGACTGCCGCATCCCCAAACAACTCTGGAACTGTAAACCGAGGGAACGGAGAGGTGTGAGACGTTCGAGGAAGCGCTGGACTGACCAGCTCTAATCTTTGCCTATTTGAGACTGGAACAAACATCCTTGGTTTAATCCGTGAAGATGATGACGATGAAAATATGTGAAGATCCAGCGGCAACTCGGTTTATAAAATTAGCAAGTCTTAAGTAGACAGGACATGTTATCCGCGTGCAGGAGAACGAACCAGAAAGGAAAATCACGATGTGACATCCAAGCGGGCAAAGGAGAAGAGAAAGACGCAAATTAAGGAGTTTTGATAATGTTGTATTTGATCTGAGGAGTCCCAGTTGGTGCTTGAGACTGGCTGATGATGGCACGGAGCAACAGTTAGTGGTGACGTATCGTAGAGAACGCCAAGGCTCAAGTAGAAGTGTAGTGCTGCAGAGGACGAAATGGAGGATATACTATTTTCGTTCTGAGTTGACTCCTGATAAAAACAAACCCACGTGGCAAATCTGAAACGCTATTAGTCAGAGGCGTTGACACTGTTCATACAGTATTGTATTACGCGCATGTGCAGAATGTCTGTATAGTCATGTGAGAGTTGCCTTGCCACTTAATTCTGGGCACGTCGTTTTAAGACCTATCTCTGTATTACTGTATTCTGAATCGTATTGAATTAATATGGAGCTAGGATATGTTGCCCGTCACAACACAACATTAGCTGCTTGATATAAAACAATTTATAAAGAAGGCGGTAAATGAAACAACGGCGGACAAGTGGAGTTATTGTATGCAGCATATAATCAAGGAAGATGATAAGCTATGGCAGGCGGCCTACATTACCGACTTCGTTGTGGACAATGAACAATTTTATTAATAGACTAATAACGCTGACTCATGTGATGATACAAGTTCAGGCACATATATGGAAGGCATTGAATTACTCTCTGACAGCAACTGATACTATTCAGTACACCTGTAATTAGTCACAGCTTCTATTTTCGTTTTAAATAAACTTTGCAATATTTAAACGGTTAGTAAAAAAAGCTATTAACCGGTGTTATAAAATGTTTCACTGTCGGTCTGACACTGTCACACAAGTTTTACTTTGGTTAGTACAAGTTATTACAATTTACGTGTGTTCATACAGTATCATTATTATAAGTATGTCTGTACTTGTTCTGTCAGAGTAACACGTCTCCAATTCAAGTAGCAAATAGCATTTGAGATTTGACACGCCTCTTTGTTTACACAGGATTAAGCTAAGAACGGAAACAGTATAACTGTGTAATCAAACTTGTAGTTGTTTTACTGTAGGCGGTGTCGATCTAGTTTTTCAATCCTATAAACTGTTACGAACGTAATGGTATTTTAACAGTATAGTACTGACTCTCTTAATGCGTGGACTCAGGAATGCGTTGCATGGGCCCTGTCAAAGGAATGGGGGCAAAGATCTAAATACTTATGGATCACTGGCTCAGTGTTCGGAAAACGGTCCGCCACTGCCCCCACCACTACTCGGGCAACCCGCGCCTCGTTACACGGGCGCTTACGGGAATAATGTGAATTAGCCGGTAGATTTTTCGGCATCTTAACACATTTATCACATATTGGTACATTGATACGTTCTTATGAATGGTTTTCGATATATTACTGGTATTCAAAATATTATTTATTAATATTAAAATATTATTTATTTAAAATAATAGAACACGTGCTGGTTAGAAAAAAAAATTAATCGTTTCATAGTAGTGTAAATAATTAACTTAATACATTACTAAGTACACCAGTGATTTAAGCAGTGTTAATTATTTAATAGTACGTTAATGGGTAAATCAAACAACTACATTTACAATGGTATAGGTTTTATTATTAAAATAACCTTATACATTACTAAACAAAATTAGCTTATTTAACTTTTGGCGCATCCCAAGTTTTGAAAAAGTTTCATTTGAAGTTTTGTTTCTTGCGTGGTGACAACACATCACTTTGTAAAATAAATGGCCTATTAGCTTAATTAATTTGATTTCATGACTATCCTCAGAATAATCATTATTTGACAAATGCCCTTTAAAAATATTTCCTCCAAAAATCCTACAAGCTAACAAAATCATTCTTTTTACATCTAGATCATTATTTTTACTTTCACAAAGAAGTAAGTGATTGTGCATAAACTTAACTAATTTAAAAACATCAGAAGAGGCTCTAAGTAATTTTCCTTTAGAAACAAAATCTGTAAAATGTGTGCAAGAACTTAAATTAGAATTATCATCTATCAGTAGCCTACAGCATTCCTCACAATTTAGTTTGGCATCTATTTTTCGCACAATAAAGCCACACAGATAGTATAGTACATTATCTTTGTAGTAGGAACTTTGACAGTTATTAATTAATGATTTTAGATTTTCAATGTCATTAAGATGATTTTCATCATCATTTTCATTTTCTGCCAAAGCAGCTGATTCAACAAAGCTCATGACAGAGTGTTGGTGATTGTTGTCAAAGCTGATACAATTTGTGCCCTGAGGTGCTTCGACGCTATTTCGAAACATAAGTTTTCTCAAGGCCCATTGGAATTGCTTTACATTTGGGTTGTTATTGTAACCACCTCGAGATCTTATACAAGCAAATAGCAATTCCAAGTGGTCCTGAGAAAACTTATATGTAAGAATGTACTTAAAATCAAGTTGCTGTAACAATCTTTCTGCCAAAATTTTGATTGAATTTATGTCTGACATAAAACCAAGGGCAAAAGTTTTTCTTGAATGTTTAAGAACTAGAATTTCTTCAATTTTTAATTGGGACAAATAATCATAGCAGTATTCAAGCTGCTCAATGCTTTTTAACAAATTATTTTTGTTGATTGGCCCTTTAAAATGTTTCCCATACGGGTCTCTGCTATTTAAAAAATCAAATAACCTGTCTATTACCCTGATAAATTTTATGGTTGGCCCACATCCATCAAAATCTGGATGATTTTTGTTTTGTAAAAATTCTAAAGCATCAGCCACACCTGAGCTCAATGTTTGAGCGGCAATTTTAACATTCATTTTTCTATTGTTATAAAAAATGTGTTTGTCTGACAATTTATTGGCTAAATTTAAACCTTGTTCTTTTTGCAAAGTGTTCAGGCGCTGAATATATTTAAAATCTACAATGCCATGTATGGATGTTATGGTTCTTGTCTGCTAAAGTGTTACGTGCCAATTTCAGCATGTGACAAGCATCAAGCAAGACACATATTTTCTGGCTGACATTACCCAATTTTAAAGTAAAAAATGGTTTTTCTGGAAATTGACACCCTAACTTTTTCATTGCATTTACATTAACATTTGTGCCATCAAATGTAACATTGTGAACAATAACCCCTACATCATACAGTTTTACTATACACATCTTAACTAATTTAGATAGCACTTCAGAACTTAAACTATTGATAAAAAAATAGCCTACTGCTGATTTGAAATTCCCTTTAAGTGATACCACTTGAAACACAAGGGCTTCACTTGCTAGAGTTTCAGGGCCTTCTGTTTTCATATTATTTCCAAAATCTACATAACCATAGTTTTTGCCCTGATGATGGTCATAAATTATTTGTTTTCTGATGCTCATAGCACGAAATTGTAAAAGTAGTAAATAACACAGTTGAAAGGAAGCTTAGAGAGGAGTTAGAAATATTGAAAGAAAGAGAAAAAGGGTTAGACAATTTAATTAATATTAAAATTAAATTTGATAATGAAGAAATATTTTATAACATGATTAAGAAGTAAATGAGAGAGGGCAGATAGATAAGATTAAGAATTATATTTCATAGTACTAATTGGTTGTTTTAAAATAAGGGTGTGTGACTGACCCACGTGTGTGGAGAGGAAGAGGGTAGTTTAGTAGTTTAAAGGGATGCACACACACACACACACACACACACACACACACACACACACACACACACACACACACACACACACACACACACACACACACACACACACACACACACACACACACACACACACACACACACACACACACACACACACACACACACACACACACACACACACACACACACACACACACACACACACACACACACACACACACACACACACACACACACACACACACACACACACACACACACACACACACACACACACACACACACACACACACACACACACACACACACACACACACACACACACACACACACACACACACACACACACACACACACACACACACACGCGCGCGCGCGCGCGCACCCACCCGCGCGCTCGCGCAAACACACACACACTGAAACACAAGGAATTTACTAGAAAAATATGTAACTGTAGAGATGGTGAGACAGAGTTTAGGGGGTGGGGAAGGGTCATTAATTTTTAGTTTGTTGTGGGTGAGCAGGGTGGGGGAGAGGGGTGAAGGGTTGGGTATTACATATTTTCTGCCTATTCCTGATCTGACGATGACCTGTGAAGCTTGAAAGCGCTAATCGGAATAATTTTTATATAGTGGTGTGCAATATTGATCATTCTGATCAAAAACTAAGTTTACTTGTTTTAAATCAGGTTTATTTGGAACATTTTTCTTTAAAAAAAGGAAAACTTCTAAAAATCCAGGACTGCATTTAAAACTAGACACCCATTTTCTCAATGTTGACTGGTTTGGCAACGAAAAGTTATTATTTCTTAAATACTTATAGGCTTTTGGGGAGTAAAAATAAAGTGTTAGAGCAAACTCCTTCATTTTTTCAGAGTAATGAGAATTGAACTTACTTTTGCTATTATTTTTAATTTGACTGACAACTAAATGTAAGGGGAATCCTGAAAAATTCTCTTGTAATATTTCTAATAATCTTTCGGGAGCATTTAACTTTTCCTTAAACAGTCTTATCATGTCCTTCATTGAGGCTATTTTTTTAGCTCTTCTTTTGAGGCGCTGTTGAAGAATTTTTATTTTTCGCCGTAGAAGAGCTTTAGTAGGTGATGCAGGTAACTAAAAATAAATAGCTTAAATTAGTATCCAGTATTAGATAAAACGTTACGGTATAAATTATATCTCAATAATTAAGTTGTCGACCTTAATAAATAATGTTGTAACTTGTGAAAAAAGAAAAATACATTTTAATTTATGAAATAATGTTGAAATGATCTGGTGATACGACAACGTAGTCTGCGATCCATACCTGTTTTGGTTCCAGAACTGACATATCCTCACTTGCTGGAAGAATCTGGTTGGTATCTTTTAGATCTGCCAAATCATCGGTAGGAACGTGGATTTCCGTTGCAGTACGACACGTTGCGTCGTTCTCAAATCGCCCATTTCCGTCTTCTTCTGTTTCCTAAAAGTTCCCAATTTCAGTAAAGCTTGGTGGTGAATTTAACAATCAACAAGACATGAAAAATCATAGTACAATGGTTTCATCCTGTTCAACTAAACACTTACAAATCCAAAATCAGTGACCAAGCTAAACATTTACATTTAAATATTATTTATAATGGCGGTTTTTAGAACAATCAGTAGCACAGTGGGATAGTTATTATTTAACCTAATATCATTTTGAAAAATGTTTCAGCAATTTTTAACTTTTGTTGTAGTTTTACTTGGTATTAATATAATAATATTACCCCATATTAATTGCTTTCTTACCTTATTTCTTACAATTATCTTCCTTCGTTTCGTTTGTTGTTTTTGGAGATGAGGAGGGAAATCAAAAATTGAGGGAATAGCACCATTTTTCAGCATTCTTCTTAATCCGCCCACTTCGAAATCCTTTTCCTCAAAATGCTGGCTGCAAAGTTTCGATGATGTAGAAGGAGAAAACCCTTTCCTTTTTGTGGCTATTACCCATTTCTTTTGTAGGTCTGGGTCTTTTGGGAAACTGAAAAAAATAGCATATAGATTTTGCAATGTTAAAATTGTAACAAGTAGGCCTTTATAGCCAAATAAATATAAAATGTAAATTTACCTTGAATGAATGAATATTGTACCTAATAATAAACTTGCCATGAAAAGAACTGTATTTAATTGTTAGTCTATTCAGTGTTATAAACTAGAGCTATAAGTAAATGTAGGTCTATAACATTTGTTAAAATTATATTGAATCTATTTTGCCTCTTTGCGCGTTAGTTTCAAATAAAATTTGCTTGCATATTTGGTAACGATATTCTTTAGATATAAGCCTATTACATAATATTTTGAAAACTAGAGGTTTTTAATAGTCTTACAGCTATGTTATCATCACAAATATAAGAATTAAAAGGAAGCAACAATGTGGTACTCACCTGTGAAATGTCACACCAGAACCATTCTTTGCACGATTTGTGCAGTTATATGCCGCACACGAGTCAGGCATAATATCAGAATGACAGGAAAAACACAAATACGAAACGTCGCGATTATAAGCCACTCCACAATGAGCAAAAACATCAGCTGTCAATACAAATCATATGGCAGTGCGCGGGAAGTTGCCCGAGTAGTGGTGGTGGGTAGCGCTGGCAGACGGACCGCTCCTTGCCGCTAGTCACCATATGAGACGGCAATCCATAGGTTTACAGATCTTTGAATGGGGGTTAATTTGGTGTAAATGGATAAGTGAGAGTATCCCTTTGGTGATAACTTACTTCAATTTTGTCGTGTTTACTTGCTAAACTTGTCATGTTCCGGACGAGACCTTTCAGTGCTTCCACCATTTTCAAGTCCTAAGCCACGACAAAAAATATACCCCCAGGAACCCGTATCCTATATACCCGTTAAGGTGTAGTGTATATACGGGTTCCAGCGGGATATATTTTTTTGTCCTGGTTTAGGACTTGAAAATGGTGGAAACACTGAGAGGCCTCGTCCGGAACATGACAAGTAGCAGTTTGTGCAAGTAAACACGACAATATTGGAATTATAGAGACTGTTAATCGAAATAACAAAATGAATGATAACTTAGTGAACAAAATATACGCAATGTTAATTAAGTTGACAAAGTCGTTTCTGTTTAACACAAACGTCATGAATGTATATGTGTGTGTTTGTTCGTGTATGTACCATACGTAGGAAGCACTGTAACAAATCACTGTAACAAAACGTTTAACACTTCCACCCGACAGGGAAAAAATTGTGAAGTGAAAAAATTCTCTTCTGTTGCTTCGAACTCCACGTGGCTTACGATCATTACAGTTCTTTTGTCCCGCTTTCACAACCCTTAATTTAATTTCAAACTTTGTTAACGACTTAACTTTTACGGGCCAAGTTATAAAGGCTGTTGCATTATTAAAAGCTACCGCTTTGTCGTTAATCAGTCTGTCCAACAGGTTACCGTTTAGAACAGTGTTTATAATGTTGACGTAGCATACGCATTTCACAGAGAAAGGTTTAAATGATTTTTATAAACTTTAACATTAAAAAAAAACCCGAATCTTATCAGCATTACAAAAAATGATGGACGTTACAGTGGTAATTAGGAATTCGTGAAGTCTTGCACAAAATAAGTTTCATTTTGTTTAATTAAACTTTCACAAGTTTTCAAAGAAATTTCTTGTATGAAATTACTTTTTAACTTCTGTAATGTTCCTGTGTTATATACACGTTCATGCATCTGTTACTGAGCGTGCCTTTATTATACTTGCTGTGCCAGCACAACATAAGTCTAACGTATTGTTACGACCGCCTACTGATAGTCGTATGGTACAGTGGAAAACAAAATACAAGACACCAATCAAGTCACTAATCACTAGCTTTAATTATCACAATTAAACAGTTTGTCATCAACAAGAATGTCTCTGACAACAAATAAAATAAAAATTGTTCACACGCAATAAAATGTCAACTAATATAAAACACAATTGTATTTCAATTGTCCCGCACAATTATAAAACACATAACAGTTCGCCACAATACTTCGAACCGCACTGTATAAATCGCCGGCAATAACTCAACTAAGCGCCGCTGACTGCCTATATTTATATCGGCTGAAATACCAGAATATTCCATACTACGCGTCAAGAACGCTACTAAAAAAACACCAGAACGTAATTGATGCGGCCTTGTACTCAGCGCGCGCGGACTGGTGAAATCCGGATGAGTCTCGGACGCGTGACAAGTGTCACGTAATTGTCCTTTATCTCAGTAGCAGCAATACGCACACACACACACACACACACACACATTACAGCTGGAAGAGCCGAGAACACGTAGAATGTTCTGTAGTGGTGTAACATTTTTTCCGCATTACGTAACAGTATTTATATTTGCTCTTGCCAAGGTCTTACTGCCATTCAGGAGATGTAAAAACCTTACTATCTACTTTACACGATATGTAAAAACCTTACTATCTACTTTACACGATATGTAAAAACCTTACTATCTACTTTACACGATATGTAAAAACCTTACTTAAAAACAAATTATTATTTTAAAAACTGCTCTTATTTTTCATATCGACAAAAAAAATTATAAATCTATCAGATTTTATTCATATCTTTTTGCTTTTAATTAACCAATACTTTTTATCCTACAATGAATGCTAAAACACTAATCTGTGAAGTACAGGATATTACAATACTCACAGGTATTACACTAACATATTAATTTATTTACTATCATTACTATTAATATTATACTACACAAAATGTTTACAAACTGTATTGTACAAGGAAGCATCGTGACCATTTCATCGTCAAATAATTGTCACCACTGACAGACATCGTTATCATATTTAACACTACCAGTTTCATGACACTTTCTTTTCTTTACATTTTTTTTTTTATTTTTTATTTGACTCAAATGTTAAATCGGTGTTGCTGTATGGATGTGAGACCTGGAAAGTGACAAAGGACATCACCACAAGGTTATAGACTTTCATAAACCGTTGTCTGAGGTACATAATGAGAATTTGGTGGCCCAAGACCATTTCGAACAGAGATTTATTGTAGGCCACAAGTCAGAGTCTCATCCAACTACAGATAAAGAGAAGAAAATGGAGGTGGATCGGTCACACCCTGAGAAGACCACCAGAAAATATCGCTAGACACGCATTGAATTGCAATCCGCAGGGTAGCCGCAAACATGGGGAAGACCGAGGAACACCTAGAAGAGAACTATGGAAAATGAGCTGGCTGGTGTCAACAAGACATGGAGGAAGATGAAGGCCCTGGCAAGGGACAGAACACGCTGGAGAAATTTCGTCGAAGCCCTATGTTCCACTTAGGAATTTAAGAACTTAAGTCAAAGTCAAGTCAAAAATTAACCAAGTAGTCGCATATAGTTTACAAAATTTTACTTTTAGATCCGAAAACTACAGAGTTTGCTGTTACAGTTTACCAAGAAATAAAAAAAACCTAACTACTGAGTCTGGGTTTGAATTGAAACCTTGTTTTTCCCTTAGGATAGATTGAACAATTTTAGTTTGAAGACTTATTAATTTTTAATAACGTTTAATAAAGTCTGTTACTTGTAATGTGATTATGACATCATACGAACATTTGTTTTTTCGTATTTATTCATTTTTATTTCTAGTTTTCGCTCACACACACACACACACACACACACACACACACACACACACACACACACACACACACACACACACACACACACACACACACACACACACACACACACACACACACACACACACACACACACACACACACACACACACACACACACACACACACACACACACACACACACACACACACACACACACACACACACACACACACACACACACACACACACACACACACACACACACACACACACACACACACACACACACACACACACACACACACACACACACACACACACACATTTGGCCAAATGCATAGCCTACTTCGTGCATAAGTGTGTGTTTCTTAATAACGTGTCTGAAAAAACCCGTTTTAATGAGAAGTTACAGTTACAAAAATTCAGTGTAAAAAGCGTATCCAATTCGTTTCACCCCCCTTCGTTTTTCACCATTGATTGAGTTTTAGTATCCCTTCACAAACGTCTAATTTAATTTTCAGCTTTGTTAACAACACAGCAAACTTTGCACTTTTTCTCTGGAGTTAATTAGTACCCTCCCACTGTGCTGATCGAGTTTATTCTCAGGTCTAAATTTTGTTCGCAAATTTTCATTTACCTGTAAAGCCAGTGATTTGTAAAAATTCAAGTTGTTTTTATTTATCTGTTTCTGTATAACATTTTCTTTACATGTAACTTGGTATATGACATTTTTTATTAAAATACTATAAAAATGTATAAATAATTCTTAAATGGGTTATAGAAACGGGGGCATCGTATCAGACTACCTGCCTACTACGTTAACAACCTTCGAAAGGGTCGCCTATTGTTTACTTTCATTGCACCTAAGCAAGCTGTCTATTCATATATATTTAATGAAATCCCCAACCAACGTGGTCCCGTTCAGTTTCTTAAAGGCCATCTCATTTCGTCGGTGTAGATTGTTGTGTTCTGTCAACATCGTGTTGTCTTGAAGCGTAGAGTATTGAAACTACAGTGTATAATCCAGTGCCAGTGCGTTTTGTTACATCAAATTTTAAGCGGTAAATTGAACAGCGAGATGGATTTTAACAGTAAAGATTCACTGAAAAATTATATACTGAAGAGAGGCATTAAGAACTGTGCTGAAGACTGGAAGCTTGTGTAAAACCCAACAGGTTGTGTTAATTGTGCAGGAAACATGTACATTAATTAATTACGAGCAAAATGAAATGTTGATTTACAGATGTGGGTCAAAAAACTGTCGAATGGAAAAACATGTACGGGGTAGTAGTACTATCTTTTGACTATCACGCGCTCTTCCCGTCACCTTGTGCTGGACTGCGTTCAGCTTGTAGAACCCGCACGTTCTCCACAACATTTAAAACTCGCTCGACTGCCACTGCTTAGTGATCGCGCGTCGCCAAGTGAAGTTAGTGGGTCAGAGTCTATTTGTCAAGAGCGACGACGATATCATCTCGTTCCCGCACAGCTGATTTTTGGTCTCACAAGGACTGGCATGTTTTTAGTTTTCGTGGTTAGACTACGCAGTTTATCCGGTCTCATTTCTCATCTGACCCTTGACTGAATTGTTTCGGGACTGGCGCCTTGATCTGTCTTTGTTCGTACTTCTACTAGCATGGAAGCTTAATTCTAAAGAGTCCCAGGTAAGCCTCGATGCCTAACTAAAGTAATCTAATAGAATTATGCGCTATGTAATTTATTTAATAAAAGAATGTGTGTGTTGATCGGCATGTGCGTGGGTGTATGTACTCGTCAAGTTAGGTGTTTGCGACTTTAAAAGAATATTTTACACTCAACTACTATTTATTAATTGTAAATTTAGCCCTGTATATGCGTAACATTTATAATGTAGATTCACTGAGTTAAAATCAAGGAGGTAATGTAGTGTGATTACTGGTTTTTAGAAGCGGAAGAAAGTGCTCGGGCTATATTTCGAAATTAAGATATGATTTCACAACATTTATGTAATTGTGTGGTGGTTGTGTGGGCGAGCTGTAAGTGAGCATGTATAAGGTTTTGTTTGACACCCAATACATATAATACATGTCCTAGGGTTCTCGGACAAGACGATGTCATCCTCCCGTGCAGAGAAAAAGACCTAAGCTCCTCGACGCCGCCAGTCACGAACAGCCCCACAGATGAGGGTGCAACTCCAGAAGTAACCCTTACTGTCATCAGCTGTGTATCTGAACCACATGCCCGGATAAAACCTAAAATTGGAAAACTCAGGTGGGATCTTTCTGTATTATATCATTTCTTCTGACATCTTCTACTCTCCTCCAGTTTAATCTGCAGAAACCATGTGAAAACAGACTTATAAATTGTAAACTCATGTAACATTAGCCGGAAAAGTTTGGTGTGAACATGCATCAGGCATGTGTGAAACTGTAGTCTGGTTTTGTAAGATAGGATCCGATACTGAATTGATTGTGTTTTACATTATTCAAATATTTTTGATACACTCATGTAAAGGAGGAATATTTACACATATACATATATCTGTGTGAGTAACTTAAATTCAAAGTTACATGAACACTGTTTAAATATAGCTGGATATGAGTGGGTGATACGAGTCCCCTTATGTAGCTTTTCAATCTTACATAATCTAGGGGGATAGATGATTAACCTACACATTTCGGGGATATAAATCTTAAAACGGGTTTAATGAATTCTTAGTTCTGTCTTGATGATTTCTTCCTGAGCACACCGACACTGGAGCTGGGTTCATTATGAATGGCTGTTATCACACTTTACAGGGGACATTGGGTTATTTTTGGATGAATTGATGTTACACCTTGGGGAGATGTTGATGTGTTACCAGCAAGGGGGTTTCACCCAAGATAATTACTTGAATTAATTGTGGGTAGTATGTGTATGTTAATGTGTTGTGATATATGTATGTATGTGTACATTTTTCTCAAGGGAGTTAATAATGTATAACTGTATAGTAGCACATGTGTGAACTGTTAAATGAGCTGGCTGAATCAATGCATTGGTACTTAAGAGATCTCAATGAGGTAATTTATCTAATATCTTATAAATAATTGGTGTATAAAAAATAATATCTTATAAATAATTGGTGTCATGTTATATTTGCATATCTCTAAGCATGTTAGTCAACATAAATGTCTGTATGAGTTGCAACCTCAGGAGTATTCAACAACCAGATTCAATTTTACTCAATTATTGTGTAGATGCAGACTTGCTGTATGTAAAAGAAAAATTAAGCCATCTTACTATCAGCAACTGTTATGTATTCATGAGATTTTATTAACTGAATTCCATTCAATGGATTAACTATTTGTATGTGTTGCAACTTAATAGGTCAGTAACAGCTTAAAAGCGTATAATTGTTATACCAAGTCATGCAAATATTATAAATTTATGAAAGAAACAGAAACACCAATAAATAGAAATTTGTTATTGTTATATGAGTATTTCATTCTGCAAGTCCTGTCACCATAGCCAGTAGACATGTTTCAAATGGTAGCTTGGGTTCCGGCACATTTTATGCTTCATCTAGGTTGAGTGGCTAGTCTTAAATACTAAGTTACACCCCTCAAAAAAAAAAAAAATTACAAAACTTATACAAAATTTCGGGGAGGTTTCAACCTTGTTGTCCGTTTTAATTGCATAGACTTTGAAGCATCCTTTTTCTAAATGAGGAAAATATTGTTAAAAATTATCAGTACATTTATTATCTTAAGCAGCTAGAGATAGAATCTACAGAAGCGGTTAACAAAAGTATATGGTAACTACTTACAGACATGAGTCTTATTTTATTACGACGAACAGTAACGGAATAGTGACTGTTTGATCCCAGTACGATCATTTTATTTTAAAATGTACCTCAAACAATTTCACGGGGCCATCCTAAATTTTACCTGTTATACTTACCTCATTGTATTGTGGAACAGTAAGAGACCCTTTTAAGGTCGTAAGTGAAATCGTTTACAACTAAAGCAGGCAGTCTGACTATCTGGCTTCATCAGGTTTTCATAACCCCTTTAAATCCATAACAATCTTAAATAAAAACGGAAAATGTTTAGCTTTTATGTATCAGTGGCCGGCTAATAGTGGGTAGACAGAAAGCCCTACTTGAAATTTGTTGTGGCTCACTTCCATCCATACGGCGAGATTTCTTGCTTGCAAAATTATCAGTCGCTCACTTGTATACAGCTTAAATATCGTTACGAACGGAACCACCTAGAATAGCCGAGACGGTCCTCGCCCCGTCCTCCCGCCTAGTGGTGCAAGTGTTGCCTCAATCAAGGCCGCGCACAAGTAGGTTCTAGTGTGTTTGAGAACACTTGAGGTAGAGGCAGGACGATGTAAATTGAACACTCGGGTCTCGATGCGGGGTAGACAAACACCTCGTTGCGAGGCTAACAAAATTTTTAGTCATTTCGCACATGCGCACAACAGTCTTGTGCAGTGTTTCATAGTGTTGACATCGGCTGCAACAAGAATGGTGGAAACAATGGAAGCATGTGTGTGACAGAGACAGAGGTACTAGGCCCTACATGAGTGAGACGGTGTACCGTTAGCGCATTGTCTCTTTTCTCTCCTCTGTAGACAACTTAGCTACACTTGTTAGTGGGGGTAATTCATGCATTGGGTCGGCGCAGATGACTGTTCAGGAAACACTGTCGGGCCTATACGCATTAAGCCGGTGTGCAATAAGGAGGGGTGGCTATTCTGGACCTCTGCGCGACCTATAATAGCAAAAGCGTCTGACGTTGTCAAGACAGTTTACTTCGGGCGATTACTCAGTGCGTTTCAAGTGGCTATTAGTGAAAATTTAATTAAGAAAGTTGTGTTAGTGGTTATAATCACATACAGAATTATCACTGTTGCACACCAATATAGAAAAATTATTCCGCTTAGCGCTTTCAAGCTTCACAGCTCATCGTCAGATCGGAAACGATGAGCTGTGAAGCTTGAAAGCGCTAATCGGAATAATTTTTCTATAGCGATGTGCAACAGTGATAATTCTGTTTGTTATTAGTGAAAAGTGATTATTGTGCGGGTCTCCATTAGTTGACATTATTATTGCGTGTGGTCAAATTTTGATTTGAATTATTGTACGAGTATAATCTTGTTGAATATTCTAGTTAGTTGACTACAAACTGTTAATTGTGCTAATTTAAGCTGGTTTTTAGTGACTTCATTATTGGAGTCTTGTATTTTGTTTGCCACTGAACCATACGACGATCTGTGAGACCGTCGTAACTATATGGTCAATATTCAATAATACAAAATGATTTGAGTTTATTCATTGCAAGGAACGATAACAAGTGGACACTTATACAGTAAAACATAGCAGTGTACCAAAACACGCTGGATGACAAATAGAGGAACTAAAGATGAGGAGAAACTAATGGAGAGACGTAATTTACTGTGTCGTACTAAGTTACCAACAAGATTTGCTATGACAGCGTTTAAGATGATGACATCGTACTGACTGCAACAAACATAGACAACTGGTGGGTAGCTGGGTTGTCCCAGACAATCATAGACAATTCAGATATTGTCGCATTAAGACGTCGAAACATAAGACAGATGTTCGGACTCAGGATATGGAAGAACAAGTTATAAGAAAAAGGAGTAAATATAAAGACCGAAAACAGAAAAACGATTCAATTAAGAAGAAGGATGACAAAATAACAAAATACACCAACAACGACTAATGAACAACATCTAAAACAAATAATTTATACTGGAGGCCTTTACTTGATGAAAATCCTCTTTAAAATCTTTAAAATCTAAAACAAATATTAATGTCTGAATACCATAATACATAAACCCGGAAAAACGGACGAAGGAATAAACAATCTCATAAGTGAAGTAAGAAAGCAAGGGAGAAATTAAGGTAAGGGCTACAATCCACGCGTCTACCAAATGTATTAGGCTATTCAGGATGGATTTTTGGTCAACGATAGGCAAGTTACGATCGAAAGAACAGCAGAGGAGATAAAGTATCTGAGAGGAGTAGACGTGGCAGAGAAAGAAACCCAAGTGCAAGAGATAAACTAGAAACGACACCAACTTTTGATGAAATACAAAGAGAACAGATACAAATAATATCGTCATTTAATGTAAATGAAATCAAGAAAATACAAACAATTCTTTAAGTTGAAAGTAGATGAAAGAAGATATTTAGCAGCCGTCAAATGAAAGACATTTAGAATTGAGACAAATGACAATACACAAAACAATGTGTAAAAGATGGATAGAGGACCTAATATCGTAAATTTAATTCTGTGTAAAGTAAAGTTAGAAGGCAGCGTACGCTAAGCAGTGGAACATTTGGATACTTAACCTCCAAAATTTTCCACTCAGCTAAAAAAATCTCAATATTGTGTGATTTTGTTGGCCTTTTAAGCTAGTCGTATATATTTATAGTTAGGAACAGAAGGGTGGCGTCTATGTAACCGATGATGCCGGCGGGAACAGTACTGGAAATAAGATAATAAAATAATATTAATTGTATCGTAGAATAAATACTTTAGTTATTGAATAATTTTAAATCCGAAAAATATTATTAGGGAAACTTGAAGAAAAGCGTACCATTGCTTTCGAACTGCTGGGCACTTGCATCGGAAATGTTTTACTGCGTACGGTCATTGACCTCGTACTAGTTGTCACTGTACAAACTGATGTAGGGGGAGGGGACACACTCGTCCGTCCAACGTGTTGCCGCTGTATAAACCGGCAAAACGCTCAGTTAGCAGCTACGTTCGTTTTCGGAATCGACGTGCAGCAGATGCTACGTACGTATTTGTGTTTTGTTTGTTTAGTCACGTGTTTCTCTGACTTTATTATTTTTAATTTGATTATTTGCGTTCTGATTTGTTCCGTGTAAGTATCATGAGAGTCAGACCCGTTGAACCGAGACCCTCTTCTTTTCCTAGCGAATGATACAAAATGCTCAGAAAAGAACACTTGTACAAGAAAAAATTCGAATTAATTTTTAAGTTAAGTTTTAGGCCTATCACAACCGGCAACAAGTGTTATGTGCACACGCTACGCCACTGGTTAGGAATATTACTTCTGTGTACCTACAGAAACGTTGGTAGGAGAGACGGGTAACCATAATTTTTATCACCTTAAATTTTTGTTGAAACCCTTCGAAATCAAATTCTGCATACGCTCGTGGAAGAAGACCTACGCCCATGTCTAGTAGCTTTTTGCATTAACAATATAATAACACAGCTTGTTGTTCAGCGGACTGGTTAAGATTATATATTAGCATAATAAAACGCGTCCTTAAATAGTAACCATACGGTTGTATTTGTATTTTAAACATATTAAACGGCATTTTAAACGTATTGAACATGCAGAACCTTTTTAGCGTAAAATTTCAGAACAAAACGTAAAAGTTATGTTTTACAAAACGGTAAAATATTTACGTACGTGAATTCGCTCGCACAAACTTTGTCTGCACGTGAATACGTGCGCATACACTCTGTATGTGTGTGTACTATAAACGTACTTGAACGTTCACTGTAGCACAGTGTCACGTGTTGCTCATGTATGTGTTTGGCATTTGACCTTAGGCAATTAGTGTCTATAAGATTTAACGTCAATTGTTACGGGAAGCTGAGCGCGTGTTATTCAGTCTGGACCGAATTCAGTCGGCATCGACTCTGCGGAGTACAACGCTACACCGCGATCGTGTATGACAGCGACGTGATTGATTGCGCCGTGACTGTGGTGCCACCTGTCGGCCAAACGTCAGCATTAGTTATGCACCGTAACGTGGGGACAACTGCAATACCCGCGGGACTTCTACACACGTTATCAACTGGAACGACGATATATAAAACAATATTGTATGAAACAACAATACCGTTTCTCTTCTGGCGTATTGGTTTTTTATAGGGAATTGTTACTATTACTACGAGATAAGAAAAACAATTATAATGCACGTAATCTGTATCATAGGAAATCCAGCGTCAAGTATGTCAAAGAAATATGTTTATTAAAAACATATATATATATATATATATATATATATATATATATATATATATATATATAGCGACTGGATACTTCGGTGTGATGGTGGAGGGGAGTGTCGTTTTGGAATTTTTTGTATCAAACACGCATCTGATGTGTGCCAATATTTAAAGCGAGTTTCACAATACTAATAACGCTGGCAGAAAATAATGAGGAAATAAATGAAATAAGGAAAAGAATACAGGCCGCAAATACAGGTTGCTTCGTTGACAACTGTATTCAAGGCAAGGAATATCCACCGTTAGTCCGAAGGTCACGTTGAATAAAGTTATGAATAGACCGATGATAACATATGGCAGCGAGACTTGAAATCTGAACAAACAAGCCGCTAACATAGTCAATTTGTTAGTAGAAAGAAGATAGTTAACCTTTGTAAAGAGAATTTTGAGGAGAATGTATGGACCAATCCAAGTCAATGCGATATGGATAATGCGTCACAATGAGGAACTATACAAGCTAAATAAAGACAATGATCTAGCCACCATTACCCGACTGCATAGATTGCAATGGGCAGGACACATCATTA
Organism: Magicicada septendecula; assembly: GCA_034769895.1. NCBI lineage: Eukaryota > Metazoa > Arthropoda > Insecta > Hemiptera > Cicadidae > Magicicada > Magicicada septendecula. The sequence continues at coordinate 74,843,758 of CM068373.1, read as the reverse complement.
GGATGGAAGGCAACCGAATACCTAGGAAGGTACTGTTTAGTCAAATCGAGGGTAGAAGGCCTGTCGGAAGACCCAAGCATCGCTGAATTGAAGCAGTGGTGAGGGATGCTGATACTTTACTCAAAATAAAACGATGGACATCGATCGTCAAGGACAGGGAAAATGGAGGCGGATGATTATGGAGGCTAAGGTTCGACTCCAAACTGTGACGTCATAGAAGAATAAGAAGTAACGTTGGTTATTATATGGGAAAAAACGGGTGTAGTCAAATGTTAAACTTTCGTAGGTTTGATTTCTTCACTTTAAGGCGTCATAAAACATTAGTTCGGAGTTTCCGTAGTTGACATTAGGCCTACTAGAGAGACGGACTTCTTTTATCACCGTGCAAAGCTTGACGACCTCTACAGGATCGCGTGAATGAACACAGAATGATTGTGAAAAAGGAAATACAGCACGATCAAGGTTGGCTGAACATGAGTGGGAGGCGCAGCACAAAGTCTCATGGGATGAGATGAAAGTTATTTGTAAAGAAAAGAATTGGTTCGAAACGTAGATTTAAGGAAGCTGCTTTCATAAATTCTAATAGTAGCCTAACAGTATTAGTCAAGTGAGCAGTGAAATTCTGGCTTTGTGCTATCAGAAAATATCGGTATGGAGAACCATACATGACTTCCATGTTCTAAGATTTATATTTAACATCATTTTTGAAAAGAAATTACTTCTTTCTACTTCTTGCTTCGGACTTAACCACAGTATCTACTGTGGACACTAACGTATACCACCTCACATTAGCGCACTCGATTTTCACTGATGATGGCAGTCGTTGGCACTGCCGAAACGTCAGGTTTTGCAGAAAACATTGGACCACGGCCAAACAGCCCGGGAAGGAATTTTAACAGAAACTACTCTTTGTTGCCGATAATGTAGTACACATATAAAAAATTATCCCCTCCCTCTTCAACTGTCATTTTCATTTATAGAAAAATTATCCCTTCCCCCCTCAAATACCCTTTTCATTTATAGATATTTCATGTACCTTTCTATAGTGGATTATTATGACCTTCTTTTCAGGATACTTTATTTATCAAAATTAAGTACTTTACTCTTGTTAAAACATACAACGTTGCAGGTAAACTATCCATTCCCTTTAACCGATCTTCACCAAAATGAATAGACCTTGAGTCCTCTACAATTAAGGTAAGTGTGCAAAACATTATTTGATTCTGTTTGAATTTGCGGCAGTTATCGTTCGCCATAAAAACAATTCCACACACACACACGCGCGCGCGCGCGCCGGAAAAATGACTTTTCTTCATGTTTTGAGGGTAGTATAATCAGAAGCAGTCCTTATCTCGAACACGATTTTTTTCGCCACGTCACCATACTTACATTTCCTTATGAAACATGGAAGTAAAGTAGTTTAGGCGTTGGGCAGGTTAGGCTTTGTGGCAGGTTTTGAATACTGCAATACTTGGAGAACCGTAAACACGGACAAGACCCAACTATGCATCTGCAACTCAACAGGACGTAACATGAAACATTTGTTCAGAAATCTGATCTGTGTCAGTCCTTCTATATCATACCTAAGCGTGAATTCAAATATCTTGGAGTCATCCTCGACACCACTCTCACCTGGCGACAGCACATCAAACGAACCACTGACCAAACTCGAGCCCGTATCCGATCGCTACGTATACTTAGCAGGAACGACCGTTGCTCCTGTGTGATCATCAGCAGGATCTACACTGCGTGTCTTAGACCGATCGTGACATATGCGCATCCGATCCTGCTGATCCCAGACTCAGCTAGACTCGACCCCTACAGGGTCGCAGAACGGCGAGCTCTACGGTTAATATACCGCCGTCCTCCCCTCTCCAAAACCTCCAACACGGCTTTATATGTCTAAATAAAATATTTTCAGACCTAGACACCTTTCTCCGAAAAGTAAATTTGAAGTATGCCAAAATAGCAAAAACCCGCACCGCATTACAATCCATCGCCTCTCCCATCAATAGATCCGTCTGAAATACACAACGCCTATTCTTCTTCGTTAACCACCTTCTACATCTTGCGAATGAAGCTGCTCCTAGAAATAGCCAGAGAACCCGCACCAGGAGAATTCCCGGACCCAACTGATGAGGTACACAGGTAACAACAAGTCAAATAAAGTTCAATAAACATGCACACAACTCCCCTGTCCCATTCACAACCCACATAACGTATCCCCGGACCCAACTGATGAGATACACAGGTAACAACAAGTCAAATAAAGTTCAATAAACATGCACACAACTCCCCTGCCCCATTCACAACCCACATAACGTATCCCCGGACCCAACTGATGAGATACGCAGGTAACAAGTCAAATAAAATACAATAAGCATGCACACAACTCTCCTGTCCCATTCACAACCCACATAACTTATCCCCGAACCCAACTGAAGAGTTATAAAGGTCACAATAAAATGAAATAAATAAAATAAAATAAAATCCACAAAACCTTCCTGCCCAACATGAAACCTACACAAACTGTCCTACGCCGATTCCTTGACGCCATTACGACGCTTCCTGCCATCTTTAGCGTCTAAGCGTCAAACGCTGCTTGTCCCTGGCAGTCTTAGTTTGGCATTAAAATACCCCCCCCCATCCTTTCCAATAGGCTGTCCCACTACATCACACACAGCCACAAACTACTACTTTTTCTTTCCTGGTGCTTCCACCCTCTCAACGGCCGGTATTCAACTGGAATGCGTCTCCGTAAATCCTTACCAAATGGCTGAAGGGGGCTTGCCCCAGAACAGCCAGAGACTGGTCCTCACTGACCCGCCTCCGAACAACTCAACAAAAAGTGCCTTCTGTCGCAGTTTACAGTTGACCTTGAGGCGTGAGGCGTGTTCACGTGAATCTTGTACGTGTATTCAAGGTGTGTGTGGTGTTTTATAGATTCCATAGTTGGTAAGTTTTATATATTTATTTGTTTGTTTGTTATTTAAATACTTTTGTATGTTTTGACTCTCTGTCGGTTGTAGGACAGAGCGCTTGCTTATTTTTTATTTATGACGTTTCAGTGCTTGTTTTCGCCTGAAGACGGCGAGATATTTGTTGCGTAGCCGAAACGTCAAAAAACAGTGATGGGAGAAGTCCATCTCTCTAGAAGGGCTGATGTCAGTAACCCAACACTGACGTCTTTTAAAGAAATTTGTGTTGTCGTTTTGAGTGTAAAAACATGTTTTATTACTTTTTCAATAAAAGGAGGCGTTAGACAAAGTTGCTCTTTGTCAACTGCAAAGTTATTCAAGTTATATAATATTCAAAGCATATTTGTATGAATGAATTTACGTACAGTAATGAACGTAAATACTAATTTTGTCGTATTTATATCGCTTGTTGTTTTATACTGAAATTTCAGTAATTTATGTCAATTTTACTTCTTAAAATTTTTCAAAATATCACTCTAAATTTTTAAAATATTGTAACACAGATCGTCGTGTGGTACAGTGGAAAACAAAACACAAGACACCAATGAAGTCACTAATATCCAGCTTTAATGTTTACAATTAATAGTTTGTAATAAACAAAATAGTCTCTTACAACAATTCAAGTAATATATGTCCAAACGCAATAATAATGTCAACTATAAAAAATTCCGCACTAATTATATCACAAAAACACTTCGCTTTTTCAAACACTCGATCCGCGTTATAGAAATCTCTCAACACAACTGAACCGATAAGCCGGCTGCTATGGCTTTTCATAGGTAGCGCACGCTTTCTAGAAATCTTCCATCCTCAATGTGCACGCCACTTAATGCTGATGGTAATGCGTATTTCAAGTGGCCTCTTGAAGAATCTGGAACAATCTTGAACGCGGCCTTGACTGACGCAACACCTGTATGACTACCGGGGGGACAAGTGGAAGACGCTCTGGCGCATCTAGGCGGTTCGATACGGTTCTCGTTACAATATGATTGATATTTGACACAGTATAAGAAAATTCTGTAAAATGTGAACTGATACAGTTAAAGTAAACTGAGTGCAGTAAGGAAACACGGAGAAATGCATAAGTTACGAGTTACATGTATATACCATTACATTCTCTAAAAAGCAGTTTATATGGAGATACAAAGGTTTTTAAAAGTATATAAACACTTGGTACGTTTCACAGATTTTATTTAACTCGGACAGCTGTTTCGACTTCTTAAGTGATTGTCAAAGAGATGAATGAAAACCTAAAGAGGATGTAAGTAAGGGTGGTGGTGGCCATCTGTTTAGGGCGTGTATTGGAATATCTGTGAGGTGTAAAGATGGAGAGGGGGGTTGCAGGAGCTAAGGGAAGATCAAGTGTCTGTAAAAACTAAATACAATCTGAATGCAAAATATAAAAATTAACTAAATTAAACATAATCTGAATGCACATTTATATTTTGTACTTTGCTTAAAGTTAATTTTATATTTTGCATTCAGATTGTATTTAGTTTTTACAGACACTTAACCTTCCCTTAGCTCCTGCAACACCCCCTCTCCATCTTCACACCTCACAGACGTTCCAATACACGCCCAAACAGATGGCCACCACCACCCTTATTTACATCCTTTCTAGGTTTTCATTAATCTCTTTGACAATGGCTTAAGAAGTCGAAACAGCTGTCAGAGTTAAATCAAATCTGTGAAACGTACCAAGTGTTTATATATTTTTAAAAACCTTTGTACTAATATGTTCCACCAAGTGCCCAACGAGTCATAAATTAATATGCAGGTACGTCTGCACACACACAAATACACATATAAAGGAACTGAAGCGAATACGTATATTTAAGTTACACTTGAATAATCTTTACGGTAACTGGAAAAGATTTGTAATTAAAATGACGTTTGTTCAGCATTCACTCATGTTACACGTAAGTATGCGCAATTATATTCCCTTTGTTTTGCTTCCACGAGCCAATTCTTTACGTTTGACTGAACAAAACAAAAGACAGTTTTATTTTAGAATTGTTGTTGACTACTAAATTCACATTAGAAGAACAATCTGTTGCTATCCAACTCGTTTTGTGGTCACTTTTTATATTAACGTTTGATCGTATTAAAATGAATTAAGATTATCTGAACTTCAGTTCTTTTAATTAAAAATATCGAAGTCGTTGACATTTTTCAAATATCAATAAGGAAAAAATTTGTTCTTTGTCGTAGCATCATTTGTTCTCGGAGTTTTTGGTCGAACCCTTAATTTATACCCTCTCGAGATTCCGCGCCAGTTGGCTCCAAAATCGTCCTGTCGATACCTGCATATCTCGTGACAGCCTCCACTCCCGAACCTTTTCAACTATTTGCAATTATTAGCAAATAGTAATGTTTTGCACGGAATCGAGATAGCACAAATCATAGCTAATTCGATTAAGCACTCACTATATTAATTTGAGCGTCTTAGGGTAATTTGCGTATTTTTTAGCACGTTTATTTTGCACTAACTTCGCATAACGTGTTCTATTAACGTCATCTTTTCACTGGGGATAGCTATAAATTTTACACACACTTTGGTGCTTTTGGTTTGATCATACACTAATTAGTTTTCGCACAGTGAATTAAAATAGTTATTTTATTAATTACTTGGGGCGGGTTGCTGAGATTCCTGTCTTTGCATGCGTCACTAACACACACAAGATACACGTGTAACACACATACAATTGAGCAGGTGTTCACTGCGTGTCGGAACAGGTTAATTGCTCCCCTAATCTAACAATGAAATATTTTTACAATCTCACACCTGTCCATTTAACCGTAACTTATACAAATTCTACAAATTTTATATTTATTTAAACTAATGCCTAATACAGCGTATGGCTGTATCGTTGCAAAAAAAAATATATATATATATTATATTTAATATTTATAAATAAATTTACCTCAAGATATACTTTTTTCCCTTATTAGGAACATGTTGAGGTAAATTTATTTATAAATATTAAATGTATTATATACATCAAGAAACGGACTGTACCAGAAAGTGATTGAATATATATATGTATATATATACATATAAGCAGGTAAAATACATATACGCTAGCCTTTGAACACACACACACACACACACACACACACACACACACACACACACACACACACACACACACACACACACACACACACACACACACACGAGCGTGTGCATATCGACATGTATTATCTCTTGCATTATACGGGACGCATTCTGTATATGTAGGTAGGTTGTAAAATTATATATTTAATAAACGCACGTGACAGTTTGCAGAATTTGTACATAAACTTAGTTTTGGAATATTTAGGTTACCCACTGGGGTAATACGTAGACACGAATTGTTTTCCATATATTGTGCCTGTTCGTCTCATTGGGCCTGTCAAGTATTCTCGTCACAGTGACAGCTCTGAGTTACAGCACGTGTGTCGACTTAGGCAGCTTTCGACTACAAATTCTACAGACTTATATTTGAAATACGTCATTATTAATTTATCATGCTTTATCGAATATCAGACTAGAGAGACACATAGGCTTTGAATATTGTTTATGTTTTAAGCTATAATTAACAACTGATTTCTCTCAGTAAACTATAAGTCTTAAAAATAGTGTATTTCATCATCATCGTCATCATCATCATCATCATCTTGAAAGAGTTAACCAAGCATGGTTTGTTCCGACCTCAAACAGCCAAAGACCTTAGAGCTGGTCATTCCAGGGCTCCCTCGGACGTGCCACACCTGTCCGTCCCTTCGGCTTATAGCTTCATAGTTGTTTTGGTGATGCGGCAGACATCCATTCGGCAAAGATGTTCCCACCAATTCAGCCGATACTGGACAATCCTGTCGAGTATACTAATAATATTCAGTTCCTGTCGTATATCTAGGTTTCTTCTATGATCATCGAGAGTATACCCTGCCACGTGTATGTCTCATTTCAACCGCTTTGATACGACTGGCCTGGCCTTTAGTTAAAATAATTTCATTTATTTCCTTTACCATTTCTGCTCTGATATCCTCAACCGTTATTCTATCTTACAATGTATAATTTAAAGTATTTCGAAGAAACTGCATTTCAGCACTCTCAATCTTGCCGCATTCATTTTATGTAATGACCCACGCCTCAATCGCATAAATAAATGTGTGTATTGCAATTGGGTTAAAAATTTAATCCTTGTGTTGTGTCTTATTTTATTTCTAAGATTTCTATGAATCTATTTACAAATATTTCTAAATTTATTTATTTTCTCTCTTATATCATATTCAGATTCATACTTACTTCACAGCCAAGATATTTGAAACGGCTCACTTGTTCTAAAGTGCTGTTGTTTATAACTCTCTTAATCCTCACTGGATATTTAACCTTCAAAGGCCATTGTTTTGGTGTTTCTTACTTAAATTGTCAGTGAGTACTCTCTTGCCACTTCTTTTAATTGAAACATAGCTCTTTGTAAATCATCCTTATTTTCTTGTAGGCCTATAAGAACTATATCATCCGCATATAGCAGAAGACAAATTAATTACAAATTGATTTGTTAAGCTGTATTCCCGAAGTCATTCTGATTTTCCATGCTCTCAACATGTCGTCAATATTCTCATTACAACACATTAGGGGTCCACATCTTGTGGACGCAATCCACATGTGCTCTAGCTGCATTTTCACTTTGCTTCAACTTATCTTGGGTGAGATCGCTTCCATTAGTCTTTTCTGTCTAGTCTCTCTTGACTGACTTTGGTTCTTTTTGACCCCGACCCTATTCGAGTAGTCGAGGGCTGAGTGTCTTCCTTTTTTAATTTTAATCCCTTAATTTTGGGTGGCTTATGACCTTAGATTGCTTACTGTTGCCGATAGGTGAGAGCTCTGGAAATACCAAGAAACGTTCAGTATCAGAATAACTTATACAAAGCTACCAAATCCTATCTCAGAAATAGAAGGATGAGGGCCAATCTCCTGTCCCACAAAACACGGGCCTTTATGCTAAGGTATGGTAACCCTGATAGATGAGTCTTTGGTCCTTCTGGTAGGGGGTTGTGTAACCTGTTCACGTAAAACTTTAAAATACTTGTAGTACCCAAAGCAGCCTCGTACTAAGGTCTTGAAACTGTGGCAGTAAGACCCTGGCAAAGAATAATTAAAATATTATTTTGTAATAATTTTTAACGTTAACAGTTGCTTTTATCTCTTAATAAAGGTAGATGAAACTGGTTATACAATTAAATGAGATTCATAAATGTATAACAATTTTGTACGGATTCACTCTGTAAAAGAAAGTACCATTAAAACTTACTTATCACAGGAAACAAAAAGCTATTTAAACGCCGCGAAAAGTCACGCCTGGTATGATCTGAAACCGTAGAAAGACAGTTCTTAAGGAGCATGAAATCACCGAATACTCTTCATCTAATCTCGTGATAACAGTGCATTATTATTTTGCCTCCATTTTTCGTGAACAGCTGCTGACATTTTATCGCCTTACTCTCAACAATTAAGTCGAATACACCTTTTTATAAACATCGTTAATAATAATATATTATTTACCTGCTTTACACAAGCAGTGGAAAAATTATTTAACCAAAAATGAACAGTGTTTGAAATAAGAATAGTTTTTTTTAACATTGAAAATGTTTATAAGGACGTGTCGCACATTTGCGGCCGATCACTGGTGCGTGATCGAAAATGGGAACCGGTGAGTTTCCATAGAAACTACTTCTTTGTTGTCAATAACGTAGTACACATATAAAACTTCGCTCATGAATGCGACTACATTTAACTTATAATCTGTACATTGGTAAATGAAGAATGAATTCATTGATTGGTGAATGAACATAAATATATATATATTATATATTATATATATATATATATATATATATATATATATATATTTAGTCACGTTCTGCTACAGTCCGTTTCTTGATGTATATAATACATTTAATATTTATAATTAAATTTACCTCAAGATGTTATTTTTTTCCTTTTTTGGAACATGTTTCGGGTACTATCTTGTACCCATCCTCAGCCTTCCGGTTTTAGCAATGGGATCACCATTATCAAGTATAATAGCAGAAATATTCCTACAACACATAGACATCAAAATACAAAATATCATAAAATCACATGACCCAAATGGCATATGGATAAGATATGTAGATGATGGGCTATATGTATCAAATAACAAAAACACAAATGCAGAGAACATACTGAAACAAATCAATAACATAATCCCAAAATACAATTCACAGAAGAAAAAGAAAAACATAACAAAATCAACTATTTAGACATAACCATCACAAGATACAACAACCACATACAATATGCAATATATAGAAAACCAACTTCCACTAACATCATTATACCTAACCATTCTGACCACCCACGACAACATAAAATGGCAGGATTTTATTCGCTATTTAACAGAATGTACAAAATTCCCCTAAACAAACAAGAAACTGACAAAGAAAGAAATATAATATACCAAATTGGTTATGAAAATGGATACAATAAAAATACTATGATCAAAATAGAAAATAAAATCAAATACAAAATAAAAACTGACCAATTAAGAATTAATCAAACTGAACAACACATAAATAATAACAACAACAAAAAATGGGCCACATTCACATATATAAATAATAAAATGACAAAACTATTTAAAAACACAAATATAAAAATAGCATACAAAACTAATAAAAATAAATTACAAAATCTAAATAGCTCACACAACAAAGATAATACAACAACTAACGGCATATACAAAATTGAATGCCAAGATTGCAATAAATGTTACATAGGACAAACAAAAAAACAGCTGAAAAAACGTTATTTTGAACACCTAAATGCATACAAAAAACCAGAAATATATAAATCCAATTTAGCCACACATGCAATAAACACAGGACATGAATTCCCAGACATAACCAATGTAACACTAATAAAACATATACCACACAAAGGCACCATAATGAACATTTAGAAAAATTTACAAATATACAAACATAAAACAGAAAACAAACTAATACCTGAACAAATACAAATCAATACAAAACATGACACAATATTCAAAGCACTCAACATTGAAAATACACAAAAAACTAACACATACACCACAATCACACACAATAAAACCAATTTGAAATACCAGAAGCCAACAGGAAGCCACAATAATAATAGTCAACCAACAACACATATGTACTTCACCAGACAAAAAAACGGAAGGCTGAGGATGGGTACAAGATAGTACCCGAAACATGTTCCAAAAAAGGAAAAAAATAACATCTTGAGGTAAATTTCATTATAAATATTAAATGTAATATATATATATATATTTTGTGATGTTTTCAATTTGTTTCTTCTGCAAGTAGATAATATTGTATGTACAATATTATCTACTTGCAGAAGAAACAAATTGAAAACATCACAAATTATATAATTACTGCAAGAAACATCGAGTTACTTATATAGAAAATGATATATATATATATATATATATATATATATTTTAGATTTATTGAAGCATTTTCAATCCCCTTCTCTGTGCATTTGTGCAATGCCTATAAATTTTTAATAAAATTTTATAAATATTTCTGGAGCTTAAACAAACTGTTATTAAGTCTTGAAACAGAATCCTATGTTAACGACTTTAGCAGGTTAAACGAACAAAAATCTCGTTAATAAATGCACTGAAATGTGAACCTACAGGGCATACTAAATAACGTTCTAACAGACAAGAGAACGACAGTATCCTTAACGTTTACTGGCAGTAAATTTGAGTATATTGAAGTAGATTCAAAAAATATTTAATCAAAACTAAACATAAATAATCGTTTTGCAGCTAAATACACAAAAATAACGAAACATTAAAACAATTTTTTTAATCTAAACGTAGAGATAACTAGTTAGTATTGTTAAATTGAGCAGATTCTAATTTTAGACATCCTGTTTCATTAAACTACCTAAGCTAATTCCCACCCTCGCGCTAATGCCGACAAAACACCCAGATACTCGCATTGACCTCACTCGCATTGACCATACTTCTAAATAAATGATTTATAAGTTAGGAAGAAATAAATGTAAAGTTTAAGTTCCATCTGCATCAGAGACACTAGCTTACATTTGAACTTCACCAACGCTTTCCAGTGTTAACTACATCTTTGAAAAATATTTTTTGATTGCAACTTCACAAACTAAACGTAAAATATAAGTAAAATAAGAGTCTTATATAGTACCCAATATACAGAAAATTATTTTTACTTCCATATTCCTTAAGGAATGGAAGTATGGTGATGGCAAAAAAAATCGTGTTCGAGATTATTGCAGATTCTGATTCTACTACACTCAAAACATGAAAAAAAGTCGTTTTCCGAAAAGTGTCTGTGTGTCTGTCTGTGTGTCTGTGTGTCTGTCTGTCTATAGATTTTTTTTCTATGGCAAACGATAACTGCCGCAAATTCAAACAGAATCAAATAATTTTTTGCATGCAGCCCTGATTTGCAGAGTACTCGCGACCTATTGTTTTTGGTGAAGATCGGTTGAGGGAAAGGGGTAGTTTACCTGCAACGGTTTTTTTTTAGCAAGGGTAATTTTGTTTGTTTGGCAAACGATAACAGCCGCAAATTCAAACAGAATCAAATAATGTTTCGCATACAGCCCTGAATTGTGGAGTTCTCAAGATCTGTTGATTTTGGTGAAGATCGGTTAAGGGAAAGGGGTAGTTTACCTGTAACGTTTTATGTTTTAACAAGGGTATTTCCTATGGCAAACGATAACAGCCGCAAATTCAAACAGAATCAAAAGATTATTTGCATACAGCCCTAAATTGTAGAGTTCTCAAGACCTATTGTTTTTGGTGAAGTTCGGTTGAGGGAAAGGGGTAGTTTACCTGCAACGTTTTTTTAACAAGGGTATTTTCTATGGCAAACGATAACAGCCGCAAATTCAAACAGAATCAAATAATGTTTTGCATACAGCCCTGAGTTGTAGAGTACTCAAGACCTATTGTTTTTAGTGAAGATCGGTTAAGGGAAAGGGGTAGTTTACCTGTAACGGTTTATGTTTTAACAAGGGTATTTCCTATGGCAAACGATAACAGCCGCAAATTCAAACAGAATCAAAAGATTATTTGCATACAGCCCTAAATTGTAGAGTTCTCAAGACCTATTGTTTTTGGTGAAGATCGGTTGAGGGAAAGGGGTAGTTTACCTGCAACCTTTTTTTAACAAGGGTATTTTCTATGGCAAACGATAACAGCCGCAAATTCAAACAGAATCAAATAATGTTTTGCATACAGCCCTGATTTGTAGAGTACTCAAGACCTATTGTTTTTGGTGAAGATCGGTTAAGGGGAAGGGGTAGTTTACCTGCAACGTTTTTTTATCAAGCGTATTTTCTATGGCAAACGATAACAGCCGCAAATTCAAACAGAATCAAATAATTTTTTGCATACATCCCTGAATTGTAGAGGTCTCAATGACTTTCGATTTTGGTGAAGATCGGTTAAGGGGAAGGGGTAGTTTACCTGCAACCTTTTACGTTTTAACAAGAGTAAAGTACTTGAAAATTTATTTAAACTTTTTGAAACAATGGTAATTGTTAAAAATAAAATAATTTTGTTGCCAGGCAATAAAATTATAATTTTTTCATTTTAATGTAATATAATATTTTTCATTTAATACAGCAATAAAAAGGCAGGTAAGACACAGCCTGGCTGTTTGGCTGAAAATGATTTTAAATATAAATCTTAGAATATGGAAGTCATGTATGGTTCTCCATACCGATATTTTGTAAAAGGTACAATGCTGTAAGTTATTAAAACACTTTCGTTAAGTTATAATTTATAGATATTATATGAAAACTACTATATAGAAAATGATGGATATACATGTATATATATGTATATATATTGTATATATATGCTGTTAGCCCGCCTGACTTCCAAGGTTTTTCAATTCGGCCCTCAAGTGAAAAAGTAAATTTGTTTACGTTGGGAGGCCCTTGGAGACCTGACGTAAATCATAAGAAACATTCTTTTATCATTAATTGGCAATGTACATTTTTCAGTGTGTATTGTTTAAGATACTCACGTATTTACTTTTTTATTTTTTATTTATTTTTCAAGTTACAAATTGTTTGTTCTTAATTTACAATCTCTCTATTCACGTGTCAACAAAGAATGTTTTGGTCGTGTATGGCTTACTTAAAGTAATTCAGGCATTTGGAATCATTTTCTCAGTATAAATATTCTCGCTACCATTAGATAGGCAACTTGCGTGACATGCGCGGTCTCCGGGATGTGTACAACGTTGGTTTCCGGTAACTACGCGATTAGTCTCGACGCGTCATCCGGAAAGCGGTAGAATCTTCTCGAACCTCGGCAGGGTGTAAACATAAACGGCCACCGGACGGCCGAATACAATTTTGAGCTATGATATTAGAGTGCGTTATTGGAGTTAATTTTTACTATGGCTTGAGGTTTAATTTAAAGTGATTACAGTTTATTACTTAGTAGGGCACTGATAATAAGTGGGCGTTAATTATTTGTTACATTACTGTAACAAATCTAAGCCAACATTATGTTACTTTATTGTTGTATTGGAGTGTTAGTGGTCTCAAATATTTCTTTTAGTAATTTTATACAAACCACTATGTTGTCTTTGGTTTTGACGAGCGCTTTCAGCAATCAAGCCATCATCAATCTATTAATTTATTGTTGTATTGGAGTGCTAGTGGTCTCAAATATTTCTACTAGTAATTTTATACAAACCACTATGTTGTCTTTGGTTTTGTCGAGCACTTTCAGCAGTCAAGCCATCCTGTAAATGACCTAAAGATGGTTTGACTGCTGAAAGCGCTCGTCAAAACCAAAGACAACATAGTGGTGTGTATAAAATTACTAGTAGAAACATTATGTTAGACAATTTTTAGCTTCAAGAATTGTTGTACATCTGTGTTTTTTTGTGAATATTTTTTTTTCATAAAGTACACACCATTACCTTATTACGGTAGTGTGGAAACAATGTATAGGCCTACAGACGAACGTCATAAACTTTGAATAGGAACGCTTAACGAATATGTAAAGTTACAAGACACGTGACCCGAGTAATGTATACACGAGACCCGTTTGTGAGTCAACCTTAAGTGAACTGTCACAAAGGAGTGTTGTTGAAGAAACAAACTTGTTATCCCTCGACACGTGTCTTGCTGTTTGGCAGCTCTGGTGTAAACTTTTTCACTTTCACATACAACCCCTCCCACACACACAAACACATAAATATTGAACTACCTTAAGTTGCTTCCTTTCTTCATCACCAAACATTAGCACAACTCATTACTACACAGTTTCCGTTAAAAAGATTATGTCATTATTTCTACGTTCTTGTTGTTAAGCTGTTTGCTCAGTTGTCAGCTTACTATCCACACAAATGTATTATGCTATTTGTAAAGGAGATAACCTTGTATTTATTTATAGCACTATAAAATTAAAATGTACAATTAATTTTTATTCTCCTTTTAAGTGTTCCTGATAAAAATTTAAGCTAAAAACTGATTTGTAAAAACACAATTGTTCACTTCGGTGCAATGTAGAGACGCCAATGCGTCAACCATTGTGTAGTAAAAATATTTTTAAAAATATAGAGTGAGCCATAAATCTCTTGACACGGTAGTTCAAAATCCAATTTTTCCAAGCGACATAATGGCCCACCGTGTTTTGTAATACTAATTTTGTTCTTCGTAAAACAATGTTATTTGGAATAACACGTCAGTTTTTTCAACTCTTTTTCAAACACATTTAAAAATAATTATTGACACGCCGATGAGACACTAACAGAATATGTGACCTACGTGACGTTTGTCACGTATTGGATAGTTGTATAACTGCGAGAACGGCCATAACATGAATACTATTGTTTCATTGTACTGTAAATTAAAATTTTCAGAATCGTTTTCTCTAGCCTTAGATAATTTATTGTACTGCTTCGACAGCATAATCCGTGCGACTCCCGTAACATTACTGATCCTTAAGTGTTGCATGTGTATTGCGTTTATAACACAGTTACAAAAGAAAAAATAATTACACTTGCTCATATGTGAGTTATGTAAGTTACTACTTTAACGCTTATGTGATATTACTTATTTGTTATCATGTATTAATTCTCGTCGTTTATTAATCCTGTTTACTTGTTATTTCCGTTAACGAATATGTTCCTTTCTTTGTGCGGGTGTGGACTATTTATAGTCTGCAGGGTTCCATAACATGCAGCCTTAACAAGAAATTGTAAATTCTAGAGGATACTTCAGCGCGGCGTCGGCAGAAACACGCACCTTTGGGCTAGTTGAGGAGTTTGTCGAACAACACTGTCGAATGTACGAGGATGTCCCGTATTAATGGCGTAACTATATTAATTAATACGGAATAATAAGAAACCCATGTGCCAGCGCGCGCGTGTCTTCCGGAGACGCATCTCCAGATGTGTAGGCGTAAAAGTATTGCATTTAGCTGTAGTCAGAAATTATTATCAAGAGCTGGTAACCTTCAAGCTTCAACTGAATCGCCCACAACGATTCTATCCCTAATTCCCAAACAAGTGGTTTTCCTCTTTTCAATTACTTCTTCTTTCAATCATTTTTTGTTGGCAGAACTGGGTTCCTTAAGGAATTCCAATTTCCCGTCGTCAAATTGGCGGAGTATTTTTGTTTCCGCCTGACAAAGCCGCGCGCCACTTCATTTTTCCATTTTAGGTCTGCAGATAAAAACATTTTTTACGTTGACCAAATAATGCACGTTTCTAACGGCTATTATGAGGTGACAGTATTAATGTGTACATAAATTGACCTTATAACATTACGTTTGTGTAATAAGGGTCTTAAAATTAACTCTGATAAAACAGAGTATTTAGTAATTTGTTCTGATAACGGTGTAAAATATCTGTTGGTGACGATTGGATCATTAATCAGGTTAGCAAATTAATACAGGGAATTATTTAAAAAATCAAAAAAGTAATAGAACAATGGAAACCCAGTGCAGAATAGAACACGTGCGGAAAACGCTTAATGCAAGACAAGTATATTACGTCATCAAAGGCAAACCTTTTCCAAATGTCAACAATACGTACAAGAAGAACAATTACATACAGAAATGAGATTTGAATACTAGTGCGGACTTACAAGGGAGAGACTCTGCGGTACAAGGCAGTGTCAAGATCTCTACAAATAAAAAACATCTCGAACAATGCAGAGTTTTGTCCTACGTGTTTCCCAGGCAGCCGAGCAGGTGTGTGTTTCTGCCAAGGCCGGGCAGATTAAACCAAAACTA
This sequence comes from Magicicada septendecula, assembly GCA_034769895.1. Classification (NCBI taxonomy): domain Eukaryota; kingdom Metazoa; phylum Arthropoda; class Insecta; order Hemiptera; family Cicadidae; genus Magicicada; species Magicicada septendecula. Next base: position 74,827,455 of record CM068373.1, on the reverse strand, counting down.
ATTAAATTATCTAATTAGTTTTGGTTTAATTTTCTTTTTTCAAAGTCCAGGCGGCTAAGATGAGTTCTCTAAGATTAGTTGTAGGGATAACAAGAAAGTATACACTTGAAAATTGAGCAATCAGGGAGACCTTTAGAATGTATAAATTAAATGAAAACATGAAAGTATGTAGAAGGATGAAAGGGCCAGGTATTAAGAACAGGGGACAAACGTTTGCCAAAGAAAATCCTGTTTTATAGACCCCTGCGAACAAGGCAGACGATGTTCAGAGGGTCTTGAGCCGACCAAACGTCTAATGCTTAAGGAAGAAGGTTTTCTTTACTTTACGTTGGTTCTAAGAAGTTATAAATACTTGTTTCTTTATTTTTTAGAAGATAGCGATTACTATGGTAACCTACTAATACTTTTCAAACATACATTTGATTGCATTTGTTATTGTTATGGCGGTCTCACTGGTCGTCGTATGGCACAGAGGAAACAAAATACAGACACCAATGAAGTCACTAATTACCAGCTTTAATTAATCACAATTTGTGGTCAACAAGGTACTCACTCGCATACAATAATTCAAGTGAAATTTGTCCACACACAATAATAATGTCAACTATTAAGGGACCCGCACTGATTATAACACAATAATCACTTTCCACTCGATCCGCACTAAGGAAATCACTCACTGTACTCACTGTAAGCGTCTGACAAAGCCAGCTGTTGTGGATTACGTATGTAGCGCAGGTGCTCCAGAATAACTTTCCATCCTTACTACGGCGTGACCAGCATAATTGCATATTTACAAGCGCTCTTCAGAGCAAACTGGGAGATACTTGAGTGTGGCCTTGACTGAGACGCTACACCTGCTCGAGCAGCGGGAAACGCGTGGAAGGACGCTTCCGTCGTTATGTTGTGTTACCAGAAACTAAAAGTGATGCTTTCCAACACAACTGATAACTGTCCGTATAAACAAACCATTTTATATCAGTAAGTAAATTATCATCATCATCATCCTCAAGGTTTAAACCAAGAATGGTTTTTTCCGGTCTCAAATAGGCAAATATTAAAGCTGGTCACTCCAGCGCTTCCTCGGACGTCCCACACCTCTCCGTCCCCTCGGTTTATAGTTCCACAATTGTTTGGGGATGAAGCAGTCATCCATTCGGCAAAGACGTTCCCACCAATCCAGCCGATACTAGGCAACTCTGTCGAGTATACTCATAATATTCAGTTCCTGCCGTATATCTGTGTTTCTTCTATGATCATGGAGAGTATACCCTGCCACGTTCCTGAGAAATCTCATTTCAGCCGCTTTGATGCGACTGACCTGGCCTTTCGTTAAAGTCCAATTCTCAGACCTATATAGAAGTGTGGAAAGAGCCATCATCTTGTAGAATTTTAGGCGTGTTCCTTTACTTGCTGACTTAAGGGTTCGTCTGATGGTCCCGCACATAAATTGAACTTATGCAACTTATTCACCACGTCTTTGCTTCCATTATAAGACACACTGTAGTAAGTAGATCATATGTATATTCCAAATCCTTATTATTGAACCAGTAAAAATTTTATTTGTTAAGGTATTACTTGCATGTAAACACGGTACACTTGTTTCCATGGGTTTATACTGATACAAAACGATCCCTCCAATAAGCTTCGGCTTCAAAATAACCAAAACAAAACAAGGCACAGCACACATGTAGACGATATTCAAAACACACACACACACATTGTTGGCGCCCTCTAGTCTGTTACTCAGTGAAGCATAAGGAATTGGCAATGACATTTTCTAAAGACAAGCCAGTAAAGTTTGTATACAAACACAGCAAAATTCGAAAGACGTGCAGAACACTGAGTGTGGGGAAATAACAAACGATATTTGGTAGACACAACTAAACTGACAGAAAAACAATTTTAATTTCAGTGTTCCCCGTAAAACCATTAATATGATATTCTTACTAGAGATGGGCCGATATACCCGTAACAGGTATTTTAACAGATATTTTGGAACGATTATTTTTGTGGAACGGATATAACAGTGACTGAAAAGTTGAAATACTGTTCCGATTCAACGATAACTGCAAAGTCGAAACACCCGTTCCGATTACTCGCGGTCTCGCGGTTTCGAGTCGCAGGATCCCCCTACGCAACTAACCAATAAACGAGTACACGAGTACAAAGTCAGTTATTGGTGCTGAATACTTGATTCTGCGCATGTGCCGATTGCCATACAAGTAAGAAACGAAGCAAAACAGCGACGTTCAGGATATCTCTATGCCAAAGAGACGAACCATAGACAACGTTTTTAGTAAATGAAAAAAAATTCATATTCATGTTGCATTTATTCTCGTATGTTATGCAGCTACATAATACAGATTGTAATAAGTTATATATTATACTAGAGTCACCAACTTGGTAAATTTTGAAAAATCGATTATAATGTGTTATAACCTACAGAGTGGCTGATAGGGCATATAGTACTTTTTGTTAATGTGAAATGATGATTACTATTGCACAGATGATTATTTCGGAGATGATTACTATTTCGGAGATGTACTTCACTGCACATCTTATAAAAAGGTTTGATATTATTTGTTATGCTATTATGTGCACTCTAAATTTCATTTCCTGAGTTTCGCAACTGATTTGTCTAACCAAAATGGAATCAATAATTTAATATTAAATCCATGTCAGTTTGTGTACTCCTAGTGAAAACTTAAATTAGTATTCCCAAAGGGAGATAGGCCTATAAATTCACTTGTTTCTTATTTTCTGTTAAACGGTAACAATTTAATAAAGTCACAGTGCAAAGTTGAAACATTGCATGATTAACACTGTTAATACTTTTAGTTTCAATTTATTTCCTATAACACATTATATAATACAGGTTTATGTGTAATAGGTATATTATAAGAGGTATTTGTACGTGTTATTTTTTTAAGGTTTCGTTCGTACCTGTTATTTTCAAATACTAGTTTAGCACACCTCTGGTTCTTACGACGGTCTACTGATCGTCAATGGTACAGTGGAAAACAAAAAAACAAAATACAGACACCAATGAAGTCACTTACCAGCAACTTTAAAAAATGACAAATAACAGTTTGTAATCAACAAGTTATTCGATGAGATTATACTCGTACAATAATACAAGTAAAATTTGTCCACACGCAATAATAATGCCAACTAATAGAGTCCCGGTCAATAATCACTTATCACTAATACGCCACTTGAGACGACCGAGTAAATCGCCCGACATAAACTGACTGACCATCGCTGGATGCCTATATTTATACCCCGCTGAGATGCCAGAATAATCTGTCACTTTTTGGATGACGTGTTAAACAAGAGCCTCGTACGGGCGCTCTCGAATCCACTAGAAGCAGTGTCGAGTCTGGCCTTAAACACATTGACCGGAACGGTGCGGTATGGAACAGCCTCGATTGTTGACGCACGATAGGTGTCGCGTACTTGTCTTTCTTCTCAAAGTAGCAATTTGCACGCACACAAACATTACAGCTGGGCTCTACTGGGATAGCCGAGAAACGCGTAGAACGACACTCTCCAATGTTCGAGAACGTTGCGTAATTCCGTAACAATATTTACTGAAAATCAATTTCAGTTTACCGAGTATGCGTCACAGAATGAATCGACAAAAGTAAAGTGTGTGTGTTTATGTGGTCGCGCGCGCGTAAGTGTGTACATTGGTAGACGTATGCAAATCTAAAGTAAGCACCTGCAATCAGATTCACTTACGAGTGAGTGATAGCATACTATAGCAGTATCATTCACATACTGATAGCAGTACATATAAAAAGAATTAATAAATGAAAAAGAATTTAAAGTAGAGAGAGTAGAGTTTATTATCAAAATAAATAGTAAATTGATTTGATATTTGAATTATAGAAAAGATTAATTTAAAGTTGAATATTAAAACAAATGCCAGTCTACAAAAAATTAATATAAATTTAAATTGAATTTTAAAGACATTGGTATAGACTGAGCTAGTAGAGGTCAGATCTGAGTTAAGCAAATTTATTTCAATAAAAAATATTTTCATTTTTATATTTAATTAATAAACCAATTTATTAACATGTCTAGATATAAGATTATTAACATGTTTAGATATAAGAGATTTTTAAATATGTGTAATGTTGCATATCATAAGATATAAACATTTAGTAATGAGCAATATCGTGACCGACAATTATTAATAATGTTTATGAATATTTATAATATGGAATAAATAATAAATATGAGTTTTAAATACTGATAAATAAAAAATACTCTTATTATAGTTACACCTGGTATCATTATACAACCTGCATAAATTACAGTATATCGAATTTAAATTACATATAAATTCGTTGTATAATTTTGTCGCCCTTGAACTTGAGGCCCGACATGCCTACATTTATGTATATGTATCGTTGTAATATATATATATATATATATATATATATATATATATAAACTCAAAGTCTGACGATTTATGGGTATTGAATACAAATCCACACCTTTACACCGATTACCACCAAATTTTGCACAGGTAAAATTTTGACACAAGGCGCAAAATGCTGTTTAGCTTGGAATTTTCATTTTGCCCCGTTCGCACAATTTAGGCCCTTTTAATTACGCCTTTTCTTTGACGCGTATAAAGATGTCAGAAACACCATGGAGACCAGAATTAATTATCATAGTGACAAGTAAATAAACAAATGATATTTAGCGGCATCGACTCTGTACCTTTATCCGTTCCTGAAGTTTTTAATGTTTTAAATATGCAATTGTATCGATATATTTTGTAACTTTGTATACAGATACGTCTATATATTTTGTAATTGTCTTAAACGATAACAAAATGTATGTTTATACGTATTTCTGATGACGGAATGAATAAGTAATGAAATGTATTAAATACTACTACTAAAGATGTCAACAACACCATGGAGACCAGAATTAATTACCATAGTAACAAATAAATAAACAAAATCTATTTAGGGTCATCGGAACTGTACGTTTATCCATTCCTGCAGTACATTTTTGATCTTTTATATAATATGCGATTGTATCCATATATTATGATGTGGAAAGTGTACTAATAGTAAATTGTCCTATTAGTTAATGCAAAGCGAAAATACGTGTTGTTTTCATTTGTGAGGTTAGGTGACAACGGCTTTTGGTTTTTAGTTTACTGCTGAAATAAGTAAGCCATGGTTGAGGAAAACATAACGTTTAATTTGTTATACGATGCTTCTAACACAGTAACAATTAAAATAAAGAATTTAGCGTTTTTGATTTAACAGGTACTTTATAAATATCTCAAAGGCTTTCTAAACGGGTACTTTTAAGTCTCCAAAGGTTGTTGTACCAACATAATAATTTAGTACAAGTTAAAATAGTACAAGTTTTGAAAACAACTTTGAAGAGAATTTGACTAATGAGTACAAAATTTTATACGAGCTGACAGAACGGCATATAGACATAGACAATAAAAAGTATATTAAAATACCTATTAAAATTCAAATATTTGCGAGCGAAGCCGCGGGTAACAGCTAGTGTTATATAAAATCCGAATTCCGAAAAACACACATTTCCAAAAAATAAGTTTTTTAAACGGACAACTGAATGAATTGTACAGTAAAATGAGTTTCACTAGACCACTACTTACTAGCGATTAGTATAGTCATTGAATATAATAGAAGCACAGAACACGGTACTATAATAGTACAAAATCATATACTACAGTTTTTATTGACTAACGTTGGTAACTACTAACTAACAATTCTTTCAGCTTAAGCCCGTTATACACCCTTATGAAACCTGTCACTTGGGTCCTTCTAAATGGTTAAAACATTTTCTTTTATCCCTACAGCAGACAGGTGAGAAATGTTCACGTTTAATTTGATCTTTATGAACATTTTCGGATGGTCAGAAACAGTCTCCCTAAAGCAGTAAATTGATAGAAGTGTTCTAACGCATTTAAAAAAACAACTATTCACATGGCTTACACTTCATATAAAAACTCTCCTTTATAGATACAATGTAATAGTAATTTATTGTTCAGTTTCAACTTTAAAATATATCGTTTAGAGTACATCTACTACTTACTTAAAGGACATTTTTTATTACTTTAATAAACAAAATAAAGAAAGTTAATACAAAACCGATTCAGTGAAAGTGACCGCACAAATACTAATAACAGTTACATATTATGTTAGGAGTGCTTCCGCCTTCGTCGGAATTGGTCGTCTCTGATACCGCCAAATGTTACAGTTAGCGCTCAATGTTATTATGCGCATAGATCAGACTATTGTCCACACATTTGACTAAACATGAGGCATTTCAAAAATGCGTTGAACCACTAACAGTGGTTGTGAACGGTTGTTACTACCCGTATCAACAACTGTTTAGTCAGACCCTCATAATCTCTCAGAGTTTCTGTTTATGAGACTTACTCTCATAAATCTCGTCTAGTGAACACGAAATCATTTTCATAACAAGCCTTAAGGATCCGCAACTGACGTACACTACTGACATTATAGAAGACGTTAACTATGGGTAGCCGGCACGTGACTACTCTGTAATATCGTAGAGAGAAAACGAGTTAGATATTTGTGTTTGTGAGTGTGTGTGTGATTGTGTGTGTGTGTGTGTGTGTGTCGCAGAGAGAGAGAGAGAGAGAGAGAGAGAGAGAGAGAGAGAGAGAGAGAGAGAGAGAGAGAGAGAGAGAGAGAGAGAGAGAGAGAGAGAGAATAAAGGTGTGTTATACTCTGTAGATAGGCTAACAAAACTTTGCCAGTACAACGCCAGATGTTACTAACAGTCACACGTGTTCAAGGGGTGCAACTTCTACACTCTAAATTAACTCTAAAGTTACTGGTTGCCAGTATAGACTCTTACAAACAATCTGAATTAGTTATAATTAAAACATTACAACTCATTTTATGAATTTTCGGCAAAAGTTGTAGGGTAAACTGGAGCTAAAGTCACGTATAGCAGTAGTAATAATATCTACCTAAGTTCCAACGTGCTGCGTGTTAGGTAAAACTTAACACAGTTTAGTAAAGTGAGTTTAACAAAATTGCTCGGTAGGTACATAGGCCTAAATGAATATTTTATTCCTCAAAAATTGTTAGATATCCTTTACGTGATATCGGTGTTAAGTATTCATAAAATATTTGACATGAAATATACGGTAAATTGTATTGCTTTATTACGTAATTAATAAAATAAATCGTTACTGTGTACTGTAAAGAAAACAAATGATTTTGTTATGACCATATTGTTTAGTAACATTTTATAGAAGAAACTAGAACAAACGCATAGAAGTGTACACTGAAAGACCCAAAATTATTGTTAAGAAAGCATATTACATGCCCAGATTCAGAAGAATAATTTGACCGTATAATTAACATATTCCTCTTCTTCTATTACTCCTCAAGGATTAGGTTATATAAACCTGTTCCGGCACCCACCTCATCCTCGGACGACCCACGACTCTTCTACCAATGTCTTTATAGTTCAGTGCCGCTTCGGCAATCGATCCTCTGTCATCCTTTGCAGGTGATCCCACCATTATCTTCTGTACATTAAAGTCAAATTCTCAGACCCATAAAGAAGTGTGAGAGGGGCCATCATCTTGTAGAATTTTAGGCGTGTTTCTCTACTTGCTGACTTTAGAGTTCGCCTGATGGTCTTATGCAACTTATGAACTTATGTAACTTATTCACAACGTCGTTGCTTGTATTATAAGACACACTGTAGCCCAAGTATTTTAAATACTGACTTGTTCCAGGGCAGTACTATGTATAACAATTTTTGCCCGTGCGGGATCAGTTTCACGAAAAGCCATTACCTTGGTCTTAAGTGTGGATATTTGTAATCCAGAGTTTTTGCAGATTCGATTAAACAAATGTATACCCATCTGCAACCTGTTTTCCGAATCCGATAGAAGGTGGCAGCCCCACCATTCGTCTTCCCCTGTGATATGCTAGGAACATATCCAAGGGACATATTACAATTACTAAATTGTCTCAATAATAATATTTTTTGTTAATTATTAATAACTTTTCAAATTTATATTTTTCTGGTGTTTGGGTAAGCTAATTACAGAAAAGACCGCTGTCAAATAACATGCACCAATCGAAAAACTCAATCTGGCCGGCTGCTTCAAAAATACTGCTATTTATACACAGACAAGTCGCTGGTTTTGCCAGTGATGTTACTAGATTGTGCTAGATGACGGCAGAATAATCAACCACTATCAACGTGTTTCCTATCTAAATTTCTAAAGTAAACAATCTCGTTATCTGATGAAACGAGATTCATCTATGTCGCGATCAGATGAAAAAGTCAGTCACGAAGGGCCACGAGTATTAGAATCTTGATGTATGGAACTAGCGCAAGCAAACATACCAAATCCATCTTAATTTTATGCAATTATTTTTGACACAAATCTGAATTTTATCACCATTTTCCACTCCCCTATCTCTCTCCCTATCAAACTTTCTTTTTAATCTCCATCTCTCCTCATCAAATCCGCAGTTTAAACTGTTTTTAATAATATAAAAAAACATTAAATTATATTTAAAAGGTACTTACCGCATGATGGAGATCATCTACACTGACGAAAACATTTCTGAAATATTTTGAAACACTTTAGAAACTTTTAAAAATGCTTAAAGAAGTTCATAAAAATCTGTAAAAAAATAATTTATTGAAAACAATACTGTTTTATACAAAAAAATGTGTGGATTATAGTAGAAGTTTTAAGAGATCAAAGAATTGAAATTGAACATTCAGAATAGGTGAATGGAAATTATAAATTAAATCAAAAGTCTTTTATAGGCAGAACAGGTCAACAGTAAACGTGACAATTTTATTACGCCAAAAAGCTAATGAGTAATAGGGAAGCTGAAAGATTACGATTACTAAGATACATGTCATTGTAATTGATCTTGGAATCATAAGCACCACGGGATCGTTTAATAATTGAATTTAAGTCTTCGATACAGTACTAGGCGAGGAGAGTTCTCATAGAAGAGAAGCAAAACTGCTTCCCGCCCTGAAAATGTTAGTTCGAGCAGCGCTGTCACGTACATGTTTCCGTAATGTGAGTTTAATTTCCTTGCATCCTGCCTGGATTAGACAGGCACATCCCTAAGCTGCAGTGTGCGTCTGCCATCGCAGATAGGCAGCACAGTAACACCCAGTTACCACCTGCTTTGCCGTCTCGCTGGGCTGAAACGGGAGCATCGTTGCCTCCGGGCGGTCGAGCCTATCGACCCAGTGCCGGATTTACCCCTAGGTCGACTAGGCCGCGGCCTCAGAGGGGACCACAAGCTACAGATATTTTGTTTGTTGAATAAAGTAGGAGAAACTTTGATTTATTTAAGTATGGCTTTTTGAAATTAAATGATCAATTTTTGTTATTAATACAAATCGAAGACAGTTCTTATTTAAATATTTCGCGCTTATTTTTAAGACGTTGGAATCCTTAAAAACTAATCTGCGCATGCGAATTCTGTTAAATTTTTATGTTAAATTTCTGAAAAAGCTTAGTTAAGTAACTAAGTTTACTTAAAAAAATAAATGAATTTACTCAATTCTTTTGCATGGTTCTTAATATTTTAAAAAAGTTTGCTAAATGAAAGATCGGTTTTTTATAGTAGCTTACTAGTTTTAAATTAGATAGTATTAATCAGACTTCAAATTACTTCTGCAGTACATATATTACTTCAAAGTCACAGCCGAGGGGGGCCGCTCAGAAAACTTGGCCTAGGGCCTCAAAAATCTTAAATCCGGCACTGTATCGGCCACACCAGCGCGCCTCTAACCTCCTGCGGGCTATGTCTTAAGAGGGCCACGAAGGCGCGACTCAGGCCTGGCGACTGGCTTTAGCAATTCATTCAATTCAAAATAGCATGTTCCCATAATATACATGCATACATACATCGTGTACTCGTGGACCGCACCCTAAAATCTTGTGCCGAGCACTGTTAGAAACTGTTGTTCATCGGGCCAACGCAAACCAGGGCGTAACTGTGCATCTTCTGTCTGTCTGCCAGTCTACTCTAACGGACTAAGCGTAGCGTGCGTGTTTGTGCTAATGTAAGAAGTACCAAGTTAGTATCAAAGACTGTTTTTACTTCAAATGACCTGTTTACTGAATGGTTTTGTTTTTAGAATAACGACTGGCGCAAGCATACAACGTAAGCTTTTTACCTGGGTGAGAGCTCTCTTTTCGCGGCAGTACCGTAATATTTGTGACGCGATTGCAAGCTTCTGATATTTAGTAACTACTGTCATTTATTTCAAGAAGAAATAATGCTTATCGCGGTCTTCTCTGTACTCAGGTAATCAGTGGGGTACCTAGACCAACGGAGGCCCGGGGCCGATTTCTTTCTGAGGCCACTCTCCCAAAACACGGGTGTTTATAATCCAATTTATCTTTAAGTAATACATAGCAAAAACAGTTTACTGTTATATATTTATTGTCTAAACACTGTATTGATACATCTAGTTGGGAAACTTTATAGGAAGCTGTAGTAATGTTATAAATAAAAATCCACTTTCATATTGTAAATACAAAGTTTAAAGAAATAATGGAAGTAGTATTTACAGATTGCATTACATTTATTACAATACTTTATAATATAAAATAAACTTATATAGCCTACTGCACAACAAATTGATCATTGCTGCTCAAAATATTTGGCAATTTTTTCCAAGTCAGTTAGCAGTTTTAGTGCAAATAAGGTGAACTTTCTAAAACTTCCGTTTTCTAGTTTTGGTCTCGGAAAACTCTAATTACTGTCCCGATTTCCGCACTTCGAATTTTCCAATGTTCGGTAAAAAAATTCTGATAAGATAATTTTGAAATAAATTGTTCGTCTCCTGAAATGTTAAATATTGTTCACTGGTGTAGTCTCTTTTAGCGTAGGCCTACATGTTATCGCCCGGTATTTCAGTCCGCCGTTTACGTTTTCGTACCGAGTCACGGCCTTCTTGAGTCGCTGCAGCTGCCGTTACCGCCCGTGCTGTTTGGGGTTTAATTTGCGACTTTCAACTGCGTGGTGAGGCATTGATGGCAGGTACAATTGACGATTCTTTTTTAGTATGAATATATTTCATATAATAAACGTACCTTTATAAGTTTTTTAATATCTGTAAACACTTTATGAGGTAGGGTTGTAAGGTAGATTTCAAAATAATATGACAAAAATCTTTGGAATCGATCGATTAAATCTTGGACCTCTCCTACTGTTGCGTTTCAGGACATGACAGTAGAACATTTGCAAATAAATTTAAAAATTTACCAAAAGAACCTAATTTTCCAAATTTGAAGGCCCCCTACTAAGTGAGTCCCGGAGCGGTCCAGCCCCTCCACCCCACCTTTAGTCCGCTACTGCAGGTAATAAGTATTGAATCCAATGAATTCGAGGATCGTAGGTTGACTTGATTAGAGCGTATTTTAGTGAAGTAAATTTCGTTGACGCGTTCGCTAGGTATGTATACTAGAAACTTTAAATTACTGTTCAACTTCGTTAATGATTTAAAACTGTCCACTCAACTACACACGGCTGCCCTTGATTGATCAACCGCTAACTTTCCGTTTGCACAGCTGTTTTGTAAAGTAGCAGCCGTAAGAGCATTGTTTTCTGCACTTGGCACAATATTTCAAGTTTGTTTAACTGGTAAAAGAAATATCAACAATGAATACTACTGTACTTTTAAATTCACTCACGTTTAATTATTGACTCATGACTGCGGGCTTGTTTGTTTGAGTGTGTTTTGTTAAACTATGACTTTTAACTACCAAGTTGTGACAAATGATTGTTGACAGACCGGGACTTCTGCCACAGCTATTTCCTTTGAAACTGGACAAGGAGAGACTAAAAAATATTAAGATTGACGTGTTTGCATTAAGAATAGAGGAGGAAGTCAACAAATCGTCGACGTCATCTTTTACGGGTTAGGCTAGTAGCCTGTTCCAGTCTCAATGGAAGCCATCCAATCATCGCGTACGAGGTCTTCCACTTGGATAATAGTCAAAGGCTCTTCTTGAAAATCTAGTTGGATCCATTCTCTCTACGTGTAACCGCCACTCCGTTTTGTACCGGGAGATTTTCCCATTTAAGCTTTCAGCTATGCCTAGCTCCATTATATGAGCATTTCTGTTAAGATCTCTCCTGATACAACCCTTTACAGCCTTCAAGAACCTCATTTCCGTTCCTTGTATTCTAGATATATCTGTGGTCTTTCTAACCCAAATCTCACTACCATACAGTAGTTGAAGTATGGTCATTACATTATAACATTTCAATTGCTTAATATTTGGTGATACAGCCACAAAGCGTGTTTAATGATACAAATTACCAGGTTCTCCAGGTTGGGGGTTGTGCGATGGACTGGTAACCCATTCACAAATCAAATACCTTACTCATAAGTCTCAAGGAATAAGCCTGATGGATTTCAAGGTCACTGATAGGACAACAATTACGTCAGCAAAATGTTTGAAGTAATAACGGTGAGGAAAAAGGAGTTTTTACCTCAGATATTGAAGGAAGATGAGGCTTCTGAAAGCACTGGTGTTTCCAACTACCACGTATGGATCGAACTCGTGAGCTTGGAACGCTGATGCCGACGTAGAGTTGAAGCTTCGAAAAGACTAACTTTTAGAGATGCACTGCCTGTAGATCAAATGCATTGATTCAATGTGGAATAAAAGTAGACGCTACAGACCGATTGATATCGACTATTCAAAGGCAAATTCTGCAAGTTCATTAGCCACGGCTAAGACAGGACGGATTTGAAATGTTGGTTGGTAGTCTAAGACAAAATCATAGAAAGAGGAAGTCGATCATGGGCCCGATTCTTCCATGTTACAATAATGAGAAATTTCCAACAGAGGGTGCAATGAGAACGTCTAATTAGAAAGAAGCATGGGGAAAATTAACTGCTCTAATAGACTCAGCCAATAAGTAAAGACGTTCGAAAATCAACAACGACGAAGAACCTGTTTATATAGTTATTTAATATTGTGATATTGTTCAATATGGTTTCTTCTGCAAGTAGAGTATTGCGTTTTTGTTGTTTCAATACTTTACGCACGTTTCACTGAAAAAAATCAGCATCATCAGAGGCTTTTAAGTCAATAATAAATCGAAATAATTCTATGTTAATATAGAAACTAACGAATAATCGAGTTTGTTTCGATTTTAATGTAAAACAACGGATAATCGGTTTAAGTCGATTAGTTAATGGTTGTTTTAATGTTTATTTACTTAAGGAGCTGTATTGTCGGCTATATTGGAATGTTTGATGTTTAGGCCTATATCTTGTTTAATATTATTTATTTTAATAAATTTGTAATTTTTAAATAGATCGTCTTGTTTTGTTTTTATTTGAGTACGTTCTTTAATTAATAAATTATTGTTATTGTGTTTTTAAATATTAAGATTTTCCCAAATATTCATTTTTTGACCTTTTTGTGTGTTTTTAATTAATTTTATATTTTCAATGCCTGGAAATTGGTGGTTATTATTTAGACAATGTGTGGCTAAATTAGATATTGATATTAGGTAATTAGGTATGAAACAACAAAAACGCAATACTTTACTTGGAGAAGAAACCATATTGAACAATATCACAATAATATACAATTGCTGGAAGAAACTTTGAACTACGTATAAAGAAAATGATATATAGTGATTGTACAATCATTTTATTACAAAATAATTATTTTATCACTTTCTAAAATACACAATTTTACTTCGCCAGATGTAGTTTTCGTGACGTTAACATAAACCTAGTGTGTAACGATGATGATCTGATATTCATCATTGTTGACGTATTTTGTCGTAAGACGTTTTATCACTCGAACTCGTTGCTACTGTGTAAGGCGTTGTGTGTTTCCTTTGTTAATAGTGTGCGTGCTGCTACCTTTGTACATGTGAAGTAATGAGATTATACAGGCATACTTTTCAAATAAACTACATTACTCACCGTCAGAGGCTTAATTCTTATACTTGTGATGTTATACTAACTCAACATGTTTCGGGACAGCTTGTCCCATCTTCAGGAGTAAAACACACTCTTCAACCTCAATTGAGGATGAATCGTCAAACATTAAAAATATTAAAACCCAAAACACACATTGAATTTTTATGTTTTTAATGTTTGACGATTCATCCTCAATTGAGGTTGAAGACTGTGTTTTACTCCTGAAGATGGGACAAGCTGTCCCGAAACATGTTGAGTTAGTACAACATCACAAGTATAAGAATTAAGCCTCTGACGGTGAGTAACGTAGTTTATTTGATTGTCATACAAGTGGCTTGGTACTGTAAATAAAACTTAATATTAGGCATACTTTTGGCTTCGTAGACTTCGTAAACAAAGTACAAGCAGAGTTAACTCAAATGGCACAGTCATTTTTGTTTGGTGGCAGAGAATGGCTGTTGTGGGTGCCTAAGGGGGTGTTATGCGATTACATGCTTTCGATGAAGAAAAAGGACATAGCCTCTCCACCTCAACCCCACTCTCACCTACTCGCTGGCGGGCACTGTTACGCCGAGCAACCCATTCTAAGGTTGTGGTAACCAACCCCTTCAGCGGAATGGGTCGGCAAGCAGACGAGAATAAAGAGGGTCCTGTTAGCGCAGTCTAAGAATAACCTGGCTCCTGGCCTGGGAAGATGGCGTGGATTGGCAGCAGGATGTGCGCCTAGAATGGAGGCGGAAGAACCTTCAAGATCAACAGCTGCATACACGGGTAGAGAGTCTACTGCACCGGGCAGAGAGAACTCGTCAGCCGGAGCGAAGGGAACTCTCTAGGGGATGAACGATCTGAGACAAATGTTCCTCGTCCTCCAGGTTGAGGGTTTTCGTAGGGCTAACAACCCACTCCAGAAAAGACTGACTGCTCTTAAACCAAAAGGTACAGGAAAAGCCGGACGGATCAATGGTAGGAAGACTGGAAATTCTAAAAGGCAAAATGATTTGAAGATTGGGACGTTCGTTCACTATACAGACCTAGAGCTATGAACAATTCTTTCTTGTGGAGCTCTCAAATATAATAAGCACAAGTCAATAGGAAAAAGGAAAATTGGAAGACCGAAGAACAGATGGTTGGACCAAGTCGGCAGTGATGCAAGGAAGCTGGGCGCAATGAGTTGGTGGCGGGTGACTGAGGACGGGAATAAGTGGGGGCAATTTCTTTTGGAGGGCAGGGCTCGATGTGGGCTGTATAGCCAAGGATGTATGTATGCATGTATAAATGGCGGTTGTGTGTGTGCGCGCGCGCGTGTGTGCGTAAATTACACAAGTCGCTGTTGATATTGATGGCGGTCCCACAAACTAATATTTAAAATAAAATAAAACGCCATCCCGTTACTTACAATGCCACGTGACGCAGAGTCACTATTATTCTCACAGAATAATACCCTTACCCTTTTCTCCCGTTTTTACAACTCCTAATTCAATTTCAAACTTTGTTAACGACCCAACTTTTACTTAGTTATAAAGATAAAAGGCAGGCGGTTACGTTACAGGAGAGTACCGCTGCCTTTGTTATACTGTCTCTTCAACGGGTTTCCTTTGTTTACTTATCAGGGAGAGACTTCAGATATGCTTTTTTTGCCCTTTAATGTCAGAGGCTTTGGATACTACATGTATTTCAAATACAAGAAGTGGCAAGAGAGTACTTACTGACAATTTAAGTAAGGTAGGTAAAGTCAGACCATGGCTTTAGACCAATGAGGACTAAAATAGTTATGAAAAACTGCACTTTAGAACAAGTGAGCCGTTGCGAATATCTTGGCTGTGCAGTACAGTAAGTTATGCATCTGAATATGATATAAGAGCGAAGATAAATAAATTTAGGAATATTTGTGATATGATTCATAGAAATTGTAGAAATAAAACAAGACACAGCACAAGGATTATATTTTGATATGTCATTTGCAATACCCCACGTTGATTTATGCAAGTGAGGCGTGGGTCATGACAAAATAGGAAAGCGGCATGATTCAGAGTGCTGAAATGCATTTTCTTCGAAATATTTTAAATTATACATTGCAAGATAGAATAAGAAATGAAGATATAAGAGCAGAAGTCGAAGTAAAGGCAATAAATTAAATTATTTCAATTTACAGAAGACAATGGTGGGATTATCTGCAAAGGATGACGGAGGATCGATTGCCGAAGTCGCCACTGAACTATAAAGCCAATGGTAGGAGAGAGTTTCTCAGCAGTCTACAGATAAATACTTTCTACAGTCTCCGTTAGTTCTTCTGTTTCAATTCAAATGTATGCGTGGATAATCTGTGTATCATTCTGTCCTATTTTATTTACAATCAGAAAGCGATATATCGCTTTTGGAGTCAACAACTATGTTCATTTGGTGAATGTGCCTTTGTAAGAATAATAAAAACAAAATAACAAAAGTAAGAAACCTTTTTTATTTTTTTACGTACTGTTTTTTGCGATAATAATAAATTAATACTAGTGCCAGTAAAATTAACCTCAAGTTACTCCAGTAACAATTATAAAACTCTTCAAGGCCACTAAACATCTTTTAAAATAAATTATTACTGCATGTCAATGATTAGAACTCACAAAATTACGGCGCAACTAATTTTATCATTAAGAAACTTTGTTGTATGCTACCAAATTTCCACAAGTAACACTGACCGATCAAGACGATTCTACATAATTTTCTAAAATGAAAGCACGTGTGAACGCTTAATACTGCTACACGATGTCAAAATTTCTGCTTTAAAACTTCCAAATGTGGCAATATTTTTAATGTTTAAAGATTCAATATTACAGCGCATTGTGATATTCTGCATTTTGTTACAGTATTGTAGTAAAGAGTGGCGCAGGGGAACGGGAAAATTTGAAGTTGTTGTTGGCAGCCCTGTAGATGTAGCAGAAGTGAAACTGTCTGTCTAGTACCTACTATCTGTCTATAGTAGAGTAACCTTGGTCTAGCAGTAACGGACATTTAGTTACCATGGAGCAGTGGAGCGGTGCAGAGCATGCGATCGCCGTAAGGGCGTTTTACCGACATGGTGACAGTTTGACAGCTGTACAACGAGAGTTTCGGCGCCACTATCAGATCCCGCCCCACGGTCAAGTTCCTTCGTTACACGCAATCGAAACGTGGGTTCGTAATTTTGAAGAGACTGGTTCAGCTTTGAAGAAAAAACCTAGTGGGGGTGTACGGTCTGTACGTACCCCAGAAAACATTGATGCCGTGCGAGCTGCCATCTTAAGGAGTCCTCGTCGTTCGGTGCGAAAAATTGCCTCGTCATTGCAGCTCGGACGTCGGAGCGTTCAAAGAATACTCCATGAACTTTAATTTCATCCGTACAAACTTCAGATTGTGCAACAACTGAATCCTAATGATTGTGTATTGCACCTGCAGATTTGTGAACAATTGTTGGCTAAAATCAAAGAGGATGCTAACTTTATTCAAAACCTTTGGATGTCCGATGAAGTCCATTTTCACTTAAGTGGATACATGAATAAGCAGAACTTCCGTTACTGGACTCAAGGAAACCCTGCTCAGCTTCACCAGTGTCCCTTACACAGTACCAAAGTTACCGTATGGTGTGCAGTGTCGTGTCATGGGGTGATAGGCCCTTCATTTTTTGAAGATGAACGAGGCACTGCTGTCACTGTGACGTCTGAACGTTATGTCAACATGCTAGAGACATTTTGGGTCCAAGACTCCATACTTTTCAAAATCTTGGCATTCAGCACACCTGGTTTCAACAGGATGGAGCCACCTCACACACTGCCAGACAGTCTATGGCAGCAGTGAAACGTTTGTTTGGGGATCGCATAATTTCAAGGAATGGTAACATCGCTTGCCCGCCCCGATCTCCAGACCTTTCAGTCTGTGACTTCTTTTTATGGGGACATCTGAAGAGCATCGTGTACCAGACTAGACCAAGAACCCTTGTTCAGCTCAAGACAGATTGAAGAGGAAATCGCTAAAATCCCAGGTGACACATTGCGCCGCGCTATGCAAAACCTACAGAAACGACTTACTGAATGTGCAGCATTTAACTGATGTAATTTTTAAAAAGTGACGCCTAATGTAATTTCCAGTCTTGTAGAACATATTTTGAGCCTCAAATAAAGTTTTGTAATGCTCCTTCATTTGTTTCTAATTATTTCAAATTTCCCCGTTTCCCTGCGCCACCCTGTATATTAAGCTCTTAAGTGCACGCGCGTGCGTGCATGTTGCACGTACATGTTGCACATACCTAACCAGGCCGTGAGATCTGAGTAACGTTCAAACACTACGTCACATATAAAGAGTAAATTTGTATAGAGGAGAGAATATCGTGACATGAAGTAATTAAAATAAATTTAAAACCTTAAAAATTGCGTTTTATTTTTAACAAATCTGGAAAATTAAAAAAGGCCTCTTATTATATTTCTAAATTTTGTTAGTTTTCCCGAACCATAATAAGTAAAGCATCAATCAGATATTAAGAGAGCATCTAATTTTAATTAAGCTTTACTAGTTTGAATTGTACAAGCACACTTATTTGTTATCAGTACATATAATTTTGCTGTAAACCCACTTTAGTGTAACGTGCTAAAACAGCTGCCCTAACGTTATCCAGCAAGTTGCGAAATAAAGGCGCTCCCTCACTGGTCTTGTAGAAGTTTTAAAATGTACGTTTAACTTAGTTACTGAGTTGTAGTTTTCACTCGGTTGGACACAGCTGTTTTTGATTGTTTGGCCTGCTGTTTCTACAAACTGTTTTATGACAACGTGAGTCACACTTGCGAGATTTTGTATGAACTTTACAAATGTTAGTAATTTGACAAGTTACAGTTCCTGGACAAATTATTTGACAACACTATCAAAAATAGAAATTATTAATTCTTTGGTATTTTTAATTTCTGATTTGATGATGAGCTGTGAAGCTTAAACCGCTAATCGGAATAGTTTTTCTATAGTGGTGTGCAACAGTGATAATTCTGAATTGGTAGTTTTGTTAAAAACACAACAAAATAATTAAACGTGTTGCAAAAATTTATTTTTTACATATATTGAAGTCATTAATTACATATACAATTTTAATTTTATAATGTTTTTAATATTTTGTAAAAAAAAATATTTCCTTATGTTAAAAACTCTCATTCATTATTGATTGGTTTGAGGTCTTGAGTATTTACTAACTATTCAATAAGACTCATTTTAGTCTGGATCAAAAATGATTTTGCACTTTTGTGTTTCGACAAAAGCTAAATCCTGAATGAATATTTTCCCTTCATTGTTAAAACACATTCCTTCAGTTGACAATTTTTGTTTGAAGATCTTTTATCATCTACGTATTATTACGATATTAACAGTTTCTATAACACAACTTTCATTAATTTTTTCTCATGGTCTTGTTTTGTAAATTGTTTTTTTATTTTCACTGTCAATTTGGAACGTGAGCAGATTTGTAAAAAACTCTTTTTCCATTGACAAACTGGGATTTGTAACAGTTTGTTAAATGGGCTTTTAGATTATTTAACCAAAGAAAAGCTGGCACAACATTATTAAATTTACCCAAGATTTACCTTACCTGCCTATAGAAATGAATACTCTGTAGTTCCTGGTGTATGACGATCTACACTACTGTTATTTTGGGAGTGGCGGGGGGGTTTCTTGACGGATTGTCGTCTTTTGACTCCGAGTGTGTACTACTTATGTAAGCGCGTAAGGCGAACTGTTCTTTCAGATATTGTTACGCCAGATTTACATAATTTTTTAACTAATAAGAAGAATCTGTTAAGAAAATGTTAATTTTGATAATATTAAATCTTTCAACTGCAAGCAACTGCTTTACAATTATTACTTCCATGTTCCATAAGGAAATGGAAGTATGGTGATGGCGAAAAATATCGTGTTCGAGATAAGTGCTGATTCTGATTGTACTTCCCTCAAAATACGAAGAAAAGTAATTTTTCGAAAAGTGTGTGTGTGTGTGTGTGTGTGTGTGTGCGTGTAGAATTTTTCTATGGCAAACGGTAACTGCCGTAAATTCAAACAGAATCAAATAATGTTTTGCATGTGTGCCTGAGTTGTCGAGAACTCAAGTTCTATTGATTTTGGTAAAGATCGGTTAAGGAGAAGGGGTAGTTTACCTGGAACGTTGTATGTGTTAACAAGAGGAAAGTACTTAATTTTAATAAATAAGGTATCCTGAAAAAAGGTCATAATAATTCACTAGAGCAAGATAGATGAAATATCTATAAATTAAAAGGGTAGTTGAAGGTGGAGGGGGTAATTCTCATAAATGAAAATGATAGTGAAGGGGAGGAGATAATTTTTTATATGTGCACTACGTTATCAGCAACAAAGAAGTAGTCTGTTGTTAAAATTCCTTCCTGGGCTATTTGGTCGTGGTCCAACGTTTTCTGCAAAACCCCGACGTTTCGGTAGTGCCATCGACTGCCACAACAGTGAAAATCGAGTGCGCTAACGTGAGGTGGTATACGTTAGTGACCACAGTATTGTGACTAAGGCTGAAGCAAGCAGTAGAAAGAAGTAGTTTCTACGGAAATATTTTATTTCAAAAATGAATTTAAATATAAATCTTAGAACATGGAATTCATGTATGGTTCTACATACCGATATTTGTTCTTTTAGCTTGCTCACGTCGGTAATACTGAATATTTAAACAAAACAAATACTTATTCAACAAAAACATTCAAGTTTAGTACTGATTATATGATAAATACTTCTACTGAAGTTACAGAAAAATAAAATATCAAAAACTAAATTTTCAAACATAAACCAGTTGTACCAAGACATATGTCGGTATAACGTTTTTATGTAAGTGTTAATAACTTTCTACTTATCTACCCACAGGTTTAGTTTTGTTGTAATACGAAGCCAGACAATTTATTTGATAACGTAAAGATTTTGTAAAAGTTATATACAATACGTGGGTGGGGTATGTGGGTGGAATATTTTTCTACACAATACGTGGGTTAAAAGAAAATATTGACTTACACTTTTATGTCACGCAAGGACTAATAGAAACTTTAGAATGTTTTTCAAGTAGAACTTTATTTACAAAGTTTGGTAACGGAAAATTGAAATTAACATAACAGTTTAGTTTTTTTTTAACTAAACGAGAGAAAGTAAGTATCTTGAAGGTACAGACTTTGTTCTTTAATTGAAACAGTCGATGAGACTAGAGTAACTTTTTAACGAGCAACTACTAGAACACACACACACACACACACACACACACACACACACACACACACACACACACACACACACACACACACACACACACACACACACACACACACACACACACACACACACACACACACACACACACACACACACACACACACACACACACACACACACACACACACACACTTTGTTACTATTTGAATTAAACAAAATGCTGAATGAAGTTGGGCTTTTATTTATCAAGCATAGGTATTCAGAGTCTTAATCTCAAGGCAAGTAGCACAGATATATTGAAAATATTTACTAACAACTGAAACAGGAAAATCACTTTATTTTTCCTAAAAGTATAATAGTAATATATATAATATATGATATATAATATACAATATATAATGTATAATGTATGATATATAATGTATAATAGATAATCTATAATCTATAATATATAATATATAATATACAATGTATAATATATATTTATAATATATAATATATAATGTATAATATACAATATATAATGTATAATGTATAATATATAATGTATAATAGATAATGTATAATGTATGATATATAATGTGTAATGTATAATATATAATATTGTTGTGCCCAGCACACTCCACGTTATTATTAAAATTCTGGGCATTTTAACATCCATATTAAATAAAATCAGTATTACTACTACTTTCAAAACTAACAATAGTCTATGGAAATTAGTTCGCCCAAATATTCAAACCCACTTGGAGATAAAAACGGGCATATATAAACTAATATGTAACGACTGTGATAGTTTCTATATTGGCCAGACAGGGAGACCTTTCATCAAAAGATTTCAAGAACACGCACCACGCAAACATTTAAATAACATATATTCACTTGAAAACATTAAGTCAAATTACGCACACCATTTGATTTCAAACAACCATACTTACACGGATTTAAGGTCTAATCTTATACCTTTACATTACTGTAACAAGGGTCACTACATGGACGCATTTGGAGGAGTTTGAAATATACAAAAGTTATAACAGCACGAACAACCATGATGGCATACTGAATGATAAATTGAATTTTAAATCCAACCCACTGTACGACACCGCGTTGCATCTGCTTAGATAAACAACCTGGCAATAACTCGAAGTCCAAATATTCAGTATCCAACCGAACGTTACACGGTGCGCACCGAGTCGGACACGTGTGTTTAAATAATTCACTTTTATGAATTTTAATATCTGACGATCTCTTCCCGAGTGATACGTCTGATGATGGGACATAGTTCCCGAAACGCGTAACAACAAAAACAACGCAACGAAGTCACAGGACGGATTTGAAATAAGGTAATTTATTATCAATAACGTGACTTGGACCATAGTCAATAATGTTTAAATCATTTTTGTATCTGATGTTCACTTACTGTCTTGTGTGTTAAATTCTCCAAGAAGGAAATTTACTTCGATTGTTTAATGTCTTCATTATTCTGGTATTGAACTTTCTCCTCCCCATGACTTTTACAGCAATAATCAGGTTAATTAAACATTGCGACTGTCAGAGCTTGCAGTTGTACAGGTAAACTTTGTACGTTATAAGCACTACTAACTTTTAAGGTGTGTCAGCTATGTTATAACTTCATACTTACTAAAAGTACAAGTTTAAGGTATTTTCAATACATTTTAATTACTTCCCTACGCTCTGTTAGAAATACGTATAATAATAAAACAATACTTAATAAATAAATAATATTTCTAATATTAGAAATTAATGAAACTAATCAAATTTATTTTTCTTCTTCTTCTTTAACTTCCTTGTTAGGACTCTATAACAACGGTCCTACATGCTGTCACTGCACCTCTTCCTTGGCCGACCAATGCTCCTCTTGGTGTTTGGTTGGCTATCTCTTGCCTTTTCACTATAGCCTTGTGTCATCCATTCTTGATACGTCTTCATTTTATATCTTCCTTCTTTCCGCAATCCAAGAATTAATATCTGTTACATTACACGTTTCTCTTATACTACTGTTTGGCAACCTATTGTACCTTGTCTTTTTTAGTACCCTCCGTAATATAGTCAATACAAATTTTAAGATATAAAATTCATTGCGTTCATAATTAAAAGATACAGATAATAGACACATTAAATCGGAGATTTTCACTAATTTGGCTACGATATAAATCCATGAAGTGAAGATGACTATGCCATTGTATATGTCGATATATAATGTCGATATGAGTCGTCCGTTAATTGAATAATACAGTTACGACGGTCTACTGGTACAGTAGATAACAAAATACAAGACACCAGTTACGTCACTAATCACCACCTTTAATTACCAGAATTAAACAGATCGTAATCAAAAAATATGATCTCTTACAACAAATCAAATAAAAATTGTTCACACGCAATAAAAATGTCAACTAATATAAAACACAATTGTATTAAAATTGTCCCGCACAATTATAAAACACATAACACATAACAAATTTTAATATATAAAATTCATTGCGTTCATAATTAAAAGATACAGATAGTAGACACATTAAATATGGGGATTTTTACTAGTTTGGCTAAGATATAAATCCATGAACTGAAGATGACTATGCCATTGTATATGTCGATATATAATGCCGATATGAGTCGTCCGTTAGTTGAATAATACAGTTACGACGGTCTACTGGTACAGTGGAAAGCAAAATACAAGACACCAGTTACGACACTAATCACCACCTTTAATTACCAGAATTAAACAGATCGTAATCAAAAAATATGATCTCTTACAACAAATCAAATAAAAATTGTTCACACGCAATAAAAATGTCAACGAATATAAAACACAATTGTATTAAAATTGTCCCGCACAATTATAAAACACATAACACATAACAAATTTTAATATATAAAATTCATTGCGTTCATAATTAAAAGATACAGATAATAGACACATTAAATATGGGGATTTTTACTAGTTTGGCTAAGATATAAATCCATGAACTGAAGATGACTATGCCATTGTATATGTCGATATATAATGCCGATATGAGTCGTCCGTTAGTTGAATAATACAGTTACGACGGTCTACTGGTACAGTGGAAAGCAAAATACAAGACACCAGTTACGACACTAATCACCACCTTTAATTACCAGAATTAAACAGATCGTAATCAAAAAATATGATCTCTTACAACAAATCAAATAAAAATTGTTCACACGCAATAAAAATGTCAACTAACATAAAACACAATTGTATTAAAATTGTCCCGCACAATTATGAAACACATAACACTTTGCCACAATACTACGAACCGCACTCCAATAAATCGCAACTCAAACGCACTGTGTAATCGCCCGACAATAATTGAAAACTAAGCAGCAGGTATGGGCTATTTATAGTCTGCAGGGTTCCATAATATGCGTTCTTGACAAGCCATCGACAATTCTAGAGGATACGTCAGCGCGACCTTGGCAGAAACACGCACCGTTGGGCTAATTGAGAAGCTTCTAGAACGACACCATCAAACGCACGAGACGTCCTGCATTACGTAATACAGCCTCGCATGGCAAGCGTGACGTTCGCATTACAGCTGCGGAAATAGAGTAGAACAACGTTCTCCAATGTACCAGAACTTTCCGTAATGGCGTAACAGTTTTTCTGCATTACGTAACAATACTGATGGGAGTCCTACTTTAAGTCTGGAACAGGGAACAAAGATTTTGATGTGGGATTTTACTGGAAATGTTATAATGGTGATCGGCGATATAAAACTTCGTTAGATTTTAAAATAACTACTTCTTACAAAGTTATAAGTGTCAACTGTTTCAGAATACAGTAAGCATTAGGAAAACAAAGGTCAAATCGTTAGATGATAAATGTTTGTAAAATATATTAAACGTCTTAGTAGTAGGCTGCGTTTAGTAGAATGTTACAAAGTTAATAAAAGTTTATTAAAAGTTTCGTTGCTTGTCTAGGAATTTTCTTGACCTTTATAGGCTACAGAAGTAACAATTAAGCCAACGTGGAATACTTGAAAAGTCACGTTTTGCACCACTTTGAACGCTACAAGCCCGGGTTGACAGTTCGACTGGACAAATTGTTTGCGACAAACGAGTGGATGTCAAGTGTTCCTCGGAATTACTACCAACACTACAAGAGTACTCTTAGATTGAACTTGCACGAGACTGCTCTGAGCGTACAACGTTTGTCGTAAAGTTTTCCTCAATTGTCGTATTTCCATCCCATGAAGGATTTCAACGTGTCTTAAGGGCACTCGTAACCGTGTCTATGCTTACCATGTTAAATGTATCAATTTTGAGACCCATTATCTCAAAACATGTAAAAGATATGTCTGAAAATTTAGCACGCTGGTAAGCACTTTGTACACTACAAATGCTACTACAATTACTTAGCTATCTCAGTTTCCTGATTTGTTGTAAGTTTTTATGTTTTGCTCTAAAAATTTGCAGTCGTGTATGGTGCTATTGAACGTGAATGTTGCCCGCTGTAACTGATCTTCTGTTTTCTGTATCATTACCTTGTCATCTGCATAAACCAATCCATTTACATGAATATTTTGCTGAAGTGATATTCTTTAAAATTACTTAAACTCTGAAAACATAAACAAAAACTTATTTAAAAAAATAATTTTTTCTTTGCTTGGCCGTAAACGTTTTTTCAGGAAGAAAAAAGAAATTTGTGCACTGATGAAACAACTGCATTAAAAAAAGGGATTATTTTGAAACAAAAGTGTTATTTTATATCAATGACATTGCAGTAAAGTCTGCTGTTGTCAGATGAACTGGAAAATGTTTGCACTGTAACTGTATAAATACGAAGAAATTGCGATCGTAAACATAACCTCGTCTGACAGCAATTTTTTGACATTACATATAAGATATATGTTACATCATGTTATACCATTTAATAATTTGTAGAGATATTATGACTGAAGGTTATCAGTTACCCGTTGAAAATTACCAGAATAAACAAGAAGGCACTAACAAGAGCAAATACATGTGACAACCTTCCAGAATAATGTAGTTATTATAGTTTACAGTGTATTATGTTAATAGAAAACTTTAAGTGTTATAGTACAAGTACAGATGATAAGTGTTGTAACAATTTGTTTAAAATAAATTTTAAATGTATTTATTTTAAATATTAAGAGAGCATTCTGGGGCCGAGAGGAAAGTTTTGAACTAAAAAGACAGGTTATGAATGTTATGTTCTAGCTTTGTTTATCTATATGTATTAGAAGTAGAGCTGAGAAGAATGCAGCTATTAGGAAAATAGAGAGTTTGAGCTATGGATATGTCGAGGAACATTGAGAATATCGTTAATAAAAATAAATAATGAACGAGGAGGAACTAACAAGAAGGAAATTATATGCATTGGGAATTAAAAGTTAAAAACTTAAATATTAAAAAAAATTTAAAAGCAAAGAGGAATACCGCCTGCTCCAAGTCATCTTGCGACGAAACGTTAGGGGAAAATATATAAAGAAGAAAACATTTGCAGCTGCGTAACTTCTGAAGAGGGTGATATAAATGGGTTAGGATTCAAATTTTTATATCTACAACTTCAGAAATACAGTACATTCTCTGTAATCCGACACTGCAGTAGTCCGGCGTTTTTAGGCGGGCGCTGGCGAGCGTGGAGGGGGAAACAAGTCGCTGACCATAGACGTCAGTTGCATCATTAGTCCCTTGCTGTGTAGAGTGTCGTTTATTTGCAGATGTTTTTTTCTTGGTGTAGTTATTTCCCGTGTTTACGTAATTAAAATTGTGAGTGCAAAATGTCGTTACAATTCAAGAGAAAACAAAACATTAACACTACTTCAGAAAAACGAGATTTTAAAAAGACTTGAAAAAGGTGATAAATTAGTTAACCTCGCTAATGAATATGGTGTTGGCCGTGCTACGATACACAAAATAGAAAGGAAAGCGAAAAAAATCAAATTTTTTTCATAAACAATGAAAATAAGAAACGTGAAAGAAAAACATTATAAACGAGCGAGTTCCCTCAAGTTGAAGATAGCCTATACACTTGGTCCCTTCATGAGCGTAATCAACATACGCCTATACATCCTTAAGGAAAAAACAAAATTGTTCTACAGGAGAATTATGGAAAAAAGATGATTCTCAGGTTAGTAAAGTTTGGTTAGAAAAATTCAAAAAGCGTTTAGGAATTCGGCTGTTGAGTACTACGGGGGAAAAACTGTCATGTGATGTCGTCGAACCGAAACAGAAGACGATTGACAGCTTTTTCGTTCCAATGGAATAGTACTGTACATTACTCTGCGAGTTTCTTTTCCTCTACGTTTGACTAAGTTATAAGCATAAAACTAGTATGAATAATTTTAAGAAAAAATAGAAGATAAATTACTATATTTTTAATCCGATGTTTTAATCAGGTATAAGTTCTTTTCATGTTTTACAATTATGTACAATATATGCAAATTTTTGTCATTTCAATGCATTATTTCTAATAACCATCCATTAATCCGGCATTTCCACTATCCGGCACTACCCTGGTTTGATATCTGCAAGATTAGTGACAGTTACTGTACGCCTATAGAGGCTTGTTAACGACCAACCTTCGGAACGAAGATGGTACTTAAAGGAGAAGACGAAATATGACAGGATGTAATTGTTAAAGCCATTTAAATCGCGCAAAAAGTTGTTACAGAATGCAATAGTATTGAATACACAATGTCAATGGAAATGTTACCTCAATGTGTTTACAAGACGATATGTAGTGATTCGGTATCACTGCACTAGAAAAAATCGTGTTAGTACGTAAATAAAATGCCCTGGCTAGATTAATTGCAAGTGGTAATCATTTAGGCCTAACTGCTACTTTCACTTCCAAAGGGGTTGCGTACAAACTTACTGTGCAGTATGGCACCGGTGGTGTTAATGACTTAATGACTTCAACCAACACAGAGAGCCTGTTAATTGTATAACGTCGACTTAGATATTTAACCACGTAGTCAGCGTTGTTTAAGGTGTCTAATAGAGTTCTACAATATATAATGTTTTACTTTCTACACTTAAGAGCTGTTTTTAATGTTTAATTATCCATTGTTACCTTTAATTAAATATTAAATGAGATTTAAATTATTTGCTTCAACTTGAAAACAGTTTCTAAATCGCTAATTGCTTAACACTAGATGCAACCATTACCAGTGCACGGGTTGACAATGATAAAGACCTAAGGCTGTAGTCCAGTGCAATTCGGTTCTTGGCTGTGCAGCTATCTGAAAAAATAAGAAATATTAATAGAATTTCAATAAAGTGACGAATTTTACAAGAATGTGTAGAACGATTTGGAGAACATTGGGGAATAAATATAGAAAAGAAACCCAAATAAAGTTTTATAAAACAATGGCAATACCTACACTACTGTATGGTTCTGAAACTTGGGTCATAAAGAAAAAAGATGAACAGAAAGTACAAACAGCATAAATGAAATTTATGAGATTAGTTAAAAGATGTAATAGATGAGATCATATAAGAAATGAGGAGATAAGAAGTGATTTAGATATTTTTGCAGTTAATGAAAGGATTAAAGAATACAGAAGAAAATGGATTCAACACATAGATAGAATGGAAGAAAATAGAATACCGAAGATGGCAAAAGATTACAACCCTAGAGGCAGAAGAAAAGTTGGTAGGCCTAAGAAAAGTTAGACTGTGGAATAGGAACAGTCCGCTAAAGCCTAAAACCATTAAGAAGATGATGATGATAATAGAATTAATCTGATAAACGTTTTCAGACATTTTGTTAAAACTAATAGACTTTCAAAGTTGTTATAGCTCGTAATCGCTAATAACTTTGGAGGGTTGTCAAATATCTTTTATTTATTTATTTTTTGTTAAAATATATGCTATCTTATTGCGTAGACCTCGTAACAAATTTGTGAAAAAGTATGACGCATGTAATTAACAAGATAATTATTCCACATTTTGTTATAGATGTAAGATGTGCATTAGTCATAGTGAATATATTTCGTTAATTACACAGTGTGCCAGGAGTGACAGTCTGGATTTAGTACTACTCTTTCTGAGCTGTACAAGAACTTAAAAAGGGTGCTTTAAAATGGAAATTGTAAAAATGTTTCAAAAGTTTGTGTTTTATGTTTTTGAATAATAATAGCTCACAGAATATGCATGCAATTTTGTTTTGCGAAATTTTAAGTTTTACACTGTCTTTGAGACATTAAAATTTTGAAGTACTAAGCATTTAAATGTTTGGGGCAGAGAGCCTCACACACTTTTACAGGTCTTAATATTTTATGCTTGTTCTGTAACCATTTGGTTTTCTTATTACGCTGCTTTATGTTTTATATGTTGGCTACACTGCTTGTTGGCTATAATGAAGTCAGCTGTTTCCCTTTCTTGTGGAAGTGTTTGTAATCTTGCTCCAGTATGCCATGTAGTGATATTCGCTGGACTAGAAAAAGAAAATTCTGTGATAAGATACCAAAATCTTGTTCTAACAGTGTTTGTGACAGTATATACCTTATAAGCAACAACAATTATGATGTAAATGTTAGTGAAAGTGAGGTTAGGAACGTCAGTGCCAGTGCAAGCAAACTTGACGACTCCTTTGCATTAAATCAGAGTGCAGGTTTAAAATATTGTTCAGGATACAGACTCATTTCTATGGATATAATTAACAGTATATTATAAAACAGTATATGCTCCACGTGTAAGGTAATTTGAAAATCAGAGAAGAACTTGAGTGTCGCAAAGGTTGGGTTTCAAAGTTAGTAGTTTCATGTGACCTGAAACGTGGACACACGTGTGTAGTTTGATGTGGACAGAATAAAAGTTATTTTACTTCTCTTAATTCAGAAAATAGGCAATTTGAAGTTAATCTTAGGTTAGTATATGAACTGAGATGTCTAGGAAAGAGCCATGCAGCAGGTGAGTTATTTAGTGCTATAATTGACATGCCTCCACCCGTGTCAAATTTTCAGCGTTTCAGTAATATTGTTCATGATGCAGTGTGTGAAGTAGCTGAAGACAGTGTGAAAAGACCATCGAGTGAATGTAAAATTAAAAATGATTGTGATGGAGATGTTGCTGTAACAGTAGATGGTACATGGATGCGTCGTGGCCATGTTTCCAAGTTTGGCGCAGCGTCGATAATTTCAGTTGACAACGGTAACGTTTTGGGTACTAAAGTTTGCAGTAAATATTGCCATGCCTGGTCTCAACATTCAAAGTAGAAGATATAAAGAATGGTATGATACTCGTAAAGATAACTGTGCAGCAAATTATGAAGGTATCAGTGATGGTATGGAAGTGGGAGCAACCTTAAAAAAGTTCAGCCGTTCGGAATCGAAACACGGTTTGAGGTTCATCTAGTTTATTGGTGATGGTGACAGCAGAGCCTGCAAAGCTGTCACTGAAAAAAAAGCTATATGGGAACAAAGAAATAAGAAAATTAATAAATAAAAAATAAGTGCATTGGAGATATCCAGAAAAGGATGGGTAGCAGGGTAAGAAAATTAAGAAATGATATGAAGGGAAAAATTTGATGATGGCAGGGGCTTATCAGGAAAAGGTCGTCTTACTGACAGACAGATAGATTCTCTGCAATATTGTTATGGAAAAGTCATCAGGGATAAAGTTAATAATTTAGATAACATAAAGAAAACAGTACGGGCCACTTTCCTGCATAAAGCTTCATCCGATGATCACCCACAATATTTCTTGTGTCCCAAAGGAGAAAATACAACATGGTGTCAATACAACACCATGCCAGCTGTAGGAAACCCAAACAGAAAAATGTACTTTCATTAGCAATAATTGAAACTATAAAACCCATTTATAAAGATTTTTACAATCTAGAGCTTCTTAAAAAGTATTTGCATAGAAAAACACAAAATGTAAATGAGGCGCTGAATGCAATGATTTGGGAGCGATGCCCTAAGACACATTTGCATCCAGATCTATTGTTGAAACAGCTGTAAAATTTGCAGTAGCTTGTTTCAATGATGACAATATTACAAGGAGTAAAGTTCTAAACAAGTTGGGAATTGCTCCTGGATCTTGATGTGTGACCACACTGCAGAAGCTCTATAAAGCCAGAATTCAGCAGGCAGACTTCAGGGATAAAAGCAGTGACCAACAAGAAAGAAGGCTTAAGACAAGAGCAGCTAAGAGCAAACATGATGAAGAAAATCAAAAGGAAGCTGATTATGGAGCAGGAGAGCACTAACATTACAATAAAACAGGTCAAAAAACAGAATTATGTTACAATTACGCAGCATTTTTGTTTTTTACCGTTTTAACTTCATTTTTATTAATTCAATGTACATTTCCTCATACACTATTCAACCTAATGGCATGAAATTTTTGTGTGTTTCATTTTCATACATGTTAAAACAATTTGAATTATTTATAAATGTCTTATTAAGTCACATATTTATTAAAAAAATTATAATAAGACAGAAATATTGAAAAATATTATTTCAGTAATTAATTTTTTCCAGTTTATGATATAAAATGGGATCAAATATCTGATTAATTCAGTTTGTTACTATTGTTCTTTTCTACAAAAAATATAAAATTCAGGGTAATATGATAACAAATTAATGAGGAAAGGTACATTGTTCATGATGATGTATTAAATTATTTAGAACAATAGATAAACATTTATGGAGAACAAATATTAAAAAAGTGTCCTTTTTTGTGTGCTCTTCTATGATCAGAATATACTAAGAATGTATACCAACTTTTGTTAAGATAGCATTAAAATCATATTTTTTAGACAAATTAAAAAAAATGTGTAATTTTTACGACGCTGTATGTTAATGCCCCCGTACTTAATACCTTTAGTACTTATGACATCCAGAGTTCAGCTGAGGTGTGTATGATGAAGCTTGTCATAAATTATTTATTTAATTTGGAATTTCAACTGTCAATGAATAATTTTATTTTTAATTTATATCTTTGCTTTCCCTATCTATCGCGGTACCACCGTGAACGCATCAAAAGTTCTCAAAATCAAAATACTGTGCAGCATAACGGGTAATGTAGAATGTGTAGCATATTAAGTACATAAATAGATTGAATTACAACTGGCAAAACAGAACAAGGGAGAGGAAAGAGAAAAATAAATAATAAGGGAAAGTAAATCTTCTATTGTAGTGTATTCATTGTTCACAACCTAAATGTACAATACATATGATTTGTAATAAAGTTTTAATAACTAACATACTTAAATTCAATCGATTTCGGTCATAAACCAGCGTCATGACATAAATATACACTGTGGACTTGCGGTCACAATATTGTAACCATACTGTGAGCATAAATCCGGACAGACACCGTTCGTCACAATCTATTACACGTAATGGGGGTGACCTTTTCACTAAAAAACAAATTTATTCAGTTGAAAACGTGAATTTACTAACTTTAAGAAGGACAGTTTTTCTCTTATCGCGAGTGGCTTTGTTGTTTAAGTAAAAGAGAAACAGAATTTGTTTTTTCCAAACGTTCGTTTCATTGTTTTGTTTTGATTTGTCGTTTTCTGTGTAAAATTATGTTTAAATACTTTTCATTAAAGTGAAGGCTTTAAAGGCTTAAGTATAAATTATTATTCTTATTATTTTCGGCTGTACAATCTTTAAAAATTTTCCGGAACCAAATATTACAGAAGTAATTGAATTCTCATCTTCCCCTGCTGCTTATCCATCCAAAGATTTTCAATTTCTCGTTCCCTCAATATAGTCTGAATTTTTTATATCCAGGAGATAGGTGGTTTTCCTCTTTTCCTTCTTCCTGGTGGGGTCCATTCCATAACTCCCCTTGGCAATCTTTCCTGTGCCATTCTTTTCGTGTGTCCATACCATTGTAATTTCTTTGTTTGAATAAAATCAAGAATTGAATTTTTTACGTTCATTCTGTCCTTAATAACTTCATTTCTAATTTTCTCACGTTTGGATTCTCTTGCTGGACGTCTCCAAAAGGCCAACTCTGGTGTTATTAATTTTGTTCTTGTGTGTTTATTAGTAGTCCAAACTTCTGAGCCGTAAATCATGATACTTCTAGCAATGGTTTTAAATATTGTGGTCTTAGTTCTTGAGCATAAATTATTTATTGGTTATTAAAACAAATATACAAAGGTTTTTTTTGTGAGGGTCAGAAAATTTTGACATACAACCAATTTTGACAGTGCTGTTTTGACTGTGTTCCTCAAAATAAATTTATCTGTCATTATGTATACCATTCTTTAAGGAGCTAAAATATTGGTTTTCTGTGGCAGAAAGCAATTTTGTACTGTTACGACGGCCTCCTTGATCGTCGTATGGTAGAGTGAAAAACAAAATACTGTACAAGACACCAAAGAAGTCACTAAAAACCAGCTTTAATTACCACAATTAATAATTTGTAATCAACAAGTTATTCAACAACATTATACTGGTACAATAATTCAAATCAAATTGTCCACACCCAATAATAATGTCAACTAATAGAGTCCCGCACAATAATCACTTTTCATTAATAGCCACTTGAAACGGACTGAATAATCGCCCGAATTAAACTGAAAACTAAGCGGGAGGTGTGGACTATTTATAGTTGAAACGTTTCACTATATGCGTCCTTAACAAGCACTCGAAAACTCTAGGGGATACTTCAGCGCGGCCTTTGCAGAAACACGCGCCGGCTTGGCTAGTTGAGAAGCTGTAGAACGACACTATCGAACCTACGAGACTGTTCCGTATTACGTAACAATACGTTACACATGATATTATTACTTTAATATCTGTACTTAACAATTACACAATATTTTAGCCATAAAAGGCGTTTTGATGAAGTCGTATAAGAGTAACTGGAAGTTCAACCTGGTCGCTTTTGGGCAGTTTCAATAGTAGTACCCGCGTGATTATTACTACAGCTACATACAGGGAAATGAAAAACATTTCATTGATTGTTTAATATCAATTTATACGCTAGAGAAATATTATGCTCTATGAGCTGCAGAGATCGCTAACGGTTTAGAAATAATACATTTATTATTATGTAAATTTCTATGTTAAATAAATTTTTAATTATATAAAAATTACAAAAATCCCGATTTGTCTACTATATCTTTAGTAACTTAATAATAAAATTGTAGAGCATCCAATCATACAAGAAATATTGAAAATTCGAAACGTTCGGATTTAGGATAAATTTCCTTTTACTCTAACACTCTAACGGTGAATTTTTAGAATATTAAAAAAATTTTGAATCTATTTTTTTGGGGTCAAAAATTTTGACGTTTCTAAAACCGAACACTACATTTACAGGGTACTTAAAATTATCTTTAATACCTCACATAAATTTTTGCGACATTTTCAAAACTTTCACCCTCTTTTTGGGCTCTACCGCCAAAAATTATATTTTTTTTTTCAAAAATGAACACTAACACTATATTTAGATTACGTTTTAAATTCCCTTTCATGTGATGCCCCACATGGAATTTTGCGATATTTTCACAACTTTTACCCCTCCATATTTCGCCTTCGCCCCTATTTTTTTTGAGGGATCAATCTCGTAACAATAGGATTCTGTAGGGTAAGAATGTAGATATGTATGTCAAGGTCTACAAAAATCGGTTGATGCTTTCAAAAGGTATCGTTAAGCATACCCCAAATAGACAATCACACTGACAGACTGATAAACAGATAGACACGTAGACAAAACGACAGACAAATGCCAAATGCTCAAGTGAGATCTCGCTTCGGTAGTACAATAAATTGGTTAGTTTCAACACTGTATAAATACGTTTTCTGCACAATTCTGTAAATCAAGAACCTGGAAGATGACAGCTTTGTTCTATCAAAGTGGATGCAAATCAAACTAAGTATATTTACGAAAAGTATGTCCACCATTTCTGATTACTTTAAAAACGACAATAAAATGCTATCTTTGCTTTTTAGGAATTTGAAGGTTGAATACTGCTTTTGAATACTGTCACAAAACAAATGGCGCCAATCGTATCATGTTTGTGGCCCTTAAACGGGTCACTGGGCGAGGACGCCAGTTACGACCTCTGACGGAATGAACATTAATCAAATTAATTCTTCATTTTTAAACTGTTAACAAGTAGGAACAATTCGGTTTTACCAAAAGCATGCATATTAAAATTTTGTGTACATATTAAAAACAATTTGATAATTAATTAGAACATGGAAGTCATGTATGGTTCTCCATACCGATTTTTCACTAGTAAGACTGTTCGTAAAATCTCCTGCTGTTTTCCGTAATCTTCTTGTAGAAAGATTCGAATTTAAATTCATTTTAATGTTTTATTTCTTTTTCGATGTAGGAGGGAAGAACCTTTTGTACTTCTAAAAATATCCTTTTAAACACCGTTTCTTCCGTTTTACCTAGCGTACTTGTTTGATTTGCGTACTAGATCGTGGTGATACAGATATCCTTGTTCCTATGTATTTCTAAAGCTTCCGTAGATGGTTCTAAAGTTTTGTAACCTATTCTCAATGGCGTTTTTGTAATTTACTTCCCACTCTTGGTAATTAAAGTGATAGACCTGCCTTAAAATTTGATTGTCCACAAGTGTCTTCGTTCTAACGGACTGGTTACCTATAAACACAATATTTTAACATTGAAAATGTTTATAAGGACGTTTTGCACATTTGCGGCCGATCGCTGGTGCTTGATCGAAAATGGGAACCGGTGAGTTTCCATAGAAACTACTTCTTTGTTGTCAATAACGTAGAAAATTTTGAATTTTTTGGTAAGTACAATCGAATTGTGTATGAGTATGACAAAACTCACGATATCTCCTTAGTTTACGTCGCTCTTTCTCGTGCACGCACTATCGAAGGCTTATATTTGACGAACAAAATGAATGATTTCAAGTTTTATCACTGCCGAAAGCAAAAGAATTGTCGCGAAGCTTTAGAAACGGAATTTACTCGTTTAGAAAAGAATAGTATGTCATCGATTGTATATCGGTGCCGACGGCGTATTAAAGATAATACGTTAAGTGTCAGGCTGCTGAACATACAAAGCTTGGCTGCGCACCACGAAGATTTAGTATCAGACCCGGTCTTGAACAAGACGGACATACTTACGCTCACTGAGACTTGGATGAAAGACGACGAACAGAGTATGGAGATCCCTGGTTATACGATAGTCGCCAGACATAACAGCTCGTCTACTAGAGCCGGTGGTGTCGCGATTTATGAGTCTATCAAGCCTTATTTGAAGCGTTGTACCCATTTCCAGTTGGATACTACGAGCGCGTCGTACGGTGATGTGTGTTGTGTTCGTGTCGAATTTAAGAATACTCAAGGACTAAATGATAAACTCTACATCATTCTGATGTACGGACGACCAAACATAATTGAAGACGAGTTATTTCGTTTATTTGACGTCGCTCTTTTGCGCTTTAACGTTTATAGCATGCGCAGCTATAAACTTACGTCACGTACCGATGAGTTATACGTACTGGAGCCCGTTAATTATATGTGGTGATTTTAAGTACAACTTGAAACTGCCCGAAGCTGGACGACTGCTCGCATATTTGGAAGAATTTTATTCGGTAAGTTTAGCATCTGATCGAAATATCGTTGCGACCAACCGAAGTGGTCCCATACGCTTCATATTTCACTACGCATCGTCCGATGATTATACTTCCAAGTGAAATCGATGAATCTCAAGGAGAACAGCGAGCTTCTCTCCGTGCGCGCTTATGACTGTGATTACATTTAACTTATAATCTGTACATTGGTAAGTAAAGAAAAATAAATATATATATATTTTTTAGATTTATTGAAGCATTTTCAATGCCCTTGCATTTGTGCAATGCCTGTAAATTTTTTTAATATACTTTGTAGGCTTACAGGCCGGAGTCGATGTTGTTAAAATTCATTCCCGGGCTGTTTGGCTGTGGTCCATTGTTTTCAACAAAAACAGACGTTTCGGCAGTGCTACCGACTGCCATCATCAGTGTAAATTCGAACTTTGCTAACGTAAGGTGGTAGACCGTCTGATGGCGCTGCCGAAACGTCTGTTTTGGTTGAAAACAATGGACTACTGTCAAATAGCCCGGGAATGAACTTTAACAACAATATTTTTTATTTTGTAAAAGAAATCTGTAGCCCTTAAGTTATTACGAAGTTAGTAACAGTAAATATGACCTTTGTTAACTGTTCTTCTCTTTTCTGTACTAATACTTTAGCGGCTGCATAAACCAAGGAAATCACATGTATACTTGCTTGAAGTGATATTTCTGAGTCAACGTTCGTACTCCACATGCGAAATATGTCATATAGGCCTATGTATATGTTAAAATTGACAATAAAACAGGCGCCCTTGTTTAATGTCCCTTTTTTGTGGAAATATCCTCGGTCAGTCTGTTATTTAAATATAAGACAATAAAATTGCAGCCTGCAACGCAAATTGCATGCGCGATCAATTATGTAGGGTATTCGACAGTTGCATCGCCGCTGGCAGTTGCTCTCTTACCGCTTGAATAAACAGTTTGCGGAAACTGAACTGACCGAACTTGCCGAATGTTCATCTACAGCCAGTCGTAGTCATTTTTGGCGTGTACTGTTAACCAGAACTTTCCAAATGTTTACTGTGTCATTTCGACGACCTGATTCCTTCAAAGGGACTCTGAATTTTCTTATGGGCTGTCCTCGTCATTACCAATGTTTCACTGGTATGTTTCAGTACTAGAATAGAAGCTTTCCTATAACGTGTTATACGTGTATCACTTCTTGTTCTTGTATTGCTACAATGAATACACTGTTCAAAAAATAAATTGTTTTATCTCTTATTTTCGTCTACTTACGGTTTTTCTTTTATGCCACAAAATATACCATCCCTCAAAACAATCACATTAGTACTTACCTACATTATACGTACGAATGCGCCCTTTTGTGTACTGCATCTGCTCTCAGAATGTGTTTATACTTGCTTACAGGACGACGTGCTCAGTAAGAACATTACAATGAAGACTTATTCTAATTGCCTCAAGTCATTGCCTTTTTTCTCTCCAAGTCATTACCATTTACTTGTTTCAGATCCCTCGCTCCTATTGGGCCCCCTGCTTTTCTCTGTGTACGTTAATGACGAGCCTAAGTTCCCGGGAGCCAGACTGGCCATGTTAATTGACGACATGGCGCTGTATACCGTCGATCGTAGTGCTGAAGTGGCAATTTTGTGGCTCCAAGTCCAGCTTGATGGATACGTTGAGTGGGCAGAGAAATGGAGGGTTGCCACCAACGCGGCCGAAGCACAGCCGTAATCTTCTCCAGACGCATAAGGATCTCTTCCCTGGTCTCGAGAACTTAAATAACTCGGGCTGCACCTAGATCGGCTCTTACCTGGCGGACACACTCTAAGCAAGTAGCCCGCAAGACCTCTCATCGTCTTTATCAACTCCGTCCACTGCTTTGCAGCAACTCAATGACGGTTGCGCTAGGCGTGCAAATTATAACATTTATAATTATTGCTTTACAAATAATATATAAATTTTGTGTGTGTAAATGATAAAGGGTATTGGAGAAAGACGTAAAAGTGGAGTTTAAATTAATAACAACGTTTCTCACAAATTCAGTGTAAACATTTATTTTTGACATCTAACCTGACCTGACATCTAACAAAAACATCCGAGAATCCCTGCGTGTCCGTTCCCTGGACGCCACTATACGGAAACTGTCCCGAAAATTCTATCGCCGAACCACCCGCTTCCAGGACAACCACCTTATTAGCGCCCTCGATCGCTACCAATCTGTGCCAGGTGAATCTTGGGCCCGGCCTCGGCGTACACTCACCCTCAATTAGATAACTAATTGAAACCCCACGGCCGCTAGCAGGCCACACCCTTAACATCCAGTTCACCTGTGGTACCTGCGGCAGCAGCTCTATTTGAAGCTAGCACACGAGCGGGTGACGGGCATACCTTTCGTCCCGCATAGCTCCACTTGTTGACTCCATCCTTTCAAAGTTCTAATTCAATTTTAAACTTCGCGAACAACAGATAAAAAGTTAGCACTTGTCTATAAATTATTTAACAGGTACTCAGTTCGCTAATATTACTGTCCAATGTGGACACATTATTATTCTATGATTTAATGATCAGAAACACGTTTTACACTAAATTTAAGTTTAATTAAAATAAATTGAGTTAAATATCAACTAAAAATAAAATAGAAGCAGTAAACATATTTTAAAGTGAGACGGCTTATTCAGCGCGTTCAGTGTTAATAGATGTTTTACTGATACAATTCGCCTTTATTACACTACGCAACTGATTTCAAGCTTACATGAAACTAGTTGGATGGTAGTAAAAGCAGGCTCCAAGTGCTGTGCAGTCAGTTGCAGAGTAAACATGGTGTCTATGCTACTATTATAAAGAGGGTAAAATTTGTTTGTACCGTTGTCTGGGCTAACCTCAGAAACTACTGATCCGATAAAAAATGTTTTTCACCACCGTGTTTCTTGAAGTTTGAGGATGGTTTTAGACATTAATTTGAACCAATAACTTTAATAATTTTCAAGAACTGAGATTTAAAACGGTCCCGTCATGAAATTTTTTTCAATCAGTTGCGTAGTGTAATAAAGACCTTACGTGTCGTAACGAGCGTCTAATATTGTATTCTGTAGAGACGTTGCTTTTGAACGTGGACGTAACATTGAGTAAGATCGTGTGATGGGCGAGAATTGTCCCATTCGTAGTTACACGGTAAATGACCGCACAATTCGTGCAGCAACCACTATAGGGGGAGAGCAGGGAGACTAAAAGCTTACTAATTGTGTGTACAGAGTATATGTAGTAGTAAATTGTCGACACTAACGGCAATTGTCGACAGTCGTTATCGCAGTTACCGTAGACGCGTTTGAATCTCTGAAGCGTCCTGTTTTTGTACTTTAGTGCATTTTAATTCAGTGCCAGAAATACCAATAAAGTATGTAAAATAAATTTGTTTAAGGAAGTTACATTTGAAAAAAGAAGCCAACGTATGTAGAACTAGCTAATAATAAAGCTAGAGCAAAAAATGTTTGTGTTTTGTTTGGATTGTGAGTGATGTGTTGTGCGCTTTTGTTACTTTAAAACCGATGGAGATAATAATTCTTGTTGTTGTAATTTTGGCCCCATTTGGATTTTGAGTGAGAAACATTTTAAACGATTTTTATGAAAATCCTTTCACAGGAAAAAATGTCAATTATTTTTAATTTTGTTGCTTTTACAATTTATAATTATTAATTTTTCTTTTTACACGAACAGGCCAGCCGTGGACCACGCGAATATCATTTTTCTTTTCTTCTCCTGCCAGAAGGCCCTCATTCGCACACTATGCGCCGCCTTCCTTTTCACTGTCCACCCCTTTCTCGTCTTTTTCTCACCGCAGAGAACCTCAAGATTTTGAATTTTGTTTCTGTATGTATTGCTATCTACACAGTCGTTCAAAGAGATACCCAGTTTCATCATTTTCTCCTTGAGTTTTTTGGTGCATCCGTTCAGACTGGAAAGTTGCCAAATATAGTTGAAAATTTGTTAATTTAATCTGAACCGATCTATCCGAACCATACGTGTGTCCAAGGAAGTTCAGTCTTTGCCTTTTTAAAGCCGTTTCCAGATCTTGCAGATTCCAGTACAGCTCTTCTTTGGGTCTATGCCTGTACCCATCTTCGGTTTTCTTGGGGCCATAAATTTTCCAAAAAATTTTTGTTTAATTTTAAGAAGATATTCCAAATTTTGAAAGCACTTTGTTTCCACTCCATACATAATCACCGGCTTGATCAAAGTGCTATAATGGCGGACTTTTGCACTTCTGAAAAGGTTTTTCTTTCCGTACAGTTCCTGGGTTAGAGTAAAGACCTTTGCTAATTTCATTTTTCTTATCTTAAAAGATTATTTATCAATTATAATTTTAAAAATAATACATTAATTTTGTGTGTGTAAATTTTAAAGGGTATTAAAGAAAGACGTAAAAGTGGAGTTTAAATTAATAACACTGTTTCTAACAAATTTAATGTAAACATTTATTCATGAAAACTGGGAATGAAATCAGTACTTCTACGTCACACTAACCTATCTGTATAATTATACAGGCTGCCCGATGAGGGATGGGACATACTTCAGGAATGCGTTCTCCAAGTTGAAATGAAGACGAAATTTCAAATAAACGCTTTTTTTCGATTTATGTCTTGTGGAAAATTTCACTTTTCTTTCTGCTACAAGGCTACAATTTGCCCTACTGAATTTCTTGGAACTTAAATTAAAAGTTTACATTTTAAATTTAATAGTTCTACATGATTTTTGACCTGAAAATTTGAAAAAAGAAGGCCCCAAAACACTCTATCTTGGGTACTTTTGTAGAAAAGTTTTGTAAATTTTAAAAAATTGGTGTCGACAAACACAATTTTTCGGGTTTTACGTAAATTTACTTGTTTAGATTGCCAATAAGTAAATATAAGTTTGTAATACAATTTATAAAAAATCGGTATGGAGAACCATACATGACTTCCATGTTGTAAGATTTAGGTTTAAAATAATTTACTTGAATTCGGTTCGGTAATTTCTAAAAAAATATCGCCCACCCTCAAACTAATTTCAGTATTTATAGATATTTTTGTTATTATGGGGTAGTCGTTTAATATAATGTTATTTTCAGTCACTTTATCCATAAAAATTAGGTAGGCTTACTTTATTCTTATAAAGAAACCGAACTACGCAGATAATCATCCCTCCTCCGAAGCGCTCCGAAGTCACTCATGGACCCTGAGCATCTTGCAGAGGGTTCATTCCCTAAAGACGAAAAGTCTGTCTATGAACCGTTCCTTTGTAAACACGTGCAGTTACACTGCCCAGCGATCCACAGGAAGCAAATCGCTATCCACGCTGGACTCTTTTTCGGCTTGCACGCGTTGTGTTGGTGTGGGTTTCGGCACTTTCCATTTAAAAAGCGTGCAAATGTAAGAAAATAAACATGAGTGAGGCCAGAAATAACGCGAATTGTGTGTATGTGTGTCTTGCCTGGCTTTTTATTGCGGTAATCATAATAATAAAATGGAAACGTAAACATTACATAATTGAGATATGCTTGCCTGGCACGAACGATATATTTTCTCTCATACATGATTTAAATTAAAATGAAAAAATATAGAATTTTGTTAAAGTTAAATGAAATGTTTCCATAGAAACTACTTCTTTGTTGTGAATAATGTAGTACACATGTAAAACTTATAAAAATTTACCTCCTCCAACTACCATTTTAATTTATAAAAAAGTTACCCCATCCCCTCTTCAACTACCATTTTTATTTATAGATATTTCATCTACCTTTCTACAGTGGATTATTATGACCTTCTTTTCAGGATACTTTATTTATCAAAATTAAGCACTTTACTCTTGTTTAAACGTAAAACGTTGCAGGTAAACTACCCCTTCCCCTTAACCGATCTTTACCAAAAACAACAGGCCTTGAGTCCTCTACAATTCATAGCTGTATGCAAAACATTATTTGATTCTGTTTGAATTTGCGGCTGTTATCGTTTGCCATAGAAAAAATTCTACACACAGACACTTTTCGAAAAATGACTTTCTTCAGGTTTTGATGGTAGTACAATCAGAATCTGCCGTTATCTCGAACACGATTTTTCGGCATGACCATACTTCCATTTCCTTATGGAACATGGAAGTAAAAATTGAACTGTAAAAAATTTTATGCATGTAAAGTCAGTAAGAAAGAAATGATCGTTGATAATGCTTAGTGAATTTTCTGACCAGACACTAGCATATTATGATAATATAATACGCTATTGTGGTATTGATTATATTAAAAAAAGTAACAGCAACTCAGGTCTGCCAGGTATAAAATGATTTTTAAATCAAAGTTTATGATCACCTTTGACTTAAAACTCTTATACGACATATTATGATTGGTATTGTTGATACAGTGTTCCTGAAGAAAAAAAATTAATTTTGTTCTTCGTTGCTTAAAACAAAAAAAAAACGTTTATGTTGACGTGTAAAATAAGAAACACGTATACGTAAAATCAAGTAGGTCTATTTAGGGGTATAAATTATTTTAAGGAAGCTCCACGTTCAGGGTGCCAAATATAAATAAATTTGGGGTGCTAATAATATTTGTTATAAAGAAGCTACTCGTTGTTGCCCCAAATATAAAGTTTCCGTTGGGCGCCAGAGATGAGTATCTCAGGGTTCATTAAATAATGACTCTATCGTTCAGATGCTAATAATATTATATATTGACTCAACTATTCTACAGACGTGTAAATTGAATTTCGCAATGCACTGATTATCAAGATTACCATTAATTATAAGACATAAATATTTTTATCGATACCATATATTAATACACCTCATAATATTTCATCATTTTTAATTATTTGTAAGCTATAAATTTACTTAATTGATTCCAAGCATTATTATATCTTATTTAATTTCATTACGTTCTCGTTCTACAAACTTAATTTGCTACTTTATACATTCACATATCTAGCTTGGTATCCCTCCTGTCATATCATATCACATAAAATACATTGTTTAGTATCTGAACGAAATGTGGGGTCTTTTAGAATGAGATGAGTATGAGTTTGGTAGACATTCAACTACTATATGTTCA
Source organism: Magicicada septendecula (assembly GCA_034769895.1). NCBI lineage: Eukaryota > Metazoa > Arthropoda > Insecta > Hemiptera > Cicadidae > Magicicada > Magicicada septendecula. Next base: position 74,783,626 of record CM068373.1, on the reverse strand, counting down.
GATTAATTGACTTATGAATGGTGTCATTATGATCTACTGTTACTTTTTAGCAGGGTCCATCCTGAATGATCGGCTTGTCCACACTATACACTGCACTTATTGACACTTACATTTTATCACTTTGCTCTGCTTTTGGTACAACACACATTCGTGGTTGTTAACTATCGTCGCGCACAGATATAGATATATACTTCTTGACTCTTACTTCCGCGCACATAACTAAGTAATACTTCTTTGCAAATAGCTCGCGTACAGATATATAATAATACTCACACGGCTTTCGCGATAGTTTATTTAGTTCTTTACTTATACTCCATTATGACGCTCTATACACTATTTACACGTTTGGCGTTAACGTTGCCGTTCTAGTTACATTGATTGAACAATTAAGTTATTCTGCGGAGCGACATAGATTCTCCGTTGTCTATGACAGAATTTAACTTGCGATTTCCTCTTTTTCTCTTCAACTATTCTCTTTTTATAGTTTTCTCGTAGATACCCACTCTCCTGTCGTAAGTGAATCCATTTCCATTGGTTCTAGTTTGAATTTTGGCCCGGTACATTTGAATGTACCCGGTCATATATCGCTATTTTTTCGCGCGCTGTACTGACGCTTTTTTCTATTGAGTATGTGTCTGCTGGCGCGTTTCTTCACCGCGTGGCAGTTAACTTGTTAAAAAAATGGTACTTTTTAAAATTCGCACCTTATCTTGGGTTGTCGGCTATTGTCTTTTGGAGGGCGCTGCCTCGTCTTTCTAACGGGACTTGTGCGTTTTTTGCAGTTTTGAACATACAAAGCATTTTATGTTTTTATGACATGCAGGGTATGGATGTACACTGTATTTTTATTTTGGCCGTCGCCAGTCTGTCGGCGCATTGGGCCTCGCCTTATTCATTCTTATTCTACACATTTTCCTTTTTACATACATGAAAATTTCTTACTTACTATTACTATTCATAATTCATTTCTATTATTTATGATTGTACATAATATGTGCTGAATTAATGATTTGTAAAGTTATGTTGCAGGGATTACAAAAATTACATACAAAACCTTCTCCGTCCATGAAATACGATTGTAGCTATCTTACTGGACCTTACATGTTATTGTAAACAAATAATGATTCCACTGATTGAATTGTCACTCGTCACATAGAACGTTTTAATAATATTTGAATAATAAATGTACCCTAGGTATAGATCTAGAGATGGTAGACCTGAATATCGGTATGGAGAACCATGCATAACTTCTATGTTCCAAGATTTATATTAAAAACCATTTACGTGAATTCAGTTCGATAATTTCTAAAAAAGTATCTCCCACCCTCAAACAATTTTCACTATTTATAGATATTTTTGTTCTTATGGGGTAGTCGTTTAATATAATTTTATTTTCGAGTCACTTTATCTTTAAAATTTAGGTACTTTATTCATATAAAGAAACTAAACTACGCAGGTTATCATCCCTCCCCCTCAGCCGATCTCCATCATTAATGATATTTACACTTTCATAGAGTAATAGTTTTATCATATGTACTTTCTAAGGCATCTCATCCTATAAAATTAAATTAACTTTACTTGATTTCAGGACAGCAATTTTTAAAAAATCACCCCTCAATCTTCAACTACCCACTCCATTTATAATTATCTCATTTACCATTTTACAGTGGATTAATATGACTTTGTTTTCGGGGCACTTATTTATTGAAATGAAGTACTTTACTCTTGTTAAAACACAAAACAATGCAGGTGAACTATCTCTCCTTCCTAACCGAACAACCTGGTTGCCTGACAACAAAATTGTTTTATTTTTAACAATTACCATTGTTTGAAAAAGTTTAAATGAATTTTCAGTGAAATTTAAATGCAAAAAATAACTCACAATAACTATTTTGTTAGGAAAAATTAAAATTTGAAACGGCTTGTACTATTTTATAATACAGTACTTCGAAGCAGGTACAATGTGGGTGCGTTTCTTCGTTCAAAAAAAAAAATTTCAAATTAGTTCGTGGGCGCGTCAAACCTTAACGACAGGCGTAGGGTTGCCGACTGCTGCTGCAGACTATTAAAGAATGGTCCAACTTTTCATATTTTATCTCCCAAAGTCACCCCCCCATTGCTTTCTGGATCCGCCCCTGTGCCGAATACTTCATTCTTAACACTAATAAAGTTAATTATTAACACCTAAATTGTGATTGGCAGAAATTTATTCTAATGAATGATTTCGGACTACACAGTAATAGATATTTTTGCGTCCGTTCAAAGATCAGATTTCGAGGGTTAGTGTGTATAGGAACATTAGGAAAGACGGGTTTGTTAGCGTAGGCTGTATCAGAGTTAACGATAATCAGAAATTTTATGACACCAACTCAATAAATCTTTCTGAACTTTGACTTTCAAAAGCTTTTTTCGATATAATATCTTTCATGGGCGCATTATTATTGATAGTAATAGACTTTTTTTTAATTTTCTCTATAAAGTTGCAAACTTCAACACTTCAACAGTTTTACAAAGAACAAACAAAAGGCACTTTTCTCTAATCCAATAAACTCACTTTACTGTCAAAAACCTCTTCGGAAACCATCAGTTTTCTTTTCTTGGTTTTAAAAGTTATTAAATATAATTAAATTAATGCAGCCAGCTTAAACACTTTTCAAAGCTTTTAATAATTAAAGACTTTTAATTTTAACAACATTTTTATAAAATGTCAGTGGCGGCCCGTGCTTAGGTTGCACGGTTGCACAACCCCCATTAAATCCCCAATTGTATTTTAAATTATAGTATTATGAATAAAACAATAACTAATAATAGTGTTTTTACGCTAAATAATCGTAATTAATCATTTGTCGATTGAAAAGCGCAGAGCAATACTAAAAACCGTACACGCTCTTGCCACGGTGTACATGGCAAGTGTGCACCAACTGTGACGCGCTTTGTATATGGGGAAATGCACTGGAGTAGTGCTGTGGCTGGGTAACTGGGGTGCTCTTATTGCAACGATATAATCTCGCTTGGTGTGATTAGGGACTGCAAACCCCGCTTGTTCGTTACTGCGCCACCAGTCTGTTAGTAAATAACACGTGGTGCGACAGGTAGGAATTAGTAAGTTTATGTTGTTATGCTACTTGAGTTAGTTAGTGTCGGTCGAATTTTTTCTGAATTTCGTTGTTAGTGTCAGTCAAGTGTCAGTCCAATTCATCGTTAAACGTAAACAGTAGTACGTATAAAGGATTAAGGTTTCATAGTGTAAGATATTTATTATATTTAACTGGTAGGACGCAATGAATTCTGTCGTAAACGTAACGAAAACGCTGTTCCGTTACGTCATATTGAGATAAATAATTAAATTACGAGAGTAGGTAGGCTACACCAGATTTTTCAAATTTAGTCAAAATGTAAAATCAGGTAACAGAATATTTAATCGTAAATTTAAAAAAGATTTATACAATAAATATTCATGGTTATGTGGGTGACACTAAAATTGCATTATTTTTTTTCCTTACGTATTGTTTGGAGGGGACGAGACTTGGGGATTTTCTGTTCAGATAATAAAACAATTTAGAACCATCCAACCCAACTGCAACCCCCAAATTTTTCAACCACCAGCCGCCACTGTAAATGTGAATTTTATTTAAAAAATTAAGTAGAACAACCACTGTTAAACGTCAAGAATCAAGTAGTATGTTTATTTTAAAATAGTCCGTTGGATTTTAAATAACGATTTTCATTAAATTTTAATTTTAAACAGTAAATGTGCGTACCCTACGCATAACCAGTTTTTACGTTACCTTATGTCTATCTTTACAGATTTGTTAGTTTGATACTTAGAAGTAACTACATTTTACAGCGTTAGACCAGGTTTTACACTGTTTTAAAAATTCCAAAATGTATTGTTTTAGTGTTGCCAAAATCACTTGTTTCAGTAAAAAGTTTCACCGTTTTACCGTATAAGATCTGATTGTTGTGAAGTAGCTGGTTAGTGATTAACCGGAACTGTACCTTTATCCGATCCTGCAGAACATTTCTAATTTTTTTAATATGCGATTGTATCGATATATTACGATGTGGAAAAGGACAAGTCTACTAATTGTATATTGTCCTACGTCTTAATGCAAATCAAAAATACGAGTTGTTTTCATTTGTGAGGTTAGGTGACAATGGTATTTAGTTTTTAGTTTACTGCTGAAATAAACAAAAGTCATGGTAGATGGAAACATAACGTTTATTGTGTATATACAATGCTTATAACACAGTAATACTTAAAATACAGAACCTAACGATTTTGAGTTGGGAAATTAACAAAACTACAACAGCAAATGTAAACTGCAAAATACAAATATTTATGCTATTTCTTTTACGAAGTTGCTAAACTGCTACAATTTTTTGTTCAAACAAAGCTTTTCGTCATCTCTGACATCATCAGGTCTTGAACAACGTCTGTCTCCTGTGCGTTGTAGGCTTTTATACTTTTAGGACAAAGCTTTTAGGAGGGGCCCAAAGTATAAAAGCCTACAACGCACAGGAGACAGACGTTGTTCAAGACCTGATGATGTCTGAACAAAAAATTGTAGCAGTTTATCAACTTCATAAAAGAAATAGTAAGGATGGCTGCTAATTCAAATAATACGGAGAATAAATATTTATGGCTAATGGAAAACACAAAAAAACAATGTATTAAGGAATGACAACATACGCTCTACATTTGTACATAATGGACGTTTCTTTTTAAGCCACAAAACGAGTACTTGTAGAGAAATTAATATTACCGATAAAACGAGTTCTTCCACAAAAAAAGTGACATGCCACAAACGTGACCCTCCCTTACTTTTGAATTCGGCCGTTTTGCAGAGATCTATTCAAAGGACGAGTATTAATGCAAAAAAAAAAGAATACTACTGGAAACAGGATTTTTGATGCAAACCGAGGTCTGCCACAAAAAAGAGACATGTATAGCAATAGGCAAGGGGGCCACCCCGCCTTACTTTCGAGTTGGGTTTTCTCGTACTTCCTGCAAAAAAAAAAAGAGATCTGCTTTACACTCGTATCGTTTTCCACGTTCTGTTTCAGTTCTTTTGTTACCTAACAACAACATTTGGCGTCACAGGTACGCAACTCTACTATACTACAGGTACAATATTTTTCCCTTTTTCAGAACGACTAACAACACCAACAACAATAGTCACCCAACTATTTCCCGACATAAAAATTTAAATTTGTATAATTCTTTTACTCGTAACAACATGAAATTATGTGCGACATTCACTAAACATCGAAACCAAACAATCGCATTATCGAAATATCGAAAATGACTGCAGGATCAGATAAAGGTAGAGTACTGATTAACGTTTATATTGTGTTGGATATTGCTTACAAATTACATATGACTCACCAGATTCATCTTTAAGAACAAACTAGGTGACAGAAGTAAAAAAAAACTGTTCTTTTTTTAGGAAAAATAACACGTTTTGGCTTTTCTATCACAGTATAGAAATATTGTACGATTTTGAAGTCAGGAGTATTAAATACACAAATTATAGTACCATATCTGTGTCGCTACTGTAATCGTTTAAACATACAGTCAACACTCAGAAAACGCTGTGTTCACGCGTGTGATATGTAGGCATATCTATACATAGCGGCATGTGCAATTTAGTTTCACTTTTTCATTTATGAAGCTGCATTTTTCTGAACTCTGTTGGTATTGCTTCTTTCTTATCAAAGAATAGGAGGTATTTTAGATATCTGAGGTATTTTGAAAGCAGTAGCGTGGCGTCCATGTAACCGCTGTTGCCGGCGAAAAACAGTACTGGAAATAAGAGAAAATAATATTAATTATATCTCAGAATAAATACTTTAGGAAGCCAAAGGTTGGTAAATGGTCTGAGGGGCTGAGGGGTTGCTGGTGCTCTCTCAGTATCAAAACTCTGAGAAATGCTCACTGATTTCTGACAAATAAGTCAGTGTCCGAGATATCGGATCAGCTCTGCCAACAAGTCCTACTCCCACGTCCTCGAAGACATAACTTGTTTATGTCGCGTGGCTTCCGGGCAATGCTTGGCGTGCAATGGGTGTAAGTTAGATAGCTAATAGGAGAGGGCAAATGGCGGGTTTCCGGCGCCTTAAAACTGGAACATACCAGCTAAGGGAGTAAACCCTGATAAAAAAATCAGGCAGGTCAAGAGGCCTAGAGATGGCAGCCCCATCACTTGACTTATCCAGCTTCAGATTGGTACCCTGTACTCGAGAAAATTTAAAAATACTCGTAATTCTCACAAAGTAAAGCCGGCCGGATGAATATAAATAAAGATGGAAAATACCCAAAAAAATACTTAACTACAACCCAAGAGGGAAAAGAGATATAGGAAGACCACGAAAACGGTAGTCGTAAGTTTGTGAGAACGGAACATGCAAATACCTAATACTTGTAGTGCAGCAGAAGAAGAGAAGAAGAAAAAGAAGAAATACTTTAGTTATAGAATAATTTGAAATTCGAACAATATTAGTAGGGAAACTTGAAGAAAAGCGTAGCATTGCTTTGGAACTGCTGGGCACTTGCACCGTCTTGCGTTGCCGGCTCAGACATCACCAATGTTTTACTGTGAACGGTCATTGACCTCGTAGTAGTGTCATTGTACAAACTGTGGAGAGGGAGACACACTCGCCCACCCAATGTATTGCCGCTGTATAAACCGGCAAAACGCTCAGTTAGCAGCTATATTAGTTTCGGAAGCAACGTGCAGCAGTTACTGCCTACCTATTTGTGTTTTTTTCGTTTAGTTATGTGTTCCTTTGTTTGTCTTTATTATTTTTAATTCGATCATTTGTGTTCTGATTTATTCTTTAGAGTCAGATCCCGTTGAACCGGGATCCTCTTCTTCTGACAGCGAATGATAGAAAATAATCTAAAAAATATTTTGGCTCTAAAAAAATATTTTGTCCCTAAAATGAACACTGGGTACTAGAAAAAAGTAGAATTAATTTTTTTACTTCCATATTCCTTAAGGAAATGGAAGTATGGTGATGGAAAAAAAAATCGTGTTCGAGATTATTGCAGATTCTGATTGTACTACACTCAAAACATGAAAAAAAGTCGTTTTCCGAAAAGTGTCTGTGTGTCTGTGTGTCTGTCTGTGTGTCTGTCTGTCTATCTGTGTGTAGATTTTTTTTCTATGGCAAACGATAACTGCCGCAAATTCAAACAGAATCAAATAATGTTTCGCATACAGCCCTGAATTGTAGAGTTCTCAAGACCTATTGTTTTTGGTGAAGATCGGTTAAGGGAAAGGGGTAGTTTACCAGTAAAGTTTTATGTTTTAACAAGGGTATTTCCTATCGCAAACGATAACAGCCGCAAATTCAAACAGAATCAAAAGATTATTTGCATACAGCCCTAAATTGCAGAGTTCTCAAGACCTATTTTTTTGGTGAAGATCGGTTAAGGGAAAGGGGTAGTTTACCTGCAGCGTTTTTTTATCAAGGGTATTTTCTATGGCAAACGATAACAGCCGCAATTTCAAACACAATCAAATAATTTGTTGCATACAGCCGTGATTTTTAGAGTACTCAAGACCTATTGTTTTGGTGAAGATCGGTTGAGGGGAAGGGGTAGTTTACCTGCAACATTTTTTATCAAGCGTATTTTCTATGGCAAACGATAACTGCCGCAAATTCAAACAGAATCAAATAATTTTTTGCATACATCACTGAATTGTAGAGGACTCGAGGCCTTTTGATTTTGGTGAAGATCGGTTAAGGGGAAGGGGTAGTTTACCTGCAACCTTTTACGTTTTAACAAGAGTAAAGTACTTGAAAATTCATTTAAACTTTTTCAAACAATGGTAATTGTTAAAAATAAAATTTTCCAGGCAATAAAATTATAATTTTTTCATTTTAATGTAAATCTGTACATAGTATAAAGTAAAGTCGGTCCGTTTTCTCTCTGTGTTTGAAATCGCTAATCTCAGGAAGTACTGAACGGATTTTATTCAAGTTTTCGGCAATAGATAGAGTGTCTATCGAGGAACATTTATGTGTATAATTAATACATATATGTTGTACATTAGCTTAGCTATCACGGTTTATGTCAAGTAAGTGGTATAGTTTACATCTTATATATAAAAATGAATGTTTCTTTGTTTGTCCCGTATGCGTTCCTATACCATTCATCCGATTGTGATGAAACTTCGGTGAGTTGTTGTGCGCACGTCCGCGAAGGTTTCTTCCACATCTCCTCCTAAACCACTGTACCGATTTCAACCAAAACTTGGCACAAATATTTTACGCAACGGGAGAACCAACATAGGATAGGTGTTTTTTCGATGGGGTCCTTTTGGGGGTTCTTTGGGGTCTTCCACATCGCCTCCTAAACCACTGGACCGATTTCAACCAAACTTGGCACAAATATTTTACGCAAAGGGAGAACCAACATAGGACAAGTGTTTTTTTCGATACGATCCTTTGGGGGGTCCTTTGGGGTCTTCTACGTCTCCACCTAAACCAATGGACCGATTTCAACCAAACTTGGCACAAATATTTTACGCAACGGGAGAACCAACATAGGACAGGTGTTTTTTTCAATACGATCCTCTGGGGGGTCCTTTGCGGTCTTAAAACTATTAGATCTGGTTACTATGGCAACCCAATAGAATAGATTCTGTTCTAAATATATTATCGCATTAAATTGAAGACCACGCGAAGGAAGTTGTGGGCAACAGCTATTTATTTTTAAGAAGCCTACTTTAATTAAACTTTATTAATTAAACTAACATTTTCATTACGTACAACGTGAAACTCCGTAGCGAAGCACGGGTATTCTGCTAGTCATGTATAAGAGAAAATATATCGTGCGTGGCAGGCAAGCATATCTCAGTTATGTACTGTTTACGTTTCCATTTTATTATTATCACTACCGCAATAAAAAGCCAGGCAAGACACACATACACACAATTCGCGTTATTTCTGGCCTCATTCATGTTTATTTTCTTACATTTGCACGGTTTTTAAATGGAAAGTGCCGAACCCATACCAACATAATGCATGCAAGCCGAAAAAGTGTCCAGCGTGGATAGCGATTTGCTTCCTGTGGATCGCTGGGCAGTGTAACTGCACGTGTTTACAGAGGAACGATTCATAGACAGACTTTTCGTCTTTAGGGAATGAACCCTCTGCAAGATGCTGAGGGTCCATGAGTGACTTCGGAGCGCTCCTTCTTTTCCGCGTGTTTGTTCTGTGAAACGTACACTATAGATTCGCAGCTTTATTCTAAGCAACGCTCAATAGGAAATGTTGAAAATTTTTGTCCACGGTGAACCCTCATACACACTAAACCTGCTCTGATGTTTTAATTACCAACATCATAATATTAAAACTTTGGAAACTTGAGCACTACTTAATGGAGATCAATCATTAACTTATACAAGCCATTAATTTTATGCATATTTTTTATATATATGTGTACAACGTTATTGGCAACAAAGAAGTAGTTTTTGTTAAAATTCCTTCCCGGGGTATTTGGCCGTAGTCCAATGTTTTCTACAAAACCAGACGTTTCGGCAATACCATTGACTTCCATCATCAGTGAAAATCGAGTGCGATAACGTGAGGTGGTATATGTTAGTGACCACAGTACTGTGGTTAAGGCTGAAGCAGTAAGTAGAAAGAAGTAGTTTCTATGGTAATATTTCATTTCGAAAATGATTTTAAAATAAATCTTAGAATATGGAAGTCATGTATGGTTCTCCATACTGCAACACATCTTTTTATGATTTCTTTCATTATGGATTATGAGTTTTACATGGACCTGGTTAGGGTATACCATGCCAACACTTACCTGCAGTATATGGTACTTTTCTGCTTTGCCGGCTATTAGGTGTGGGATTTGGGCTTATTAGGTATCAGGTAACGAGTTGGGACGATGTGTTTTCAAAAGAATTATTTCAGGAAGCTGAGTTGTATAAATTGTGAATAAATGAAAACAACCTTTTTAGTCTATCTTTCCAAAGATTATAATTGTCACCCTCAAGGTGCTTATCTTTAAACAAATCATAATAATAAAAAGAATTTCAAATATTTAACACAATTTACGGCGGGTTCCACTAATTTATATTCTTTCTTGAATATTACTTTACACATATTTTCTCTAGTGATATATTGTTATAATGCTTACGTCTAACAATCACATATTAAAATCATATATCTTAGTACATCATTTATAAGTTCCTGAAAATAAGACATACAATACACAGTATATACACAAAACATATAACATGGAAATATACACACATATATGGGCAGTTTCACACTGTCTGCCTGTAATTATAATTCATTTATAAAAAATCATTTTTGTTATATTGAATTTAATTATTTAATAAAATGGAAATACTGAATTGATTTCATTCTATGAAATCCGTAACCCTGTTCTTTATACATGAGAAAATAAAATACGAACTTTTTAAATGAATATAACAAGGGTTATAGTTATCGTTATCTCTATGGTAATTATTATTAATATAAACACTTTTATTAAGGGTAACTCCCTTTTAATTATTCTACTCTTCAGCCTGCTTGGCTATCAACAATAATTAATATGAAACAATTAAATTTGTGACATCTAATATCTGGATAACACTCTTAGAGCTTCTCTGCACTCTCCCTTAATTTATCACATTTAATTTATCAAATATAATTCTTTATACAGTGCACAATCTCATGAAAACATTTGCTTAGAGTCTTTCTGCACTCTTATTAACATATTATTATAATGATCACACATTATCTAAATGTTCTGTCTTTTTGAATAAATGTCTCTATATGATATACAGTACAACATTTAAAAGTGTCTTTAGGCTTTAGTCATACCGCCTATATAATTAAATGTTTATCAATTATTTAAAACTGTTCAATTTCGCTTATAGCGGCTTTTCATTTACTTTTTGTGTTTTACAACATTATTATGAACCCTGAACCATATCAGGTCACCTGTTTTGATGATTTCATGTTACACAGATGTACACGGGTCTCAGGCGTCGGCGTTGAGTACAGCTATTCCTCTCGAAACCTCCGTCAGCGTCGCTTAGCGGTGTATGAACAGCTAGGCTAGGCGTCGTTCCTTTATCGTCATGGACACAGCGTCTCTGGCCTCGGGTATAGTCTGATGTCCGTAGTACGTAGTTGTAGTCACTCAGGTGTCTGCCGGTCTCATTGAAGCGTCTTCTGCAGCGTATCGTTCCGTGTGTACGACTCAACGAATACTTTATGAATGCCAGATGCTCGTTTTGGCTCACTGTTTATAGGGCAAAGCCACGTGTGCAAATGAGTTTCTATCGGCGAATATCTCAACAATCCTTTATTTATTTAGGTAACAAAGTTGTTTGTTAGACGTGTCTTGAACACAGTTATTAGCTATGTATACACGCGATCTTTAATTAGCACCGCGAAAGGTGTGAAATAGTAAAACGCTTATAGTTCACGACACTCTCACTATCTCGTTATGTGTTTGGTGTCTAAATAAAGCTACATTTCCGCACTATTCACTGGTCAACCTAGTTCTTCTTAATCTTTTGTCATTTTTTTTATTATTTAAGTTTTAAAACACTTCTGACATGTGCCGACAAAATTATACATATTTATGCAGGTGGACTGTTATCTGTTTTGTTTGCTATATAAAATCTTATCTGTACCCTTCTAAATGTACAATTGTAGCAGATAACGCTTATTATGCGTACTCCAGTTAGAACGATAAACATTGATAACAATGTTTCGTTATAACACTCCCCCACTTGCTTTAAAAAAAATTGTTTTGTGCTTTACAGAACATTTTTTTTTTTTTTTTTTTTTATCTATGTTTAGTACATACACAGTCAGTTATATTACATGTTTATTAGAAAGAATATAAAATCTTATCTTAAAGTAACAATCACATATGGGTATTATTGGATATAATGACGCAGAGATGACGCATGGTACTTTCCGACGTCCTTTTTCTTCACTGGGTCATATACCATGTAGGTGTGTGGTCCTAGACGACTCCTTAGTTCATATGGGCCACAGAATAATCTGAAGAATTTCTTGGAAGTGTTTAATATACTACTTCCCACAGGATTTGTCTTTATCAATACCTTATCACCAATCTGGAATCTTGTCAATCGGTGAATTCTATTATACCGGTCTCTCCTTTTACCTGCTTGATGATATAACTGTCGTTCAGCTCTGTTTATTTTTATTTGAATTGGCAAATCTACATTATAATTTTTCGGTTTATTTATCATGTTGTGCCAGAATCTTTTAGGTATTTTATTCTCACTTAATTCTAACGGTGTGTATCCTGTAGCTTCACTATAATTGTGATTCATTGCATCTTCGAAAAATTGTAGATAGTCAGGCCATTTACTCTGTTGATTGTAGCAATATAACCTCATGTACTTGCCTAACTCTCTATTTATTCTTTCAGCAAGATTAGTTTGTGGATGCCTTATGGATGTAAGTATAGGTTTTATACCTTGTCTTGTCAATGCGTCCTTCCATAATTTATTACCAAACTGCTTACCTTGATCTGTCAACACTTTATCCATTTTTCCATACTTTGGTATATACTTCTGGGTGATGACGTTCAGAACAGATTTCATGGTGGGTCTTCGTACAGCATATAACTTTACTAGCTTGGTAAACACATCTACCGTCACAATTATATGGCGGTACCCACGACTTGATCGCGGGAGTGGTCCAAGGAAATCAAGTGCAACTATATCCCCCTTCTTCTTAGTTCTGATACTCCCCATTTCAACGCAAGTGTTTAAATTCGGATGTTTGGCTGTTTGACAATCATGGCATTTCCTAACAATTATTTTAATTTTTCTGAACATATTATTACAGGTGAAGGCTTCTTTCATAGTTAAATAGCACTTCAATGGAGATGCATGAGCTAGACTACGATGACATGGCATAATTAATTGCTGTAACATGTCATGAGATAGCACAACTTTCCAATCATAATTAATAAGCTTAAATAAAATTCCATCTTTCACACAATAATTTATAGGTAACGGATTATTTTTTATATTCTGTAATCGCTTATCTTTATCTTGCTCTCTAGCGAGATTACGTAGTAATTCTTGTACTTCTCTCTCGGGTTTGTATGTTATGTTGCTAAGTACCCTGACATCTTGTGGTTTAGCTTCATGTGTTTCTTCTTTTTCTTCTATATAACGGCTTAAGGTATCAGCTACTTCATTGTCTTTGCCTTTGCAGTATTTACATTCCTATCGGATGTCCATGGTTTCGAAAAATCGTTTCGACGAATTCGGCCATCGGTAACCTCCTTTGTAATTACCTCTTTCATTATTTTGCTCCTGCTTCTCATATGTTCGTCCATCTTCATGGCGTCTATCATATGATACATTTTTGTTTTTCGGATATTTTTCATCGTCTGTACGTCTATCTTCTCTGCCTTTATCTTCTTGGCGATATCTTTGCGAATACCACGTACCTCTATCTTGATTTTGGTTCCGGTTATCCCGCTGAACTCCTCTTGGTGGGTCTCGTTCACGGATTACACCCTCCATCTGTGTTAAAAGTATTAATAGATCTTCAATGGTAGCTATACTCTGAACATGTATAGCTAGTTGGATGTTCCTGCTGAAATGATTAGCAAGCTTAATGACTAATTCTTTTTGTGTTAAAGCGGGACGTAAATGTTTACTCCTCTCTACTAACATAATGACGTATTCATCTTCAGACAGCTTACCTGGATTATATTTACCAAATTCCAGTGTATTTCGTATTCTCATTTGTATGTATTCATTCCAATACCTCCGTTCGAATGCTAGTTTAAATTCTTCATACGTTTTTAAATCGTCATTCACCATCGTGAACCAACTGGCTGCTGCATCTTTTAAGTAACGACTTACAAAGTCTATTTTATCTTTGTCACTGAGAATAGATCCAATACTATCTATTTCTTTCTCACATTTGATACGAAATTCAATGGGATTTTCCCCTCTGGATCCTCTAAAATAGTTAATGGGTCTCTCTTCTCTAGGTACGGTCGAGTATACTAACGCTTGTGTTGGTAGTCTTCTCACTTCTCGTGTAAGTCGGTCTACTTCACCTTTTAACTTGACTTCCAGCTGATCTACCCTGTTGTCATGGTGTTGGATAGATTTCTTGATGGTGTCGTCTGCTGCGGCTAGACTTTTTGTTTCTTCTTCAATTTTCATGGTCTTCCTGACATTACTCTGCACCAACTCGCTGATGACTTGTATCTTGGTATCTTGTCGATGCGTAATTTTTTCGAGTTTCTGGTCCAGTATGTCGGCCATAGATTTAAAATTTTGTTGTAGTCTTTTTCGCTGCTCTTCGAAATTTTCATTCATCACCACCGCTTGTTGTTTTAGAGACTCTTTAACTTTACCTTCTAAGGTCTCCATTCGTTCCATAATTTCTACCTTACTTTCAGCATTATACGCGTATAGTTTCTGAATTTCTGACGTGCTTGCTTCCAATCTTCTCATAGTTTCAGCACCACTAGTTTTTATTTCTTCAAACCTTTTTACGTTTTCAGCGTTGCTGGCTTCCAATCTTCTCATAGTTTCAGCACCACTAGTTTTTATTTCTTCAAACCTTTTTACGTTTTCAGCGTTGCTGGCTTCTAACTTCTTCATTATGTCGGCTAAACTGACCTCTTGTTTATGTGCCATGTTTAATTTTAATTTGGTGAACCGATTTTAAAATATTTATTATTAATTTGTATATTATTAATTATTTGGATTATTATTAAATACTGTATTGGTAGTCATTTATTCATCAACATACAACCATTATCTTGGGCGCCTGTAGTATCAGTTTCTGATAACCACAATATTTATCTAAGCTCCCCTTTGTTTACTCTACTGATAACGCTAACTGTACGTTCTTATCAGCTACATTCAACATATAAATGCACGTTTTATAATAATTACACATCAACTCTAAATATTTGTTCTATGTGAATTTATATTTATTTAACTTCTTACTAATTTTTAGTTTTTTTTTCGTATTATGTTTTTTTTATTTATTTAATCGTGCCCCACGTTGGAAGCGACATTTTCTTTTGCAACACATCTTTTTATGATTTCTTTCATTATGGATTATGAGTTTTACATGGACCTGGTTAGGGTATACCATGCCAACACTTACCTGCAGTATATGGTACTTTTCTGCTTTGCCGGCTATTAGGTGTGGGATTTGGGCTTATTAGGTATCAGGTAACGAGTTGGGACGATGTGTTTTCAAAAGAATTATTTCAGGAAGCTGAGTTGTATAAATTGTGAATAAATGAAAACTACCTTTTTAGTCTATCTTTCCAAAGATTATAATTGTCACCCTCAAGGTGCTTATCTTTAAACAAATCATAATAATAAAAAGAATTTCAAATATTTAACACAATTTACGGCGGGTTCCACTAATTTATATTCTTTCTTGAATATTACTTTACACATATTTTCTCTAGTGATATATTGTTATAATGCTTACGTCTAACAATCACATATTAAAATCATATATCTTAGTACATCATTTATAAGTTCCTGAAAATAAGACATACAATACACAGTATATACACAAAACATATAACATGGAAATATACACACATATATGGGCAGTTTCACACTGTCTGCCTGTAATTATAATTCATTTATAAAAAATCATTTTTGTTATATTGAATTTAATTATTTAATAAAATGGAAATACTGAATTGATTTCATTCTATGAAATCCGTAACCCTGTTCTTTATACATGAGAAAATAAAATACGAACTTTTTAAATGAATATAACAAGGGTTATAGTTATCGTTATCTCTATGGTAATTATTATTAATATAAACACTTTTATTAAGGGTAACTCCCTTTTAATTATTCTACTCTTCAGCCTGCTTGGCTATCAACAATAATTAATATGAAACAATTAAATTTGTGACATCTAATATCTGGATAACACTCTTAGAGCTTCTCTGCACTCTCCCTTAATTTATCACATTTAATTTATCAAATATAATTCTTTATACAGTGCACAATCTCATGAAAACATTTGCTTAGAGTCTTTCTGCACTCTTATTAACATATTATTATAATGATCACACATTATCTAAATGTTCTGTCTTTTTGAATAAATGTCTCTATATGATATACAGTACAACATTTAAAAGTGTCTTTAGGCTTTAGTCATACCGCCTATATAATTAAATGTTTATCAATTATTTAAAACTGTTCAATTTCGCTTATAGCGGCTTTTCATTTACTTTTTGTGTTTTACAACATTATTATGAACCCTGAACCATATCAGGTCACCTGTTTTGATGATTTCATGTTACACAGATGTACACGGGTCTCAGGCGTCGGCGTTGAGTACAGCTATTCCTCTCGAAACCTCCGTCAGCGTCGCTTAGCGGTGTATGAACAGCTAGGCTAGGCGTCGTTCCTTTATCGTCATGGACACAGCGTCTCTGGCCTCGGGTATAGTCTGATGTCCGTAGTACGTAGTTGTAGTCACTCAGGTGTCTGCCGGTCTCATTGAAGCGTCTTCTGCAGCGTATCGTTCCGTGTGTACGACTCAACGAATACTTTATGAATGCCAGATGCTCGTTTTGGCTCACTGTTTATAGGGCAAAGCCACGTGTGCAAATGAGTTTCTATCGGCGAATATCTCAACAATCCTTTATTTATTTAGGTAACAAAGTTGTTTGTTAGACGTGTCTTGAACACAGTTATTAGCTATGTATACACGCGATCTTTAATTAGCACCGCGAAAGGTGTGAAATAGTAAAACGCTTATAGTTCACGACACTCTCACTATCTCGTTATGTGTTTGGTGTCTAAATAAAGCTACATTTCCGCACTATTCACTGGTCAACCTAGTTCTTCTTAATCTTTTGTCATTTTTTTTATTATTTAAGTTTTAAAACACTTCTGACATGTGCCGACAAAATTATACATATTTATGCAGGTGGACTGTTATCTGTTTTGTTTGCTATATAAAATCTTATCTGTACCCTTCTAAATGTACAATTGTAGCAGATAACGCTTATTATGCGTACTCCAGTTAGAACGATAAACATTGATAACAATGTTTCGTTATAACACTCCCCCACTTGCTTTAAAAAAAATTGTTTTGTGCTTTACAGAACATTTTTTTTTTTTTTTTTTTTTATCTATGTTTAGTACATACACAGTCAGTTATATTACATGTTTATTAGAAAGAATATAAAATCTTATCTTAAAGTAACAATCACATATGGGTATTATTGGATATAATGACGCAGAGATGACGCATGGTACTTTCCGACGTCCTTTTTCTTCACTGGGTCATATACCATGTAGGTGTGTGGTCCTAGACGACTCCTTAGTTCATATGGGCCACAGAATAATCTGAAGAATTTCTTGGAAGTGTTTAATATACTACTTCCCACAGGATTTGTCTTTATCAATACCTTATCACCAATCTGGAATCTTGTCAATCGGTGAATTCTATTATACCGGTCTCTCCTTTTACCTGCTTGATGATATAACTGTCGTTCAGCTCTGTTTATTTTTATTTGAATTGGCAAATCTACATTATAATTTTTCGGTTTATTTATCATGTTGTGCCAGAATCTTTTAGGTATTTTATTCTCACTTAATTCTAACGGTGTGTATCCTGTAGCTTCACTATAATTGTGATTCATTGCATCTTCGAAAAATTGTAGATAGTCAGGCCATTTACTCTGTTGATTGTAGCAATATAACCTCATGTACTTGCCTAACTCTCTATTTATTCTTTCAGCAAGATTAGTTTGTGGATGCCTTATGGATGTAAGTATAGGTTTTATACCTTGTCTTGTCAATGCGTCCTTCCATAATTTATTACCAAACTGCTTACCTTGATCTGTCAACACTTTATCCATTTTTCCATACTTTGGTATATACTTCTGGGTGATGACGTTCAGAACAGATTTCATGGTGGGTCTTCGTACAGCATATAACTTTACTAGCTTGGTAAACACATCTACCGTCACAATTATATGGCGGTACCCACGACTTGATCGCGGGAGTGGTCCAAGGAAATCAAGTGCAACTATATCCCCCTTCTTCTTAGTTCTGATACTCCCCATTTCAACGCAAGTGTTTAAATTCGGATGTTTGGCTGTTTGACAATCATGGCATTTCCTAACAATTATTTTAATTTTTCTGAACATATTATTACAGGTGAAGGCTTCTTTCATAGTTAAATAGCACTTCAATGGAGATGCATGAGCTAGACTACGATGACATGGCATAATTAATTGCTGTAACATGTCATGAGATAGCACAACTTTCCAATCATAATTAATAAGCTTAAATAAAATTCCATCTTTCACACAATAATTTATAGGTAACGGATTATTTTTTATATTCTGTAATCGCTTATCTTTATCTTGCTCTCTAGCGAGATTACGTAGTAATTCTTGTACTTCTCTCTCGGGTTTGTATGTTATGTTGCTAAGTACCCTGACATCTTGTGGTTTAGCTTCATGTGTTTCTTCTTTTTCTTCTATATAACGGCTTAAGGTATCAGCTACTTCATTGTCTTTGCCTTTGCAGTATTTACATTCCTATCGGATGTCCATGGTTTCGAAAAATCGTTTCGACGAATTCGGCCATCGGTAACCTCCTTTGTAATTACCTCTTTCATTATTTTGCTCCTGCTTCTCATATGTTCGTCCATCTTCATGGCGTCTATCATATGATACATTTTTGTTTTTCGGATATTTTTCATCGTCTGTACGTCTATCTTCTCTGCCTTTATCTTCTTGGCGATATCTTTGCGAATACCACGTACCTCTATCTTGATTTTGGTTCCGGTTATCCCGCTGAACTCCTCTTGGTGGGTCTCGTTCACGGATTACACCCTCCATCTGTGTTAAAAGTATTAATAGATCTTCAATGGTAGCTATACTCTGAACATGTATAGCTAGTTGGATGTTCCTGCTGAAATGATTAGCAAGCTTAATGACTAATTCTTTTTGTGTTAAAGCGGGACGTAAATGTTTACTCCTCTCTACTAACATAATGACGTATTCATCTTCAGACAGCTTACCTGGATTATATTTACCAAATTCCAGTGTATTTCGTATTCTCATTTGTATGTATTCATTCCAATACCTCCGTTCGAATGCTAGTTTAAATTCTTCATACGTTTTTAAATCGTCATTCACCATCGTGAACCAACTGGCTGCTGCATCTTTTAAGTAACGACTTACAAAGTCTATTTTATCTTTGTCACTGAGAATAGATCCAATACTATCTATTTCTTTCTCACATTTGATACGAAATTCAATGGGATTTTCCCCTCTGGATCCTCTAAAATAGTTAATGGGTCTCTCTTCTCTAGGTACGGTCGAGTATACTAACGCTTGTGTTGGTAGTCTTCTCACTTCTCGTGTAAGTCGGTCTACTTCACCTTTTAACTTGACTTCCAGCTGATCTACCCTGTTGTCATGGTGTTGGATAGATTTCTTGATGGTGTCGTCTGCTGCGGCTAGACTTTTTGTTTCTTCTTCAATTTTCATGGTCTTCCTGACATTACTCTGCACCAACTCGCTGATGACTTGTATCTTGGTATCTTGTCGATGCGTAATTTTTTCGAGTTTCTGGTCCAGTATGTCGGCCATAGATTTAAAATTTTGTTGTAGTCTTTTTCGCTGCTCTTCGAAATTTTCATTCATCACCACCGCTTGTTGTTTTAGAGACTCTTTAACTTTACCTTCTAAGGTCTCCATTCGTTCCATAATTTCTACCTTACTTTCAGCATTATACGCGTATAGTTTCTGAATTTCTGACGTGCTTGCTTCCAATCTTCTCATAGTTTCAGCACCACTAGTTTTTATTTCTTCAAACCTTTTTACGTTTTCAGCGTTGCTGGCTTCCAATCTTCTCATAGTTTCAGCACCACTAGTTTTTATTTCTTCAAACCTTTTTACGTTTTCAGCGTTGCTGGCTTCTAACTTCTTCATTATGTCGGCTAAACTGACCTCTTGTTTATGTGCC
Source organism: Magicicada septendecula (assembly GCA_034769895.1). Lineage (NCBI taxonomy): Eukaryota > Metazoa > Arthropoda > Insecta > Hemiptera > Cicadidae > Magicicada > Magicicada septendecula. The sequence continues at coordinate 74,763,593 of CM068373.1, read as the reverse complement.
ATGTTTAATTTTAATTTGGTGAACCGATTTTAAAATATTTATTATTAATTTGTATATTATTAATTATTTGGATTATTATTAAATACTGTATTGGTAGTCATTTATTCATCAACATACAACCATTATCTTGGGCGCCTGTAGTATCAGTTTCTGATAACCACAATATTTATCTAAGCTCCCCTTTGTTTACTCTACTGATAACGCTAACTGTACGTTCTTATCAGCTACATTCAACATATAAATGCACGTTTTATAATAATTACACATCAACTCTAAATATTTGTTCTATGTGAATTTATATTTATTTAACTTCTTACTAATTTTTAGTTTTTTTTTCGTATTATGTTTTTTTTATTTATTTAATCGTGCCCCACGTTGGAAGCGACATTTTCTTTTGCAACACATCTTTTTATGATTTCTTTCATTATGGATTATGAGTTTTACATGGACCTGGTTAGGGTATACCATGCCAACACTTACCTGCAGTATATGGTACTTTTCTGCTTTGCCGGCTATTAGGTGTGGGATTTGGGCTTATTAGGTATCAGGTAACGAGTTGGGACGATGTGTTTTCAAAAGAATTATTTCAGGAAGCTGAGTTGTATAAATTGTGAATAAATGAAAACTACCTTTTTAGTCTATCTTTCCAAAGATTATAATTGTCACCCTCAAGGTGCTTATCTTTAAACAAATCATAATAATAAAAAGAATTTCAAATATTTAACACAATTTACGGCGGGTTCCACTAATTTATATTCTTTCTTGAATATTACTTTACACATATTTTCTCTAGTGATATATTGTTATAATGCTTACGTCTAACAATCACATATTAAAATCATATATCTTAGTACATCATTTATAAGTTCCTGAAAATAAGACATACAATACACAGTATATACACAAAACATATAACATGGAAATATACACACATATATGGGCAGTTTCACACTGTCTGCCTGTAATTATAATTCATTTATAAAAAATCATTTTTGTTATATTGAATTTAATTATTTAATAAAATGGAAATACTGAATTGATTTCATTCTATGAAATCCGTAACCCTGTTCTTTATACATGAGAAAATAAAATACGAACTTTTTAAATGAATATAACAAGGGTTATAGTTATCGTTATCTCTATGGTAATTATTATTAATATAAACACTTTTATTAAGGGTAACTCCCTTTTAATTATTCTACTCTTCAGCCTGCTTGGCTATCAACAATAATTAATATGAAACAATTAAATTTGTGACATCTAATATCTGGATAACACTCTTAGAGCTTCTCTGCACTCTCCCTTAATTTATCACATTTAATTTATCAAATATAATTCTTTATACAGTGCACAATCTCATGAAAACATTTGCTTAGAGTCTTTCTGCACTCTTATTAACATATTATTATAATGATCACACATTATCTAAATGTTCTGTCTTTTTGAATAAATGTCTCTATATGATATACAGTACAACATTTAAAAGTGTCTTTAGGCTTTAGTCATACCGCCTATATAATTAAATGTTTATCAATTATTTAAAACTGTTCAATTTCGCTTATAGCGGCTTTTCATTTACTTTTTGTGTTTTACAACATTATTATGAACCCTGAACCATATCAGGTCACCTGTTTTGATGATTTCATGTTACACAGATGTACACGGGTCTCAGGCGTCGGCGTTGAGTACAGCTATTCCTCTCGAAACCTCCGTCAGCGTCGCTTAGCGGTGTATGAACAGCTAGGCTAGGCGTCGTTCCTTTATCGTCATGGACACAGCGTCTCTGGCCTCGGGTATAGTCTGATGTCCGTAGTACGTAGTTGTAGTCACTCAGGTGTCTGCCGGTCTCATTGAAGCGTCTTCTGCAGCGTATCGTTCCGTGTGTACGACTCAACGAATACTTTATGAATGCCAGATGCTCGTTTTGGCTCACTGTTTATAGGGCAAAGCCACGTGTGCAAATGAGTTTCTATCGGCGAATATCTCAACAATCCTTTATTTATTTAGGTAACAAAGTTGTTTGTTAGACGTGTCTTGAACACAGTTATTAGCTATGTATACACGCGATCTTTAATTAGCACCGCGAAAGGTGTGAAATAGTAAAACGCTTATAGTTCACGACACTCTCACTATCTCGTTATGTGTTTGGTGTCTAAATAAAGCTACATTTCCGCACTATTCACTGGTCAACCTAGTTCTTCTTAATCTTTTGTCATTTTTTTTATTATTTAAGTTTTAAAACACTTCTGACATGTGCCGACAAAATTATACATATTTATGCAGGTGGACTGTTATCTGTTTTGTTTGCTATATAAAATCTTATCTGTACCCTTCTAAATGTACAATTGTAGCAGATAACGCTTATTATGCGTACTCCAGTTAGAACGATAAACATTGATAACAATGTTTCGTTATAATACCGATATTTATATATTAAATTTGATAATATATAAATTAAAAAAATACAATTGCTAGAGACTTTTTTCATTTTTAAGTTGCCGACAGATGATTTTTAAAGTCCTGAAATAAATGTATTATTAAATTTATAACAGTAAAGTTGAAGTTTATACGTGTTTTTTTAAATATATTTTTATAACTTCTTACAAGCAGCTAAACAGATATTCTGGTTCCAACATCCAGCCAGACCGCGTGAAAGGCCGGCACAGCGTGTCAGAGTATAATTGATTAATAATTTTTATTAAGTTAGATAATAATATTTTTTGTGGAAAAAATTCTTTTCACACTAATATATATTTCTCCTGCTGTTTCTTCTTCTTCTTCTTCTTCTTCTTCTTCTTCTTCTTCTTCTTCTTCTTCTTCTTCTTCTTCTTCTTCTTCTTCTTCTTCTTCAAGGTTATATAAACCTGTTCCGGCACCCATCTCATCCTCGGACGACCCACGTCTCTTCTACCAATGGCTTTATAGTTCAGTGCCGCTTTCGGCAAACGATCCTCTGTCATCCTTTGCGGACGATCCCACCATTGTCTTCAGTAAATTGCAATAATTTCATTTATGTCCTTTACTTCGAGTTCTGCTCTGATATATTTATTCTTTATTCTATCTTGCAATGTACAATTTAAAGTATTTCGAAGAAACTGCATTTCAGCACTCTGAATCTTGCCGCTTTCCTTTTTTGTCATGAGCCACTTGCATAAATCAACGTGGGGTTTTCAATTGTCTTATAAAATTTAATCCTTGTGCTGTGTCTTGTTTTATTTCTAAGATTTATATGAATTGTACCACAAATATTCCTAATTTATTTATCTTTGTTGTTTTTTTTGTCAATTTATATTATGTTTCCTTTAAAATTTTCTTGTCAGTTATAATAGTAATAATGAGTTGTGGATTTCTACAACACTGGGCTTTTGAGGTTGTGATTAAGACACCAATGTTATTGGCGATTTGAGGTTATGTTTTCTTTATGTACAGTTTGATACATTATACAATATATCAGAAACCACCCATACTTCTATAACTCTTTTTTTAATTCTTCAATCCTTTGAAGCCTCGAGGGCGTCAAAGAAACCGATAGCAAGTTACCAGACTCCTGACTCCGTTTCTAGCAAGTCAAGTTCAATTTCTATACAAAGCATTAAGCGAAATGTACTGAATACCGTAATCATTTTCTTGATATGGTTATTTATTTTTAATTCGATCATTTGTGTTCTGATTTATTCTGTGTATGAGAGTCAGATCCCGTTGAACCGGGACCCTTTTCTTCTGATAGCGAATGATAGAAAATACTCTAACAAATATTTTGGGTCTAAAAAAAAATATTGTGTTACTGAACACCTTACCTAGAAAAGACGTCAAGACAGTGGCTAATGAATTTGAAACACTAATATTGACTGAAGATTTTGTTTCCTCATTTGAGTTTATTATTTCAAAGATTTACTCAATTAGACTATCATATGCTAACAAAGTTTACACTCAGATGAATCCATATTAACTATGTGACAGAACAGAATTGAAATCCAAAGTCAAAACAAACAACTCACTCTCCGTTATCGCGGCATAAACACATCCAGCTAAAATAGAAAAACTTAAATAAACAATTCATACTAAATATAAATAAATTAAAATAAACATGAGTCGCTTATATTAACTGCTGATAAACAGCCCGCTGAAAAGTCATCTCTATAATAAATTTAATTATTTTTTAACAAAAAAATTATGTCCACATAAAAATTACGAAAACCTCATGTAATAAAAATCTATATAGTTTAACAATTTACTCCTCTAATAAACCTCGAGCAAGTAGTGAGCTGTTAGAAAAAGAATATTCAAATTAATAATCCTTCTTCCTTTTCTTCTTCTTCTTCCTCCTCTTTTTGCTCTTCTTCTTGTTCTTCTTGTTTTCTTCTTGTTCTTCTTCTTCTTCTTCACGACATGGCTTGGGCTATAGCCGGTTTCGACTTCACAGAGTTTCTGACCATTTTTTCCAGGGTCTTCCATGATCTCTCATCTCCACTGGCCTATATTCATACGCTTGTTTAGGAATACGCGTGTCTACCATGGGTTCCACATGGGACTTCCAATTCTGCCTGTATTCCTTTATTCTCTCCAGAACCGACTGTAACTTCCAGAACTGACTGTCTTTCCTTATGTCGTCGTTTCGTAGATGATTTCCCAAATTACATCCCTTAACTGCTCTTAAAAAGAGTCCATGTTTCACATCCATACATTAAAGTCGGCACAGCCAAAAGCTGTGTCTCCCTCTGCGATTTATTCTTAGATAGTCGTCCTGTTGTCCCTAAGGTATAACTAAATTTATTACAACTAATCGATATCGTTATCCTTCCTATATGAGGTATCACATCCCAAGTAATTGAAACGTGATAGCTGCTCCAAAACACTATTATCAATTACAATTTTTGTTCTTACAGGGTTCCTCCCTAGGAATACCATTACTTTTGCCTTAGTATTTGAGATCTTAAAATTGTATTTCTGGCAGATTGCATGCAAGGTGTAAGTAGATCTTTGTAACTCGTTTTCACTCTTTCACTCGTTTTTAAATTAATAATAATTTTATCTCAAATTCTCTACGCTTCGACGGAATGTCACACTCAGGTAAGCAGGATCCTGTAGAAATAATGAATGGTAGAAATCACATTGTTTACCTGTATTGATGAAAAAGGTAAATAGTTTAGCGACGGTCCGGGGGGCGAATGTGAGAGCCTGGTTTCTTTAGACGGAATCTATGCGGTCAAGTGCGAGTCAGTCCCATATACACGCTGCACATTCGGTGTCCGAGTCTGAACTCATTGAAACTTGACAAGGGTCTGGGGACATGTACAGCATGTTGCGAAAGGGCGCGCGAGTCGATCTACATACGTAAATGTTTCTGTATTTTGTTGTCCATGACGTGTCCGTTGATTAACTAATTATAAAGTATAATACTATTGACTCGGAACACTAATTATAAGGGCACTACACTCCACCACCGAATCCACCTTTGCAAACCACCTCATTGAAGCAAACCACACATACACAAGCATAAAAAGCAACATGGATATTCTACACGTACACACAAAAGGCTGAAAACTAGACACTCTTGAACAACTAGAAATATACAAACACACAAAAACACATAAAAACGACATCCTAAACGAAGAGACACAATTCAAATCACACATACAATTCGAACACATCATACCGCACACACACAACATCGATTTTTAGAACGACGGCGCCGTCACCAAGAACAAGACGGACAGCGCTCCTAGTCCATTTTGCATTTTTACCAATATAAAACCTAGTGTTTCGAGTCAGTAGTATTATACTTATAATTGTTAAATATGCCGTTAAAGAACGTAAATACATCGTGGGCTAAAATATTGAACATACGCAGTCTATTAAAGTCTAAATATTTGTCGTCTTATAGTACGGATTTGACGATCGCCCGTAGCGTGTCCTTATGGTGGAATAAATAATTGAACAGCGGAGAAAGCAACACTTACCGTTACTCACGACTTTATAACACTTTTTGTAAAGAACACTCGTGAAGAACACTCATTTTCAAGTTATAAAAATGTTCAATAATCTCGTAACCATCAATAAAAGTCAGCAATTTACACAATAATTAACATCGAACATTTTACCAAAACACCGCCGTCGACTAAGACGCGCTGATGCTGACAAAACTCAAAACTGACTCAAAAGTGTTACCTCTATAATTTGCAGTACTGCCCTACGAGTGGGTTGGTCTACTGTAGCCGGCAGGGACGTTACGTGAGAGTTCCACCATGTTGAAGATGCCCAGAGATAGACGCACAGAAAGTTTAAGAATGGGCTAAGCATCACGCAAGCATTGCTTTAATGTTGTTCATAGATTTGTTACTGTGGATGAGACGTGGGTCCACCACTACCCTCCAGAAACGAAACAACAGTCAAAGCAGTAGACTCTAACTGGCGAAAGTGCTCCAAAGAAAGCAAAGGTGATTCCATCAGCAGGAAAGACCATGGCAACGATTTTCTGGGATGCAAAAGGCATTTTACTAATTGATTATCTCGAGAAAGGGCAGTCAATAACCAAAGAATATTATTCAGACCTACTGAAACAACTAAATAAAAAAAAATTGTGAGAAGAGACCCGGTTTAGCAAAGAAAAAAATAATTTTTCATAAGAACAATGCCCCTGCACACAAAAGTGTATTGAAGTATGAATTATTAGGACATCCACCATATTCACCAGATCCAGCATCCTCCGATTTATATCTATTTCCAAACCTTAAAAATGTGTGGGTGGAAAACATTTTTCATCAAATGAAGAGGTAGCAGCAGCTGTAGAGGGGTATTTTATAGATCTTCCAGAATCTTACTTCAAGACAGGGATCGAATTATTAGAAAAGCATTGGGCCAAGCGTATTGAAGTTGGGGAAGGTTATATAAAAAATAAAGTGATTTTTGTAACAATTAACTTGTTTTTTTCAATTCCATTCCGCGAACTTTTCAACCATTCCTCGTAGAACATGTACTAAAATAACTACGTGTAGCAAAACATTAGTAGAAAGTCATGTATTTGTCTTACGTAATGGTTGTAGCTAAGAACATTTTAGAGTATTGTACTTTAGAACATTTTTTAACTTGTAGCACTTCTCTGAGTCGAGGAGTGTTGCAAAGCTGTGACCAAATTGAGAATACTTGTTTGTATACAGTTTGTGGTATTGGTATATATATTGAGACACGTTTACTTCATAAAGGCTGAACAATACGAGAGATATAGCACTTGCATTAAAGAGAAGCTTACTATATAAATGTCAGTGTTTCGTTGTGTCCTGTGAGAGTTGCTTTCATTTCTCAGCTTTGTTTATTATCAGCTATTTTCATTTCACCTGACCTGTTTTCTCTACTCTTCTATTGTGTGTGCAGTGTGTGCTGTATCCAGTAAAGACAATACACATTCACTAGCTTCAGGAAGAACAGTAATAAAATATGCATGTTAGTTTCATACATACTCAGTGGAATGTGCACACCTAAATCAAACAGTCTACACAGAGAAAACAAAAGAAAAAAAAATGGCTTTCACATAGAAACTAATACAAAACCAAATTTATCACTTAATGTATACGGAGTAGAGACTAATAATTAAGAAAAGACGGGAATTTTGAAGTTCAGTATATTTATCTTCCATCCTTTGTTTCTTTTTTCAGCCATATATGGGATGCAATGACACAACTTGAGTCACTTTCTGAAGCTTTTTTACACTTTGCATAAAACTAGTTAGAAACTAATACTAATAAAACTAATTAATTACACGGGGCTGTTAGTCCGTGGTCCAACGTTATTAAAATTATGGTTACTATTGAAAAGTTAACCAATGACAGCTTTTAATATACAAGTTTCATGTTAACAAATATTTTGTACAAAACTCAACAAATTTTTAAAAATAACAAAAAAAAAGTTTCGACCGTGCCCACGACGGCCTATCTCAGTGTAGCGGGAAAGAGCTTGAGCAATTTCAGTCTCTCGTGGGACTTACAACGTCTTTCCCGCCACACTAACAACGTCGTGCCCACGACGGCCTTTCTCACTGTAGCGGGAAAGAGCTTGAGCAATCTCAGTCTCTCGTGGGACTTACAACGTCTTTCCCGCCACACTGAAGAAGCACGTCGTGGGCACGGTCGAAACTTTTTTTTGTTATTTTTAAAAATTTGTTGAGTTTTGTACAAAATATTTGTTAACGTGGATGCTGTCATTTACAGTGGCGGCTCGACATAGTGTTCAATGTTTCATTGAACCCCCTAAATAATTTACATATTTTAAAGAATTTGTTTCAGTTTTTAAATAACGAGAGTTGTGAGATTAGTCGTATTGACTGACCAATAATCGAATCGCTTAATCAGCGAATTGCTTGCTACTACAGCTCGAGGTGCAAAGCAACTCTCAGCACCTCCTAATCTATGTAGAGAGCTTTGAAGGCGAAACTCACTATACGCAAAATTAGATTAAATTGTCGCTAACACTCCTGCTTAGCGACAGATACGAATAGTTCCGACGGGGGCCGAGTCGCCCCGACCGGGAATGTCAACATTTCCATACCATCAACATTATGATTTTTACCATATGATTCGTCCGTTTACTTTCAGCTTTGTGTCATATTTCTCTATTTCATACGTTCTGACATGAAAATGTGTGCAATGAAGTCCTAAAATTAAATAAAACAGTGCTATACTGTCAACAGAGAAAGAATTTGTTTTCCAATTTGTAGATTTCAATGAAAGTATATTATTGATAAATTTGGTACTAAAAAGGAAAGAAGGGTGAATTTTTTACATAAACATTTAGCAGCTTCAACAATAAACAGCCCAACACAAAGTCTAAAAGATGCTGGGTCTTAAACAATTTATCTACAAAACACGTGATTATTCCATTCAACTACCTTACTATTTTAACTATACATATTATAATAATAGTTTAAAACAGCACAAACACAATTTAATATTATTTATGCAACAGTCATTTCTCCATGTTGTGACCCATCCCGTGTGTTATTTGGAATGGGGTATATTGCTCTTACTTTACTAGAAACATTCAGATATTGAAGCACTCACTGTCAGAACCATGAACCGCCACTGGTCGTTTGTCAACCGTAATTATAATAACGTTGGACCACGGACTAAGAGCCCTGCCGTTGTTTTACAGTCAAATGCCGGCCGTGAAAACCTTCGTTCTTTGTTAAATCTAACTTTATCACTTACTGTATCGAGACTCATTAATTCAGGAAATATGGGAATTTTGAAGTTCAGTAATATTTATCTTCCATCCTTTCTTTCTTTTTCAGCCATATATACATACATCCATACATAAATACTTGGCTCTACAGCGCAGATCGAACCTTGGCCTTCAAAAGAAATTGCATCTACTTATTCCTGTCCTCAGCCGTCCGCCACAAATTCACTACACCCAGCTTCCTCGTATCACTGCCGACCTGGCCCAACCATCTGTTCTTCGGTCTTCCAATCTTCCTTTTTCCTATTGGCTTGTGTTTCATAATTCTTGTTGCCGCACGTTCGCCCACCAATTCTCTGAACGTGTCCTGCCCATTTTAATCTATTAATTTTGGGAAATCGGACAACTGTAATGTCATTGTACTTAGCATATAATTCATTATTACTTCTCTTTCTCCAGACTCCGTCCTGTTGGCCCATAAGTCCTTCTCAGTATCTTCCTTGCAAACAAAGCCAGACTCTGTTCATCAATTTTCTTGAGTACCCAGCACTCACTGAGCTATATGTCAATACAGGCCGTACCAATGCTTTATAAAGCGTGGCTTTAGTTTCTGCGGTTAATAGTCTTGATTTAAAATGTTTATTCATCGCGTAATAGCTTTTATTAGCAGCCAGAATTCGTCTTTCAATTTCTTTTGTGCAGTTATTCTCAGAATTGACATATGTCCCCAGATATACGAAGCCTTTTACTCTTTCAAAATTATAGCCATCTATTAGTATATTTGAAATATTATCACTATTGCTTCCCACAGCCATGAACTTTGTTTTATTTTCATTTATAACAAGCCTCATACATTTATCCGATGATTCAAGTGCTCTAAAAGCATTCTTCAGATTATTTTTATTTCTGCTTTATTTCTGATCCCCGTCTTGTCTCATCTATACACTGCGGTCTGGGCCTTCCCCTCCTACTACATCCCTCAGTCGTTCCCTCGATCAAGGAGGTGAACCATTTTGACTGGTGTAGAATCTGACCAAGCATACTGTTTCTACTTCCGGAAATGGTTTCAAACAGAATCTTGCATTTATCCACTGTCTTCAAAATCTAATGATTAGGCACTCTTTCTGTCCAAAGGTATTCTCGGCACCAAATCTCAAAAGCTTCATGGCAGCTCGGCTCTAATTATCTCAGGAATCATATTTCTGAGAAATATGTGCATATGATCCAAATTAAACTTATATGCATTTCATTTTGGTTCCAAGGAACACATTTGTGGTCCCATAAGACACCTTTGTAACATCACATAATGAAATATAGTCAATATATTTAATATTTGTATGATTTTTACCTCAAGATGTAGTTTCCTTATTTGAAACATGTTTTGGGACGCTTTGTGTTCCCATCCTCAGCCTTATTAGTTTTGAGTCTTGTGAAGTGTGTCTTATACAAGTACTTCACAAGACTCAAAACTTGTAAGACTGAGGATGGGAACACAAAGCGTCCCGAAACATGTTCCAAATAAGGAAAATACATCTTGAGGTAAAATCTTATAAATATTAAATATAGGCTATTATATACATCAAGAAATTGACTATAGCAAAAATTGTTTGAAATATATTCAAAATATTTTTTATGAAAAGTCTTGGTAAAAGGGACGTGCAGAGGATTCAGGCAGCCAAAATGAAATTTCTAAGACGGGCGCAAGATTGTTCTCTCTTGGATCAGAGAAGGAACGACGATTTTAGACGCAATTTAAACATTGTATCATTGCACCAAAAGATTGAAGACCACAGAAGAAGATGGTGTGAACACTTGAATCGCATGTCTGATATCCGTATACCTGTGGCTGCCTTGGGTTATCACCCTACTTGGAAGAGAGGTGTCGGTAGACCGAGGAGGAAACGGGTTCCGGAACAGGTCTAGGGCCTAGTCCTTAGAGTGGTCATGATGATGATTAAAAGTCCATTATATCCTTTGGATCTACTGAATGTTACGAATGATAATACCTACGCTGACGCAGCTATAGGTTACTCACTAATGATACAGGCATAGCACGGTTAAAAATGGGCTTACGTACGTAAAGGACAACAGCCAGGAAAGCTATGCAACCTCTTCAGTTAAATTTATACATGCTATTCAGTGAGTATTACATTGTTTTAGATAATGTAATTGCATAACTAAATGAACTGATTATTTGAACACATCGACTAACTACGCTTAACTATCCGTCTGTTTGTTTGTTCATACCGCTGTCAGCTTGTTTGTACAGTTAGCTTTTCTGATTTGATCAGTCCCAGAGGTGGCATCAATTACGGTGACACGGCAAACAGTGCCCCAGGCCAAGAACTAGCGACTGTTTGGGGAATTACATACAATTACTGGCTTGCGTTCCGTTCGGGACTACAGTAAACATTATTAAGCCGTAACAGCATATGCGTAATTACTTTTTTCACTATTATTAAATCTAGCGAATCATACCAGCTTCTAATTTGCTGGTATTTACTCCTATGAAAATAAAATAAAATAATAATTCATAATTAAGGACACTTACTTGAGTGCATCACACGCACACGCGTGCACTCGTACACATTACAAATTTTAATGAATAATGTTATACTCTTTGAATAACGTTCGTAAACAACGAGTCATTACAGATAATTAAATTATCTATAAATCTTATTTTGCTTTATTTTAAATTACTTTAAAATGTTATTTTATGAAATATTAATGAAAAATATTACAGCCGGTTCTGGAGAGAAGAAAGGAATACAGGCAGAATAAAATGGTCAGAGACTCTGTAAATTCAGAACGGGTTATAGCCTAAGCCATGTAGTGAAGAAGAAGAAGAAGAAGAAGAAGAAAAAAAAGAAGAAGAAGAAGAAGAAGAAGAAGAAGGTTAATAAAAATTAATTATTTATCCGCTTCCCCGATGCCGTTCGGTTAGGATTGTTTTGGATTTCGTCGTTAGAAGATCTGAACACCCCATCCTCCGTTATTCTGTTCCTTAAGATCCTGTCTATCTCTCAGAGTGTTATTGGAACGTCACACGTTCGTCCCGCCCAATGCCAGTGGCGTAACTACGGGGTGATTAGTAAATCAATCACCTCCCTCCAGACCTATTACAAATTTTCGATAAGAGTTCCAGAATCATTTAACGTAGGCCTATGTGTAAGCCAGTTGACTTTGTTAAAATATGGCTATTGAATAATTGTATAAATAAAAAGAATTACAATGTTTGTAAGTTATTAAAATAAAGGGGAGTTCAACCGTCAAGCTAATTTAATATTTTGTCTTCAAAAGAAATTTGACGGCTGTGCTCAAGCTAAAGGGAACGCTGTCCCGAAGAAGACATCATCAAAAAATAATGATAGATGGTACTGTGCTGTTTGTTGTGTGGATGAAGTGACAAATATGAGACTCTGTGTTGTTTGTAGAATTTACGAGGGTAAGTCAATAAGTATTCGCAACTTTGTTATAATCGTATGTAGGTTGGCAGTACCACTTAGTGCTCTTGTACGCCTACAGATGGTGCCGTAGTCTCCCTTTGTGGATTGTTAATCCTTATTTACACTTCCAGGAGAGAGGTGATGGGTGGCAGGTGACAGGTGGTAAAGAGGTAGGCGTCAGGTGGTGCAGCATTTATACTTTAGGCTACGGTCGAGCCACTACACAAGAGATGTCGTTTGGAACACGTCAAACGTTTCTCATGCCGAAGATAATAATTAAGTAGAGGATAGGAGGAAGAAATATTGTGTTGAACCTATAAACGAGTTGCCTGAAGTATCTGGTAAATTTCACCATCTGTATTTTGACTTGAGACAACACCAAACACGTTTTCCAGCAGATGAGAATGTCTACTGATACTTTCGACTTCATTTTAGCAAAGGTGGAAGAAAAACTGAGGCGGAAGAGAACTGTAAATTACCAATTACTCTTCCTGAAAGCTTTATGTAACTCTAAGGTAAATTAAAATAATTTATGTAACAATTAAGTAAAAAATTAAATAAGAATCTTATATTTCTTAGTGATTATAGTCAGCAATAAAACAACCACTATCCTTTCGCATAATATATATATTTATTTTCTTTAAAAAATGTCGTACTTTTTTAAACAAGTAATTTTTTATGAATTATAAACATTTAACAGACAGGGATACATCGAATAATTTGTAGATACTATTTGTGTACAGTAAGCTCACCTAACTCCATGATATTACGGATATTATCTTATAACTACAAAATCTGCTTATTAAAAATATTATAATAATTACAGAGTGTCCTTAGAATTGTGTATTTAGAGTACATCAAATGTAATAACGAATATAACTTTCTTAATTTCTGTAAAAAAAAATTATTCACTTTTATTCATCAACTGTGGTATTTCCTTCCAACTTTTCTCCACCACATCCATGTTTTTGTGATTCGGGTCTGCATCATTCCAAATTGCAGTCCTTGTCTGCACGTCATTATTTCCACACGAGAGAACACATGCAAATGCCAAAAAGCGAGGGAGACGTCGCCTGTATCTGTGACAAACTACAGAGATAGGTGGTGAGAGGTAGCGTCAGTAAGGAGTCACACATCACTTCGCAGTATAAACAAACCCATTCTCAACAATGTACTACAGCTGCGGGTGACGTCACCCGTCGCCTACCACTTGCCACCCGTCGCCTGTCACCTGGAAGTATAAATGAGGTGACAGGCTGACTGTCCGTCGCGTCAGTCAGCTGTGGATTGTTGCACGATTATGATGACTGTCCTTCTCTCCGTTTGCACCAACGAAGAACAACACGCAGTGATTTGGTGTTTGGTGGTCTGAAGGTCAGTCAGGAGCCGAAATCTATAGAAGTCTTTCAAAACAATGTGGGGATAATGTTTTCCACAGCCAAGTGTATACGAATGGATCGAAACGGCCGAACAAGCGTCAATGACAAGGAAAGAGTCAAGGACGCCCAACCTCTTCCACTACTGATGGCCATTATTAAGGAAAGAGTCAAGGACGCCCAACCTCTTCCACTACTGATGGCCATTATTGAGGAAAGAGTCAAGGACGCCCAACCTCTTCCACTAATGATGGCCATTATTGAACAAGTTAATGCCATGATTCACACCAACCGAAAAGTCACTATCGATGAAGTGGCGTACCATCTGAAAATTATTCATGACTCTGCGTATGTTATTATCCATAACAGGCTTGGCTTTCGTAAAGTCTGTGCAATAAGGTTCCCAAAACAGCTCACTCAAGAGCTCAAGCGCAATCGTGTGGTCGTTGTCAACGCTTACTGAACCGCTATTCTAATAAAGATGAAGCTTTTGTAAAGCGAATAGTCACTGGAGTTGAGATGTGGATCCACTACTTTGAGCCTGAATCAATCGCAAGAGTATGGAACGGAAGCACCCCGAATTTCCAGTCAAAAAGAAATTCAAGAGCCAACCCTCTGCAGGAAAGGTGATGCTCACAGTATTCTGGGACTCATAAGGCTCAATACTGCAACTGCACTTGGAGAAAAGGTCAACAGTAATTAAAGCAAGTTACAGTGAGATACTGTCAAACGAACTGAAGCCTGCAATTCGATCCAAACTCCGAGACCTATTGTCGGAAGAAGTGCTTTTGTTACATGACAAGACGCGCCCACACTGTCAAAATACTTGAGAAATTGCGTTTCGAGGTATTGAAGCATCTTGGATATAGCCCCGATCTTGCCCCGTTTGATTACCATCTCTTTGATCAACTTAAAGATGCCTTAATGAGCTGTCGGTTCTCCAGAGACCAAAAAGTGAAGGAAGCGGTGCATACGTGTCTTGCTGCTCAGCCGAAACACTTTTTACTTCCATATTCCTTAAGGAATGGAAGTATGGTGATGGCAAAAAAAATCGTGTTCGAGATTATTGCAGATTCTGATTCTACTACACTCAAAACATGAAAAAAAGTCGTTTTCCGAAAAGTGTGTGTGTGTGTGTGTGTCTGTCTGTAGATTTTTTTTCTATGGCAAACGATAACTGCCGTAAATTCAAACAGAATCAAATAATTTTTTGCATACAGCCCTGATTTGTAGAGTACTCACGACCTATTGTTTTTGGTGAAGATCGGTTGAGGGAAAGGGGTAGTTTACCTGCAACGTTTTTTTTTATCAAGGGAAATTTTTTTTTGGCAAACGATAACAGCCGCAAATTCAAACAGAATCAAATAATGTTTCGCATATAGCCCTGAATTGTAGAGTTCTCAAGACTCATTGTTTTTGGTGAAGATCGGTTGAGGGAAAGGGGTAGTTTACCTGCAATGGTTTTTTTTATCAAGGGAATTTTTTTTTTGGCAAACGATAACAGCCGCAAATTCAAACAGAATCAAATAATGTTTCGCATACAGCCCTGAATTGTAGAGTCCTCAAGATCTGTTGATTTTGGTGAAGATCGGTTAAGGGAAAGGGGTAGTTTACCTGTAACGTTTTATGTTTTAACAAGGGTATTTCCTATGGCAAACGATAACAGCCGCAAATTCAAACAGAATCAAAAGATTATTTGCATACAGCCCTAAATTGTAGAGTTCTCAAGACCTATTGTTTTTGGTGAAGTTCGGTTGAGGGAAAGGGGTAGTTTACCTGCAACGTTTTTTTAACAAGGGTATTTTCTATGGCAAACGATAACAGCCGAAAATTCAAACAGAATCAAATAATATTTTGCATACATCCCTGAATTGTAGAGGTCTCAAGGACTTTCGATTTTGGTGAAGATCGGTTAAGGGGAAGGGGTAGTTTACCTGCAACCTTTTACGTTTTAACAAGAGTAAAGTACTTAAAAATTTATTTAAACTTTTTGAAACAATGGTAATTGTTAAAAATAAAATAATTTTGTTGCCAGGCAATAAAATTATAATTTTTTCATTTATGCATTTTTTTCTCAGTTATGTACTGTTTACGTTTCCATTTTATTATTATGACTACCGCAATGAAAAGGCAGGGAAGACACACACGCGCGCGCGCGCGCGCACACACACACACAATTCGCGTTATTTCTGGCCTCATTCATGTTTATTTTCTTACATTTGCACGGTTTTTAAATGGAAAGTGCCGAACCCATACCAACGTAACAAATGCAAGCCGAAAAGTGTCCAGCGATAGCGATTTGCTTCCTGTGGATCGCTGGGCAGTGTAACTGCACGTGTTTACAGAGGAACGATTCATAGACAGACTTTTCGTCTTTAGGGAATGAACCCTCTGCAAGATGCTGAGGGTCCATGAGTGACTTCGGAGCGCTCCTTCTTTTCCGCATGTTTGTTCTTTAATATTTTAAATATAACTCTTAGAATATGGAAGTCATGTATGGTTCTCCATACCGATTTTTTCTGATGGCATCAGGAAGCTTGTGCAGCGATGGACCAAGTGTACTGAAAAGCAAAGAGACTATGTTGAAAAATGAGCTAACTGTCAAATTTGTACTGTTGTTATAATAAATTATAAAAACGGTTTGCGGATACTTACTGACTTACCCTTGTATATTCATGAAGAGTGTGTTAGACAAGTACTTGTTCGTGTTTCCAACATGCATAATATAATATAGGCATATAGAAAGAACACTGCCATTTTTATTATTTTTTTAAATTGATTCTTTAATTCTCAAAAAATGTGATTTTCAAATAAACAATAATATTTCATTATCACTGGCATTAATGATTTCTACTGAAAAACAGCATTTATGAATAGTTGAATAGTTGCATTTTAAGAAGGCAAAAATTAGTGGCTGTATTAACTTTATATGCTTTTAATGTGGCACAACGTTATGTTTTGGAAATCGGGTGATCTTTCGTGTTTCCAGATGAATGAAATATCTGATTTTTCCTCATTACCAATGTGAATCAAAGTATCATTGTCGCAAATTAAAGTTTTAAAAATTCCGCACAATGGTGCCAGAAAGTACTACAAACGTTAACACGGCCACACTCACTGCAGTAACTACATATACAGTAATACAGTGATGAGGTAATGTTTTTAGCTAAACCATCATTGTCTTTGCTAACTAGACACTGGTCGTCTTTGCTCGCTTTCGTCATTGTAAACACTTCATCTTCACTCCATTGAGAATACACGTACTGCTTTAGACGCCAATTAAAGCCGTTATTTACTTTTATATAGGTAAAAATATAATTTCTTTACAGACTATCATGACATCAGAAGAAAAAACTTCTATCAATAGATGTCAGCATGTTATCCAAGAAAAACAAATTTTGATTCCTGTACTTTAAAATGACTGCGGAAAAGTGACGAAAAGACTGTGTCAGACGTGGAATTAGTTGAAAATCATCAGGAAAGGAATTCGTGGTCCATGTCAGTTTTCAGCCTAACTACTGGATAAGGAATTGCATAGGGAAATTGAACGTGTTTTGTGAGGCAATGAGAGGATACTAGGAGAGTTACAAATAATTCCTGCCATGAAACACTAAAACGTACACATACACATTTGGAAAGTGATAAATATTATATATATATATATATATATTGTAGCGTGACAGAAAATCCACTACATCTTAAGTCATATGAAATCATAAAGTTTAATTACACCAACAAATGTTATAATAATATTGAATGACATTTAAATAAATCAGAGGAATGAAACACGATAAAATAAAAATCCTCATTACATAATATATAAAAACCACTGTTTTACAAAAAAAAAAAACCAAAGAAAGTATCGAAGCAACTCATAGTATAATATCAGTAAGTTACCCAGGAAGCTCAGAGCAGTAAACCAGTTATGTAAGAACATATCAAGAAAAAAGAGACTCAATTAAAGAGTGGTGAATACCAAAATACCCCAAAAACAAGAAGAGGGAAGAATAAAGTTTGTGATCAGGAAGAAAACAATACCCTGAAACCTGTAGAGAAGAATAAAGTCAGTATCAGTGAATAAATTAAATGCTCCAAACTAAACCTCAGTCGAGATAACACCAAGTACCTTGGTTTACCCAAGAATGAAGAAGGAAGACAAGAAAACTAGAAGAATGAAGACTAGACGAGGGACAAGAATGAAGACTAGAAGAAGGACAAGAATGAAGACTAGAAGAAGGACAAGAATGAAGACCAGAAGGAAGATACGAAGAAGGACAAGAAAGAAGACAGGAGGAGAGGAAGAAATAGTATGAAAGAAACACCGTTGTAAAACCTATTATTATATAAACTACTATCAACCCCAAACCCACAAAAACTATACAAAAGAAAGTATAACATACCCAAAATCCTATAAAATGTAATTATTGAGAAAACTAAAGTGCTGTATAGCGTTATAAGAAGTGAACCGACTAAAGCTATTGTGTAATAAAGAAAATAAACTAGTCTTAACAGTCCATGATTACTAAAGGTCTGGTCTGAGATAATAAGACTCAAAATATCAGAACCAACAGTGAAAGTGAATTTGTGTAAGTGTTTTTTAAAAAAATGCAATAAACTTAAAGTTGGTGATACTATAACTTATCAGTATGCTATATCACAACTTTAATATCTAATAATAAACAGCATAATAAAATAATAAAATGGAAGATTTCCAGTATTTTATTATTTCAATGTAAATCTTTATTTACAAGACATTGGTAAAAAATGATAATAAATAGAGTATGGGAGTTAATGTTTACTGATGTAGGGGATCACAATAATAATGGTTTAGACCAGAAAGGACTGGCATTAATATAGTATTAATAAGTGTAAAATGTTTAAATAGACTGTTTATTCACAGTCCTAAAATCAATGTGTTAATAAAATGTATTTGTAAGGGTTATTAGAAAATAAGATTTATGTTATGTGTTTTAAAAAGAATTATGTTTGATAAATAATAGCCTACATACCATTAATAATGTTCCAAGAGGTATGCTACGTTAACTCAAAAATAGTTAAAGGATATATGTTCAAACCATGTCTGCAATATGTTCAATTGTGCAGATTGCTAAACAATGTTCATAATTATTTATTTTAATAACCGTAGTGTTAATTAACTACTACACCACACAATAAGTTATAAACCATGTTATTTTCATATAATTGTAATTATGTAAAGTCAGAGGAGGAATTAAGTTTAAATTTATTTGAGAAAGAAAGAAATATAAAATTCTAAAATCTAGGCCATTTGGTGAATTCACAGAACCAATATAAACTAGTATAATTCACTTATAAATCCTGTAAACTACCAAGATTTAGATAAGGTAACACAGTTAAACACTACTGGGAATGATCCTATGAGTTAAAATGATAATAAGGAAATATACCTTAACATATTGTAAATTTTCAAAATATATAAATTAATTAATTTTAAAGAGCAATGTCAAATTTACAGATTAACACAAAAAACCAGTTCAAAGGTGTAATTTATATGTATTTAAGGAAAGGAAGAGGAATATGAATAATTAAAATTTATTATAATAGTATTACTGATACCTAAAATGGAGGAATTTTATATAAAGACGGAAATCCAATTTTGAGCCTATATTTCCAAAAAGTAAAGAATTTTGTTAATTTCCACAAAATGTCTACAGATATAGACTATAATACATCAATTTAAAGGGAATGAGATGATTAAACCAATAATAAGGTTAATAATTCATAAAAGTGATGAATAAAATAGATAAATTCCAAATATAATGTAATATTTTATCATATGTACAGGTAATCGAAATATGTTAACAATACTTTTTCAAAGATTAACTGGGCCAGATTTATGACCAAGTTAATTAGTCTTTTGTTGAATATCAAGCTGAATAGTTGTGTGACAAAACGTTCTTTAAAATCGAGTTGAAAATGGTACTAGCGTTTAGCCATTAAAATATGAAACGAGAGTTAGACGAATTAGACACTTTTTAAAACTAAAGCTATCAATACATTTACGACAATAGTGAAAACAAACACTTAACTTCATAATACGAGTGATAGAAACAAGTAAAACATTATATTTAAACTGATTCATTCTGCAATTCCTAACCATAACTTGAGAAACTTAACCGCAGAAGTGAACACATACAAAATAAACTAACTAACACAAGTTTACACAGAACACTTCTTCAGAATACACCAAATAACTTTATAGACATATTACACCAGTGCGGGGACATTTCAAACCTTAATGAAGGTAATTTTATTGTGATTTTCTGACACGCCGCATTTGCAGTAACCTAGTCCAAATCGAGTAGCGACCATCTTGAATACGGAGCCTGCTTCCTACATCGCAGTGACGTCAGTCTTCAATGGTTCGACAAAACATTTATTAAAATATTATATACTGGAATTATTTAAATACTATTGAATAGTAATTATTGTATTTATTTTTAATTGTTAATGTTATACTTTCTCGTCACCCTTCTCTGACTATTAATTCTAATCGCTCAAAGAACCTGTCTTATAATCGATAATTCCCGAGACAGAGTCGATAATTGCTCTCCATCGATAAAAAATCGATTATTTATTTAAATTGTCAATAAATCTTTATATTTCCATTATTTCGTATCTGTTACTTATTTCACAGGTTAATTTAAGAGTATTTATTAAGGCTGAAGGACTTAAATAAGAAGAATATATTTTATTTGAACAAGATATTGGACCAGTCAGGAAAGTCACCAATCGATTATTAACTGGAGTTAATCTATTTAACTCCAGACTTGGTTCAAATCTTCAAGAAGTGTTCGACGGTCAATAAATACCTACTTGTTATTAAAATTTATACAAGAACCTTTTAAAACAGATTTATTTCTTATACACACCTCTTAATAAACATAAACAAAATCTTTTACTATTTGAAATTTCTATTTTTATGAAATTTCCTTTTACATTTTATTCTTTTGTAACGACCGGCATACAGGGTCTTGTTACAATATATATATTGCAACGTAACAAATTGCAAATTGAATATAATTTAAATTTGTGGAGCCCCACGATCTTGGAGCACCAAATTTATGCAACGTTACATATACATAAATAGGCGTGAACGATCTCACGTTCAAGATTGACAAATTCTTTAAACAATATAACATTTAAATTGGTGGTCAGGTGTATCTGCAATAAGAACTCTATGTAACTTGAAACGGTAATTAAAATTTATTTGATACTATAAAAAAATATGTGCACATGGCACTGACTTCGAATTTAAAACATTAGTTATTATTTGTTATTATGCCGTAAGGCTTAAGATATATACATCCTTACTGACTAAATGTTCTATGCTACTAATTATTATATAAAAGAAAAATCTCATTTTCAGACTACTCAGTCTATTAATATGTTTCAAAATATCAATATTTAAATCTTTTTTTCTATATTGTAACGTACTCAAAATATTAATAGTTATTGTTTCTCAGTACTGTTTTCTCAAATACTACTTGTCTTCATTTAAATGCTTTGTAATCATTTTATATCATATTAATTTGAGCTCTTGTTACGTTAATCGTATTTCTAAAACATCTATGATTTTAACTCTACTACACAA
Organism: Magicicada septendecula; assembly: GCA_034769895.1. Classification (NCBI taxonomy): domain Eukaryota; kingdom Metazoa; phylum Arthropoda; class Insecta; order Hemiptera; family Cicadidae; genus Magicicada; species Magicicada septendecula. Next base: position 74,741,967 of record CM068373.1, on the reverse strand, counting down.
GAAACATTGCTCTTATTTTTAAATAAAATATTAATGTCTTTAACTGTCTTTGAATTCTTTGTATGATTAAGATATGAATAAGTTGTCTATCACCTTATTGTCGTCAATCATACTCGATCATTTTTGTTCCATCGGTATTCGTCCTCGTCTCGCCTCCAGCGTCGGCTGTCTCTCTCTCTCTGGAACTCTCCTCTTGTCCAGCGTCGTATCTCTCTCTGGAACTCTCCTCTTGTCCAGCGTCGTATCTCTCTCTGGAACTCTCCTCTTGTCTAGTGTCGAATCATTAATGGATCTTCTTAAGTAGTGCTGTTATTAATTAAAATGATTGTCTTTACAGCTTAGTTACGTATTTGTACGTAACTGGTAAATTTAAACTGTTTACGGAAAAAAAATAAATACGCCGTGCTGGCGGGCATAAGCTCCCGCTGCACCGTGGCTGATTCAAGAAAGAGAACCACTGTAGCTTGCGTGTCCTATTTATACCCATGTCTTGGTCGACACCCTGCAGTGGTACGAAATCGACATGTTGGAAACTGTCTCTGGCTTCAGTTCCCCCACTCTTTGTCAAATTCGCTATTTTTTATATTTCTGCGAATTGCAGAGTCCTGTAAGTATACTCTTATACTTATCTTATAACTAATTTTACAACACATGTTCACTGTAATTTTGGACATTGCAACTTAACCCTTTCGATTTGTACACAGTTATTTCACTATTGCACTGTGACGATTTTATTAATAAAAATAAATTAATTAATTAAGTTGATAATGTATAGGTTGATAAATTTTAAGTGTTTAATAAAATCTCACATTTTTTACCTAAAGCTTATTGTAATCATTAAATAATAATAATATTTAAATGAAAGTCTAATAATATATTAAAAGGAATACGAGTGTACAGAAAGGGTAAAGCTTGTTAATTAATCCTGCAGAAACAGGCGCTAACCAGAATCAACTTGTTTTCCGACCCCTTAACTAACTAAAAATAATTGTAAATTGATTATTATTTAAATAATTAAACTAGACTACTATAATGTACTTTGATAGCAATTGTAACTAAGAATCTCTCTACTTAATTATTTAATCTAATTTTAGTCCTTTAAATAAAAAAGAAACTTGGAACTATTTTTATGTTGAGTTGAACTGTCGCGAGATTACTACTCTCACCCCTAACTATTTTCGCCCACTTGCTATGGAGCGGTCAAACAGTAAGCTGTGTACTGCCGATATGTGCAACGTCAAAAATAGTTTATTACAAATTGTAATTAATCCGTCAGTTAAGACACTGGCGCATTCTTTTTACTATTAAACAATGTGTTGCGTTAATGTAGTTGAACCGCGACTCATATAATTATGGTGTAAACGAGTGAGAATGAATAACTAAAATTTAGCGCCGGTGACATCTCTTCAAAAATCTTAAAATATAATACTTATGTAATTAAAACTGTGGTAATCCCATGAAGTGAAGTGCTACAATCAAACTATCATGTGAAGTGGATACAGGTGAATGAAACTTTGTGTTAATCATTCAGATCAACGAGCTATTACTATCAGTTAGCCAAGAGCTGAGAACCAGGAGACACCATGATCTAAAAGACTTCAGGACTACACCATTCCCGGATACGAAGATAATGAGAGATACCTGACCTACTTCAAACATGCTGCAACCGAGGACCTACGACTGGAATAATGCAGAGCTGGAAGACATCCAAAAAGGTGACACGGAGGCAAGCCTTCCGTGCTTATGAAATACTAAATATTATATTCAACAAAAGACAATTAATTTAACCACATTAAGACGTTTTAAGTAATTGTATAACAGTAATTGTATACTCATAACTTGTATACTTATCCCTTGTAAAAGAGTTATAGCTCTAAACTGTAAAGCCTTATTGTTTAAAAGATTAATAAAGACCATTCTTCAAATGGCAAAATTTTGAAAGCTTGATATGGCGAGGTAACCATTCTTAACGTATTAGAGGAAATCCCGGATCCGGAGAATTAATTAAATTCATGTACATCTTATTTTAAGGGGCCTTGTAAAGAATAAAATATAATCATCATGTAAACTGTAAGCTATTGAAGCATATGTGTCGAGAATTTTAAGTAGAGAAAATAATACAATATGTAATAAAGAGATGTCATCAGGAGTACATACTATACTGAGTGCATAAATCAACAGTCTCCCCTTCCCTGAATCCTTGTATATTTATTGTTTGTTGTTCTGATTAATTTTCAGCTCGTCACGAGTAAGGCAGCCTGAATAATTGGCAGAACCAATTATTGCGGGTTCCCTAAGTTATAACACAGGAGAAGATGTTATAGCACTTGTACGGTGTGTCACTTTCGCGTGGTTTTCGTACACAGTATTTAGTAAATTTTATTACATTTTATGGTGCTTTTGGATTTTAATTCTTAATTCTAGTTTATGAATAATTACGGAAAAACAGTAATTGTGCAATTATTCATCTTGGGGTGGCAAACTCGCCTGCAGAGACCTGCGTTGACACACACTAGCAAAATACTGGTGTACACACTTTCAGTTACATTTGTGTGTGTGTGCACGTCGATTCAGGTCGAAACACCTGTTCATATTTTTGTCTGAGCCAAGCTTGCAATCCCTGACATGCTTATTTCTAATATATTATTAATTATTTACAGTTTATTAAGTAAATTTAAATTTTTATATTCCATGCTCAGTACATCACTTATTTGTACTGTCGCAATATATATATATATATATTGCAACACATCTTTTTATGATTTCTTTCATTATGGATTATGAGTTTTACATGGACCTGGTTAGGGTATATCATGCCAACACTTACCTGCAGTATATGGTACTTTTCTGCTTTGCCGGCTATTAGGTGTGGGATTTGGGCTTATTAGGTATCAGGTAACGAGTTGGGACGATGTGTTTCCAAAAGAATTATTTTAGGAAGCTGAGTTGTATAAATTGTGAATAAATGAAAACTACCTTTTTAGTCTATCATTCCAATGATTATAATTGTCACCCTCAAGGTGCTTATCTTTAAACAAATCATAATAATAAAAAGAATTTCAAATATTTAACACAATTTACGGCGGGTTCCACTAATTTATATTCTTTCTTGAATATTACTTTACACATATTTTCTCTAGTGATATATTGTTATAATGCTTACGTCTAACAATCACATATTAAAATCATATATCTTAGTACATCATTTATAAGTTCCTGAAAATAAGACATACAATACACAGTATATACACAAAACATATAACATGGAAATATACACACATATATGGGCAGTTTCACACTGTCTGCCTGTAATTATAATTCATTTATAAAAAATCATTTTTGTTATATTGAATTTAATTATTTAATAAAATGGAAATACTGAATTGATTTCATTCTATGAAATCCGTAACCCTGTTCTTTATACATGAGAAAATAAAATACGAACTTTTTAAATGAATATAACAAGGGTTATAGTTATCGTTATCTCTATGGTAATTATTATTAATATAAACACTTTTATTAAGGGTAACTCCCTTTTAATTATTCTACTCTTCAGCCTGCTTGGCTATCAACAATAATTAATATGAAACAATTAAATTTGTGACATCTAATATCTGGATAACACTCTTAGAGCTTCTCTGCACTCTCCCTTAATTTATCACATTTAATTTATCAAATATAATTCTTTATACAGTGCACAATCTCATGAAAACATTTGCTTAGAGTCTTTCTGCACTCTTATTAACATATTATTATAATGATCACACATTATCTAAATGTTCTGTCTTTTTGAATAAATGTCTCTATATGATATACAGTACAACATTTAAAAGTGTCTTTAGGCTTTAGTCATACCGCCTATATAATTAAATGTTTATCAATTATTTAAAACTGTTCAATTTCGCTTATAGCGGCTTTTCATTTACTTTTTGTGTTTTACAACATTATTATGAACCCTGAACCATATCAGGTCACCTGTTTTGATGATTTCATGTTACACAGATGTACACGGGTCTCAGGCGTCGGCGTTGAGTACAGCTATTCCTCTCGAAACCTCCGTCAGCGTCGCTTAGCGGTGTATGAACAGCTAGGCTAGGCGTCGTTCCTTTATCGTCATGGACACAGCGTCTCTGGCCTCGGGTATAGTCTGATGTCCGTAGTACGTAGTTGTAGTAACTCAGGTGTCTGCCGGTCTCATTGAAACGTCTTCTGCAGCATATCGTTCCGTGTGTACGACTCAACGAATACTTTATGAATGCGACAGATGCTCGTTTTGGCTCACTGTTTATAGGGCAAAGCCACGTGTGCAAATGAGTTTCTATCGGCGAATATCTCAACAATCCTTTATTTATTTAGGTAACAAAGTTGTTTGTTAGACGTGTCTTGAACACAGTTATTAGCTATGTATACACGCGATCTTTAATTAGCACCGCGAAAGGTGTGAAATAGTAAAACGCTTATAGTTCACGACACTCTCACTATCTCGTTATGTGTTTGGTGTCTAAATAAAGCTACATTTCCGCACTATTCACTGGTCAACCTAGTTCTTCTTAATCTTTTGTCATTTTTTTATTATTTAAGTTTTAAAACACTTCTGACATGTGCCGACAAAATTATACATATTTATGCAGGTGGACTGTTATCTGTTTTGTTTGCTATATAAAATCTTATCTGTACCCTTCTAAATGTACAATTGTAGCAGATAACGCTTATTATGCGTACTCCAGTTAGAACGATAAACATTGATAACAATGTTTCGTTATAACACTCCCCCACTTGCTTTAAAAAAAATTGTTTTGTGCTTTACAGAACATTTTTTTTTTTTTTTTTTTTTATCTATGTTTAGTACATACACAGTCAGTTATATTACATGTTTATTAGAAAGAATATAAAATCTTATCTTTCAGTAACAATCACATATGGGTATTATTGGATATAATGACGCAGAGAAGACGCATGGTACTTTCCGACGTCCTTTTTCTTCACTGGGTCATATACCATGTAGGTGTGTGGTCCTAGACGACTCCTTAGTTCATATGGGCCACAGAATAATCTGAAGAATTTCTTGGAAGTGTTTAATATACTACTTCCCACAGGATTTGTCTTTATCAATACCTTATCACCAATCTGGAATCTTGTCAATCGGTGAGTTCTATTATACCGGTCTCTCCTTTTACCTGCTTGATGATATAACTGTCGTTCAGCTCTGTTTATTTTTATTTGAATTGGCAAATCTACATTATAATTTTTCGGTTTATTAATCATGTTGTGCCAGAATCTTTTAGGTATTTTATTCTCACTTAATTCTAACGGTGTGTATCCTGTAGCTTCACTATAATTGTGATTCATTGCATCTTCGAAAAATTGTAGATAGTCAGGCCATTTACTCTGTTGATTGTAGCAATATAACCTCATGTACTTGCCTAACTCTCTATTTATTCTTTCAGCAAGATTAGTTTGTGGATGCCTTATGGATGTAAGTATAGGTTTTATACCTTGTCTTGTCAATGCGTCCTTCCATAATTTATTACCAAACTGCTTACCTTGATCTGTCAACACTTTATCCATTTTTCCATACTTTGGTATATACTTCTGGGTGATGACGTTCAGAACAGATTTCATGGTGGGTCTTCGTACAGCATATAACTTTACTAGCTTGGTAAACACATCTACCGTCACAATTATATGGCGGTACCCACGACTTGATCGCGGGAGTGGTCCAAGGAAATCAAGTGCAACTATATCCCCCTTTTTCTTAGTTCTGATACTCCCCATTTCAACGCAAGTGTTTAAATTCGGATGTTTGGCTGTTTGACAATCATGGCATTTCCTAACAATTATTTTAATTTTTCTGAACATATTATTACAGGTGAAGGCTTCTTTCATAGTTAAATAGCACTTCAATGGAGATGCATGAGCTAGACTACGATGACATGGCATAATTAATTGCTGTAACATGTCATGAGATAGCACAACTTTCCAATCATAATTAATAAGCTTAAATAAAATTCCATCTTTCACACAATAATTTATAGGTAACGGATTATTTTTTATATTCTGTAATCGCTGATCTTTATCTTGCTCTCTAGCGAGATTACGTAGTAATTCTTGTACTTCTCTCTCGGGTTTGTATGTTATGTTGCTAAGTACCCTGACATCTTGTGGTTTAGCTTCATGTGTTTCTAAACAGACTCCAGAATGTAGTCATTGATTTTCAGTCTTCGATGTGGACGGTTTATTACGTTCATCAGTGTTTCTCGGTGTCTCTTTCTGTTTTTTCTCAACGGTAATCGCCTGCGTATTTGCATTCCTATCGGATGTCCATGGTTTCGAAAATCGTTTCGACGAATTCGGCCATCGGTAACCTCCTTTGTAATTACCTCTTTCATTATTTTGCTCCTGCTTCTCATATGTTCGTCCATCTTCATGGCGTCTATCATATGATACATTTTTGTTTTTCGGATATTTTTCATCGTCTGTACGTCTATCTTCTCTGCCTTTATCTTCTTGGCGATATCTTTGCGAATACCACGTACCTCTATCTTGATTTTGGTTCCGTTTATCTCGCTGAACTCCTCTTGGTGGGTCTCGTTCACGGATTACACCCTCCATCTGTGTTAAAAGTATTAATAGATCTTCAATGGTAGCTATACCCTGAACATGTATAGCTAGTTGGATGTTCCTGCTGAAATGATTAGCAAGCTTAATGACTAATTCTTTTTGTGTTAAAGCGGGACGTAAATGTTTACTCCTCTCTACTAACATAATGACGTATTCATCTTCAGACAGCTTACCTGGATTATATTTACCAAATTCCAGTGTATTTCGTATTCTCATTTGTATGTATTCATTCCAATACCTCCGTTCGAATGCTAGTTTAAATTCTTCATACGTTTTTAAATCGTCATTCACCATCGTGAACCAACTGGCTGCTGCATCTTTTAAGTAACGGCTTACAAAGTCTATTTTATCTTTGTCACTGAGAATAGATCCAATACTATCCATTTCTTTCTCACATTTGATACGAAATTCAATGGGATTTTCCCCTCTGGATCCTCTAAAATAGTTAATGGGTCTCTCTTCTCTAGGTACGGTCGAGTATACTAACGCTTGTGTTGGTAGTCTTCTCACTTCTCGTGTAAGTCGGTCTACTTCACCTTTTAACTTGACTTCCAGCTGATCTACCCTGTTGTCATGGTGTTGGATAGATTTCTTGATGGTGTCGTCTGCTGCGGCGAGACTTTTTGTTTCTTCTTCAATTTTCATGGTCTTCCTTACATTACTCTGCACCAACTCGCTGATGACTTGTATCTTGGTATCTTGTCGATGCGTAATTTTTTCGAGTTTCTGGTCCAGTGTGTCGGCCATAGATTTAAAATTTTGTTGTAGTCTTTTTCGCTGCTCTTCGAAATTTTCATTCATCACCACCGCTTGTTGTTTTAGAGACTCTTTAACTTTACCTTCTAAGGTCTCCATTCGTTCCATAATTTCTACCTTACTTTCAGCATTATACGCGTATAGTTTCTGAATTTCTGACGTGCTTGCTTCCAATCTTCTCATAGTTTCAGCACCACTAGTTTTTATTTCTTCAAACCTTTTTACGTTTTCAGCGTTGCTGGCTTCCAATCTTCTCATAGTTTCAGCACCACTAGTTTTTATTTCTTCAAACCTTTTTACGTTTTCAGCGTTGCTGGCTTCTAACTTCTTCATTATGTCGGCTAAACTGACCTCTTGTTTATGTGCCATGTTTAATTTTAATTTGGTGAACCGATTTTAAAATATTTATTATTAATTTGTATATTATTAATTATTTGGATTATTATTAAATACTGTATTGGTAGTCATTTATTCATCAACATACAACCATTATCTTGGGCGCCTGTAGTATCAGTTTCTGATAACCACAATATTTATCTAAGCTCCCCTTTGTTTACTCTACTGATAACGCTAACTGTACGTTCTTATCAGCGACATTCAACATATAAATGCACGTTTTATAATAATTACACATCAACTCTAAATATTTGTTCTATGTGAATTTATATTTATTTAACTTCTAACCATCTTTTTATGATTTCTTTCATTATGGATTATGAGTTTTACATGGACCTGGTTAGGGTATATCATGCCAACACTTACCTGCAGTATATGGTACTTTTCTGCTTTGCCGGCTATTAGGTGTGGGATTTGGGCTTATTAGGTATCAGGTAACGAGTTGGGACGATGTGTTTCCAAAAGAATTATTTTAGGAAGCTGAGTTGTATAAATTGTGAATAAATGAAAACTACCTTTTTAGTCTATCATTCCAATGATTATAATTGTCACCCTCAAGGTGCTTATCTTTAAACAAATCATAATAATAAAAAGAATTTCAAATATTTAACACAATTTACGGCGGGTTCCACTAATTTATATTCTTTCTTGAATATTACTTTACACATATTTTCTCTAGTGATATATTGTTATAATGCTTACGTCTAACAATCACATATTAAAATCATATATCTTAGTACATCATTTATAAGTTCCTGAAAATAAGACATACAATACACAGTATATACACAAAACATATAACATGGAAATATACACACATATATGGGCAGTTTCACACTGTCTGCCTGTAATTATAATTCATTTATAAAAAATCATTTTTGTTATATTGAATTTAATTATTTAATAAAATGGAAATACTGAATTGATTTCATTCTATGAAATCCGTAACCCTGTTCTTTATACATGAGAAAATAAAATACGAACTTTTTAAATGAATATAACAAGGGTTATAGTTATCGTTATCTCTATGGTAATTATTATTAATATAAACACTTTTATTAAGGGTAACTCCCTTTTAATTATTCTACTCTTCAGCCTGCTTGGCTATCAACAATAATTAATATGAAACAATTAAATTTGTGACATCTAATATCTGGATAACACTCTTAGAGCTTCTCTGCACTCTCCCTTAATTTATCACATTTAATTTATCAAATATAATTCTTTATACAGTGCACAATCTCATGAAAACATTTGCTTAGAGTCTTTCTGCACTCTTATTAACATATTATTATAATGATCACACATTATCTAAATGTTCTGTCTTTTTGAATAAATGTCTCTATATGATATACAGTACAACATTTAAAAGTGTCTTTAGGCTTTAGTCATACCGCCTATATAATTAAATGTTTATCAATTATTTAAAACTGTTCAATTTCGCTTATAGCGGCTTTTCATTTACTTTTTGTGTTTTACAACATTATTATGAACCCTGAACCATATCAGGTCACCTGTTTTGATGATTTCATGTTACACAGATGTACACGGGTCTCAGGCGTCGGCGTTGAGTACAGCTATTCCTCTCGAAACCTCCGTCAGCGTCGCTTAGCGATGTATGAACAGCTAGGCTAGGCGTCGTTCCTTTATCGTCATGGACACAGCGTCTCTGGCCTCGGGTATAGTCTGATGTCCGTAGTACGTAGTTGTAGTAACTCAGGTGTCTGCCGGTCTCATTAAAACGTCTTCTGCAGCATATCGTTCCGTGTGTACGACTCAACGAATACTTTATGAATGCGACAGATGCTCGTTTTGGCTCACTGTTTATAGGGCAAAGCCACGTGTGCAAATGAGTTTCTATCGGCGAATATCTCAACAATCCTTTATTTATTTAGGTAACAAAGTTGTTTGTTAGACGTGTCTTGAACACAGTTATTAGCTATGTATACACGCGATCTTTAATTAGCACCGCGAAAGGTGTGAAATAGTAAAACGCTTATAGTTCACGACACTCTCACTATCTCGTTATGTGTTTGGTGTCTAAATAAAGCTACATTTCCGCACTATTCACTGGTCAACCTAGTTCTTCTTAATCTTTTGTCATTTTTTTATTATTTAAGTTTTAAAACACTTCTGACATGTGCCGACAAAATTATACATATTTATGCAGGTGGACTGTTATCTGTTTTGTTTGCTATATAAAATCTTATCTGTACCCTTCTAAATGTACAATTGTAGCAGATAACGCTTATTATGCGTACTCCAGTTAGAACGATAAACATTGATAACAATGTTTCGTTATAATATATATATATATATATATATATATATATATATATATAATAGGGTTACTACAGCTAGTGCCGTCTCCCTTCCTTCAACCTGGCTTTCCAATTCTCCCGATGTTCCCATTGTCCTTCCTCAAGTCCTATACGTTGCATAGATTCATCCACTTCGTCCCTCCAAGATCTTCTCGGTCTTCCCCTTTTCCTCCTTCCTAATGGACTCCATTCCGTCACTTTGTTGATCCACCTATTTTGGGCTCTCCGGACATGACCGTACCATACCAATCTTTTTTCTTCGATGTAGTCAATTACACTTCTTTCCGTTTCCATTCTTCTTTTGACCTCCTCGTTTGTTATTCGGTCTGCTCTCGTTATTCCACAGCACCTCCTCCATTATTCCATCTCCGTTGCAAGAATCTTTCTTTCATTCTTTTTGTTAATAACCCATACTTCCGCTGCATAGTGATAAATATTATCTAAAACAAAATACATGGAAATAGGTGACCTTTATCAAGACTTGCTTTTGGAGGAAGACATGGGGAAGATTTCATATGCAGAAGAATACAAGTATTTAGGGTGAAAATTACGGCCAGTGAGAAGCAAGACAAAGGAATACAATCCAGAATTAATTTGGAAAATATGGCTATATCTACAATTAAATGGGATCCTGTGGGATAAACAATTGAGAGCAGAAACTACAATCAAAATATTAAAAACCATTATTAGAAGTATCATGACTTACGGCTAGACATTTGGACTACTAATAAACACAGAAGAACAAAATTAATGGTGGACTTTTTGAGACGTTCGCAAGAGTATACAGATGTGAGAAAATTAGAAATGAAGTTATTAAGGACAGAATGAATGTGAAAAATTTAATTATTGATTTTATCCAAACAAAAAAATTACAATAGTACCGACACGCGAAAAGAATGGGACAGGAAAGATTGCCAAGGAGAGTTATGGAATGGATCCCGCCAGGAAGAAAGAAAAGAGGAAGACCACCTAGAAGAAAGATCAACTGGACAGAAGAAAGTCAGACTATATTGAGGGAACGAGAAATTGAAGAAGATCGTTGGATGGACAAGCAGCAGAGGAAGACGAGAATTCAATCACTTCTGTAATCTTTGGTTCCGGAAAATGTGTAAACATTGTACAGACGGAATAATAATAATAATACATATTATCTGCTATAAAACACTGAAATCAATGTCCTAAAATACATTACAAAATTACTGCTTTTACATCCGCAAAACACTGAAATAAAACTGAATATTAAATAAAATAAAATATCGACTTGAAATTAAAAGTAGCAGATTAGGTCTAGTTTTTTGACACACATTGTATGGTTATTGAGAATAATAATGGCTGTGGTAAGTCGTGTTGACTATAATAGGTAGTTACATTGATTTGGGAGATGCAGATGGCGTATTGTAGTGGCATACGATTACCACCGCTTAAACAATACATAAGGTGGGTTGGTCATGTAGCCTGGGGGAAGGCAGAATACTACGAAAACTATGGAATACCAGAATCCACGGAAAAAGACCAGTGGGAAGACCGAGGAGAAGATGGGAGGACGCGGTGGATGAGGATGCGAAAGAAATACTGAAAGTTCCTGGAGGAGGATGGTTACCGACAGAAGAGAACGGCGGAAAAAATGAAGGATGCCAGGGCCCAACAAGAGCTGTAGTGCCATAGGAGAGAGAGAGAGAGAGAGAGAGAGAGAGAGAGAGAGAGAGAGAGAGAGAGAGAGAGAAAGAGAGAGAGAGAGAGAGAGAGAGAGAGCGAGAGAGAGAGGGGTATACGATTATTTTAAACTACAAATTCATAAGACAGTGTATACTGAATTAGCCATATATTTATATTTACTAAATTAGCCATATATTTATATTTCCTAAATTAGCCATATATTTATATTTCGAAAGCGGAAACAAATGTCTGACTCGCGACAGTATAATAAAATGGAGTATTATGAATTCTTATTCTTTATTGTTAAGCTTGACTGTGGATAGTATTTTTCATGTTGTACGTAGAAGCAGTAATTACTTTCAGCAAAGACCGATCGGAACATTAGAAAACTTTTAGCTCGAAAGGAAAGTATTTTTGTATAATAAAATTTGCTTCGCTTCGTCACTTTGCTCTTAGAGAAGATTAAAAAGTAAACGATTTTAGATTATTAACTTTTCACTCTGCAAAAAGCGGACTGCAAACACTTGGAAAAAATTTTCAGCTGCGTAATGTAAATACTTTAAATTGTTAAGTTTCCTTTTTATTTTAACAGACGAATTCATTTTTTATTTACCTTTGTCGTTTATCAGTAAAGCGGCGTTATAATTGATTTAGAAAGTCTGTTGAAGGTGGAATTGAATACCTTAAATTTACATTAGATTTTGAAAAATAGACACCACTGTTACCAACGTCTGAATTCGATGGATGACAACACGTTACCTAAGCTATCGACGTATACTATATGGATCGCGTGCAACATTCACTGAATTCGGACCGACCGCTGCACCAAGTTCTATAGAGGGTGATTCACGAAGATATGCAGAGACTTTAGGAGCTCATTCTACATGTAAAAATAAAGAAAAAGTTTATATAAATATAGGTCCGCAAATGCTTCGTTAGCGAGTTATATTTTACCCAGATTTCAAGTCGGGTCATATTAGGCCGTTTTACATGTAGAATGAGCTCCTAAAGTCTCTGCATATCTTTGTGAATCACCCTGTATACTGAACCTGTACAAAGTCTGACTTTTCCAATTTTTTATAGCTTTTGTTGCTTTAGCGGAGCACATTTTGCGTTAATGGTACAGCTATGTCATTTTAACAATTAATGACTCGAAAGCGGCAGGTTTTTAATAAGTTCTTTTCCAAAATAAACACATCTGTTTCACTGTAAGATTTCAGTATTCTGACACATTATTTCAGTGTATCGCTAAGCAATATTATTTCAGTTTATCGCTATTTCAGTTTCTGTTGCGTTCATAAACAGTTCTGTTGCGTTCTTATTTATGAACATTTATTGTTGAAGCCAGACGAATAAAGATAAGAATAAGAGAAACAAAGAATAAAAGACGTCAGCCGTAAACTTTAAAATGTTTATTGCGTAAAAGAAGTTGGCGTATACGCTCGCCATGATCGTTAAAGTGTTCAATAAGCAATGCTAATTTACGTTAATGTTTTTTATTTTATTTAATTAGCTACGTATTAACTGTATAAAAATTGTTTACATTAAACATTACTAAATAATACAATAATTTAACTTTTAGCGAACACCAAGCTTAGAGAAGGTAGTTGCAGCGGTTCTTTCCTTAGCAATATCATAGCACAAGATTTTATAAAATAATGTCACTATTAATTTGATAAGTTTCACTTCATGGCTGTCTTTAGAAAAATCATTGTTTGAAATATGTTTTCTAAACACTGTGCCGGCAAAGTTTTTTCAAGCTGATATAATCATTTTTTGGTATTAAGTTTACTGTCAGATATAATCAATAAATTATACATATATTTTACAATCTTTAAAACGTGTGATGACGATCTAATTAATTTTCCGCTTGATACAAAGTCAGTAAAATGAGTGTAAACGCTCAAGTTATTGTCATCTGTTATCAGTAAGGCAAAACTAAAAACAAACTGTTATAATAATGAAATCTTCATAAACAGAAATTTTCAGTAGAACTGTCCCAAATGTAATAATTGTAAGGTGTCAAAACAAGTGCATTACTGACTGAATGACTCGTTTAGTACACCTGTTAACTTAGCGCCAAACGCTTTATTCTACTGATGGTGGGGTGTACGTGCTTCGGAATGTTTTCTGCCGTTCACTTTGGCTGTCAGCACGCGACACGCGACCCAAGCCGACCTTCATGTTCATACTGCATAGGAAAAGGAGGTGTTGGCTGACCTTGAAAGCGGTGAGATGATCAGTTCTCACTGAGTCCGGAACAGGCCTTTAACTTAATTATTCGTTCTGAAATTTATCTTAATATTTCCTTTATTCTTTTTTAAATATTCGTCAACTTTTCCATTTTCCTGTAACAAGTTACAAAAACGAACCCAGAAAGTAACGAATTGAAACAAGCTTTTACCTGTTAACTGTGTCTTATAATGATCGTCGTATGTCCAGAGAAATTAAGATTTGTCTTTCTTGGATAACACGTTGACATCTATTGATGCAAGTTTTACTTCTCATATCATGGAAATCTTTTAAAGATATTACACTTATACCTGTGGAAAAGTAAATATTAGCTTTGGTCGGCTTCTAAAACAGTACGTCTATTCTCAATCGAGTGAAGATTAAAAGTTTACAACGAAGCAAGCAAACAAAGACAACCAATTTGTAGTTAGTAAAGACAATGATGGTTTAGCTGAAAACATCATTACCTCATCACTGTATTGCTGTATACGTGGTTACTGATATGAGTGTGGCCGAAATTGTCCATACCTTATAAAGACTATTCTTTAATATTTACAATTTAGTTGACTTACATAACAGGTAATATAAGTGTTACGGACATTTAATTTAATTTACAGTATATATGTAACTCTGGAATGTGTAAGAAGCTAGGTCAGTGCACCGTTCCGACTGCATGCTGTAGGCTAGTTGACAAAAGTGTGCAAAGGCAATCTCGAATTATCTAGAGGGTTACGTAATTGGCTTTCATCTCAACGCCTTTCTACAAATTAATGTAAACAATACAAAATATTATTAAATGGATAATGTATTGACTTAAAACAGTCGTGTAGTATTTTAAACGGGTTTCTTTAATTTTAGCTTAAATATTTCTAGGCCCTGATACTAAAGGTATCGAGACGTGAATCTTCGCCGTCTCTCATAGCTTAAGCCAAATCGAGCCCTCTCTTGTCAGGATGAGAGCCAACTCTTTAGGGTACGATTACACGGGCTTTTTTTTCCGGCCATGCACGCGCATGGAGTTTAAAAAAACGCACAGTGGTCACAACGTGCGGTTTTTCTCGTACGTGCACGGACGGGAGTGTAGTCACACAAGGCGTTTTATAGTCGGACGGCAGCGTTGGGACGTCTCGGACGCGCATCCCTACAGCTTCGGCTATAAAGGTTAAAACGCAACTGCACAGAAGTGTCCGTGTTTAGATTAAAGAAAACATTGGTTATCAGTAGTAAATAAATCTTTATTAAGAAAATGTTTTACATTACACATACTTTTTATAAAGATGTCAACAACACCATGGAGGCAAAAATTAATTACCGTAGTAACAAGTAAATAAACAAATGCTATTTTAGCGGGATCTTTGAAGAGTCCGTGTGACCACCCTCGTGCGTGTTAAAAACGCGCTAAAAACGCAGCAGGTTGCGTTTCGGTGCAGGAGACCTTGAAAACCCAGCAGAGTTGAAGACCCATGCGTTTTTTCACGTCCCTGTGACCAATTTCATTGCCGCCTGTGTGTTAAATTCAATGCGTTTCCCAACCGCACGCAAACGGCCGGAAAAAAAACGCTCGTGTACCCTTACTCCCCGTTTGCACGGACGTTCATGCTTACTTGTTCTCCACGATCTTGTCTCCCCAAATCGCTTTCGCCGGTTTCTCTACACCCGTTTTTGCTACACCTCACTCCATGCGTTTATTAACCTCATCAATCTTACACACCGACATCATCTAACATGCTCTATCGGATTCTCTTCCACGACTCACAACCATACACCGTGCATGAGCAACAGCACCTGAAGTGATTCGTATATTTTAAGATCTTTCCTTTTAAAACTTCCAAAGAATGGGTTATACAGGATTCTACATAATGTCGATGCTTTACTAATTCAGTTTGCCATTTCTATGTATAATTTTCTTGTACCATTCATTACTTCTCGTAAGTTTACCTCCGCTTTTGTATCTCCATGTCCTGCAGCACTAACACGACCTGTTTCCGTACGTGTGTCATTAAATTATTCTTTAGGTTTCCCTTCCAATTATTTAGCTGCATTTCTATTAACATTAATGTTACTTGTAAAAAACACTATACTTAATGTTATCTGCATATATAAGTTAAAATTTTGAATCACTTTTAAGTTTGGAATAATATCTTTGTTACGACGGTCTCACTGATTGGAAACAAAATACAGACACCAATGAAGTCACTAATAACCAGCATTAATGAGTCACAAATAACAATTTGAAACCAACAAGATACTCTCATACAGTAATTCTAGTTACAATTGTCCACACGCAATAATAATATCAACTTTTAGTGTCCCACTCTACTTATAACACAGTAAACACTTCGCCAGATACTTGAGTACACGGCCTCGACAGAAACACGCAGCTGCTCGGCTAGCCGAGAAACGTGTAGAACGACACTCTCGAGAGTTCGCGAGCGTTCTCTAATAGTCGTTACAATATTAATGTGGGCAATGTAGTAAATTTGAGGTCACGTTAATTCACAGTGAAGTAAAACGCAAAAACTGGAAGTAAAGCATTTTCTAGTGTATTATAACACTAAAAAAAAAGAGAAAACTATGTGTCGGCGCTTGCAATGACATTGATGTATGGAGAGAAACTAGGAGAGGAAGTTAGTACAGAAGAGTGTGAAATTCTTGAAATTCTTCAACGTCGACGTGCATATCAACAGGACAGGACAGGACGTATCGTAAATCAACAGGGTAACTGGACTCTAGGAATAAGTAAGGGGTTGTTCTGGCTAAAAGGCTTATAAAAACGCTAGGGAAATTTACGATTATGATATACCGAGAAGGCCGCAGCAGAGGTGATTGAACTAAGAATAAGAAAGAAAAGGGGAACAGAGGTTACCTATCAGAAAACAGCTTTGGAGGTAGGTGTGTTTCCAGGAGCGAAATTTGTTGGAAGAAGAGAGAGAAGGACCAATTAAAACTGAGCAAAGTGAAAATTAGGAAGCTAGTGGGGGAATTATGTGTGTTGAACATATACAATTAACTTAGGCGCGATCAGGGGGAGTGTACTTTAATTTCTCTTATGGTCAACATGAGTGAACAGTTTGTGTAACGCATTTAAATATTGGAAGAGTGAGAACTGCGAGTTTGGTTGGTAAGAAGTAAAAATCGAGAGAGTCTAGCATGTGTTAATTTCGTGACTCGTGAGAATCGGATTACTAAAACGATATCTAAACTAATGAAACGGAATAACTTTGCGAAATGTAAATTAACGTAATGAGAGTAACCGTTGTAACTAGTGAACAGTATTTACGCTAAAGTAAATATCCCAAGAAACCGGATATACTTAGGTAGAGTGAAGTGATTAAAGTGTTTACGAATCAATCACTACGAGAGCGAACCACACTATGAGTCATCCAAATGATCCTGTGTTCAAAGAGGTCGGGAGAGAATCAACAACTACTAGACGCACCTAAGGAGCCGGAGATGAGATCACAGTACACCTGCCCAACGTAGACTGGATTATACATACCAACAGTAAACAATTTTATGTACTAATACTATTTTACGATACACCTGTATGTCCTTCTAAAAGGACTCACCTATGAATTGCACACTAAAACTTAAATTCATATGATTAGAATATAAAAGCGAAATACGTACATTTTCACAAAAGATAACTTCAATTAATTATATTCATTCATATTTTAAATGAATCCATTTGAATATATATATATTTCGTAATATAATAAGTAACTAGATGTAAGTATTAATTCATGCTTAGATACAGAAATTCAAAGGAACCCTGAGATATTAACTTATAATTGTGAAATTGGTAGAAATCATGTTTAAATTAATTAATGATAATCATATGTCAAAACGCATAGAAAGCTGGTATTAATGACAGTAATTTTAAATATAATAAATTTGTTGGTTAGACAGATAAATGTGTCTTGTTTTTTTCATTTATTAAAGATCAACCTTACGGATATTATACAACACTATTACTTGAAATAATCTCCTTAACACCAACAAATCAATTATAAGAATTAGTCTTCACCACTTCTGATTAAACAGTTAATACTTGAGTTTCATACTATTAATTTCACAACTACCAATAGAGTTTAAAGTGTTAAAGTATACATACAGACTTGCTATATGTCTATAATGAGTCTTATTTGTTTTAAAAGTACTACAGACAATGTTGAATTAGTTAGTTGTCACAGACCAAATTTTGATACCATTAAAGAAAAGAAGACATGTTTACTGAAGACAGTTTGTGTCCATCCTTCGTTGGAAAAATAAAATGTTTCATCGCGTCGACGCTCAAACACATCAACTACTGTTACTTCAACTACATTAACTCTATGCCGTGTTTATACTTCTTTTTAGAGTATACTTTTATGTACCTCGTATATATGTTGGGTCCTTCAGTCTTTCGACTGGTTTGTACTCTCTCCGCATATACCCGTGGTGCGTGTGTTACGGAGTCTCTCACAGGTATATGGGACCTGCAGTTTAAAGCCGGCTCCGAACGGCATAGTTGTGGAGGGTTTATACTAAGCAGGATACCTCTCGCTGGTTTACCATCGCCTTGCGAGGGGGAACGGTCGTATCTAAATCAGATGGCCTCGGCGGGAATCGAACCCGGCCGACAGCGTAGTAGCGACCTTTTATACGAATGTGTTAAAACGTGTGGTTTATTTAATGCTTGTAGGATGTGTTATAACTTTGTAGCGATGATTGTAAAATTTGCTTCACTATAATTATTTTTTTCAAGATTTCAGGAAATAATGTAGTAGTTGGTACACTAAAGTATATACTGCAGTATGTGACATTCATTTGATCGAATAAATTGAATGCTGTAACATATAAAAGTGTAATTTAACCATTTGATTTCAATACGCATCGTTTATAAAATCTAATTAGCACAAAATGTAATTCCAGAACAATTAAGCAATACAATAAACAAGCAGTGTTGCTCGCCTGAAATCTTGCCTCCCATTACAACTGATAAATGAATCTTCTGTAGAGAGAGAGAGAGAGAGAGAGTGAGAGAGAGAGAGAGGTAAACGACAAACAAGTAACGTGCATTGTACACAAGTACAGAAGTACCTATCTGCTTACGCTCTATGCTGTAAAGTTTTTTCTACCATTTTTAGATCTTCTTTCTATTAAATAACCTCTCCGCCTTACTGTTTTCTGCCAGTTCTTTGGCCGTGCTTCAATTTGTTCTTTATTCTTGAAAATGAATTCAACTTATCTGTACTCCTATTAAGTGTAAACTAAATAACAAATTTTCAACGACTTCTTAATTTTAACACTAAGTTTTAAGTTCAATGGAAATGAATAAAGTTGTATAGAATATATAATGACGAATGAATATATGACGACAGATTTTTAACAGTGGCTTCGAGATGGGCATTGGGCAAACACCTCGTTTTGAGGCTAACAAAATTTTCATTTACATCGCTCACGTGCAGATGAGTCTTGTATAATGCTTCATAGTGTGTAGGGTGAGGAGAACATTACTAGCATGCAAATTTCGTAATGAAGCGATAAAATGTAACAGAGAGAGAGAGAGAGAGAGAGAGAGAGAGAGAGAGAGTGAGAGTGAGAGTAAGTTAGAGAGAGAATGTGTGAGTGTGGGAGGTGTGTATGTGTGTTAATGAGACAGCAAACTATTACTGCGTTCTCACCTCCCGCCTCACAGTATGCTACTTTTAAGTGGAGATAAATCAATTCCTTTGTTATCCTTTGTACTTCACCGTTAAGAACGTTTGTCATTCTCTATCAAAGATGCTAGTTAATATTTAAATCAAACTGATATCGATTTCACAATAAACTTGCTACAAATCACACGAAAAGGGCATAATAAATAAAGAATGATGTTAGGTGTAACGGTAAACTCGATTATGAACTATCGACGGTGCGAAAGAAAAATACCGATTCCCATTGAACGAACAGAGTGTACAAGTATCGATAAGAAAGCTATCATTATATTTACGCTATACATAACACATTTGAGCGAGATGTACTTCTCTGTTTGGATTTTATTCAAGCTGGTCTCGAGTGCCGACACTTCTCTTTGTCAGAAATAACACTGCTTTATTCTTTCATAACTTAAATATCTTTGCCTACAATTCATACAACTTAGTGACTATGATAAATACAAACGCACAATGAAAAACGTTTGATGAATGTTTACTGACAGTGTAATTTTTTAAACTCTAATATTAAAAAGTGCAAGAAGTGTTGAGCAAGAATTACGCAAAATTATAACATCTCAAATGATGATGGTGATCACCATCATCATCACCACTCCAAGGACAAGGCCTTAGACCAGTTCCGGAACCCATCTTCTCATCGGTCTACCGACATCTCTCTTCCCAGTAGGCTGATAACCCAAGGCGGCCACAGGTAGACGGACATCAGGCATGCGATTCAACGTGTTCACATCATCTCCTTCTGTGGATCCGATTTCCTAGGCTCATATGAGTTCTGTAAGTATATATATATTTTTACTTAAATATATTGGTCTGTTGTAAAAGCCCCAACCTGAAGGACCAGGAACTTTGATTTCGGGCTGCTGTTGCTCTAGAGAGTTACTTTCACCTCAGATGACGAGCTCTCTCTGCCCGATCGCAGTAGACTAACTGAGCCCATATGTGCAGCCGTTAACCTACTGTAGGCTCCTCTGCCTCCACACTAGATGCACAACCTGCTGCCGATGTGCACCATCCTGCAGGACCCAGGATACCCACAGGCTGTCCTGACAGAGCCCCCATATATCGTTTGCTTACCGATCCACTCCGCCGAAGGGATTGGCTACCAAAACCTTGGAGTGGATTGCTCGGCGTAACAGCGTCCACCAACGTGTAGGTGAGAGTGGCGTTGGAATGGAGAGATTAGTGCATTTCTCTTCAATAAAAGCATATGTTAGCGTCTCACACCTCCTTTCGGATCCAACCCAAATGATTAATATTAAATATAATTTGAAACGATGTAAGTGGGACTCTGAATGGGCTCCTCCTTATGACAGTTTTTTTTCTCGTTAATGAAATCGTACGCTATTACAATATTCGTATGAAGATAAAATACTGTTTGTTAAGGCCTTATTTGAAATCAGTTTGAACAATACCTCGTCCCTTTGATAGGGTCTCGATGCTTAAGAATCCTACATTATATAATTGTTTTTTTTACCAATTTTTATTAATTTAATGTTAATGTTATATTGAATCCTTTCGTATGTATATCATTCTATCGACAGTTATATTTTGGTTCTCAATCTATCACTAAATAATACTGTCGATGACATATTACAAGTTAATATATTACAACAGGTAAATTTAAAAGTGTATTGAGAACAATTTGCAACCTTAAATTATCATAATATCACAAAAGCATGTTCACTTTTCGTTGGCACTACAGAAAGCACGGTAATGTCAATTTGTCTTGGCTCCCTCATATACTCATATAAACAAAAAGTTGCACAAGAACGCGCGCGTACACACACACACACACACACCAATGTACTTACCATGTAAAGTGAGACGAGCTAATGTACTTACTAGCCCTAAGAGCTGAAGTTCGCAATTTTAAAAATTAATGTAGACGTTTACAAACAGTGCTAGTTAATGAAACTTTCGAAATAACCTTGTGCGAGATAATACATCTTCAACTTATTAATGTTGATCACAAAAGAAAAGTTTTTATATTGTTTACGCAACAACACAGAGCAACCATTTACTTCCAGTACATTAAACGTGCAGTGTTTGTGTAGTCTTCTTTATTTTGTAGCTGGAGTTCTTTTATTTATGGTTTTGAAGAATTATACCTCAATATTTTTTGCCAATTTTCTGAACGCTTTTTCGTAAAAATAAAGGAGAAAAATACATGTTTGTAAGGTTTCAATTATTTTAATTATTTTTCTTTTTTCTAATTCAAGAAACCCAAATAAAGTTTTATAAAACAATGGCAATACCTAAACTACTGTATGGTTGCGAAACTTGGGTTATAAAGAAAAAAGATGAACAGAAGATACAAACAGCAGAAATGAAATTTCTCAGATCAGTCAAAAGGTGTAATAGACGATATCGTATAAGAAATGAAGAGATAAGAAGTGATTTAGATATTTTTGCAGTTAACCAAAGGTTTAAAGAATACAGAAGAAAAGGGATTCAACACTTCAATAGAATGGAAGAAAGTAGAATACTTAAGATGGCGAACGATTACAACCCTAGAGGCAGAAGAAAAGTTAGTAGACCTAAGAAAATGTAGACTGTGGAATAGGAACAGGCCTGTGAAGCCTAAAACCATTAAGAAGAAGATGATGATTATGTTTCTAATTCACTAACAAAGTAGGATTACTACCATAATACAAGAATTATTTCTATTCTCTCTGTTACACTGACTCACAATATTTTTTTCGGATTTTCTTTTATTTTATACAGTTCATAGTTTTACAGCACTATTTCTTCTTCTATTATTATTATTATTATTATTAATATTATTTTGGTCCTTTTCCGTTTCTTTATTCCATACAATTCCATTTAGCCCTTGTATAGCTCCGAACCCCCCCCCCCATTTTACGGTTTTTCTGTCACTCTCACAGGCGGTATGTCGGTATTTTATTGAATATCGATCGTAACTACACTTTGACAATACACGGATCTACCATTCTTCCATTATTCGTCTTCGCGGCGGTTTCCACTTCTCCAAGCCTGTAAGTGTACTGTTACATAAGCATTTTCCCCCGGCTGTTTGCGTGAGGTTGGGAAACGCATTGAATTTAACACACGAGTGGCAATGAAACTGGTCACACGGACGTTGAAAAAACTCACGGATCGTCAACTCTGGTGCGTTTTTAGAGCGTTTTTAAAACGCACGAGGGTGGTCACACGAACTGTTCAAGGATGCCTCTAAAATAGTATTTGTTTATTTACTTGTTACTATGGTAATTAATTTTGGTCTCCATGGTGTTGTTGACATCTTTATAAAAAAATATGTAATGTAGAAAAATTTCTTAATATAGAATAATAGAGTTAATTAATTAAGTAAATAACTTCTTCTTCTTCTTCTTAGCGGCGCGACAACCCATTACTGAGTCAAGGCCTCCTTTATCAGCTTCCGCCAGTTCTCCAAATCAAGTGCAGCTGATCTCCAGTTCTGGGTCCGCAGATCAGCTATCATATGGCGCGGATCATAGTTCACACCGTCTTTGCAACGTAGTTTGGGTCCAGCAAATCTCCTAGTGCCACAGATCTGTTCTGTGAGTGCCTTTCTGGGTATTTCATTCTCCCCCATTCTGATCACATGTCCAGCCCACCTGAGTCTACCAAGTTTTATAATTTTCACAATGTCTGGTTCATTCAGAAGAATGCTCAGTTCTTGATTGGTCCTTTTCCTCCATTCACTTCCCACACATATTGGACCATAAATACTGCGGATGATTTTGCGTTCTTGAACCACCAGGCTTGACTCAGACTTTCTAGAAATGGTCCAGGTCTCAGAACCATAGGTGAGAACTGGCTGGATCAGTGTTTTATACAGAAGAAGTTTGATACTCCTGGCAATTGTTCTGCTCTGGAACAGGGGTCTGAGACCAAAGAAGTACCTATTAGCTGAGGTGATTCTCTGCTTTAATTTTTTCTGTTGTTTCCCCATCGGAGTTAACTTGGTATCCTAAATAAACAAAGTTGTTGACATTTTCGAAGGAATAGATGCCAATTTGGACGCGCTCCCCTTCTCTAGCCTCCTGTCCTGTGACTATGTATTTTGTCTTGCTTTCGTTTATTATGAGACCCAGCCTCCTTGCAGGACCTTCAAGAGGAAGAAAGGCTTCAGTGACAGCTCAAACGGACCTCCCGATTATATCTAGGTCTTCGACGTATCCTAGGACCTGCACCAACCTGTTGAGTACAGTCCCGGAGGAATCTATTCCAGCATCTCTCATAGCTTTTTCTAAGGCGACAATGAAGAGGAGGCAAGCAAGAGCATCACCTTGGAGGACTCCCTTTCCGTAGTCAAACTCTCCTGATAAGTCATTCTGAATCCTCACCATACCCTTCACTGTCAGCATTGTCATTCTGCGCGATCTTATTAATTTCTTTGGTATGCCTAGTTCTTCAAGATGCGTGTAAATTTCTTGTCTATCAATGCTACCGTATGCATTTTTGAAATCTATGAAGAGGTGATGGGATTGTAGCTTATGTTCTGTACCTTTCTCCAGAATTTGTCGGAGTGTGAAAGCTTGGTCTATTGTCAAATTGCCGCTTCTAAACCGCACTGATATCGACCTGATCATGATGTGGAAGCAGTAAGTAATTAACTAATTAATTAATAAAGCTAAGCAAACTTTATCTACAAAATCCATGACCTACTACGCGTCACACATTGTGAATAAACAACTCGGCCTGCCAGAGATGTAGGGATGTGCGTTCGAGACGTCCCAAAACGCTGCCGTCCGGTTATAAGCCGCCTGTGTGACTACACTTCCGTCCGTGCACGTACGAGAAAAAAACGTACGTGTGGCTACTGTGCGTTTTTCCAAACTCCACGCGCGCGCACGGCCGGAAAAAAACACTCGTGTAACCGTACCCTTAGTAATCGCACACTGGCGAACTGCTATCTCTTACCATTTGCCATCACATTAACAGTAAAATCCGTCGCGCGGTTTTTTACAGCAACGTTAAACAGCAAAAGAAAATTCATATAATCGATTTTGGGCGTGAGCGGAGAATTTGATCCCCGAACAGCCTGTAAGTGGAGTAGCGGAGACATACGTACACTCAGTACAAACGTTCCGCTCTTCGTGTAGGAAGAAGTAACGATTCTTGGGCTATAACTAAACTCCTTATTGTTTTCGGCGTGTCCGAGTCTTCTCCTGTTCCTAAAAAACGTCACACGTTCCACTGTCTATAGACTCAGAGAAAGAAAGAACTTAATACGTACAACGGAGGTAATACCGTAGAACGAAGGTAATACCAACCAAAATCGTACATTTTCCATCCGCCAGCCTTCACTGATGAATGCCGGGGTATACGGCACTATGCTGCCCGACTCAGTACCGCACTCCACGCCCTCCTAGGGCTGTAAGCTGATTCAACGCATAACGAAATAAATGAAACTAAAAAGCAGTGTTATTACCAATTATTGACAATTATTACCAAGTGCCACAATATTTCACCCTTATAAAAATTACCTTAGGCATAAGGTAGAAAAGACGATTTCACAATTTTTAGCTTCTTATATATTGTTACGTAATACGGAACGTTCTACAAGTATCTCGGCTATACCAGCAGAACCCAGCTGTAATTCTGTGTGTGCGTACATATCGCTGCTACGTTGAGATGACAGACAATTACGTGACACTTATCGTGCGTCAACAAACGAGACTATTCCAGACCGTACCGGTCAGCGCACTGTGTTCAAGGACACTCTTTCTAGTGGCTTCAAGATCGCCTGTGTGTTAAACACGTCATCCAAATTTACCGATTATTCTGCCATCTCAGCCGGGTATAAATATAGGCATTTAGTGACTGTCAGTTCAGTTTATGTCGGACGATTACTCAGTGCGTTCAAGTGGTTGTTAGTGAAACGTGATTATTGTGCGGGACTCTATGAGTTGACATTATTATTGCGCATGGACAAATTTAACTGAATTTAAATACTGCTTGAGTATAATCTTGTTGAATAACTTGTTGATTTCAAACTGTTAATTGTGATTAATCAAAACTGGTAATTAGTGACTTAATTGGTGTCTTTATTTTGTTTTCCACTGTACCGTACGACGATCAGTGAGACCGTCGTAACAGTGGGTCAGAAGTGCTACAGAACCGTTAACAGTGGACACTTTGTACACTTTGTAGGTAATTTGTTATTAATCGGTAAACAATTGATGCTAGTCAGATGATGGAAGATTTCCAAGCGCTGCTACGAGAGACAAAAGAAGAACGCCGACAGGAAAGAGAAGAAACACAAGACGGCATAAAGGACTAATTTTGAAATCTGAATGACGACAAGCAGATAAAACGGAAGCTCTTTTTGAAGCTATGCAACACACTACTGCAGAGTTGGGTCTCCTACGTGGTGACTTGGGTGAATTACGCAGTGATCTCAATGGTCAAGAGGTAAGATTCTCTACAGTCGAAAAATCTGTGTCATATATAAAACAAACAATGACAGAATAATATCTGCAGTAGAAGACTCAATTACAAACATAAGAGAACAAATTAACAGTCTTTATTTTGTTTTCCACTTTACCATACGACGGTCAGTGAAACCGCTTAACAATATGTATTGTACCTGTCACTGCTCTCTTGCGGTGACCGAACTCCCTTTTCGCTAAGACTGTTCACACTCTATGCGTAAAATTAATTATCGTTATAATTTTGTTTATTATTTTTTCATAAATAGAAATTGCATCTAGTAAAATAAATATTTTAAATTACAAGCTGACAAACGAAAGATGCATCACGTATTAGATAATATCGGACTAAGGAATCTTAAAAAAATAAACAGAAAAAGATTTCCTCTATTAAAAAATGCTTTTAGGTAAGAGAGTAGAAGAGTAGAGAGAAATGGGTATTTATTGGGTTTTATACACTCTGAAAATTTCAGTAAGAAAGACCAAAACCATGGCTTTTAAGGGTAAATATCCAGTGAGGTCTAAGATAGTTATAAACAACAGAACTTTAGAACAAGTGAGCCGTTTCAAATATCTCGGCTGTGCAGTAAGCTATGGATATGAATATGATACAAGAGAGAAAATAAATAAATTTAGGAATAACCTATTTGTGGTACGATTCATATAAATCTTAGAAATAAGACAGCACACAGCACAAGGATTAATTTTAAAAGACAACTGCAATACCCACGTTGATTGATGCAAGTGAGAGGTGGGTAATGACAAAAAAGGAAAGCGGTAAGATTCAGAGTGGTGAAGTGGAGTTTCTTCGAAATACTTTAAATTATACATTGCAAGATAGAATAAGGAATGAAGATATCAGACCAGAACTCAAAGTAAATGATATAAATGAAATTATTTCAATTTACAGAAGACAATATGGGATCATCTGCAAAGGATGACAGAAGATCGATTGCCGAAAGCTGCACTGAACTATAAAGCCATTAGTAGAACAGTAGAACAGTCGTGGCCACCGAGGAGGGAGACGGGTGCCGGAACAGGTTTATATAACCTAATCCTTAAAGAGGAGAAGATGAAGATAAATAATAAAATAATTTCTACTGTGCAATTCAATGTAAACTGTAAATAGTTCGTACTGAAATCTCAAACACAGAACTATGATGTTAACTGTCGTATTTAAAATTATTATTATCGCTAGAGAGTGTAACAGTGGAGCGAAGCATATCGATTGGTTTGACAGCAGACGGTGTGGCAGTATAAAGCTGCTGGTGTGTTTGCCAACAAAGCCGCGGATCTGCTTCTAAGTAGTACTTATCGAGTCTCTGTTGTTTGATGTCTTCACGCTACAAACACCTGTTGATACTCGTTTGAGGGCGTCACGATGATAAATAAGCAATTTTATGCAAAATTATCACAGGCTGTGAGGAATTAAGCACAGAATGTAGCAACGCTGACTTTGCGTCGATTTGCTTTTACATGAACGTTACGCTCAAATATGAAAGCCATTAGTCATTATCAGACACATATATAGATGGGGGGGGGACACATATTGTATTGTCAACATACGCCGTTGCCCCGGAGCGGACTAAAGGGCGGGCGAAGTGGCGGACCGCCCCGGGCCCCACTTAGTAGGGAGATTTGGAAAATTAAGTTTCTTTTGGTAAATTTGTTACATACATATTATTATTGGTATCCAAGTCACTTTGTTATTTATAAATTAATAAATTACCTTAGATCCGTCGTGTGACTTTGTTTTATATTTAGAATTACGCGTTTCGGAACATATGTTCAATCATCAGATTACTTCACTCACTTCAGATCGTCAAATTTCGAAGAGTTTCCTGTCAACCTTCATAGGGTGCGCACCCATACTGACGTGTGTTTTTAACAATTGAGTATGTGATTTTAACATTTGACGACCTCAACTGAGTGAAATAATCTGATGATGGAACATATGTTCCGAAACACGTAATTCTAAATATAAAACAAAGTCACACGACAGATGTAAGGCAATTTATTAATTTATTAATTTTTAAATTTATTTGCAAATTTTCTATTGTCACGACCTAAAACGCAACACTAGAAAAGGTCCAGGATTTAATCAATCGATTCCAAAGATTTTTTTATATTACTTTGAAATCTACGTTACAAGCCGACCTCATAAAATGTTTACAGATATTTTAAAAAAAGAAAGAAAGAATTTCGACGAAACCGAAACATCGAAGCATGATAATGTTTTTAATATTTACTATATAATACAAATATTTACTATATAACAAATATATTTACTATATAACAAATATATTTACTATATAACAAACATTATCATGTTAAAACGACAGAGACCGAAGATTTCTAGACTGTGGGGAATCGAAAGTGTGGAAGCGTTACATTTTTCGATGACGTTACATTTTTGTGGAATGGCCCCCAGTCTAAAAACATTATCATGTTAAAACGCTATAAAGGTAAGTTTATTATTGAAACTATATTCATGCTGAAAAAGAAGCGTCAATGCCAATGTCAATGCCTCATCACGGAGTCGGAAGTCACAAATTGAACCACAAACAGCCCGGCCGGTAACGGGAGCGGCAGCGACTCAAGAAGGCCGTGCCTCGGTACGGAAATGCAAACGGCGGAGTGAAACACCGGGTGATAACATCTAGGTCTCCACCAGTGAACAATATTTAGCATTTCAGGACACCAACTACTTATTTAAAATCTCTCAAAATCAGAATTTTTACCAAACAGTGGATAATTCGGAGTGCGGAAATCGGGTCACTTACTCGAACAAACGAAAATTTTCCGAGGCCAGAAGTAATAAACGACCATTTTAGAAAATTCACCTTTTTTGTTTGCTAACTTACTTGAAAACAAATTGACAAGCATCGTTTGCAGCAATGATAAATTTGTTTTACAATATATTAGTTTGTTGTATATTTTAAGGTATTGTAATAAATTTAATGCAGTCTATAAATAATACTACTTGTAATATTTCTTGAAACTTTGAATTTACAATATGAAAGTAGGTTTTATATCAAACATTACTACAGCTTCTTATAAAGTTTTCTAACTAGATGTATCAATACAGTAATTAGACAATACATATGTAACAGTAAAGTGTTTTTGCTATGTATTACTGTACTTAAAGATAAATTGGATTGTAAACCACCGTATTATGGGAGGGGGCCTCAGAGCCGTTGCGTAAGATTATGTACAAACAATACAAATGTTTAATTTGCACAAGACAGGGAATACTGCGTCATTATCTGATCCCCTTACATTATGGCAGTCCTCACCCAGCCGCTCCGTACGCAAGACCGGCTTGGCGTAGGCCTGTATGCGCTTTAGTGGAGCAAAAAGTAGTATGGGCAACTTGCTAATTTTTGAGACCAATCGCAGCGTATATAATAAATTTTGGGCTTTACTAGATAACAAACTAATCTAGAGGTCCCGGGTTCGATTCTCGGGCCCGCACCATAAAATCAAGGTGCGTTTTTCAGCCCCCAGGTCGAATCAGCCTGTTGAAAATGAATACCTGGGATAACATTCTGGGAATAATAATGGGCGGCTGAAGCGTAGTGCTGGCCACACGGACTTCCTTGTATGGCGTCCGGCTCACATAAGGCAGCCTACCCTGCCTTCTCCTAAGCTACTTTGGTGGTACACATGGGAGCCATTACTTATTACTAGATAACAAGAATCCACAAAAATAACAGCATTATATATATATATTGCAATGAATCACAGGATCCTGATAGGCGGGGCAAGCTCATATAATACACAGACTATGAACATTCATGTTTATATTGGTAGATGGTTAGATTTGGTTATGTTATCAGTTGTATTTTAGTAAGGATAAGGATTTAAGTTTAGTAAAACTGTGTATTATTTATTTATTGTTTATTCATGTACTGTGTTTGTGGAAATGTGCGCGCGTGCGCGAGTGGTAAACGTTTCCCTGGCTGTGCGTGAATAAATTATCATTGTGTTATGACATTGAAGTGAACATAGACATATGTATTCGCTACAATCCCTGTATATTTCTGGCTATTATTTACATTCATATATGATATTATTAAAGTATGCAGTTATGCATGAGATAAGGGTATTCTGATTACCGCTATGCATGCTCTTACAAAGTTAATGCACTTTACAGCATGAAAAGTTGCATGTCATGGTGTATGTAACCATGTGACTTCCGTCCACCAATAAAATGCTGGAAGGTGGTCGGAAATTTTCTTAAGCCTGTTGTTACACAAGCAGTTCTTCTCCGCCAGCTACCGCGAAGCTACCGCCAGCTACCACGTGCAATTCTTGTTCAAGATTCTACCGCTTGCAAGAAGTTGTAAAGACTATTCGTCGATAGTGACGCGTGAAGACTCAGATCTGTGCGTGTATTACACCTACACACAATATTGTTATTAACGCATTGCGCGCATAATTACGAGAGTTCTTCTCAGCAGCTACCGCGAACGGAACGTACAATTCTTGTTCAAGATTTTGTCGCTTGCAAGAATTTGTAAAGACTATTCGACGATAGTAACGCGTGAAGACTCAGAGTTATACGTGTTTTACAACTACACACAGTGTTATTATTACAGCATTGTGTGTATAATTACGAGAGTTCTTCTCTACCATCTATCACGATCGGGTCGCGCAGTTCTTGTTCAAGATTCTGTCGCTTGCAAGAATCTGTAAAGACTATTCGGCGATTGTAATGCGTGTATAGACGCAGAACAGTTGAATATTATCTCTTTACACACGGCATTATTATTAAAGTATTCCGTGTGTAATAAGTGTGTAAAATGTATCACTGTGTGAGATTTTCTGCAGTGTCAGTAAAATTTAATAGTTACGCTATAGTAAGTTGTATCATCAAGAAGTTTCCGTGTTAGTGGAAGATTTCCGCATAGGGTGGTCTGCTGATCACGGTAGACCTGTGATTCGCATGAACACTTGAAGAGCCCGGAGTGGTATAAGTTCAATATACCGTTGTTATATAAAACTCACTATCACCTGAGATACTTGTTAGTTATAAACTCTATATTAATTTAACGAATAGTAAGATCCATAGAACCGTTGTGGTGTGCGAAGCGTCAGATTTATCGTGGGAATTACAGGACACCAGCCCAGCTGTTACAGGACACCAGCCCAGCTGTTACAGGACACCAGCCCAGCTGTTACAGGACTCCAGCCCAGGTGAAAGCGTTTCAGGGTGAATCGTCTATCATCTATAAGCCACGCCTGACGACTCAACAACGCAGTAAAGCCCCCCCCCCTTTTCTCTTCAGCAACACCATCGTGGGAATCTTCACTTATGTAACGTATAACATCACGTGTATGAACAGTATTTAACATTTTAAAAGACTCGATATCAAACACTACCATTGTTATACTTATCAAATATACCATATAAACAATTACATATGTCTTGTGCAATAAATAATCTTAAACCCTCCAATATAGACTTTTAAATTTAAATACACATACTATCATATCCTATGCGCCAATAGTTTAGTAATTTGTGTTGTCGCAATATATATATATATATATATATATATATATATATATACATAAATTTATATAACTCAAAGTCTGAGGATTTATGTGTACTGAATATAAATCCACACCGTTACACCGATTGCAACTAAATTTTGCACAGGTAACCTTTGACACAAGACTAAAAACTCTGTCTAACTTGGAATTGTATATTATGTCCCATTTGCACGATTTATGCCCTTTTGTTGATGTGTGTAAAGATGTCAAAACACCATGGATGTTATTAATTACCGTAGTAACAAGTAAATAAACAAATGCTATTTATCGGTATCGGAACTGTTCCTTTACCCGTTCCTGCAGTACATTTTTGATTCTTTTAATATGTGATTGTATCAATATTACGATCAGCAATAAAATACGAGTTGTTTTTATTTGTGAGGTTAGGTGACAACGGTTTTTGGTTTTTAGTTTATTGCTGAAATAAATAAAAGCCATGGATGAGGAAAGCATATCGTTTAATGTGTTATACAATGCTTACAACACAGTAACACTTAAAATAACGAACGTAAAGTTTTTGAGTCAAAGGGTATTTGTACTAGTAAATTATAAAACAGCGGCCCATTTCTTCATCTCTGGCTTAGAACCAGTGCTAGATTTAAGATTTTTAAGGCCGTAGGCCAAGTTTTCTGAACCCCCCCGGCTGTGACTTTGAAATAATATATGTACTGGAGAAATAATTTGATGTCAGATTAATACCATCAAATTTAAAACCAGTAGGCTACTACAAAAAAAGGGTGCTTTCATTTAGCAAACTTTTTCCAAATATTAAGAACCACGCAAAAGAAATGAGCAAATTAATTTATTTTTTAAGTGGAGTAACTTAATTAAGCTGATTCAGAAATTGAACATAAAAATTTCTTTTTTGTTATGTAAATATAACACATTAATTAATTTTTTTGTAACAGTTTAGTTTATGTTCATGTTCATGATGAATACATTTAGTGTACTATTTCAATTTTTGTGTTCATAAAGTTTTCTCACTAATAAATATCAACGAAACAACACGCTGCCCACCACATAAAGCTAAAAACCTTCTTTACATTCAAAACAAAATAAAAACATAACCTCAAGTCGCAAACCGTTTAGCTACAACGCAGTTAAACAATGATAAGAAACAAGGGTGGTACCCCACGGTCGTGTAAATTCGGGGGCAATATAGCGGACGTTCAAAATTCGCGTGGGCAGATTAGTTTTCAAGGATGCCAACGCCTTAAAAATAAGCGCGCAATATTAAATAAGAACTGTCTTCCATTTGTATTATTAACAAAAAGTAATCATTTAATTTCAAAAAATCATACTTAAATAAATCAAAGTGCCTCCTACTTTTATAAAAATACTTCTGTTAAAAAAATATATATGTAGCTTGCGGCCCTAGGCCGCGGCCTAGTCGACCTGGTGGCAAATCCGACACTGCTATAACGCGCACGAACTGACTGCCGCCGCGCGTCTCTTGTAAAACACCTGCGCCGAAACCGCGTAGCTTGGTCGCAATTTATTCTATCATCCAAAGACTAACTTTACCTAGGCTATCATTTACATAAATTATACAATTATACAATAGGTTACCATTACGTAAATTATACAATTCCGGTACGAAGGTAGCTAGAGCATAGTTGGGTAAGAGATCACCGTGACTGTCGATGTGAACAGCGCGACTAGACGATGATTATGCATTTCAAGCGAATACCACAAGGTACCGCCTCACTCATAAAGCTGTCTATTTGCATAGTTTCCGATGGAAATTAGTCATTACAGCTTGGCTAGCGTATTCTGTAGACACTCCGCTGTACGTACTGTTAACTTTACTCAACAATGAAATGTTTCTGTTTCTCATAGCCTAAATAACAAAATTCACATAAAAAACATTTCAGTATCTTTCTTTTCCTCTCACGTCTCCTCCTACCACCAACGATTCCTAGTAATCATTTATTTTGGTGTATTCTTTGTTCATAACCCAAAGACGCCATACATATGATTTATAATAAAGTTTTAATTACTCAAGTTCCTACTTCCTATCGATTTCGATCACAGACCATTGTCAGGACATATACACTGTACACTCGCGGTCACAATATTATAAAACAGTTACTGTTTACATAAAACGAATTTGTAATCACTGATCGTAATCCGTCCGTTTGTGTAGAGAACTGATTTTGTTGCGGAGTGTTTATGTATACATTCAGGTCTATATATTATATCAGACCTGATTACTGTATGTTGATTTTCATTTTGCCGCAATATCTCAAATTTGATTCGATTTTTGAAGTTCGTCATGATGTTCAACAGACTTTCGTGGCCCTCTTCTTTACCTATTTGTATATTCGGTATTGTTTATATAAATACTAGCTGTTATCCGCGGTTTCGCACGCGAATATTGGACTTTTAATAAGTATTTTAATATAATTTTTAGTTTTCAATACTCTGTACTAATTTAACTCGTACTGAATTATTATGCTGAAGCAACAGCCTTTGGAGATTTAAGAGTACCCGTTGATAAAGTTGGAGATATTTATAAAGTAGGCTACCTGTTAAATCAAAAACGCTAAATTCTTTATTTTAAGTGTTACTGTGTTAGAAGCATTGTGTAACACATTAAATGTTATGTTTTCCTCAACCATGGCTTTTATTTATTTCAGCAGTAAACTAAAATCTAAAAACCGCTGTCCCCTAACCTCACAAATGAAAACTACACGTATTTTCGCGTTGCATTAAGTAATATGACAATTTACAATTAGTATACTTCTTCTTTTCCACATGGTAATATATCGATACAATTGCATAATATATAAAATATCGAAAATGTACTGCAGGAATGGATAAATGTACAGTTCCGATGCCGTTAAATAGGTTTTGTTTATTTACTTGTTACGATGGTAATTAATTCTGGTCTCCATGGTGGTGTTGATATCTTTAGTAGTAGTATTTAATATATATTTCATTACTTATTCATTGCATCATCAAAACTACGTATAAACGTAAATTTTATAACTGTTTAAAACAATTACAAAATATGTAGACGTTCTGTATACAAAATTACAAAACATATCGATACAATCGCATAGTAAAAACATTAAAAACTGCAGGAACGGATAAAAATACAGTTCGGATGCCGCTAAATATCATTTGTTTATTTACTTGTTACTATGATAATTAATTCTGGTCTCCATGGTGTTGATGACATCTTTATACGTGTCAACGAAAAGGCATAATTGAAAGGGCCCAAATCGTGCGAAGGGGACATAATATCAAATTCCAAGTTAGACAGTATTTTTCGCTTTGTCAGTACCCATAAATCCTCAGACTTTGAGTTATATATATTGTTACGACGGTCTACTTGATCGCCGTAGGTACAGTGGTAAGCAAAATACAAGACACCAATTAAGTCACTAATCACCAGCTTTAACTTTAAATATCACAATTAAACAGTTTGTAATTAACAAGAGAGTCTCTTACAAAAAAACACATAAAAATCGTTCACACGCAATAAAAATGTTAACTGATATAAAACACAATTGTATTAAAATTGTCTCTCACAATTATAAAACACATAACACTTCGCCACATTACTTCAAACCGCACTGTGTAAATCGCCACTTAAACGCACTGTGTAATCGCCCGAGAATAACTAACTTGACCGTCGCTGAATGGCTGTATTTACACCCCGCTGATTGCCAGAGTAATCTGTCACTTTGTTAAACAAACAGGCGCTCTCGAGAATCCACTAGAAACAGTGTCCTTGAACAGACTGCGCTGACTGTTATGGTCCGGTGTAGACTCGATAGTTGACGCGTAATTGTCTTTCACCGTAAAGTAGCAGCATTATGTACGCACACAACATTACATCTGGAATATTCGAGATACCTATAGAACGTTCCGTATTACGTAACACTTTTTCCGCATTACTTAACAATATCAAGTTCCATCAACCACATCAATTTTGTGTATATCCATTTCAAAATTGTGTGTGTGTGTGTTTACATATTTGTTTGTCTTGCATTTGTATTATTAAAAACCATTAAAGTCCCTCAGAGACAATGACGTGTGTTTGCCAGTCTTCATACCTGCTTTACTGCCAACATTTTCATTCCCGTTCACTGACTGTTCGCGCCATGTTTAATTATCTACAAAACGTTCCTAATGAAAGCACAGACATAATCCTCTTACAGCTGTCGTTGTCTTGTGCTGCCTATACTTATTACACGCGTACCTCACCGTTCGTGTTTTTAAAAGAAATACTTTTGTAAAATGTAGAACACATTATAATAGGTTACGACAATCCTAGTGCAGGGTGAACAGTCAACGTTTGCAGGGTGAAAATGAAAATAGAGACTAAAGCCGCTTGCGCAGAATTGAACCAGTATAAACCAGTATTAAGTGACAATATATTCCAGTTTATATGAAGATGTTTGGCATTAAGAAAACTGGCTTTCGACTGACTTTTGTTTCCAAATTACATTCAGCAATTCTTAAGAGTAGAGAAATAAGGGATCATTGCTGTTACAACAGAATGTTTAAACTATACTATATTGTGTATATTATATTACATGGTTAGGAAGGTCTCACTGATTGTCCTATGGTACAGTGGAAAACAAAATACAAGACACCAATTAAGTCACTAATCACCAGCTTTAATATCACAATTAAACAGTTTGTAACCAACAAGATAGTCTCTTACAATAAATCAAATAAAAATTGTTCACACGCAATACAAATATCAACTAATATAAAACACAATTGTATTAGAACTGTCCTGCACAATTATAAAACACATAACACTTCGCCACAATACTGTACTTCGAACCGCACTGTGTGAATCGTCACTTAATCGCACTGTGTAATCGCCCGACAATAATTGACTAAGCGCCGCTGAAGCCTTGTACTTATACCCCGATCAGACACCAGAATATTCCACATTCTACGCATCAGCTCTACACTAGGACGTAATTGACTTGCGGCTTGACACAGTGCGCGCGGCTGGCGACGTCTAGAAAAGTCTCGCGAATGCGCGTTGAAATTACGTACGCACACAACATTACAGCCGGATTCCTCTGGAACATTCGAGAAACACGTAGATTGTTCTGTAATGTCGTAACAATATTATTATGTATTATATTCTATTAAATTGTGTCTATATTATATTGTTTTACATTATGTTATATTGTAAGTACATAATATAATATAACACAGTATATAAGTCTATAAGTTATAACTCGATGTTATGGATGAGGATAGATAAATTAATATTGTAGAGTTAGATATGTGGCATAATGGTTTTTTGAATTTAATTAATTGGTTAAAATATTAAGGTTTTACTATTCATTTACTTTACAAATTAGTATGTTGTTCAAGAGAAATTAACTAAAATTAATTGCTTTTTAATAAGTCGTGTTTACAATTCTTTAGAGTTTATGCTAGAATCTTTAGGGTTTAGAGATTAAACGTTAATATAAAAATTTAGATTTCCATACCATGTAGAGAGAATTTCCGCGATACGAATTCTAAAAGCACCGTTAGTA
The DNA here is from genome assembly GCA_034769895.1 of Magicicada septendecula. Lineage (NCBI taxonomy): Eukaryota > Metazoa > Arthropoda > Insecta > Hemiptera > Cicadidae > Magicicada > Magicicada septendecula. Next base: position 74,704,795 of record CM068373.1, on the reverse strand, counting down.
TATGAAAGCGAAAAAGTGATGGAAGTCCTCAGAGGAGATGAAAAGATACAGACTTTAAAGTCGGAACAGGCAAAGTGTTTAGTAGTGTAGAAGCGGAAGAAGATTAATAGGAATTAAAACTTCATTACAGATTTAAATAATTGAATATGTAACGAAATTTTTGTCTTTATTTTTGTTAATTTCTTTTCCGTGTTGAGTATAATTTTTCTTCAATGAAAAGTGAGACACAGATTATGACTCATAAGAGTCATAAATAAACAGAAACTATTTTTATTTCTTGTGTATTAATAGGAAAATAGCAATTACAAAATATCATCTTATAATTTACGAATATTATTTTGTTATTACTGAATGAATCTAAGCAACGTTTCAGTTACGCAATAAATTGATAGCCACCACGGTGATCAATTAATATTACAACTACTGAATGAAGAAAGCAAACTGAACTCTTTTTCTTAATGTCAGGAAATTCATAATTGACATTTTATTAAAATTAATTTTTGTTATAGTTAAAACTAAGTCTTTTGTACATAGACTGAAGAACGATGTCCATGGCTGAATCCTGGTAACCTAATGGTTTCCAATTGATCTCCGTCAGCCGTATGGTATGTCCGTAATAAAATAAACGATCTATCTCTTAAGGTTGCTTTCGAGTTGTTATTGATTTCAAAATTTTACTTGTCATATAAGGTACGCCTGTTGTGTTTTGGTCTTATACCAGCTCTAGTACTCTTCGGGAGTCTTTCCAGAGCGTTGCGATGATCGTTCACTAACACATGATGTACACTGAAATTACACTTGTTCATTTATCTAACATGAGTTCATAATTGTATTTGTAAAGTGCTTTTATATATGTACTCTACAGTTGAATAACACTAAGAGTGTAGCATTGTGTAAACCTTTGTAAAACATAATCGCGATAAGGTTATAAATGGTTAAGTGATGGTAATACAAAATATAATATTTACGTAACTCTCCGACATCGGCAGCGTCCAATGCGGCGAATTCATGGACTTGTGGCCGTTTGATCCAAATGGCAGAAAGGATCAAGTAAGTCACGATTGAATAACTGATATTAACCAAACTTTTTCAAACCTTTACTTAATCTTGACTGAAAATCTAAAGCTCTGGCTGCTTCCATTTGTAAACGATCAATCGCTTGATTGCTCTTTCTCTACAGAAATCTAATTTAAATGAAGGAATTAGAATCAGATCACATCAATTTCGGCTTATTCTGTCAACAATTATTCTAAGGCTGTAGATAAATTATATAAAATTTTGTTGAATGACTTTGTAGAGTGCGCAAAACTTAAACAAACACAACCCGTGAAGCACAACGTACCCAGAAAAAATTGTGTTTAATAAAAACCATCACTACAAAAGATTAAAACGAAACTTGTAAAATTATGTAATGTGTCTTCATAATTGTATCTGGAAGGAAATTTTATAAATACAGTTTGCCGTTTGATCAACACAAACTGTACGGATAGATTACGGTTGTAGTCTTGTGTAGAGGTTTACAGAACACAACTGCGATACGATTGTATTATAGTTAATTGACATTAAAAGCAAATTGAATAATTTGTACAAACAGATGGTTGTAATCATACGGCTGAAGTAAGATTGATGTAACCGAACATACTTCAGTAATAACGTCTCATACTGTCTGATCTTCTTAGATAAAGTTGGTAACAGTTAATCATGCATGGCGTAGTTGACAATGACTGATAACCCAGCTTCGTTAGCTTGACAGTGTAAATTAATGGAACATTGTCAAGATTGTGAGTATAAACTAACTTTATACTTTAAAATTGATTATAATTTATTTTTGTTAAGGAATATACTTATTAAATTAAAAGAATTGTTACGGGCAAAAATTTATATATATATATATATTGTTCTAGAACAAGTCAGCAATTCTCAATACCTGGGCTACAGTTTGTCTTATAATACAAGCAGCGAGATTGTGAATAAGTTACATAAGTTCAATCTTATGTGCAGGACCATCAGGCGAACTCCTTAAGTCAGCAAGTACAGAAACACGCCTAAAATTCTACAAGGTGATTTGCAGCAGGAACTGAATATTATCAGTTCACTCGACAGGATTGCCCAGTATCGGCTGAATTGGTGGGAACATCTTTGCCGAATGAATGACTGTCGCATCCCCAAACAACTCTGGAACTAAAAGCCGAAGGGACGGAGAGGTGTGGGACGTCTGAGGGAGCGCTGGAGTGACCGGCTCTAATCTTTGCCTGTTTGAGACCGGAACAAACCATCCTTAGTTTAATCCTTGCACATGATGATGATGATGATAATGGAATTAAACGAACTTAGATCTACTTGTATTTTATTCTTTGCAGTGATAAAATCCAGGTACGTTTTCATTTTACAAACGTAAAAAGAGGAAACCAAATATACTGTTACTCACCGTCTATGGCCTTTCTGTGATGTTGTATTTCGTTGTTTACATGTTTCGAGGCACTTGCCTCATCATCAGAACTTTATCATCAGACTCACGACGCGTCAGTACGGCGCGTGTTGTCTTGCAAGGCACACCTAACATTGACGTGCTCATTTTTAAAACAAGTTCTGTACATAGTTTAATGCCGTATTGTGTTTTAGTATTTTGACACATGTCATCATTGATGACATACATTAGTTTTTATAAAGTTCTGATGATGAGGAAAGTGTCTCGAAACATGTAAAGAACGAAATAACAACATCACAGAAAGGCCATAGACGACGAGTAACAGTATATTTGGTTAACAAACACGTGGCTTGGAACTACAATAGGAGTTATTCCATTTAAACCAAAAAGTAAGAGAGGAAAATTATTTCTGCGCTTTCAAAAAAATTATCATTACTGGTACTTTCTTAGTGCTATTTATTACAAACGCTGCGTGTAATTTGCATAGATGCATTAGAAAAAGTGATTGCAATTGGGATTAACAGAACTGTTTATGGAAGTATTTATAAGAGCAACCACGATGTCACAAAGACAGAATTATGTGCTCTTAATTTCCTCTTGAGAGACGTATTTCATATAAGTTTCTCTTCCTATTTCTTGTTTATTAAACAATAGTAGCCATGTGGTAATATTGTTACTCCATTAGGGAAAGTCCTCCATGTTTCTCGGCTACCCCAGCAGAGTCCATCTGTAATGTTTGGGTGCGTACGTGACACTTAACGTGCGAGACAGTGTTACGTAATACGGAACAATCTTGTACACTCGTCAGTGTTGTTCGACAAGCTTCTCAACTAGTCCAACGGTGCATGTCAAGGCCGCTCTGAAGCATCCTCTAGAATTTTCAAGTGTTTGTTAAGGACTCCTATTATGGAACCCTGCAGACTATAAATACCCCAACCCGCCGCTTAGTTTTCAGTTATTGTCGGGTGATTTACACAGTGCGTCTCAAGTGGTGTATTAGTGAAAAGTAATTATAGTGTGGAATTTTTTATAGTTGGCATTGTTATTTGTGTGGACAGATTAACTTGAAATTGTGTACTAGAATAATCTTGTTGAATAACTTGTTGATTATAAACTATTAATTGTGATAATTAAAGCTGGTTTTTAGTAACGTCATTGGTGTCTTGTATCTTGTTTTCCACTGTCACATACGACGATCAGTGAGCCGCCGTAACAATATCAACAGTAGTGTTGCTATACTACACATACAGGATGCGGCAGAAAAACCTCCCACATTTCGCCGACTCATTGCACCGGCACTGGTGGAGTGGTGGGTTCGTGGTGTTGGTTTCCGGTAGCGTGTGCCTTGCCGTTTCAGTTGCCATCATGGCGTGGACTGGTATACATCGTGCGTTTGTTGTTGAGTCATTTATCCGAAATAACGAAACTGTGATCGCCACGCAGAGAGCTTTTCGAATACATTTCTAGCTTAATCGCGCCGATGCTGTTCCGGACAGAGAAACCATACTGTTATGGGTTGAAAATTTTCGGTCTACAGGGTCAGCATTAAAACGGAAACCATCTGGAAGACCATGTTTATAAACCATAAACCGTGTTTATGGTCCATACTTTTAAGAGGAAGAAGGCCAAACGGTTACAGTGAATTCCGCTCGGTATGTGCAAACGTTACAACACTTTTTTGCAACCAAAACTCGCCGCACTTGGAAATCGGAATGTGTGATTTCAACAGGATGGGGCCACTGCCCACACAGCCAGAAACTCTATGGCTGTTTTGAGAGAACTGTTTCCCGGGCGCTTGGTCTCGTTACATGGTGACATTCGGTGGCCCGCACGATTACCCGATCTCACCCCTTGCGTTTTTTTTCTTTGGGGCCATCTGAAGGCTAATGTTTACCGACATCGACCACAAACCATTGATGAACTGAAGGCTGCTATACGCCAAGAAATTGCAGCGATAATACCGCAACTCACCCAGCGAGTGATGCAAAACTTCAGAAATCGATTAGAAACGAGTATCGGGGAAGAAGGCCACCATTTAGGCGATATCATTTTCAAAACCAAGAGAAAGAAACTGCATTCTGTATCCTTTCATATTATGTAATAGAATTTAGAATAGCGTCGCTCATGTTTTTTTTTGTTAGCCTTTTAAATGTGGGAGGTTTTTCTGCCGCACTCTGTATATTTATAAAGAGTGTCCCATAATGTACGCAATATTTGAATTACGCGCCACTGCCGTCTTCTTAGGTTGGTAGCACTGCAACTGTTGTATTGTTGTTGCCGTTTACTCGCCATTAGTCGTCATGGAGCGTTACACGAAAAAACAGCGCGTTGTTATTGTGAAAACACATTATAAGAACGGCGAATTTTATGCGGAAACCGTTCGTAAATTGCGTGGAATTTTTGGACGACGAAAAGCACCTAATCTGTCAACTATGCACAGATTGATTAAGAAATTCGAAGAAACAGCTTCGTTATTAGACGTTAAATCGTCTGGACGTCCTCGCGCTACCCGTTCTATTGAAAACGTCGCGGTAGTGAGAGATAGTGTCGATGTGAGTCCAGGGAAATCAATTCGCCGTCGATCACAACAACTGGCCATTCCAAGAAGCACAATGCAGCGAATTCTAAAAAACGATCTTCATCTGAATGCCTACAAAATCCAACTAACACAAGAACTCAAACCGTGTGACCATTTGAAGCGCCGAGAATTCGTCAGTTGGATATCGCGTAAACGTGAAACGGACGGTGATTTTTCCCATAAAATCATCTTTAGCGATGAGGCACACTTCCACCTCAATGGGTACGTAAATAAACAAAATAGTCGGCTTTGGGGTACAGAGAACCCTCGTATCATTCACGAGAAGCCTTTGCATACACAAAGAGCAACTTTTTGGTGCGGGTTTTGTGCTGGTGGCGTGATTGGGCCGTATTTCTTTGAGAATGAGGCTGGAGATGCAGTAACAGTGACTGGCGAACGTTACCGGAACATGATAGTGGAGTTTTTGTGGCCTCAACTGGAAGGTATGGAATTCGAAGATATGTGGTTTCAGCAGGACGGCGCAACCAGTCATACTGCCCGCGAAACAATTGCTTTGTTATCTGAAAAGTTTCCTGCACGTCTTATTTCATGCAACGGCGATCAGAACTGGCCACTGAGGTCTTGTGATTTAACACCATGCGACTCCTTCCTTTGGGGATATGTGAAATCACGCCCTTATGTCCGCAATCCATGAACAATTTTTCAACTCAAGGAACAGATTCAACGAGTTATTGGTGAGATTGAGCCGGAATTGTGCAAGAAGGTCATCGAAAATTTCGATCGACGGACAACAGTGTGCCAGCAGAGTCGCGGGGGACATTTGTCTGATATTGTGTTCCACATTTAACCGCAGTAAGTGTACTTTGTATTAACATTAAAACATCTGATATTTTTCAATAAATAAAAGTTTTTACAACATTATTAAATCTTGCGTACTTTATGGGACACCCTTTATATTCACATTTTTGTTGGCGTACATCTCACTTCTCACGATCAGTGAGACCGCCATAACAATATTTATTACAGTGAGGTCTATTTAAACTGAAAGCAGGTCTTCAATAAACACGATCCACTTATTCATTGTTAATAAAGACGTAACATGTTTTTATCCAAAAGAAATTTTTTTAATTAGAAGTTTTTTAATTTTGATTATTTAAAAGACGTTTGTTTTGTAATAGTATCAATGTAGAAATAGATCATGCAACATTTTTAAACAATGTTTATAAACATTTTAGTTAACAGACTTTGATTCGTTGTTAAAATCAAACACTATCATAGTCCTCGTTAACTAAGGCATTACGCCGTCCCGGGTTTAAGTTTCACCATTGGTTCTTACGGGATCTGTCACGTTCTCTCTTTTCCACATATTTCTTACATACTTCTTTTCTGTCTGCCATTTGTACTAAATGTGAAGGACAAATTGTAAAGAGTGTTAAATTTTACTGACGTTGTAGACGCTGTACTGCATATTTCCGTATAAATTATACGTCTGTAATACAATTATCGTCTTCATAACAAAAATATTTAATCAATTTTTGTTCAATTGAACAAGTTAGAGCAACCTTTCAATCAACTAGTGAGTGCTCACCTAATATAAGATTTATAAAGTTAATTTTTACCACATTTTATTTGAAATAAAGGGAGAATATAATTTTATGTATCTGATGTCGCACTTACTTAACTTACCGTTGACAACGAATGGACGACGGTTTATATCAAGAAAACCCTGTTTAGGAATGATGGAGTACTGTAGATAAGTGAACCACTAAATGCTTTCAATTATCGCTTCGGTAATGCAAAACATGAGAAGAAGAAGAAGAAGAAGAAGAAGAAGAAGAAGAAGAAGAAGAAGAAGAAATGAAGAAAATAATAAGAAGAGAAAGATGAAGAAGAAGAAAGAAGATGAAGAATCAAGCAAAAATTATTATTATTGTAGTTATTATTCTTAAATTCGTAGTGACAATCAATTAATTTTTCCGGTAAAGGGTTTGTGAGGATCGGTTAAAAAGTATAACACATTTTAAATTATTTGTGTCAACGTTTCGACAATATTCATCAGACACAACAGATCAATTATTTAAGTTAACGTGTTTATGTATGTAGGCCTAAGTGTGTGCGTATGTGTGTGTCCTTGAATGTGAAGGAGTTGAAACAGTTTGTTTGTTTGTTTTACATTTGTTTTCCTTATTTACATTGATGATGTAAAACAAACTGTTTCAACTCCTTCACATATACGTGAATACGCACATATGCACGTGCGCGCGCACACACACACACACACACTTACATACACAAATACGTGCGCTCAAATAATTGATCTGTTGTGTTTGACATTTTTTTTCTATTCACACACAGGTACTGATGATGATAATAAATATTGTGGAAACGTCGACACAAATAATTTAAAATTCGTGTTATACTTTTTGACTGATCCTCACAAACCCTTCACGGGAAAAATTCGTTGTTGTTATTATTATTATTATTATTATTATTATTCTTTCGTACTTCCCATTTAAGGAAGGGGGATCGTCTCGTATTTCAGCTGTACGTAGGCGAGGCTGCAGACTGATCACGAAGTAATTGTCTTCCTTCTAATCATAAAAAAATCACGCACACTCGGAAGAACAATTCACTGTGTATTGCTTATACAAATCAATGTCGGACAATAAACAGAGGAAAGACTCTGGGGTTTCTAAGCACTCGAAGCTGCTCTGCTGTCAGCACAGTGACAGCATTGTCTCCATGGGCAGAACGTACCTGGGCCTTGTTTCTTCTTCTGATAGTCCCTATCCGTTTCGGATGTTGGATACCATACTATTTTAACTACTATAGCAATAGTACGATTTCTATCATACTATTTTAACTACTATAGCAATAGTACGATTTCTATCATACTATTTTAACTACTATAGCAATAGTACGATTTCTATCATACTATTTTAACTACTATAGCAATAGTACGATTTCTATCATACTATTTTAACTACTATAGCAATAGTACGATTTCTATCATACTATTTTAACTACTATAGCAATAGTACGATTTCTATCATACTATTTTAACTACTATAGCAATAGTACGATTTCTATCATACTATTTTAACTACTATAGCAATAGTACGATTTCTATCATACTATTTTAACTACTATAGCAATAGTACGATTTCTATCATACTATTTTAACTACTATAGCAATAGTACGATTTCTATCATACTATTTTAACTACTATACCAATAGTACGATTTATATCATACTATTTTAACTACTATAGCAATAGTACGATTTCTATCATACTATTTTAACTACTATATAGCAATAGTACGATTTCTATCATACTATTTTAACTACTATACCAATAGTACGATTTATATCATACTATTTTAACTACTATACCAATAGTACGATTTCTATCATACTATTTTAACTACTATAGCAATAGTACGATTTCTATCATACTATTTTAACTACTATAGCAATAGTACGATTTCTATCATACTATTTTAACTACTATAGCAATAGTACGATTTCTATCATACTATTTTAACTACTATATAGCAATAGTACGATTTCTATCATACTATTTTAACTACTATAGCAATAGTACGATTTCTATCATACTATTTTAACTACTATAGCAATAGTACGATTTCTATCATACTATTTTAACTACTATATAGCAATAGTACGATTTCTATCATACTATTTTAACTACTATAGCAATAGTACGATTTCTATCATACTATTTTAACTACTATAGCAATAGTACGATTTCTATCATACTATTTTAACTACTATATAGCAATAGTACGATTTCTATCATACTATTTTAACTACTATAGCAATAGTACGATTTCTATCATACTATTTTAACTACTATACCAATAGTACGATTTCTATCATACTATTTTAACTACTATACCAATAGTACGATTTATATCATACTATTTTAACTACTATAGCAATAGTACGATTTCTATCATACTATTTTAACTACTATAGCAATAGTACGATTTCTATCATACTATTTTAACTACTATAGCAATAGTACGATTTCTATCATACTATTTTAACTACTATATAGCAATAGTACGATTTCTATCATACTATTTTAACTTTCTGTACTGGTGCACGGAATAAGTCAGTTGTATTCTTTCCAAACCAGGTCCTTACTTTTCAAGTACTTTTCCTTGTAGTATGGACTGCAATAAGTAAAATCTCTGTTCATTTCTCATGAGATGTCCCAGATACTGAAGCTTTCTTATCTTCACTGTGTTAATAATTTCTGTATCTTAATTGGCCTTGTTTAATGGATTGGAAAGCATTTCAAGAGTATGGTATCGTGTGTCACCCTATGCAAATCGCTAGTAAAGAGTCACTTAGAATACACGTCTGTAATCTGGAACAGAAACCGTAATTACTGTAATAAATTAACTGAGTGAATTCAGAGGAGTTTCTTGTTGTGGAAAATCAACAAATTTAGATTAGTGGATCGAGAAGCTTTTGGTGTCACGCCACTTTCAAACAGAAGAACTCACACTGACTTACTCTTTGCCTATAGCTTCCCTTACGGACTTAGTGGATTACCCTTGAGTTTCTGATTTTACGCAACACGTACAAAGCCTAGATTTCTAGACGGGCAGTCCGATTGGTTGGTGTGTCAACGTTGCCAACCTCTATGGGGATAGTCTCGACTGCTTTATTGATGCCAGGCAGTTTCCCACTGTCGTTAAAACTGAAATTCTCTGACTTTGACTTGCCGCACTCATTTAGTGGAGTAGATTAATTACGTAAAACAAAGTTCATGACTAAATATTCTTGTCACAGTATCTTCAATAATTGACTCTAAACTGCCACGAGATAAGATGTCTAACCCTGAGATATACCAGGGTTAGAGATCAGCCGTCCTATCACACTTGTTCCACTCTGTCTCAGCTGCGTGGTCGTCATCTTTCTGCCTGACTCTGCCGTTCTCCAGTTGGTGGAGTGGCAGTGTGTAGTGGTAAGTGGAAGTCCTTTAAAAGAAATAAAAAAAAAAAATTATTATTTTGAAGACGAAGATGACGATAATGATGCTGAAGCATAGTAAAACATAAAAATTAAAGAAACAAATTTAGTTTCACCTAGGCTATTACAGTTTTATTGTAACTGAACCATTAATACGTCTTTTTGTAGCAAATGATACTGAAACAGTTCTTAGAAAAGAGATAACCAAATATTAATCTGTCAACTACTATAGCAGTTAATATAATTTTATTATCTAGAAATGCAAGCACCTAACTGTCATTGTGTCCTACCGCACGGTTTCGGAGTCGGCGGTTTTTGTCGTCGCGGGAATAATCCCAATCGATCTGCTGGGACTGGAACGGAAACTGATTTACAAGAGAAAGGCCCAAGTAGATACTGTACAAGCTCACAAGGAGGGTAGAACCCGAAGATGGAGCGCCAAGCTCATAAAGCCAAGTGGACTGACCGCAAACATGGCAAGATTAATTATTTCATAACGCAGTTTCTAACTGGCCACGGCCTGTTCCGGGCTTACGTATGTAGGATGGGGAAAGCAGACAGACCAAACTGCATTTTCCGTAAACAGGAATTAGACGATGTGAATCACACGTTTTTCATCAATAGATAGATGGTGATGGAGGCAAACCCTGGAAAATGTAGAGGGACAGATCTCGCCCGAAAATATAATCGGAATAATGTTGGAGAGCGAACAGCATTGGGACTAGGTAGCAGCCTACATAGAGAGGGTACTAAGGCAAAAGAAGGAAGCCGAAGATGATCTTGCTAGGGCCGCTGACAGAATAGCAAAAACAGGTAACGTGTAGCCGCTGAAGGTTTAAAACAGATGAACGTCCACAGGACGAAGTAGAAATGACACCACCTTGAAGTATTGCGAAAGCTGAGTCCTGAGGTGGATCCATGCCATGGACAACAGAGTTTGTGGTATTGGTGGGTGCGAGTCCCACTCAACGTAGGAGTGCGGACCCTCCTGCGGCGAACATTAGTTTTCCACAGTCTCCCTCGTAAAAAAAAACTATTATTGTGACTGAAGTGTTAGAAACATCGTTAAAAAATATCCAGAGAAAAACAGAAGTTAATCAATTTACTTAAAACAAGATCTAACTCTGTAGGTGAGATATTGTTGGGGTTGGAAATTGTTCTCTCAATGTGCACACAAAGTACGTAGCCTGCTTGTCTTAGAAAGTTTAATTTTCCATTCGGTAATCATGTTATGCTGCGCACGCGCATTCTGTTGGAACTAACGCTGATTCGTGAGACAAGACATTTTCTTACTTAAGTAAGTAGTTCTAGCCTTCAGTTAGGAACGCTTGAAGAGACTTTGAATGCGTACAGTTTTATTAAGTTCTGTACCACAAGAGTCATAACAAGCAACGCAATGTTTGTTGTATCCTACTTCTCAGTTCTTATCTTTCTAACAGACGTCCTTTAAGAAAACTAGTTTCTCCACGTTTGACATAAACTTTGAAGCAGTCGTGTTCACTTTGCACATAGTACATTAAATACACATCAGCCTAATTCTAAGAATTTGACGCTTTTGTGTTTAAAAAGTCTTCAGCGATATCTTAAATATGGCAATAATTATATGGCGTACATTTAATATCTACATGGAAGACATATTTCGGCGATGGACAGCTAAAGTTGACTCGGGAATACCACTTCTGCGAAATATTCATCTGAATGCATTGCTTTATGCAGATGACAACGTACTGATTCAGAAAACAGATGACCAGGTACAATGGGCGATATTTACGTTCAATAGCATCATACAAGACTATGGGCTACAGATCTCTGCTACAAAATCTAAAACGATGTCATTACAGGGGAGGTATCCTATAAAAACTAAGGTAGTCGTGTATAATCAGATTTTGGATCAGGTTAATCATTTTAATTACCTGGGTTGTAATATCTCATATCGAACTGATATTGATTGGGATAGTAAGCTAACAAAATTACCTGGGTTGTAATATCTCATATGGAACTGATATTGATTGGGATAGTAAGCTAACAAAATTACCTGGGTTGTAATGTCTCATATGGAACTGATATTGATTGGGATAGTAAGCTAACAAAATTACCTGGGTTGTAATATCTCATATGGAACTGATATTGATTGGGATAGGAAGCTAACAAAATTACCTGGGTTGTAATGTCTCATATGGAATTGATATTGATTGGGATAGTAAGCTAACAAAATTAAACTTTGCATAAGCTAAACTAATAATTGAACTTAGCGAATAGTTAGAATATACCACTCAATATTAGCGAAACTATGGTTATATAAAACTGAAAGTCTGAGGATTTGTTTTTTGTATTGAATACAAATCCACACAGTAACACCGATTGCCACCAAATTTTGCACAGGTAACCTTTGACAAAAGGCGAAAAACACTGTCTAACTTGGAATTTGATATTCTTCCCCGTTCGCACGACGTAGGCCCTTTTAATGAATTCGCACGACTTAGCAACAAGTAAATAAACAAACGCTATTTAGTGGCATCGGAACTGTACCTTTATCCGTTTCTGCAGTACATTTTTGATGTTTTTAATATACGATTATTTCTATACATCTATGTAGAAAAGAAGAAGTGTACTAATTGCAAATTGTCCTGTTTCTTAAGGCATGGGGAAAATACGTGTTGTTTTCATTTGTGAGGTTAGGTGACAAAGGTTTTTGGTTTTTAGTTTACTCCTCAAATAAAAAATAGCCACGGCTAAGGAAAACATAACGTTTAATGTGTATATACAATGCTTATAACACTAAAAATAAAGAACCTAGGTTGGTAGCCATATTTACAAAGAGAGTTCAGAAACAGTCTCACACAAACTTAAAGGTTACCTATATAATTTGTATAATGTATGACATGGTTTTGTGTTTAGGTTCGTGAGACACAGTCAGTAATATAGCTAGATATAGTTGTTTGAGGGAGACTCGGTTTGGATCAATTGTGTCTACAGTTAGGTTTCAATCAAATAAGTGAGTGCATTACTTGAGGTAAGCTCGATATAACTCAGCCACGTGGTTTTGTGGTGTCAGCTTCTCTTGGCTAAATATATTATGGTTTGATTATAAGTGACGCAGTTGACTATGAATGGTAGTTCATCTTTGTTAGTTTGACAACCTAAATTAATGAAATATTTCAATCAGTAATGCATTTTAATGTTATAAATTTATGAAGTTTATTTAAATGTATTTTCCGATAAATGTGTATTTAATACGTTTAGTAATATACGTTCATTTACTTCAAAATGCAACATTGTTTTGTTAAATTAAAAAATTAACAAAGGATTTTTACCACAAGGATTCGTTGAGAACGTTGTAGTATTTGACGACAAGAATCTTTCCGTTTTACAAATACGAAATCTAAGGTCATGTCTTCTGGAAGTACATTTATGTTCTAAGACAGATTGTCATGGTAAGCAATAACATTTTTAGTCATATTTCTTAAAATTAACTCAACCTATGTATCGCATAATTACAGGTATACGCCTGTTAGCCATTGCATACTCAGTACACTTTTTTACATTTCAGCTAAAAATAAATTGAGAGTCGGGCTACAGCTACACTCACGGCGTGTATGTAGGATGCTCCAACATCTCAAGGGTTTGGACAGCGTGGGCGGCAGTATGTGGGCGCGTGTTGTCATGCAACAAAAGCACTCCTTCCGACGTCTTTTGGCGTCGGCGTGTGGATCAAGTTGCAGGTTTCAGTTCATTGGACAACATCTCACTGTAACTTGCGCTATTTACTGTTGAGCCCTTCTCCAAGGGCTCCTGTTGGAGCCCCCCTGAAGTAGTTTTCCCCTGTTGGTCCCAGAATACTGTGAGCGTTACCCTTCCTGGAGAGGTCTGACACTTGAGTTTCCTTTTGACTGGAGATTCGTGGTGTTTCCATGTCATGCTCTGGCAATTTGTTATTTGCTTTCAAGTTCAAAGTGGTGGATGCACGTTTCATCTCCAGCGACTGTTTGCTTCATAAAAGCTTCACCTTCATTAGCAAAGCGGTCCAGTAAGTGTTGACGGATGGCCACACGATTGCACTTGTGCTCTATATTGACCTGGTTTGGGACATTTGGCGTTGGGAGCACTGTTCGTCTTGTTGTTTGCGACGGTATCGACTTTTGAAAGATCGATATTGTGTGTGTCGGGTGTGATATGTTCGAATAATGCGTGTGATTTGAATTGTGTCTGTTCGTTTAGGATGTCGTTTTCATGTGTTTTCGTGTGTTTGTATATTTCCAATTGTTCTAGATTGTCTAGTTTTCGGCCTTTTGTGTAGACGTGTAGAAGAGTCTTCTACAACGCAGGCACATATGTAAAAAATTATTTGATTCTGTTTTTATTTACGGCAGTTATCGTTCGTCATGAAAAATTTCTCTTGTTACTACATAAAATGTTGCAGGTAAACTACCCCTTTCCCTTAACCAATCTTCACCAAAATCAACAGACCTTGAGTACTTAAAACTTCAGGAATGCATGCAAAAACTTATTTGATTCTCTTTGAATATGCGGCAGTTATCATTCGTATTATAAATAAAATTACCCTTTTAAAACATAAAACATTGCAGGTAAACTACCCTTTTCTCTTAACCGATCTTCACCAAAATGAACAGACCTTGAGTACTTAACAATTCAGGAAGTTGTGCTAAACATTATTTGATTCGTTTGAATTTGCGGCTGTTATCGTTTGCCATAGAAAATACCCTTGTTAAAACATAAAACGTTGCTGGTACACTACCCCTTTCCCTTAACCGATCTTCACCAAAAACAACAGGTCTTGAGTACTCTACAATTTAGGGCTGCATGCAAAACATTATTTGATTCTGTTTGAAATTGCAGCTGTTATCGTTTGCCATAGAAAAACATTACCCTTGATTAAAAAAAAACGTTGCTGGTAAACTACCCCTTTCCCTTAACCGATCTTCACCAAAACAATAGGTCTTGAGTACTCTACAAATAAGGGCTGTATGCAAAACATTTTTTGATTCTGTCTGAATTTGCGGCTGTTATCGTTTGCCATAGAACAAAATCTATAGACAGACAGACACACACAGACAGACACACACAGACAGACAGACACACACAGAGACAGTTTTCGAAAAATGACTTTTTTTCATGTTTTAGTGTAGTAAAATTTGAATCTGCAATAATCTCGAACACGATTTTTTTTTGCCATCACCATACTTCTTCCATTTCCTTAAGGAACATGGAAGTAAAAAAGGTGTTCTAGGGGAAATAATTCAAAAGAATGATTTAGAAAATTCTGCTATACAAGAAAGGATTCATAAGGTGGAAAGAGCATATGGTATAACTCAAGATATTTACAGTACAGAGTGCATATCTAAAATATCGGTATGGAGAACCATACATGACTTTCATGTTCTAAGATTCATATTTAAAATCATTTTCGAAACGAAATATTTCCATAGAAACTACTTCTTTCTACTTCTTGCTTCAGCCTTAACCACAGTAGGCCTACTGTGGTTACTAACGTATACCATCTCATGTTAGCGCACTCGATGTTCACTGATGCGGCAGTCGATGGCACTACCGAAACGTCTGGTTTTTCAGAAAACAAACACCTCGAGAAGGAATTTTAACAACAAACTATTTCTTTGTTGCCGATAACGTAGTACACATAAAAAATTATCCCCTCTCCCTTCATCTATCATTTTCATTTATAGAAAATTTCCCCCTCCTCCTTCTACTACCCTTTTTATTTATAGATAAAACATAAACATATTTCTCTTGTTAAAACATAAAACGTTGCCGGTAAACTAACCCCCTGTTCCGCTACTTTAAAGAATTAGCGGCAACGTCATTTGCTTTACTTGTTATCGGGGCGTTTTCGGGAATTCCGTGGTATTTCGAATTAGTACGTTGGGGTAATTTTCGGAGTAGTGTCGGTGTAGTGCCGTGATCGGCACGCATTCTGGTGGCCGCCTTGAAGCAATCTCTGCTGTGCGTTGCGTTGAAGAAAAATGTTAGTCATCATCTAGCTCTTGTCCTGTAACGCTCCCACTCCAGTTGGCGGTGAATTTCGTCTCGTTTTTTTTTATTCTTTATGGCGTGCTAGTCAGTAAAGTACTCCCGAGTTGCTGAACCAGACGAAGGCTCGATAGAGTCCATGGCGACACCTTCTGCAGTCGCCATGCCTGAGCGAACTTGATGCCTCCCCTGCTGCCACTGGAGTGAACAGGAACCCGCAAACGACTCCTGCACAATCATCATCATGGGCTTTTTCAGATCAACCCCTGACTGAGGCTTCTGAAATTCTGCTTTGGTAACCTCTACTCTCCAGGTGATGAATTTCCAATTTTTAACTCACACCATTCCTTCACGACATTTCGGAACAGACACAGTGTTTTATACTCATCTGGTATGTATATATATATATATATATATATATATATATATATATATATATATATAATTTTATAATGCAATAGACCATACCCATAACATTTATTCAGAACAATATGACATTTATTTAGTGATTACAATTGCAACTATATATATGTATTATACACATAGGCCGGAGGGCTGTATGTTACTCACTCTTGCTATGAATCAGTAATTGTACACCAGATCGTGGGCATGGGTTAGCACTCGTTATTCAGATCCTGATTTACTAATTTTTTTAAATATTTTCTTGGGGAGTTAGATATATAGGTATGAGGTACAATTCCAGACCGGCTGGCTGGAATTTAAGATATTGCTTTGAATATTTTGGTGGTTAATGTCTGCCCAGTTATATTGCTTTCTATTTCCCATTTTCCTTCTTTTGCCAATTATTTCTTCTGGTTTCCTCGCATAAGTGGGTCATGCAGAAATGTGCAGGTTTGTGGCATGTTATTTTATGTCAATGCACTCCCTGGGTATGTCCATTCATGTTCTGTCTATTTCTTGCTTGTATTTTCCTTTTGCCCCATATTATGGTTAATAGGTACTTCTCTTTTAAAGTCGTGTTGTCCATGCCCTCGGTCTTGGTCAAGCTGGGCTGTTGTGATTGTAAAAGAAAAAAACATTAAATAAAATTTGTTGCCCATATGGTAGGGCTGTCCTGAACACATGGTACACAGGCAGTTAATTCCATTCAGTGATATTCTGATTTTATTACACTCACGTTTTACTGGAAATTTATTAAACATGGAAATTTAGTCCGTTTTTCTGGTGTTAAGGTTATAAGGGTTAAAAATGATTACCATCCTTGTTTGTGTTCCATGTGCTGGGGGACCATCAGCTTATGATGATAGTGCTATGTAGTAGCTTATGATGACATGTTTATTTGATGTTAGGTGCCGTTCTAACTATGTTAATGTAATAATGATTTATTTCAGCTTTTGATATCTGTAAATTTTAAAACAAAGATGTTATGTGCTGATAACAGGAAAGTCGAAGGACCCTTAATGCTAATTGTTAGATCAATGATTGTGAATGTTATATGCTGTAATATTTGTTGTTGTGGGAAAATTGATTAAATATAAAGTTGTTATTTGTTAGTAAGCTTGAGTTACTTTTTGCAAGTCCTGTGATATGAGGCCCGTCACTTTTATGCTTCCTTCTAGGTGATTCTGCCTAGACTTAAATATCGCGAGACGTCTCTCTCCCCTTGTCAAAAAAAAAAAAAAACTTAACAAAAAGAAAATAAATAAATAAAAAATTAATTTTTTTAACACAAAATTTACAAAATATGAGATAGGAGATAGGGCCGGCTCACCCTTAATCGATCTTCACCAAAATCAATAGGCTTTGACCGATTATTCTTTCATTACTTCTTCATAACTGACAGAACAATTATTGACTGATTGAACGATTACTGATTGTCTGACTTTTACTTTTACTGAACACTTGTTCATTACTTCTTCATGACTGACGGAATAATTTCCTGAACTGAACTGAATTGAACTAACTGAACTGAACTGAATTGAACTGACTGAACTGAACTCTTGTTCTTCTGCGAGAGTAACATTTATAGGCTTTCCAGAACTTCTCTCACTGCTGTCACACTTGAAATCACCCCCATTGGCCGTATTTCGGATGTGTCGCCGGTAAATTTGAAAATATCCAGTCATCAACTGCGAATTCTTCGCGCGTAGAGATGACGCTATCCTTCATTGGCCACGTATTTGCGACGCGGAACTTTTCCCGCACTGCCGTTAAGTCGTAAAAATGAAATCTACTTTCTAAAACACACACCCCGTTTCGGTATGCACGCTATTGTATTTTGAAGGCTGCTGTACCCCCTTTTCTAACGGTAAATCGCGTTTTATGCTGGTTTGTGCGAACAAAGCATTTTATATTTTTATGACATAGAAAGTTTGGACGTACAATACATTTTTAAGCTGCTCGGCGCCAAACTGTCGGCTCATACGCCCTAGCCTTCTACTTATATAACTAATACTATGTACAAAATCTCATCTGTTTCTCGACTACTGATATTACACTTACTTATTAATATTAATAGTTAACATCATAATGGAATACTGATATTTATAATTTATTAAATAATTACCCGTAACTCGTAGTTTTACGTTACAATACTTCCATTTCCTAATGGAACATGGAAGTAAAATGCAAAATAGGGTATTACAGTGCAGTAGTGAAGCCAGAATGCCTATATGCAAGTGAATGTCTAGCGTTGAATTATAATTAGACAAACTAGAAATAATGGAAAGACGAATTATTAGGAATATATTAGGGCCACGAAAAACTTCAGAAGGTTGAAAATTAAGAAGTAATGATGAAGTATAGAAAATATAACAGAAAAAATGAGAAAAAGAAGACAACAAATAATTTTAAAATTCTTTTAAAATAATTTTATTACATATAGCCAGATCAGGGTAACAAAAAATTTCATTTAACAAATTACATTCCGTTTTATAACAGATAGGATTAATAATAGTTTAAAAAACCATGGTCTTAACATGGTATCAGTAAACAAATGTAATCTTTTTTCATTACCAGTCAACAAAAAAGAAAAATGAAACACACTGGAGAAAAATGGAGTTTATGAAATACACTGTGCAAAATGCGATGCTATTTATATAGGACAATGTGGCCGTGCTCTGAAACATCGCATTTCTGAACATTAGAAGGAGATTTTAACCAATACAGCAAATACAGGTGTTGCAGATTATTGCTTACAACACAATCATGTCATAGATACAAAAAACGTAACACTACAAATATACAAAAAGGTAAAAAAATGGATTTGTTAGAAATTCTAGAAATTAAAAAAGCAATAAAAAATAACAAAATTTTAACAAATTAACAAAACTGAATTCTGTGTATCCCCTTTATTAAAAGCTGTTACACAGTTTATTTTATTTTATATTTTGCATTCAGAGTATATTTTGTTTAGTTAATTTTATATTTTGCATTCAGATTATGTTTAGTTTAGTTAATTTTATATTTTGCATTCAGATTGTATTTAGTTTTTACAGACACCTGACCTTCCCTTAGCTCGTGCACCCCCCTCTCAATCTTAACACCCTCACAGATGTTCCAATACACGCCCTAAACAGATGGCCACCACCACATTTACTTACATCCTGTGTTTAGGTTTTTAATTCATTCATCACTTTGACAATGGCTTAGGAAGTCGCAACAGCTGTCAGAGTTAAATAAAATCTGTGAAACGTACCAAGTGTTTATATATTTTTAAAAAACCTTTGATGGCTATAATTTAGAAAGAGTAAAAGGCTTCATACATCTGGGGACATATGTCGATGCTGATAATAACTACACAAAAAAAATTGAAAAAAGAATTCCGGCTGCTAATAAAAGCTATTACGGGCTGAATAAACATTTTAAATCAAGACTATTAACCAAAGAAACTAAATCCACGCTTTATAAGAAATTGGTAAGGCCTGTATTGACATATGGCTCTGAGTGCTGGGTACTCAAGAAAATTGATGAACAGAGGCTGGCTGTGTTTATAGGGAAGATACTGAAACGGTTTTATAGGCCAATTCAACAGAACGGAGTCTGGGGCTTTCTCCAGACTCCGTTCTGTTGAATTGGCCTATAAGATCGCCAGAGAAATAATAATGAAATATATGCTAAGTACAATGACATTACAGTTTGCCAAGATTAATAGATTAAGATGGCCAGGACACGTTCAGAGAATGGATGACGAACGTACGGCAAAAAGTGTGATGAAACACAACCCAGTAGGAAAAAGTAAGATTGGAAGACCAAAAAAACAGATGGTTGGACCAGGTCGGCAGTGATGCGAGGAAACTGGGCGCAGTGAATTGGTGGTGGATGGCTGAGGACAGTAATAAGTGGAGGCAATTTCTTTTTGGAGGCTAAGTCTTGATTTGGGCTGTAGAGCCAAGGATGTATGTATGTATGTTTATGGTTAGTTCACAGTATACCAGAATATAACTCAATTTTAAAACCAGACTACGCTTTATAAATTTAAACCAGATTACTGAAAAATAAATTACTTTCAGTGTATACAGTATTTTAAACAGAGAAAACTAATATCAGGTGAGACAGAAAACAGGATATGAGAAATGAGACAGCAAAGATGGGAACTTTTTCCTGTTCGGCTGCACTGAAGCAAACATATTTACTATGTATGAATGTACATAAACAGCAGTGCAGCGTAGTGTATTGTCTCGCTTCCTCGGCTTCCATACTGAGCTGTTGTTGGCTTACAGAACTTTATTCTTTGCAAGAACATAATGCAAAATATTACGTACGTGTTAACTTTTTAACTTGACCTTCTACCTATGATCACGACGTTGGTATTGTCTCCCTGTTTACTTACATGCGTGTGTCGAACGTGTATATTTATTATTTAATGGCTTTCTTTAAACTTGTGTAATGTTTAAATAACTTATCATCTTCTAACGTACCACAGATAGCGTTTGTTTGAACATGGTGTTTGGTGGTGGTGCATGGTGTATGCAATAAATTGAACTTGGGCTAAGCTGATTTTTCATGCTTAATGGATAATGAATAATATAATGAAGAAATTAAAACTTTCTTGAAACAATTTTATGCGGCTGCGTTATGGTAACCAAATGGCTAAAACTGTCGACTTTGACAGGTTAGATGAACAAGTTAACCACGTTAATATTTAGAAGAGAGGTTCATTAGGTCGTTGCACTGAAGAAACCCGAACTCACCATGGCTGCGGGAAGGTTACATAAAACGTTGAGGTTAACGATTTTGAAGTGTCTCGTGTATTATTGCCCCAAACTTATGTTTTGTATAGAGATTCTTCAAATCATATCAATGAACAAGAGTTCAGTGTCAGAACTCGTGGTGACTGCACTGCGACTGCCAGAGAGCTAAACACGTCGATCGTGAACGGTCATATGTACAATTCAACGCAATCTAATATTTGTAAAAGAATAAAACTTTTTTTTGAGAGCATAACAATGAATAACTAATCAATGACAGAGCTTCTCGTGACTGCCTATTATCAGCCCGACAGGTAAAAGTTGACAATTTTGAAGAGCCAAATTAACAATATTTAATCCCATCTAAGATTTCACACAGGACTCCTTTGGATATAATAATGTCCAAACAATCACTAATGGAACTCGCAATGACTAAATAAAGTTAACGATTTGGAAGTGTCTGATGTATTATTTCCCCAAACGTATGTTTGGTACAAAGATTAACCACCCAGCCAGATATTACGGTTGCCACAGGGGTTAAGAACGTCTATGTTTAACGGTTAAGTATTAGCTCAATACTACAAATGTCCGTGGATTCAGGTAGAAATTTGTTTGGCGGACAGTAATAGTCATTGTATACTATAAAGTAGAGTCTAACAAATCATAAAATATTACTGTCAAACGTTTGTGTCTTTGCTAACGCGAATTCAGTGTTATTTTCACATTTAACGCATATTCAGCTCTGTGATGTACCTATATTAGTAATAAATTATAATAAATAATTTAATAAAATAAAAATTATTTTTTAGTAATATCATTACAGTAAATATGCTACGAATTTGGAATATAAAATATTACTCACATATTAAATTTATTGTTATAAAATTTAAATTGCCATCTCCATTTTCATGCACCCAAGAGTTAATCATGGGTGGAACGTGTTTAATTTGTAAGTATAAAAAATTGGTAATACATTGTAAAGAATGTGTTGCATGCGTATACATATGTTTCGTAGACAAACATAATGGAAAATCTATTTCCTAAATTGCATTTTACAGAATGCTAACAAACTCAATGTTTAAACCCAGTCATACTTTGTGACAGTAAAGGACAGGTCAAGTTGAAGATATTAAAAAAATATAAAGAGCTTTGCGAATATTACATTTTGTTATAACATTGACATAGAATCTATAAAAGTGTATAAATAGAACTGAAACATAATAACGGCTACACGGATCGTCGTGTTGTACAGCGGAACTAGAAAAACTGACACCACGCTAAAGTCACTAATTACATCTTTAATTAGAATCAAACAACAATTAGGAATCAACAAAGACGTTCTTATACAAAATTTTATTTTATATCTGTCCAACACACATAACAATAAATGTCACTTTGTTACAGTACAAAGTAACACAATAATCACCGCAACAATCACACCGAACCGAACCTTAAATATCGCCAGGTCTAACTGAAGTTGGCCGCTTCGAAATCCAATATTTATACCCCGGCATTGTAGCGACAGTAGTGGCCTGGATGCCGCATGTATAGTCGAGCAACATCTGGAAGGGGCAGTTCTCGAATTATCTAGTAGAGAATTACGTAATTCTGCCGCGCCACTATGTGCGCAAAGCGTCACGAAGTAGCCTACTCAGCGATGCAGTGTTATCTATTTACTGAGCGCAGCAATACGTAATTTTTACCTAATACCTGATAAGAATGTGTTCCAATCGTGTCTTCTTCTAAAGCAGTATTCGTTGACTCAGGTCGCTAAGTTTCAGTGTGGGCCTAACGCGGCCAGCGATCATATTGTTACGACGTTGTATGGTACAGTGGAAAACAAAATACACACATCAATGGAGTTTTAATACAGACACCACTAATAACCAGCATTAATGATGCACAAATAACAAATTGAAATCAACAACATACTCCCGTACAGTAATTCTACTTAAATTTTTTCCACACGGAATAATAATGTCAACCAACAGATTTCTACACTGAGGTTATTACACAATAATCACTATTCACTAATCCTCAACAATGATTTGATCCACAATAAAGAAATCGGGCACTGTAACTGAACTGACAAAGCCAGACGCTGTCGCTTATATAGGTAGCGCAGCTGTTCCAGAATAACTTTCCATCCTAACTGCGGCGTGCCAGCATAATGCATATTTCAAGTGATCTCCAGAACAATTTGGAAGGTACTTTCTTGTGCAGCCTTGACTGAAACGCTACACCTATTCGACCAGTGGAGAAACGGGTAGAAGTACGCTCTCAACTGTTCTAGACAGTTCCGTCTCAACATCACTATAAATCATCACGTAAAACGTTATTGGCAGTAACTGACCAGTATTTGTGTTCATTTATGTACGTAGGACGGAGTAAAATTCAATTAAACATTATATCATTTGTATTGCGTATCAGTAAGTATTAAGAGCAGTGAAAATAAAAACAAACATTATTTACACATTCGTTATCCATCTTTCGTTATCCAAATGTTTATCTATCTTTTGTAAATTACAATAGAGTAGGTTGTTTTTTTAGTAGGCCTACGTGTAGTATAACATCTACACTGCGCTGTATCGTCGACCTACAGCGTTAGAGTTGTTTAATCAATAACCTCTTTGTTACGTGACAATAGATATTAGTACGTCGACCTGGTGTAAATTCAAAATTTACACCGACCAGTTAGGAAAATAAGTCACAAGTTTAATAAATTTTTAACCATTCTACACTTAATTTAACCGTCCATCAAGTACAATAATCCATTGAGTAGTATAGATGCATTTTTAATTAACCCTAAGTTATATTTTTTACTATATCTATTTTTCTGTTTCTTTTTCAATACTTTATTTCTGTGTGTGCTAAGGTCTAAATCCACGTATTTAGTTTATTGAAGGTATGTCTTTTACTTAGCGTATCCCCTAGGATAGTTAGAGATACAGTCTTAACACTATGCATAATAGAAACAATTTTTAATTTTTTGACGATTACTGTTACTGAATAACAACATAAAAACAGTAATGTATGTTTCTATGGGAAAGATCTGTGTATTGTAGATTTCAGTAAGTTATTTTAATTGAACGTTTGCAATTTACAGCTGCTTTCCGTTTACACAATATTTGCCTGGTTGTTCGACAAACTAACTTGTATTTACTGAAATTCTATTCAGACATATTATTCTGTCATACCATTTTGTGGCCAGCGACGTCCCTTGATCTTTTGGCTACGGTTTTTTTCTTTGATTATGTCTTAAGGCAAACAACGTTTACAACACAGTACCACGGAATATTATGCATTAGAAGGAAGCATTGTTTCTAAATTTAAAAAAAAGAAAAAAACACGAATTTACTGTAGTATGCCACCGATGTTATAGTTGTCACACTGAATGAATGTGTTTGTTGTCATGCCAATAATTTACACAATGTTTTTAAAAAATGAAACCTATGTACTAAACAGCAAATAAAGAGAATAGAATACTATAAACAATGTAATGGTTTAGACTGCGGAAATAATAATTAATCAATTTTATTAGAAAATTTTGGAAACCACCATGTCCTGTGGGACCACTCTGTATTTTAAAGACAAAGTCACTTGCTATTCACTGATGTTAGAGGAGACGAGGTGTCTTACTGTAAGGCCTCATTTATACTTCTAGGTGGCAGGCGACTGGTGGCAAGTGGTAGGCGACGGGTGACGTCACCCGCAGCTGTGGTACATTGTTGAGAATGGGTTTGTTTATACTTCTGCGAAGTGATGTGTGACTTCTCGGTGACGTTACCTTTCACCACCTGTCGCTGTAGTTTGTCACAGATACAGGTGACGTCTACCGCGCTTTTTGGCATTTGCATGTGTTCTCTCGTGTCGAAATAATGACGTGCAGACAAGGTCTGCAATTTGGAATGATGCAGACCCGAACACAAAAAATGGAAGTGTGGAGAAAAGTTGGGAGAAAATAGCACAGTTGATGAATAAAGATGAATAATTTTTTTTTACAGAAATTGAGAAAGTTAGATTCATTATTAGATTTATGTACTCTAAATACACAATTCTAGGAACACTCTGCACTTATTAAAATATTTCTAATAAACAGATTTCGTAGCTGTAACCTAACATCCTTAATATTACAGAATTAGGTAAGCTTACCCTATAAAAATATTATCTACAAATTATTCGATGTATCCTTGTCTGTTAAATGTTTGTAATACATGAAAAATCACTTGTTTAAGAAAATAAAATACATATTATGCGAAGAGATATTGGTTGTTTTATTGTTGACTACTAGCACTAAGAAATATAGGATTCTTATTTAATTTATTACTTAATTGTTACATATCTTATTTTAATTTACCTTACAGTTAGGTAACGCTTTTTAGGAGGAGTAATTGGTAAGTTCTCTTCCGCCTAAGTTTTCCTTACACCTTTGCTAAAATGAAGCCGGAAGTATCATTAGACATTCTCATCTGTTAGACAACTATGATTGGTGTTGTCTCAAGTCGAAATACAGATGATGAAATTCACCAAATGTTCACGCAACTCGTTGATCGGATGAACACAATATTTCCTCCTCCTATCCTCCACTTCATTATCATCTTCTAGCATGAGAAACATTTGACGTGTTCCAAATGACATCTCTTGTGTAGTGACTCGACCGTAGCCTAAAGTATAAATGCTGCACAACCTGACGCCTACCTCTTTACTACCTGCCACCCGCCACCCGTTGCCTGTCTCCTGGAAGTATAAATGAGGCCTAAGTATATACGGTTCTCGAATCTGACTAAAACTTAAGTAGACCTATGGGTTTATTCTACAACGTTATAGGGTTATCCCTGTATACGGACTCTCCTGTCTTTCCTATCTTTTCCTGTCTAGTTCCCATAACCCTAAAGCATAAGTTGCTATGTTCCCGGCTGTTGTGTTATAAATATAAACTTTTGTATCCCTTATAAACCTTGCACTACACAAATTAAAATATCACTGCTTCCGCAATTTTTGGTGACCTTAAAGAATCCAGCTTTTATAATATTTTGTATTTTTGTGTTAAAACGTATTTCCAGAATGTGTCTTAGCTCTCCAACTATTTTTTATAGGTGTGTCAATCCTTAACCTCCATTTACAGCATGACCCGTGTAAAATTCAAAGCATATACTTAACATCGCTTTCACCTTCTGCCAGGATCTTCGGATTTACAATTCGTCATCGGCAATAAACAGTATAGATCACCAGCAATTGCCACTTCCATGTTACACCATCTATGTCTCTACTGACTGAGCGCAAGGTTTATGTATACCGGTAACTTAAAGAAGGCTGGTGCAATACATCATCCTTGACATAATCCTGACTCAGAATTGTCCTGATGTGAATTTAGTATTTAGAATAACGAATACTGGTATTAAACTGACAACTAAGATTTTTAAAATCCGAACAACGAAAGCTGTCTGTTACTTCTCTTTCTTCTTCTCCTCGTCAAGGTATAAGCTTACAGTCTCTTCCGCCTTCACTGAAGCCATCTTCACTCCTTGGTCTACCTATATCTCGTCTTCCTTGAGATCTGTATCTTACTACTTGTTTAGGTAGTCTCATATCTTCCATTCTCTCGATATGAAGCCTCCATTTTATTTGCCCTTCCCTTATTCTGCTGGTCATAGAATATACACTTAACTCATTTCTTATATCTATAAGGGTGCAACCTTGGGTTTTCCTCAAAAACTTTATTTCACTTGATTGTATTCTTCGTTCATCATTTCTCGCCATCCTCCAAGTTTCACTTCCATAATTGTATTTAAAAAAGTGTTGCCATTACTTTATAGAATTTTATCTTGGTATCTTTCCTCGTCTTATTTCCAAGTGTTCTGTGTGTAGTATTACACATCTTTTGAAATCTATTTATTTTTATATCTACGCCGTCTGTTACTTGCCTGTAGATATCTTCTTCTTCCGATAGTTTTTATCCGTTTCGGATGTTGGATATCATACAGACTATTTTAACTTTCTGTACTGCTGCACGGAATAAGTCAGTTGTATTCATGCCAAACGGGGTCCTTAAATCTCTCACCCATGAGATTCTTGGCCGCTTTCCAATTCCTCTCTTTCCAAGTACTTTTTCCTGTAGTATGGACTGCAATAAGTAAAATCTCTGTTCATTTCTCATGAGATGTCCCAGATACTGAAGCTTTCTTATCTTTACTGTGTTAATAACCTCCCTTTCTTTTTCATCTTTCTAAGAACTTCAACATTAGTTATATGTGCTGTCCATGAAATGCTCAGTATTCTACGGTGAGGCCACATTTCAAAAGATTACAATTTTTTAGTTGTCGTTTCAATCAAAGTCCAAGATTCTACACTGTAGAGAGGACCGTGAATACGTAGGAGCGTAAAAGTCCCGTCTTTGTGTTTTTTGTTAAATAGTGACTTTTGAATAAACTGCTCATTCTAGTGTACACTGGTCATGCCTTTTCAATTCTGCTCTTTATTTTTTGAGAGTGGACCCATTGTTCATCGACTATAGTAACAAGATAAGTAAATTTGCTTACACCTTCGACTGTCCTTTGGTTTATATTAAAGGTGCAGTTTGTGAACTTGTTCCTAGATACAATCGTTAGCTTCGTTTTATTAACACTGATGTCTAGACCATTTCTACGGCAGCTATAGATATAGTTTTTTGTAACTCAAATGTAAGAGAGAAGCCCAAGAGAGGAATTGTATATATATTTGATTACGGGCATTACAATACTGGCATGTATATACGGGTGTAATTGTTACTACAATTGTTAGCCTTCGTAATGCTGGCGATTATTGTTTCAAACTCTAAAGGGTAAATTTGCTTTATGAATTATTCGTTAAGATCGGTTGATATACGAGCACACAATGTAGTAGTAGTAGTAGTAGTAGTAGTAGTAGTGAGCACACAATGGAAGAAGGGCTTATTGGAAGGTATCATTAATATTTACACATACGTGTGTTGAACAAAAAGAAACACCGTAATTCCTACAGGAAAACTATTGTCAACACAGTGAGTTAAATTGCTAATATTCTGATGTTATGTAACATTCTCTAGAGTAAACATTATTGCAAGCCTCGGTTGGGATTCAAAATGTATTCTTTAGAACAGCAAACCTGCACATTGGGAATAGATATGCACAATGTTTTTATCATGTTTATATAATAACTGTTTACTTGGCGTTAAATATTTAATTTCTTGACATCGCTTTGAAAGCTACGAAATCATTGGACTTCTTTGTTACTTGCACTCAAAACTCTCTAACCTATTGTTACAACGGTCTCACTGATTGTCGTATGGCACAGTGGAAAACAAAATACAAGACTTAGTGACTACTAAAGTCACTAAAAACCAGCTTTAATTATCACAATTAACAGTTTGTAATCAACACGCTACTCAACAAGATTATACGCGTACAATAATTCAAGGTAATTTATCCACACCAATAATAATGTCAACTAATAGAACCCCGCACAATAATTGCTTTTCACTAATAACCACTTGAACGCGGAGAGTAATCGCCCGAAATAAACTGAAACTAAACGGCAGGTGTGGGCTATTTATAGTCTGTAGGGTTCCATAATATGCGTCCTTAACAAGCACTTGAAAATTCGTATCACGTAACACTGCCTCGATGGTTGACGCATGTTAAGTGTCGCGTACGCACACAAACATTACAGCTGGCGTCTGCTGGGATAGCCGAGAAACGTGTAGAACGTTCTCTAATGGCGGAACACTGTTGTACTTCAAATGGGAACAACTGAGTATTAATCCAGTAGAAGCCGCTGTTATGTACTTCCCAGCTTCTTGACATATCAAGCGGCAATCTAACCACGAAACAGACTTCATTATAAAACGGGAAGATATCGTCCGATTTATAAAGTTCAGAAGAATCAGTGGATAGGGCGTGTAGAAAGAAAGGACAACCATAGGCTTCCCAAAAGGATAACGAGTGGGTACACAGATGGGCGCAGAAGACGATGCAGGCCAAGACGACGATGGCAAGACGACCTGATTAGGATATGTGTCGACTTGTGGAAGACCAAAGCACATGATTGGACTATCTGAAGGCGGATTATTAGGGAGGTCAAGGTCCATTCTAGACTGTAGTGCCAGATATGTACCGATTCCTATCGTATCGACTCGAATATTATTATACTTATTTCTGTTTTTTGTTTACACATGTGTTAATAAGAAACACATCTATAGGCTTCGACACGTAGTCTTGACTTACTGGGAATATAAATTTTACTTAATTTGAAACTAACAAAGCCGATGTAATAAAATCTTTATGCAGCGACTAGTTTTCGCACAAGCACGGAGCTAGTATTATCATGGTAGGTATAATGGGCATTTTCACGTTTAATAATCTTACGCGTGGATATCAATTTGTGGGAAGGTTTAAACTGAACCGTTTAATTACTTCGTTTAGTTATGTCAGATCATGTGTGGACTAATTTCGTACACATAACTTACAACCCACTTCGAGCGCTTGTTGGTCGTCAATTTTTATAACTTTTGAGATTATAGATTTTGTTATAAATTTTTAATTTGTTAATTTTTATTGCTTGGTGATACAGTTTACTTATTACAGTTTGCTGATGACTTTTGGCTCAAGATTTTGAAGACACAGAGTAAATAACTAGAAAATTGATACAGGATTATCAAAAATGGGGACTAAAGGTTAATATGAATAAAACAAAATACATAGCAATAGGTGACCTTAATCAAATCTTAATATTAGAGGAAGACATGGGGAAGATTTCATATACAGAAAAATACAAGTATTTAGGGGTAAAAATTACGCCCAGTGCGAAGCAAGACAGATAAATACAATCTAGAATTAATTTGGGAAAGATGGAAATATCTACATTAAATGGAATCCTGTGGGATAAGCAAATTGCAGCAGAAACTAAAACCATTGTTAGAAGTATCATGCTTTTATGGACGGCTACTGAGACTCCTCTCTTAGCTCTAGCTTCTTTCTGTACACCACTATATAAATGAATTTATTCTCCAATGCCTTTATTACCTTTTCCTTTCTTTTTGGTTTCTGTGAGAACGCAGATATCGATTTTCATCTTTTGTAATTCTTGGAAGACCTTTCCTTGTTTCGTTCCCAACCCTTGTACATTCCATGTCGCAAATTTCGTAGTCCTTTTCCTTAGCATAGGTCGTAAACTTTTATGTCCATTCTTATTCCGAGGCGATTTGTCGAAACTTTTAGCACTTTACATTTTTTTACGAATGACGAGTCGCTGGCACGTCGATTCAACCTTCAGACTTGCAGCGCCAGGATTTTCTGTAGGGGTTTTCTCCCTTAGCTGCTATTCTACAGATATTTGTAGGGCGCCAGAGACACCCTCTCTCGTGTGCTACATAACACACACCCATTGTATGCCATGTACCCAGCAGCTGTGCGAGATACGTGTATCTCTACGAGGATGTGAGAGTAGGATATGTTGGCAGAGCTGAATTCGATTTCCCGAACCCCCGACTCGTTTGTCAGGAATCAGTGGGCATTTCTAAGAGATTTGTTACTGCATAGACATCAGCATTCTATACAGGCCCCAAGACCCTTTACCAACCTTTAGCTGCCAACTGGCATCATGACCTAAACGGACGAACTGGAAGAGAAGATAATAATTCTGTAGTAGCCAAATATGGAGAATCTGCAACCAATGATAATGGAATGCGCCTTAGAAGCTGGTGTGAGACCACGTCTTTAAAAATTATGAATGGTTATTTCCCTCGTAAAGATATCCATAAAATTACTTGGTACAAGCAACTAGAGGGTTGCGTTCTATAATTGATTATGTAATCCAAAAGCAGCTTTCGAAGCTAAAGACAACAGACGTGACGGGTACACCGTGGACCAGAATGCGGGTCAGATCATCATCTAGTCGTGGCCAACATAATAGTAAATTATAGAAAGGCAAATACCTCATTACAGAATATTCAACAACAATATCAGAGCGACATGAATGACTATAACTATAATTTAGAAAGCCTCAAACAAGAGTCAACTCAGTTCCTGTACAAATTAAGACTAGCTACAAAATTACAAAATATTAGCGAAGATAATGTAAATGCAGAGCAGTTGTAAATTAAAGGTTGCATACATGAAGCGGCGAAAGAAGCTTTAGGTTATAAAGGAAAACAGAATAAAGATAATCTAGAATGGTATTCGGCAAAGGTAGATGACCTTGTCGAGAAGAAAAAGAGAGCTTATAACAGCTGGTTAAGTACAATATAAATAGAGGAGAAAATAGAAGGAAATACGCTTGCTGGAATAAAGAAGTTAAAAAAGAAATAACAAAAAGTAAAAATGAAATGTGGGAATAGAAATGTGAAGAAATTGACAAATATATAGGGGGGACAAAAGTGGCTGAGGCATGGAAAACTATAGAAAGTCTAAGAAAAGAAGGAAAACAGAATAGTAATTTAAATTTGATAAGTTCGAAAGAATGGGTAGACTGTTATAAAACATTGCTTACTGAAAATAGGAAAGAATTTGAAATGACGAAGATAGACATCGAAACAGCCGAAAATGACAAAGTGATCGAAATAACATAGTTACTTTGGAAGAAATAAAAGGACTCTTTAGAAAAATCAAAAACCGGAAAGTCTGCAGGGTCTGGAAACACCCCCATTGAATTGATTAAATATGGACCAGATATATTGCTTGAAATTATAGCAAACATATTTAATAAATTCTTGTTACTCGGTGATGATATCGCAGAAGACTGGAACATAGCATATATTAGCTCAATTTACCAAAAAGCGCGATAAGAAGGCATGCCAAAATTATAGAGGCATAAGTGTGACAAGTGCAATGGGCAAGGTGTACGGCAGAATACTAAAACATAGAATTCAAACGAATATAGAAGACATAGAAGAGCAGTCTGGATTCCGTGCAGGACGATCATGTATTGACAACATATTTGTATTACAACAAATACTAGCAAAACAAAAGTCTCGCAATCTGTCTACGCACCTCGTATTTGTCGATTTAGAGAAAACTTACGACATAGTACCCTTAAAAAGACTTTGTGAAACATTAACAAAGTTTGTTCTGAGCAAAATTTATGTTCGCGCTGTCTGGAACATATAAAAGGACTCAAAGAGTTTGGTGAGAGTGGGAAATGTTCTGTCGGAATTGTTTCCTACCACAAAAGGGCTTAAGCAAGGGTGCAGCTTGTCACCTATCCTGTTTAAAATATATATCCAAGAAGCCATCAGTAACTGGAAAAGGAAAACATCAGGAATGGGAATGCAAATGGATGAGCATTGCTTAACAACTCTCCTATTTGCCGACGATTAGATAATTATAGCGTGTGATAAGGACGACACAGACTATATGATTAGAAACTGAAAGAGGAGTACGAGAAATGGGGTCTAAACATAAACACTACTAAAACAGAATATCTGAAAATAGGAGACATGCAAGAAGAAGACCCAGATCTGCAAATCCATAGAATCGGAAGGTATAGCGAATTCAAATATTTGGAAAGCATTATTTCAGAAGATGGAACAACAAAGAATTACATCAAAAATAGGATAGAGCAGGGATAAAAAGCTATTCGTTTGCTAAACTTGTTACTTTGGTCGAACAGGAGCCCATTTTAACTTATGGCTGCGAATTCTGTCAACTTTCAGATAAAGAGAAAAATATTATAGAAACTGTGGAAATGGACTTCTTAAGAAGAGCGGGTAATATTTCTAGAATGCAACATGTTAGAAATGAAGATATAAGAAGGAAAACAGGGCGCATATTTACAACAGCAGAAAGAATAGAATCCAGACAGTTACTATGGTACGGTCACATAATGAGGATGGAGGAGAAGCGATGGCCAAAGAAAGCATTGACTTACAGACCACAAAACAGGAAAAGAAGAGGAAGACTGACAACACAATGGAGAACAGGAATTAGGAAAAGCATGAGAGATTGAGCTACTGAAGACGATGACTGGAAAGATAGGGAGAAATGGCGATCGAAATGAGGGATGCGGCATAGACTGTAGGACCCCTGCTAATAATAATAATAATAATAGTAGTAGTATCATGACTTACAGCTCAGAAGTTTGGTCTACTAATAAACACACAAGAACAAAATTAATGACAGCAGAGATGGACTTTTGGAGACGTCCAGCAAGAGTATCGAGACGTGAGAAAATTATAAATGACGTAATTAAAGACAGAATGAATGTGAAAAATTAAATTTTTGATTTTATCCAAACAAAAAAATTACAATGGTATGGACACACAAAAAGAATGGCCCAGGAAAGATTGCTAAGGAGAGTTATGGAATGGACCCCACCAGGAAGAAAGGAAAGAGGAAGACCACCTATCACCTGGATAGAATAAATTCAGACTATATTGAGGGAACGAGAGATTGAAGGTCTTTGGATGGACAAGCAACAGTGGGAAATGAGAATTCAATCACTTCTGTAATCTTTGGTTCCGGAAAATGTGTACACATTGTAGAACAGGAGTAATAATAATAATTTTTATTGCTCTTATGACGGCAAATATATAATAGTCATACCGAAGTGTCGAGAGAAAAGAGCTTAATAAATTCGCAATGGACGTTACAAAAGACGGTCTCATTATTAGAAAGTTAATCGGAGCTAACTGCGAGATGACGTCCACATGCTCTGTAGATTTAAAACATTAAAAACACTTGAATTATGTCGACAAGTTTAAATGTTTTATGTGTGAAATCTTTAGAAACAGATTCGTCTGCGTACTGCATAAGATAATGTCGCAGCTTTCATATTTACAAGTAAAGCTACAAGAGACTTGTAAATAATTACACCATGTAAGTAAAATACTCTTTTAAACTAGACATCTTGTCGTCGTCGTTGTCGTCATCCTTTACGGCTTAGCCCAGTAGCCTGTTTCAGTCTCAATGGAAGTCATCCAGTCATTGCTTACGTGGTCTTCCCACACTTCTCTTACCCCTTGGATGATAGTCAACGGCTGTTCTTGAAAACCTAGTTGGATCCATTCTCTCTACGTGTAACCGCCACTCCGGTTTGTACCGGGAGATTTTCTCATTTAAGCTTTCAGCTATGCCTTGCTCAATTCTAATACGATCATTTCAGATAAGATCTCTCCTAGTACAACTCTTTATAGACCTCAAGAACCTCATTTCCGCTCCTTGTATTCTACATATATTTTCGGCCTTTCTAATCCAAATCTCACTACCATACAGTAGTTGAGGTATGGCCATTACTTTATAACATTCAATTGTGTCTCTATCCTTGTTTAATAATTCACGTGAAAATATCATATACTCATAAGTCTCAGAGGAATGAGCTGGATGGATTTAAAGGTCACCGACTCAGCTATGCTACAAGACAACTAAACATCTATTTGTAATTGTTAGAAGGAATAAATTTCAATTATAATGCAAAGTTGTGTCTGTGTGCTCACTTACTGTGTCAGCCAATCGTGTGTGACAGAAAGAATTCTTAACTGGCAACATATCAACACGCAACTGTCCGAAGCAACAGCTGGTCAGAACCATGTAACTAGTCAGAAGCAACAGCTGGTCAGAACCATGTAACTAGTCAGAAGCAATAGCTGGCCATGTAACTAGTTTACGAAAAAACATTACAAACTTAATTTTCCAAAAAATGTTTGTATTGTGGTACTAAACAAAAAATAATATGTTCCAGTTTAGTTTATTTATTGATTTTCACAACGATTATTGCCTAAATGCCATATTGTGTGTCTTTAGTGAGCAATTCGTCAGAGCGTAGAGATATAAATGTCTCTTCAAGACGTTACTTTTATAGTCTTCTAATGAAACTTTATTATGTACAAATAGGTTTATTAGAAATTTACAAAAGTTCAGTATTCAAAATATTTGTTTTATTTTATTTTGCACGCTGAGTACCGAGGACAGCAGCTTTTCAAAGAAATTCATCATCATCATCATCTTCGCGGATTAAACCAAGGGTGGTTTCCGGTCTCAAATAGGCAAAGATTAGAGCTGGTCATTCCAGCGCTTCCTCGGACGTCCCACACCTCTCCGTCTCCTCTGTTTATAGTTCCATAGTGGTTTGGGGATGCAGTAGTCATCCATTTGGCAAAGATGTTCCTACCAGTTCAGCCGATGCTGAGCGATCCTGTCGAGTATACTCAAAATTTTCAGTTCCTGCCGTATATCTGTTGGACAAATTTTGTATCTAAATAATCTTAGAACCTATGTGAACTTTGTATTATAAAATACCGCATTGCGGCGCCTGTAGGTGACGTCACGTTTTTCATTGCTATATGCAGCCGGTCTCGAGACAGGCTGACCGCAGTCAAATTTAAATCAGTTCTTCTCCAGTCTCCGAGCAGGACACTCGTTTCAATCGCCCGCCGCGGCTACTTAAAGTGTTTCAATATTTAATACTAATAGCATGCTCACCATGCTACAATTCACTTAGACAAGTTCGGCTCATACATTGTTATGTACGCCAATATTTCATTACTATCTTAATTCGCCGGCACTTATGCCGCGTTAAAAACCTACACGCGCCAGCAATCAATTATGTCTCTTTAACTCTCAATAAACAATTATTTCTAGAAACATTATACAGTCCACTCAATTATTTCATCTCTGACCAGCTAACTCAAATAGCGTTTCTAATAACAACTCAAGATTAATCGAGAGCTTCTAAGACGCAACATTTTGGTCTTCCGGGCCGGATTTCACACTTTGGTCCACTGCGACCGCATTAACATTTCATTTAATGGACCCAAACGGCGTTTGGTTCAAGCCCCAACATTTTCAACTTCAGATTGCTGGCAGTTGCGCGCCTCTATTATTCTGAACAAAACTTCACAATCAACACTGCAAGATTCTACAGAGCAGCAAACCAGAGACAACGGAACACGGCAGGACAGCATCATTTATTCTACAACGAAAAGGTTCCACAACTTTAAAATTATGGAGAGCTACAACATCAGGCGTCATCTGACCGGTAGAGACAAGAGGTGGAACAACTTCTAACAGGATCGAGCAGCGGGATCGAAGCCAGCTTCAGCACGCCGGGATTCAACATCCACGTGATTATAAACTTTCATTTTTTATGATCTTTTCATATATAATTATGGAAATCTAAGTAATATTTTTGCACAGAGTTAATAACATTTAATACAACATTATTAATAATTTTTACAGAAATAGATATTATTGTCAGTGGCCATAAGCTTATATTTTTATTTAGATTTCCATATGTACATAAATTTTCCTTTAGGCAGTTGTGCAATAACGCATTAAGAAATTTAAGTGATGTGATAAGGCTATAGGTATATTGTCATGCCGAATGATTTATATTGTCGATAACTTTCATAACTAGTTTTAAGCAAATTAAGTACCTATTATAGTCAGTCATATATTAAGGTGTACACAGATCACTGGCTCCCGTATTATATCAGATTGTAGCAAATTATTCAAGGTTTCAACAACTGTTCACCTTCTCTATATCTAATTTTCGATTTCAAATCACATTTTAAAAGTTCGGTCATGGCTGATGTGAAGGCGTTAATAAAGAAACGGGGCACAATTAAGGCGTCCATATTTCGCGTGAATACTTTCGCTGATAATTTCGATCCAGACATAAGAGATTATCATGCATTAAAAATTAAGCTCCGCCATTTGATGGAATTGTCCGCTAAATATGACGATATTCAGACTGAAATTGAGGCTGACGATTCAGATTTCGCATCAGTCAGTGACAGAGTTCAAACCGAGGATGATCTCTGCAGTATCGAATGTAAGTTACACCATTTATTGAAACAAGTAGAGGAGGTGAACCAGAAACCGTTGATTCAAACCGAAATTACGCCAATTAAAACTCCCCCGATACAGTTAGAACCGATTAAATTGCCTTCCTTCTCAGGTAGCATCATTGATTGGCAACACTATTATAATATATTTGTGGAATTAATACACGTCAGAACTGACCTGACGGATATTCAAAAATTACACTACTTGCACTCTTCATTGAGTGACGAGGCGTTAAATGTAATAAAATCTCTTCCAATCACCAATGAAAATTATGCGGTTGCCATTGATTGATTAAAAACCAGGTACGACAGCAAATTAATTGTATCAGCCCATCACGTAGGGAATGTCTTGGGTGTCAAGTCCGTACAACAAGAGTCCAGGGTTAGCATTTCCAGGTTCATTGACGAGATCACTGCGAATATAAATGCCTTAAATTCATTAAATCTACCCGTAAATACATTTGAAATGATTTTAGTTCAATACTTAACGCAGAAACTCGATAATCATACATGTCGGCTCTGGAAAGAAAGCTTGTCGGACGAACGATTTCCTAATTTCAGTAATTTTATAAAATTTTTAAACAACCGAAGGCAGTTATTACAAAACTTGGAGGGCGCGACCAACTCCGTAAACAAGATACACGTTAGCGATAAGAGTCCATATCGCAAAGCAATTAAACCGGTTAATATGTCCAGGACGACATTCCATGCTCATATCGGATATAACATATGTCAGCTGTGCAAAGGTAAACACCGCCTGGCTGAGTGCCCACAGTTTGTAGCGATCACCCCCCTGGAGCGAAAAAATATTCTAATTAAAAATAAACTTTGTTTAAATTGCCTACGCTCACGCCATGATTTTGCACACTGTCCCTCCAAATTTTCTTGCAGAACGTGTGCTAAACGCCACCACACAATGATCCATATATCTAGCAATAACGCTTCGTCCAGGAACAATCAGTGTTCGTTAAAATTGCAAACAAACAAGTCTATATTATTATCCACCGCAGTCTGCATGACAATTGACCATGCAGGTAGGAAGCACCCAGTTAGGATTTTATTGGACTCAGGATCGCAAGCTAATTTCTGCACCATGAGTTTCGCCCGACGAATGGGTTTAAAACTGATTAAATCTTAATTACCCATCACGGGTATAAATAATTCATTATCTCAAGCTGATTTCAGTACTAGAGTAAGGTTGCAGTCACGCTATAAGAATTTTAATTTGAACATACATTGCGCTGTGCTTCCCAGTATCACAGATAATCTCCCTGCGGAATCATTTGACATCCCCTCCCTAAACTTACCAAAGGGCATATTTCTAGCTGAACCGCAGCTGAACTTTTCCTCGCAAATCGACATATTGCTCGGTGCTCAGTATTACTTACAATTAATTGAACCTGTCAAATTTATCCGTGGCCCACATTTCCCCATAATACAGGAGACAAAATTGGGATTCATTCTCGCAGGTAACTTGCCATTTAATGTCGATATGACAAAACCGATTTCATCATTCATGGTATGTGAATATGATAATGCAATTTCCTCGCAACTAAAGGACTTTTGGAAGTTAGAGGACGATGCTATTCGTGCTCCCTCCGTTGAGGACACCGAATGCGAAAATCAATTTGTATCTAATACTGTTCGTAATAATGATGGCAGATTTGTGGTATCCCTACCACGCAGGTCACATAATTGTCATTTAGGCGATTCTCTCTCCGGCGCTATCCGCAGATGTCCATCACTGGAACCAACGGTCCAAAAGAAACGTAAACGTAAACTGTAGCATGGCAGATAATGCCCATAGTTCTGAATGGAAAGGAAGATCATAAAATAAAATAAAAACAAATTTAAATCCAAGAAAGCAACATTAAAAATTAATTAAGAACCACCGTAAACCACAATCATAGTTTGAAGTAAGAATTTCATTAAAACAGATATACAATGAATGATGAGTATTCATTATAAACTAAAAAAAAAACTAAAAATAAAGTAAGGAAATACCCAGGTAGGATAGGAGCAAGTAAGGAAGAAACCAGAACAAGACAACGTCCACAATATAAGGAAATGCTTTTATAAAAAACAAGGAGGATAGGAATAAAGTAAGGAAGACACCAGAACAAGACAGAATCCACAAATAAAAGGGAATGCTTTTATAAGAAACAAGGAGGATAGGAATAAAGTAAGGAAGAAACCAGAACAAGACAACATCCACAATAAAAGGGGATACTTTTATAAGAAACAAGGAGGATAGGAGTAATTAATAAAGAAACCAGAACAAGACAACATCCACAAGAAGAAGGAATGTTCTTGAAAGAAATAAAAACGAAACCCCTAAAGAAAATAAAAATACCCAATGAAAGTATAACAAAAAACCCAAATTTAGAAAACCATGTAAAATAAATATAAACAAAAGTATATAAAGTAGAATTAAAATTGAAGCCAATGTGAATTAGTAATATAATAGAAAAAAACAAACCTTCATTATCCTCTATAAACAAACTTCTTGATTTTAAAAAGACTATAAAACTAATTAGAAATAAAAATCAAAGAATAAAAAGGGACCAGTGCAAGTTTCTATATTATATTATATAAACTTAATGTGTCAACGTTGGAGTTCATAAACTAAGTAAATTTTGCATTTATACAACTTTAAAGTTTTTATAGTGTGTCAATAAATAATATTTAATTGAGTATTATAATGACAAATAATACAAGTGTTTCTAAATAACTGCCACTCTTTATATACAACATTCATTAGAATGACAGTAATAAAACAAGAGCAGGCCAATAAAAAAGTAAAGTGACCAAGAATCAATACCCAAAAACCAGACAAAAACACCTAAGACTGAAAATAAAACTAGTTATAAGAAATAGTGTAAATGACGAAAGGACAGATATGTTTTGTTTATTTAGAATAAGTTCAAATAGCTCAAGGGTGAAATGTCTGAGAGTACAATTCTTTTAATATAAAACTTTTATTATAAAATATTTATTATGTGTTACTAATGACAATCAAAACTAAGATGTCTGAGTTTAAATACCATTGATAATTTCAATTATTTGTTATGGATTAATAGTTTGAATCCTATACTAAATGTTCTATTGTTAAAGTAAGAAAATGTTAATTAATGTTATATTAGAATAGAAAGTCAGAAGGGATATAAACAAGCTGTATTATTAAAAAACTTTGTATGTAAAAACAGATAAAATCTAGGCCAAAAGGTAAATCTAAACAACATTAAAACTGATGAATTAAGTACAGAAAGATAGTTAAACTGATGAAATTTATATAAGGTAAATCAGTCATAGAGTCATATAACTGGAACTATAATTAAGAAAGATATTGTAAAAAGATAGTAAGAATTATTGGAAAAAATGCAAATATAATAACTGAAAATTCAAAGAGGGGAGTCACAAATTAATGAATAATATTTAAAAAGATAACCAATTAATAACATTACAAGAAATTAAGGGAAGATAAACATTTTATTCCAATCTGAGATTTAGTACAATAATAAATATAACATATAAAATGGCAAACATTTTGAGAAGGACAGGAAGTAAATTTAAAAACTTAAATTTCAAAATAAAGTAAATATAGCATTTTAGATAAAAAACTTTGTAAAACTATCTTATTTAGTATCAAATCAAGCAGAATGAACTAAAGAAGGAGATTATGTATTTAGTATTACATAGAATTAAATAATAGCAAAAATATATTCAGTAATATAATGTAATTTTCATGCATGAAACGGAAGCAAAAGAGATTTGAAACAATGTATTGCTAATATTAAATTGGCTAAGACGTTTTTAGATGACGAAGGAAATTAGAACAGTTGATTATTAGACTTTGTCGAGCACGTTTGAACGAGAGTTTGGCTAAATAATAACCTAATAGCGAAGACAAGCATGGCGTTCAACCCATAAGCCTAGTCTACTACGAAAATCGCGAGTGTCGAACAATTTCACTTAAACCTTAAAATCAGTGGAACTAACACTTACAAACATTAAAATAACTTAACACAGAACAGAAAACAAGTGAATACATAATTTAAACGATTAAAACCAATAATTCCAAATAAAGAAACGAACGGTGCAATTGTCGACCTAATAGACTAAAGTGAAATATAACTTAATCCAACACATTTTATCGAAGTGAACCACAAACACTTAACCAGGACCACTCCACTAACACGAGAAGGAATAATCGCAGCTGCAGGAACGAGAAATCATTGGAAAAGCAGCATTTATTTGAAGCAAATTCGTCGATGTGCATTCGTCAACTACATATGAACACGAAGCGGCCATCTTTGACTTCCCACAATTCCAAGCGCCACGGCCAGTATATCTTCACGGTTCGAAAAATTTCTTTACTTACTATTATATATTGAATGATATGTTTGTATTTTAATTAATAAGCTTATAATTTGTAATGTTATACTTTCTATACTATGCCCTTTTCTCTGACTATATATAAAATAACTGTCTTGTTTGTTCCATCTTCTTTCACTGCACTACACTTTATATAAAATAACTGTTCAAAGAACCCGAGAATAAATAATTGTACAATCTATTGATTTACCCTGAGAGGGTCGATTCATCAATCGATATAAAATTGATTACTTTATTATTTGTTAATAAAATTCCTTGAATATTATAAAATTGAATTCTATTTATTCCTAAACTATAAATCTATATATATAAAAGAGAAATACCACTGACTCACTCACTGACTCATCACGAAATCTCCGAAACTATAACACCTAGAAACTTGAAATTTGGCATGTAGGTTCCCTATGTGATGTAGGTATCCGCTAAGAAGGGATTTTTGGAAATTCGACCTTTAAAGGGGGGAAAAGGGGGGAAAGTTTGCGTGACTGACTGACGTAGAATCAACGTAGAGCAAAACTACTGAATGGATATCAATGAAACTTTGAACATAGCTTCATCATAGGTCTTAGGTGCTCACTAAGAAACGGTTTTAAAAACTTTCACTCCTACGGGGCAAACCCCCCCCCCCATTGTATCTATGTATGTATGTTCCACATCTCCTCCTAAACCACTGGACCGATTTCAACCAAACTTGGGACAAATATTTTACGCAGCGGGAGAATCAACATAGGATATGTGTTTTCTTCGATGGGGTCCTTTGGGGGTTCTTTGGGGTCTTCCACATCTCCTCCTAAACCACTGGACCGACTTCAACCAAACTTGGCACAAATATTTTACGCAACGGAAGAACCAACACAAGATAGGTGTTTTTTCGATACGATCCTTCGGGGGGTCCTTTGGGGTCTTCCACATCTCCTCCTAAACCACTGGACCTATTTCAACCAAACTTGGCACAAATATTTTACGCAACGGGAGAACCAACATAGGACAAGTGTTTTTTTGATACGATCCTTTGGGGGGTCCTTTGGGGTCTTCCACATCTCCTCCTAAACCAGTGGACCGATTTCAACCAAACTTGGCACAAATATTTTACGCAACGGGAGAACCAACATAGGACAGGTGTTTTTTTTTCGATACGATCCTCTGGGGGGTCCTTTGGTTCTTAAACAACTATTAGATCTGGTTACTATGGCAACCCAATAGAATAGATTCTTGTTACCATAGCATCGGTGGAAGTCTCCCGCGTAGGAAATAGCGCGGGAGTCGTCCGACGGGCCTTCCCCGGAGTTCATCCACGGAACCCGGGGAGTCTTAGGTCGGATCCCGCGAAAGACGGCGGGGCCAGAGTCCACGGTTCTTATAAATAAAGATATAGGTTATGATATCAAAGGTGGTGTATGCATCTTAAGAAACGTCTTAATAGTGTGTGAATTCAGAGTTGTTTCAGTTTGAATTTAAAAGTGTTAAAAAGTGTGTAAAGTGTTTAAGAGTTAAGATCGAAGTAAGTTATAAGCGAGTACAAAAAACAAAGTTTTGATAGCGAATGTATTCAGACCATAGAGCTCAGACAATATAAATGCACTTGCTTCAGTTTGAATTTAAAAATTGATAAGCTGAAGTCTATAGAGGTATTGTATTGTTAGAATAAGTTTAGGAGACACTAATTTAACAAATGCCTTATTTCAACATTAACACAATGAATTATAAAACGACAGTTAAATACGCAGCGCGTGCAAGTACTGTAGACATTTTATTGAAAACTAATTTAGCTGTTCGCCCTCTCCCAGAGTTAGAAATCGAGCAGGAGCATCACGCGCAACAGAATTCTTCTCCAGATATAAGAATACAGTTTATGACATGTTCTTAAACAGGTGCGCTACAGAGTATTCCTCCAGTGAGAATGCGAACGTAACAATATAAGGAAGATTATACAGTATACAAGTAATATAACGTTAGAACAAGAATAGGTGCCTATGAGCCTATGAATAAATTATGAACCCGAGTAACGCTGGGTAAATCGGCTAGATATAGATATCTATATAAGCCAAATACCACTGACTGACTCACTGATCACGATATCTCTGAAACCACTGAATGGATATCAGTGAAACTTTGAACATAGCTTCATCATAGGTCTTAGGTGCTCACTAAGAAACGGTTTTAAAAACTTTCACTCCTAAGGGGCAAAAAACCAAATACTGAAATTTATAGCGGGAAATGCATACTTGGTAAATGAAGTGGTTGACATCTCAGTTTACTGGAAACCCCGAATACATTTAGTCCTGAGTTTTTAATCATTGTTTTAAATTAAAAAAACTTCGTTGTTTGCAAGTTCTTATAGTCGAGAAAATTTCGAAGTTCTCGGAGTCCTTTTTGTTCTCGGAAACGGCTCTAACGATTTTCTCGAAATAAATAATAAATAGCTGTTGCTATGAATGTAAATAGACAAACTAAGAGTTGAGAATTTGTACAATCTATCTAATCCTATACTATTAAGCGAGCAATAATTGTACAATTACGTACAACGTGAAACTCCGTAGCGAAGCACGGGTATTTTGCTAGTAGAATAATATATCACCTTAGTTGAGACACAACTACCAGAATTTGATAACTTTAAAGGAAGATAACCTGCAAATAAGGAAAAATCACCAATCGATTGTTCCTGGAGACAATCCTATTAACTAATAAAAGAATTCTAAATACACCAAGGATATAATTCGACAAAAACAATTAATAAGAAGTTCGAAACTCCACGAAACACTTTAAAATAATTAATATTAAATTTAAAAAAATATGTATATAAATAATAAAAATTTTTTTTTACAAACAAGAATTATTTTTATTAACAGAAAACATACAAGAGAAATTTGTAATTTGTTACAAAACGTAACCGTAAACGGATTTTACAGTCACCCACAATGGTGGCATGGTCCATCCTGGTTATCCCACGAGTCATCATCATGGCCTATCTGTGCCTTCGATGCCCATTCTCCCTGCACTCATCCCGAGCTTGAGCAGGAACAACGGAAACAGGTCCAAACCTCATTGATTGTCGCATCATCCACATCTAGTTATTTTGTAAAATACTCATCGCTTTCAATACTCCTTCGCATGTTTTCTTATTGCCGTCGATTCATTTTGAACGCTAGGCTTCCCACAGAGGATAGGAACACTTCTTTTTTAACCTCCCTTGAGTTACATGGTACACTTTTGGTTTTTGTTCGCCAGTCCCAGAAGTCGTACTTTGTCATCGAAATCAAGGAGCTTGAGGCGCAACGCTGCATCCCTAATAACAGTAAGATTCTTTCACTTAACCCCTTTCTGGACAAGTCAGGAGTATTACGCGTAGGGGGACGCCTTCAGCACTCCCAGCTTAACTACGAGAGCAAACACCAAATCATACTACACCCACACTCTCATCTCACCAAATTAATTATACAAAGCGAGCACCTTCGTTTATTACAC
Organism: Magicicada septendecula; assembly: GCA_034769895.1. Classification (NCBI taxonomy): domain Eukaryota; kingdom Metazoa; phylum Arthropoda; class Insecta; order Hemiptera; family Cicadidae; genus Magicicada; species Magicicada septendecula. The sequence continues at coordinate 74,660,014 of CM068373.1, read as the reverse complement.
GCTGGTGTACAATTGACTCAGTTCTGAACAGATTTCAGTTTCTCAGACGGCAATTTTGGATAATTAACGACAAATCTTATATACGTTAGGTAATACATAAATGTATCACCTGTTTTAGATTCCGTGCTAGGGGCGCAAACCAATTATTAGGACCATTACCCCGCACCCGTGTCACGCCTGTTAAGCCATTTTCCCAGTCTGCAGTCGACTATGCCGGTCCGGTATTTGTACGTCATGGCGGGCATCGTTCAAGATCAACGTCAAAGGCTTATATTGCTTTATTTATATGTATGACCACTAAGGCCATTCACCTGGAACTAATCTCAGATCTGACATCAGACGCCTTTATAGCGGCCTTAAAACGGTTTATTTCGAGTAGAGGTATCAACGATCAGATATTTTCCGACAATGGAACAAATTTTCGTCGTGCAAGTAGCACACTGCACGAATTACATAAACTTTTACAGTTTAAGGGTTTTGAGCAGTCCGTCCAGGATTTTACCAGTTCCCAAGGCATTAATTGGTCCTTTATTCCCCCCTCAGCACCGCATTTCGGCGGCCTGTGGGAAAGCGGAGTAAGAGCGTCAAATTTCACTTGCGGCGCGTGGTCGGCGGAACCATTCTTACTTTCGAGGAGTACTATATGATCCTAACTCAAATAGAGGCCTGCCTTAACTCACGCCCCTTGTTTGCCGTCTTCAATGACTCTAGGGACCCTGAACCTTTAACTCCTGCTCATTTTCTGGTTGGTTCTCCGCTCACTGCACTCCCGGAACCTGACTATTCCCAAGTCAATATTAGTCGTTTGGGCAGATGGCAGCTGCTCCAAAGATTCACCCAATCCATTTGGAACAGGTGGTCAAAGGATTACTTGCACCAATTGCAACAGCGCAACAAATGGTGCATTACGTCAAAAAATTTGACTCCCGGACAACTCGTCCTTATCCTAGTTGACAATTCCCCCTTCTTCAGTGAAAACGCGGGGTAGTCACGAATGTTTACTCGGGTCACGACTCAATAGTGCGCGTCGCGGATGTTCGCACCGCACATGGTACCCTACGTCGACCCATCCATAAATTATGTCCACTTCCAGTGGACTCCGACTAATTGCATGAGCATTCTTGCGACATGCAGCATTGTATCTAACATTTATCATGCTTTCTATTTGTTGTTTGTATTATATTATTATTAAGTTTTATTATTTTATCCCTATGTATCATTATCATGTTATTATTGTATTTTTGACTTTTGGGGATTATGATTCTAATATTATTGAATCAATTATTATGTTTTTCACTATTGTATTTACTCTATGATTATGTATTTTTGGATTTTTTGGGGATTGTTATTCCAATATCATGCATGTAAATTATTATGTCCTTGTCATTGTATTATTACTTGTTGCATATTATTGATTTTGTGATCATTATTATACTATTATGTACTGTTAACTATTATGTCAATCCTTATGTATTATGTATACTCATACACTCATATTATGCATTTTTACATCATTTGGATATGTCTATCATTCCTATGTATATTGAATGTTGATATCATTATACTAATACTATGCATGTACATTATTATGTCTTTATTATTGTATTACTATATTGAATCAGTTTTTGAGGATGTTTTCATTTATATAAATTAAGGGTTGTCACTTACTTTTTGTTAACAATTAAATGTATGTATTTACTGAACATATGTTAATGCTTCAAGAAAGATCATGTTATTTACATAAGCACCTTTATTTTATCATGAGTTTTTATTTTTGTACATTTTCTAGCACAGATATTGTTTTGTTTTGCTTTTGAGTTTTGCCTGATAGCTTAATGAATTTTATTATTTACCGATTTTTATGTTAGAGATGATTTACTTTAAACAAAAGGTCAATTTAATGTATAAGGCTTTCAAGTATATTGTATATTGTCTTTGTATATAACATTTGATATCAATTACCATGTACTTTTCACACAATTAATTAAGTTGCAAAATCGCCCCGATTTTGTGCGGGCAGTATGGACAAACTTTGAACCTATGTGAACTTTGTATTATAAAATACCGCATTGCGGCGCCTGTAGGTGACGTCACGTTTTTCATTGCTATCTGCAGCCGGTCTCGAGACAGGCTGACTGCAGTCAAATTTAAATCAGTTCTTCTCCAGTCTCCGAGCAGGACACTCGTTTCAATCGCCCGCCGCGGCTACTTAAAGTGTTTCAATATTTAATACTAATAGCATGCTCACCATGCTACAATTCACTTAGACAAGTTCGGCTCATACATTGTTATGTACGCCAATATTTCATTTCTATCTTAATTCTCCGGCACTTATGCCGCGTTAAAAACCTACACGCGCCAGCAATCGATTATGTCTCTTTAACTCTCAATAAACAATTATTTCTAGAAACATTATACAGTTCACTCAATTATTTCATCTCTGACCAGCTAACTCAAATAGCGTTCCTAAGAACAACTCAAGATTCATCGAGAGCTTCTAAGACGCAACACCTGTGTTTCTTCTATGATCATGGAGAGTACACTCTGCCACGTGCCTGAGAAATCTCATTTCAGCCGCTTCTATGCGACTGGCCTGGCCTTTCGTTAAAGCCCAATTCTCAGACCCATAAAGAAGTGTGGGAAGAGAGCCATCACCTTGTAGAATTTTAGGCGTGTTCCTTTACTTGCTGACTTAAGTGTTCGCCTTGTGGTCCCGCACATAAGGTTGAACTTATGCAATTATTATCGAAAATGTATCTAATTCAATAACGTGTATAGATAACATTTCAGTTTAAAATTTGAAATAAAATTTTAAATTTGTATCACAATCTAGATCCCGAAAAGAATTTGCATACACAAATCACTTTACGTGACAGGGTAATTGGTTGCGTTCGTAGTGGGGTAATCGCTTGAGACAAATAAATTACCAAATGACAGAAAAACCGTATATTTAAAAATATTATCTATCCCTTTTATTATTGCTGTTTTAATATATTATTCATTAACGAATATGGAAAATGGTAATTTACCATGGTTACCTATGCTCATGGGAACAATTGGTCACAGAGTTATTGAATAATAAATCAAAAATGAGAAAGAAATTTTAAGGCAACGTTTACTGTGAAAAACTCATAAAATTGTTTAATATCTGAGATCAGTTAGTAATTCTATGAAACCAATAAAATACACACACTTAGAGTAGGTGATGTAATTACGCTGTTTTCAATAATACAAAGTGTCACTAATTTAAAAGTGACATTGTTTCATGCACAAAATTTAAAAAAAATGTGGCGTGTATTGCAAATAAATCCTACAATGTGCAAAGAAATAAAACCGGTTAAAACAGTATTTCGTTTTGGATAGTTAATACGTTTTCTATTATTTTTACGCATACCAACAGGACTGCAATAAAAAATTGCCTTTCAACAAAAATGAGATTATTACTATAGGTCGTAACAATTAAGTACTGTATGTCAACAGACACACTTTTTTTGTACTTTGAAGACTACGCCTTTCTACACGTACTCTAATTGTACACTCTTTGTACCGAAAAACCTTCAGGTTCACAACTAAAAATTCTTTGAATATATAAAACACTAGAGCACGTTGTAGAAATTCTAGAATATAAACAAATGACGAAAAGTTAAAGTTGGGAAAGGAAGGCGTACAATGCGAAAGATTTTTGTTCAAACGTATAAAAAAATTTTTGTTTCTTTTATAAAAAAGAAGTTATAAATTTAGCAATTAAGATGAAGGTAATTTATAAACATATTCATGCAGAATCTTTATAAAAAAGAATTTGGAATTTTTGTATCCGGTTTTGGATAGGCTTATACGGTTTATTAACCGTTTCTATTCACAAAAATTCCTAGCCCTTCAGAGTCACTAACCACTTGTTGATTCTGCTTAATGCAATTATTTTAGCACACGAATAATCGAAGTCAACGTATTTAGTAACAGAACAAAACTAAACATAGATGCTCGTTAAGACATAATTCACTCGTTAAGACATAATGCAATTATTTTAGCACACGAATCATCGAAGTCAACGTGTTTAGTAACAGAACAATACTAAACATAGATCCTCGTTACGACATAATTCACTTGTTAAAGAATACAAATTTATTAAACTTATATTTTTGCTTGCTCAATTACTTGATAATAGGGTTAACAGAGATCTACTGTTTGTCACAAATAATTTTTTTCTCAACAAATTTATAAATTATTTTGTCTTATCACCGTGTGGTCTTTTTGTAGTTGTTACATTTGTAACGAAGGCAATGTGATATTCAAGAACTAAGGCCAAGCTAGTGGAATACGTATGGTGTAATGGTCAGTTTAATCTCTTTCTAATCACAGTTGGACAATTTACCACAACATCCAGAGAAATTAATAATAAAATGAGCATAGACCTTGTCGAATTACTCTATGGATAGAACGTATCCTGACATTGACTAGCTCTAACTTTCGTTATGTGTGTTGTTTGATTTTTACTTCCATGTTTCGTAAGGAAATTGAAGTATGGTATCTCGAAAAAATCGTGTTCGAGATAAGGGCTGATTCTGATTGCACTACCCTCAAAACATGAAGAAACGTCAGTTTCCGAAAAGTGTTTGTCTGTTGAAAATTTTCTACGGCGAACGATAACTGCCGCAAATTCAAACAGAATCAAATAGTTTTTTCCATATGTGCCCGAGTTGTAGACGACTAATGCCTATTGATTTTGGTGAAGATCGGTTAAAAGAAAAGGGTAGTTTACGTGAAAAATGTTACGTTTTAACAAGAGTGAAGTACTTAATAATTCATTTGAACTTTTTCAAACAATGGTAATTGTTAAGAATAAAATAATTTTGTTGGCAGGCAACCAGGTTGTTCGGTTAGGAGGGACAGGTAATTTACCTGCATTGGTTTGTGTTTTAAACAAGTGTAAAGTATTTAATTTTAATAAATAAGTGCTCCGAAAATAAGGTCATGTTAATCCACTGTAAAATGGTAATTCAGATAATTATAAATGGAGTGGGTAGTTAAAGGGGGAAGGGATGATTTTTTAAAATTGCTGTGCTGAAATCGAGTAAAGTACGAATATTTAATTTTAAAGGATAAGATACCTTAGAAATTACATATGATAAAACTATTACTCTATGAAAGTATAAATATCATTAATGGTAGGAATCGGTTGAGGAGGAGGGATGATTATCTGCGTTGTTCAGTTTCTTTATAAGAATAATGCAGTTAATTTTTAGTAATTAAGTAATTCGAAAATAACATTGTATTAAACGACTACCCCATAATAACAAAAATATCTATAAATAGTGAGTATAGTTTGTGGGTGTGGGATATTATTTTAGAAATTATCAAACCGAATTCAAGTAAATGATTTTAAATATAAATCTTAGAACATGTAAGTCGTGTATGGTTCTTCATATTGATATTTATCTTTATATCAGCTAATACAATTTGGTATTCAAAATTAGTTTAATGTGTACATGGGGGAGGTGCATGCTTTGAAACATGCTGTCATAAATATTTGCTGGTTCGTGAGACTGACATCTTACTTGGTTGAAACTTCTTTACAACTGATAAGAACAATAGGAACACCTGAAATGACTTTTAATGTGTAAAGTTCTGTCAAGTTCTGAACCACATCGAATGAACGCGACTAACCTTTAACCTATGTTGTCTTGTATTTATAACGGCCTTTATAAGTTTTTGTTTTACCTCATAGACACAAAGTCAAATTTACAGTTATAATTTACAGTTGTGCTAGTACTTAAATTATATTAAAATAGGTTGATGTTGGACATTCTTCCTGCTCCCGCGATAAAACTGATTACTACAAAGATATCGACGTTGTACTTCATTTAATTTTTACATTGTTTCAAACTTTTGATCAATTTGTAGAAGGGGTGGAGGATCTTGTATAGGAAAGGTCACGTGACTGTAAAAACTAAGTATTGTTACGACGGTCCAGTGATCGTCGTATGGTACAGTGGAAAACAAAATACAATACACCAATTAAGTCACTAATCACCAGCTTTAATTGTCACAGTTAAATAGTTTTTAATCAAAAAGATAAGTCTCTTACAACATATCAAATAAAAATTGTTCACACGCAATAAAATGTCAACTAATATAAAACAGAATTTGTCCCGCACGATTATAAAACACATAACACTTCGCCACAATTAATATGAAAGAAACTTATGAAAATTTGACGATTATTCTAGACAAGATAATGTATGAAAAATTCAATTGGAACATATGTGGAGTCCTTAAGGTGATCGCTATGCTGCTAGATTTACAGACTGGATACACAAAATTTTACTGCTTTTTATGTGAGCGGGACAGCTGAGATCGCAAAAGTCATTTCAAAAAGAAGATATGGCCTTCACGTAAATCTCTCACACCTGGTGAAAAAAATGTTATGACTGCTCATTTAGTTGATCCCAAAAAGAAGGAAAAATTAAAGAAGGAATTTTCGTAGGACCACAAATAAGAGAACTAATAAAAGATGAAAATTTTGAAGGACGGTTGAATGACTTAGAAAAACGTGCATGGATTTCTTTCAAGAATGTAGTGACGCAATTTTTAGGCAGCAACAAGTCTGGGAACTACAGGGATCTAGTAAATCATTTGCTGAAAGCATATGAACATTTAGGTTGCAATATGTCTCTCAAGATACTTGATACTGTTCACTGTCACTTGGATTTCTTTCCGGAAAACCTGGGAGCCGTAAGCGATGAACACGGTGAACGCTTTCATCAAGACATTTCAAGAATGGAAAAAAGCTATCAAGGGAAGTGGAGCTCAAATATGTTAGCAGATTACTGCTGGTGGACTCTCAAAAGGGATGTTCCTGATGCAAAGTGCTCCAGGAAATCTTCAACTAATACCTTTTAGGTACGTTGAACATTGATTAATTTCTTTACTCTAAATGTTATTAATGTAAAATATTTACCTAGCTGTGACACGAAAGCCTTACATGATAGAGAACAATGGTTGACATTTTTGAATTCAGCGCAAAAAATACTGTATAGATCAGCCAATAAAGTCTTTGGGACAAAAAAAAAAGTTTCTTTGTAGACCAGTGTTATCAGAGGTTAAGAATAAATAGTGAAACTTCCAAGTGTCTGTGTTTTTAAAAATCTTTTTAGCGATATGTTCCAACAAATGCCTAACGAGTCGTCAATCAATATTGTAAAATTTTGAAATTTCAAAAACTGTATTCAGATTTTTCTCAAAGTTCACTTTAACTTAACACAAGACACGGATTTATACAATTTACAACCACCACATATACCAATGTTTTCCACCACATAAAATAAATGCTACGGGTGCTATTACAAACAGCAAATACGGTAAGTTTGTCAAGTACAAATCGATACAAAGAAGGATAAAACCTTGGATCCAGGAAGAAGGTTCTTGTAAATTAGTTAGAAAGACCGTCGATTGAAACTCTACAAAGTCTAATTCAGTGTTGACAAGGACAAAAGGTTTGGTATTAAAAAAAATTAAATAAATGGCGACAGTGTCATTGTAAACAATCTCTTCAAACAACAGAGCTGTACAATAAAACAGCCTTCCTTTAATTCGCACGTTTCTAGCGTTATCCTTCTCACTGCAGCATTGAACATTAGCAGCAGAACGTGACAGTAAAGTAACGACTTACTTGGGTTCCTTCTACTTTTCAGCATACCAAATAAAGTTTCCTTTCTTTGTGTACATTTTTCTTGAAGGATAATTCAACTAAAACATACTTGAAAGGAAACTGACTGGAAGAAATATTGTTTGTTTATTCATGAAAGTATAAACAACTGAATGAAAATGTTTGTTTACGGACAGATAAAAACAAATATTAACATTAACTAAATAAAACTCCATTTGCATTTGGCGTTTAGATAACATAATTTGTACGTGTTTGTTTTTTAGTTTTCCGCGTTATTTAATTTAATTTAGATTTTACAACTGACACAAAACATTTGTTACCAGGACTGTCCGTTGAGCCATTTTGAATTCATGTAGCTTTAGAAAAATTTTGTAGCGTTTTTACTTCTTAGCTGAATGCATGAATACATAATGTCTTTAACATTGAAATAACGAAATGTTTTTTACATATTCAAGAAATTTGTACTGTATTTCATTTTCCTTCAGAATGAACTTTTTCCATTTCCTCAACTCACTGCGAAACCATGTAACCTCAATTTCGTATCCATGTAACCTTGTTTAGTGTGTATAATTTATTATTCACAATATTTTTGTATCGGCCATTTAAGAACAACATGCCAGTTTCAATTCTTTATTCTTTGTTCTTTCCTTTTCTCCAATATTCTTTCATGTTTTCACTGTGTCTCTTCTTCCTGTTTTCAGTCCACTTTGAACCTGCCTTTTTCTCTCTTCTACCCTGGACTCCTTCCATTTTTAACACATTTGTCCGTAAAACTTCTCTTCCAATTGCTTCTTATGCGTATATATTATTTATTTCTAAATCCTTTTGAACTTCTTTAATCCAACTTGATGTTGACTTCTTCCCTCACAGATATTTGAAGATCTGCTTTGTTAACTTATTGTCGTCCATTCTATATCAATGTCAAAAAAATAATAGTGTTCTTTTTCTAATTGTTTCTGTTACGTTTTCTTTACTTTGATATATTTCATCATTAGTTCTTAGTTTCCAACCTTTTGAAGTTTTTCTTGGGCCTAAAATTTTCCTTTATTCACAATTTATTATTATTATTATTTATTATACACAATATAATATCTTAATATAATTTACATACACACTGTTTTTGTAAAATTATAAGATAATAAATGTGAAAACGAAAAACTATAAAACTAGCCACCCACTCACGTTGTTGTCAGGTTTAACTCAACCCTTTGACATTTGCCTGTCTATCTAACTGTTTGGGAGAAGTCTCATGATAACTAGTGAATTCGTCAACCGATTTTGTTATTACTGTTACGTAATACGGAACGTTCTACAAGTATTACGGCTATTCCAGCAGAGCCCAGCTGTAATGTATGTGTGCGTACATATTGCTGATGCTTTGAGATGAAAGACAATTACGTGGCACTTATCATGCGTCATCCATCGAGTCTATTCCAGACCGCGCGGTCAGCGTACTGAGTTCAAGGACACTGTTTCTAGTGGTTTCGAAACCGCCTGTTTGTTTAACACGTCATCCAAAGTGACAGATTATTCTGAAATCTTAGCGGGGTATAAATATAAGTATTCAGCGACATTTAGTTTCAGTTCAGTTTACGTCGGGCGATTACTCAATGCGTTAAGTGGTCATTTATTCAAGTGAGGTTTGAAGTATTGTGGCGAAGTGTGTTACAATTGTGCGGAACTCTATTAGTTGACATTATTATTGCGTGTGGACAAATTTTGCTCGGATTATTGTACAAGTTGATTATAAACTGTATTTGTGATTAATTAAAGCTTGTGATTAGTGACTTCATTGTTGTCTTGTATTTTGTTTTCCACTGCACTACCATACGACGATCAGTGAGACCATCGTAGTAATACGTACTACGGGTGTCCATACTTTAGCTACAACACACTACTGTTTCAGAGAGTGTTCTTTCCAAAAAAGAAAGGAGGTGAAGGGAAAAATTAATGAGTCAATATTCTGAGAAAAATCCCTGCGGGCTATTACTCTAAAATAATATAGGAATAAGAATACGTTTATTCCTAGAAGTATCACTTTCATGACCTCCCCCTTTTCCACAACGCATTACAGGACCATTTGACCTAAATTTTGTATATTATATACTGCGTGTATTTTACTTTCCCGTCGTATATTACAATCGTAGATCTAATAAATAGAAGAAAGGGTACAAGACATCACCTAATATTTGAGAAAAAAAGAGCGTCTTCATTTTTAACCGACCGTTTAACATTCGTCTGCTTTCTATTCGTTTAACTGTTTGGGTCATGTCTCATGATAACTTTACAATACATCAACCGATTTCTGTAAAAGGTATCATGAGTGGTCATAATTTTACCCCACAGCTCTTGTTGTTTTAGGGGTTTGACCCCTTAAAATTGAGGGCAAGGGCAATAATTTGAGAGGTCAACATTTAGAAAAATAAAAAAATCTCTCTTCTGTTAAAATTAAATAGAATTTTAAACAATATCAAAATATAATTTTGATTATAAAAAGTGTTAATATTTTGGAACACCAAGACCTAAAAAGTGAATCCAAAATTTTTTAAAATTGTACAAAACCTGGTCCTGTGTCAAACTAAAAAGAATTTTGGATAAAATCTAAATACAATGTTCGGTTTCTAAAATTCAAAATTTCAGGTCTCTAGACCAAAAAAAAGGATAGAAAGTATGAAAATTTAAAAATATTATGTAATACTGTACTATATGAAGTATATGTACATGATATCTTTGTACTATTCAGTTTTATAACGGCTGCAGGAAGAATGCGGATTGACAGACATATGAATCGGATTACTACTGCTTTGGCTTTCGTATAGTTGCTGATATTTTACAAAACTGACTCTCGAGGTAGAGGCGCGATTATATAAGTCTAGCGCGATTTGTCACTAGCTGTTTGCTAGATTCATTGGTGCGTTCAGATCAATACTGGGAGTCATCTTTAGCACACTAAGATATATATTTTTTATGTGCTAACTAAATATACATGCAATTTATTGTTCTTATTCCTTGTAGTGTATACATTTCAAATTTATTAAGAATACTTTTTGCAGCTACTTGGTGTTTTTAGCTGACGCTAAGAATCGTACATTAAAAAAACTTTATTCACAGATTTAAAAATTAAAATTTACTAATCTAGTTTTAGGTAGTAATAAATGTATTTCATTCAAAATGAGGAGAGACAAAGAGAGATAGATAGATAGATAGATAGATAGGGGGAGAGAGAGAGAGAGAGAGAGAGAGAGAGAGAGAGAGAGAGAGAGAGAGAGAGAGAGAGAGAGAGAGAAAGAGAGAGAGAGAGAGAGAGAGAGAGAGAGAGAGAGAGAGAGAGAGAGAGAGAGAGAGAATTCTTTAACTCAGAGAGCTTACCAGATACATACACACAATTTAACTAAAATTAAAAAATCTAAATTACATATAATAATAAACGCAAACGGTAGACAGACAATCTGACGTGACCCATTTAAATTGTACACAATCGCCATTTAAATCGTCATTGCCAAAATTTCAAACGCAATTTAGTTACACAAATTATTGCCATTAGATCGCTTACTACTAGAATATCCTATAGCCTAGTGGTCCCCAAAGCGGGGTCCGCGACAATGTTTCAGAGGGTCCGCAGACACTTTTAAGAAAAACAAGTATATATACAGTAATATTCTCTGATTTATTATGCTCTAAAATATACATCTAAATTTTATAATCTTAAAAAAAAAATTAGTTAGACGATTCTAGTATTTTTTTGGTTCAAACTAATTGTAATTGTAAAAGTAATTTCAAACTAATGGCTGTAATAATGTCTTTAAATCGTGTCGTGTAGTAGATCTGTTTGTCAGCCGAACTGACTAGACCTCCCTCTTACACTACAAAAAGAAGATTCATTGGCAGAACATCCAACTGACAGTTCATTAAAATTACAGTTTTCGCCATTACAGGTAGTTGACTTCTGGTTATATGTTTGTTAGAACTGACTATTCTAAACCCTGAACTCGGAAAAAGAGCTTTGAAGTTTTTAACTGTGTTTTCCTCTACTTATTTGTGTGAAACCGCATTCTCGCTGTTCACGTGCTTGAAGTCAAAGTTACGAAATAAATTTGATGTCGAGAGTTACTTACTATTGAAATTATCAGACATTAAACCCAATATTTCAGAGCTAATTGTACAAAAGCAGCTTCACTGTTCATATTAAACTATGTTTTATATCATTAATATTATAATTTTGCAAGTTAAGAGAATTTTAATTTTAATACATTTATAATTAAAATATAAGAGTTTCTATCATATTTACTGTTTGTTTTATTTGAGAACTCAGACGGGGTTTGTGAATTTTTAAATTGTTTGGGAGTGGGTCCGCGGACTATAGCCTATTAGACACATGAATGTGGCAAATTGTTACTGAAACAGTAAACAGCGGCCTGGCGTTTACCAAAAACGCCTTTGATCTGCTTCTCAACTTGTCTCCGTTATACGTTTCAACATTACGCCCACCTGTTGCACGGCAGTATTAAGCGTTACAACTCAATAATCTGTTTTAGATGACAATAAAACATTGACTATTGTTAAAGTGCAATACACTGTGTGAGATATTGAACACACTACTAGTTGAAAATTTATGAAACTTGTTACGTCAGTAACGGGTACTCCAATTGCGAAGTTATCTTACACGCGGTGTAATAAACGAACAGCAGTTCCCCATCGAAGGCTGGAATTTGGGTATACGTAGTTTGTACACAAAGGCCTGCTGCTTCTATCGTATCGTTAGCACGTCGCTTTTTCCAGTGAAGGGAAATCTTAGGAAGAGAAAGTAAAGGATCTTTCACACTAATTAAACGATTAGTTTTTGTTAATAATCTCAATGGTTTTTGTTTCTTTTGATTGATTCAATCATCGAGCGAAGTATAAAATTCATACTGGAGACTAGAGGGTAGGTATATCGGACCCGTAAAACTGGCTTCAGAAGGGATTTCTTAACAAAATGGATTAAGTAAGCTGAGATTGTGTTTTAAAAATATTCAGATTATATTTAGTTAATTTTGTATTTTCATTTCAGATTGTATTTAGTTTTTAGAAACACTTGACCTTCCCTTAGCTCCTGCAACCCCCCCTCTCAATCGTCACACCTCACACATGTTCCAATACACGCCCTAAACAGATGTTCACCACCACCCTTACATCCTCTGTTTAGGCTTTCATTCATCTCTTTGACAATGGCTTAAGAAGTCGAAACAGCTGTCAGAGTTAAATAAAATCTGTAAAACGTACCAAGTGTTTATACATTTTTAAAAACCTTTGTATTAATATGTTTCACCAAGTGCCCCCCTCCAACAAGCAATCAATTAATATCGTGACATTGTGTTTGTTTTTAAATGACAGAAAATCGACAAAAATCGAAAATTGATTAAAATTTTGCTTTGTAAAATTTTGTTTTCTTTAACTGTTCTTAATTTGAACAATTATAGACGTAATTAGACTAGAATGATCTGAAGTGGGCTGGGAATGGACAATGGTAGAATATCGATTGTGTTCGTAGGAATATGGAGGCCAAAAGACTTAATGGCCGTGCAAAGAAAATAGGAGAAGAATATGATATAGCGGTTGCAAGTGAGTTATTGGTAGTGCAAGAATGGAAGTCATCCGTCTGAGGCGGAGCGTCAGCATAGAGCAGACCGATGGCGAGTTTCGTGTTGTAGCCGCTTGGGACAAGCAGGAGGGGGAACTGAATGTGTTACGCTGATTTTTCTAATTTACAAAGAACAGTATACAGAGTGATTTAAAATTTCACAGCACTTTCTTGTAAATTGTAACACTTTTCTGGCGCATTTTGGTCTGTTTTGATTTTAATTACAGTCAAATTTCCCAAATTTTTACTTATTTTTAATAAACATTATACACATAAATTTTCTCACAATTAAATTCTTTACAATGTTAGTTAGAAATTTTTATTTGTTTATTGGCAAATTAACGAAGTTATTTTATCCCAAATCTAAAAAAGGGTGTTTTACGACTCCAATGTTTTGTGTTTTACGCAGTCTTTCTAATAAACTAATTGAGATAGAGCTCTTGGATCTCTTTTATTCAATTTTGCAGATCAAAAACCGTAAGAAACCATCAAATGTACCCTTTACTTTATGTCTCATGAATTTCAGTATGGCGTCATTTTACCGTGGGAGCAGAAATCAGTGGGAACTGGTTCACGACCCGTAACTCACTAACGAACCGTTTTCGGACCTATGTTTATATAGACCTTTTTTCTTATTTTCAGATATAGAATCAGCTTCCGAGAGATTGGCGCGCAATTTTGAGTCACTCTATATTATTATTATTATTATTATTATTATTATTATTATACTTGTAATATCCCAAGTGTGTGAACAGATAACCGAGTTTGTGAATTCATGTGCAGTCCTATTTACTGTTATGTGGTTGGATTGGTATTTCTGTCAGGTTTTTATGTTGTATAACAAAGAAGTGTCACGTCTGTATTCCGTAGATAATGACGTAAAATTTCAGCCCTCTTACCTTAATAAGACCTCTGCGTTCTCCCTTAGGCGCGCTCACTGACTCTTTGTGGTGTGCTTAATTATCGAGAAAACGATCTCAACAAAAGCGGAAACGTAATCCTCTTATTTCTGTCGTTGTGTCGCATGTCTTCAAAGCTAAAACACAACTACGCTTTTATCCTCTAAAATAATGAACCGTGTGACATCTTGAACAGTCTACTGTTAGTATACATGTTTTACTGATTTTAAGTCTACAAAATGATACCTGCAGATTTCTTAAAATCAACGTGTCTATTAAAATTTATATATCCGATAAATCTAATGTTACTAGTTTCAACTTAATAGGTTTTGATTAGAAAATTCATATTGGTCCGATACCATAGAACCAAATGAATACAAATATTAAACCCTACCCGCAGAATTTAAACCTTTCATGAAATTTTATTTATTTATTTATTTAAGCAATATGAAGATATGTTTTGTAAAAGATGCGTGTTGATAGCTGTTAATTAACAACGGTTATGCCAACTTGCGGTCCCGAGGATATCGTTTTTTAATTCGAACGACTGTTAAACTATAGTAGATCTTATCTTCATTTATTAAATAGCTTCATATTGTTACAACATCACAGAACAATCTACGTGTTTATCGAACGTTCCAGAGCGATCCAGAATGTAATGCGATGGTGTACGTGACTCTCAATGAATTCGCGACTTTTCTCGAAGCTGCCAGCGCGGACTGTGTCAAGGCCGCAATTAATTACGCCGTACACACTGGCGCTAAGACGCAGTTTGGAATCTTATGGTCTGTGTGCGGATGTATAAATACAAGGCGGCAGCGGCCTTAGTTTTTCAGTATAGTTGCGATATATTTACAGTGCGGTTCGAGTTATTATCTGGGGATATTACTGTGTGCGTTCAAGTTGTTATTAGTGTTGTGTTTAATAATCGGGCGGTATAATTGTAACACAATTGTGTTTAATATTAGTGGACATTTTATTTGCGTGTGAACAATTTTTATTTGATTTGTTGTAGAGACTGTGTTGTTAATTACGAACTGTTTAACTGTGAAAATTAAAGCTGGTAATTAGTGACTTAATTGGTGTCTTGTATTTTGTTTCCACTGTACCTACGACGATCAAGTAGACCGTCGTAACAGTGGTGTCAGAAGTGGGATAGAACGGTAAACAGTGGAACAGTGGACAGTTTGTACAAGACGAGGTAATTCGTAATTAACCGGTAAACATGGATGCCAGTCAGATGATGGAAGCTTTCCAAACGCTGCTGCGGAAGACACAGGAAGAAGCAGAAAGACGACAAAAAGAAGAACGAAGACAAGAAAGAGAAGAAGCAGAAAAACGACAAGACGAGAAAGCGGAAGCGAGACAGAAAACCCTCCTGCAGGAGGCAGAGGAACGGAAGCGTGAAACAGAAGACATCAAAGCATTAATACAGTAACAGAAACAGATGCAAGAACATAGTACCGTAGAATTGGGTCTCCTACGAGGTGAGCTTAATAAACAAGTTACTAAAATATCAGAGGTAGAAGAATCAATGACATTAAAAATAGCTGAAGTAGAAAAATCTGTATCGAGTGATGAAGAATCGATGTCTAATAAAATAGGTGAAGTAGAAAAATCAGTCACGAGTGTGGAAAAAGCTATGTCAACAAAAATAGAAGACTCGATTACAAATATAAAAGAGCAGATTAAAAATGAAGTCGAGCAGTGCCTCAAGTTACAACCAAAACAACTTTGTGAACAGACTGTACCAATGATAAAGGCAGAAAAAGACACAAAAAATAAGTCAATAGAGAATGTCACCTCGCCTGCAATTGGGACAGTTCATGTCAATGCCCGAACCTTTGAGGGAAGCACGCACTGGGCGATGTACTTACGCCAATTCGAAGCTACTGCATGCGCAAATAATTGGACAGAGAAAGACAAGGCTGTTTCACTCGTTCTTGCATTAAAAGGATCTGCGGCAAAATTACTACAGAAAGTGCCACCTGACAGTCAAAACACCTATGCCGAATTGATAAAAGCTCTGGAATTACGGTATGGTGATAAACATTTGCGATATGTGTACTACGCTCAGTTGAGAACAAGACGACAACATTCCGGGGAGAGTCTTCAAGAGTTTGAAGCAAGTATAGACAGATTGATTAGATTGGCCTATCCTGAAGCACCAGAAGATTTTCGAATAAGGTTTGCGGTGGAGACATTTATTGATGGCATCGGAGATTGTGAACTTCAGCAAGTATTAGGAATGGCAAGGCACCGAAATAGCTCAGAAGCTCTTGTTCACGCACTAGAGTTTGAAGCTGCCAAGTTGGCGTCCCGCTACATTAATGGGTTTGTGCCATCACGTTGCAGTCAGAAGATCCCTGTATCACATTGCCGTTACGATGGGTGCAGAAAAGCAATGTTGTCTGACAAACAATTCAGAAGATCAAGAGCGCCGCAACGATTTGAACGATGGGAAAAAGACAGAAGAGCGAAGTGTTGCAACTGTGGAAAACGTGGTCATCTACAGGTAGACTGCTGGGAGAAGAAGATATCGAGAGAAGAGAGTGATCACACCAATTGGAGAAGCAAAGCCTCA
This sequence comes from Magicicada septendecula, assembly GCA_034769895.1. Taxonomy (NCBI): domain Eukaryota; kingdom Metazoa; phylum Arthropoda; class Insecta; order Hemiptera; family Cicadidae; genus Magicicada; species Magicicada septendecula. The sequence continues at coordinate 74,643,245 of CM068373.1, read as the reverse complement.
GAACAGCATACAGTTTCCACGCTACATAAGACCAGTGGAAACGTGATTGTTAATGGATTTGCGGAAGGTAAACCAACATCATTTACAGTTGACACGGGCGTAACAGTGTCTATTGTGCGCCCTGACTTAATCAGCAACCGACGGCCTCAAATTAGTTCTTGTACAATACAGACTGTGACTGGAAGCCCCGTCAAGGTGCTTGGAAAGGTAGACGTACGAGTACGCCTGTGTCTTCTTGAGTTTAGCCACCAAATGCTCGTTGCAGACAATGTCGATGAAGTGATTCTTGGCACGGACATTATGAATGCCTACGGATTCGTTGTGGACTTAAGAGAGAATGTCCAAAAGGTTGGCCAAGAGAAGATAAAACTTTGCATGGCTAAAATGACAGGGTCTACCAACCATTCGATTAAGCAAGTGGTATTAGTCGAAGATAAAGTCAACAGGTCTGGTCAAGAGGAACCCTCCCTATTGGAAGCGGAAATGGAGGAAGAACTAGCAGAGGAATACAAATAAGTGTAACGACAATAGAAGTGATTGGTAAGCCAAGTATGAGTGTCGAGACAAGATTCTTCCTTGTTCCTGAGCTGATAGAAGCGCCCGAGGGAAAATTGGCGGGTTGTCGGTACTGGACGGGGCCGTCAGCGTCCGCTTATCTGTTTGTACCCTTCCCTTCAAGAAAGGTTATTTTTATGGCCACAAAAAAGGTGGATCTATTGTTAAGAGGGTTTTACAGCAGAGTTTCTGAGGCGGCTCCATCCAGCGGATTGAGTGGCATTTTAGTCCGTTGCGTATAGGCGTAACTTTAGTTGGTTAAAAAAACATTATTTATTTTATTATTATATAATGATAACAGCGCAAGATTATATAACAATATGTAAAATATTAATGATAAAGTTACCGATATATAATAATAATAATAATAATAATAATGATAAATTATGAATGATGATTATTATTCATTTATGACCTTATTTAGCACTAAAATAATTATTTAATTTTGTGATAAGAGAAATTAAATTTTCTTCATGTAACATGTTACACAGACTGGAACATCTTTCAAAGGAACTCACCGGCATCCATTCTACCCGTCGCCTCATGTCTTTTTTCATTTTTGACCAGTGGTTCTTGATGTTCTGTGTATGGATATTCATGTCACTGTAGCATACAGAGTTCAGCGAATGTAACTTGGAAATGAGTATAACCCTTAGTCCTTTACTTTGTAGAGAATTGTAGCACCTTCACATGTCGTAATTATAGTAGTTCCAGGCTGGACGTGACGTTTTTTATATACATCCAAGAAAGCGTTAGCGTCTCGTTTATTTACAACTTTAAGGAATAATTGTTTACTCCTTCTGTCTATCCCTCCGATTAACTACCGAACCTTTATCAGTCAATCCCTGTTACACTTTCTCTTGCCGAACTCTCTCTCGTCTATTACCACTGTGTCATAAACACCACCAATTTTTGTGCTCTTCTCCAGCAACCACACAGTTAATATTTTTCGAAATTCGAAAATTAATTTTTTGGTCGTTTTCAATTTAATTCGGTTTATTTTGTAATCACAGAAATCAGTTATTTAAAATCCAGGCAAATAAAACGCACAACAAAATTTCTGATGGAATCCGCGATATGCCAAAACCTATACTCTCGCAGATTATTTTTTGATCTACATTGGTTTGTTCCGCACCTGTATATTAGATTTTTTATTAAACGCTTTGTTGAGATACATTTTACCACCACACTTCAAACATTCATTTCTGTTGCGTGTAATGTTCCAGTCTGAGGCACATTTCCTTATTCCGTTGTCCCTCACGTAATTTCTAAAAGACTCAACACTTTTAAAATACAAATAAGCTCCTCGCGATTCTTATAATATCCCACGCGTTGCATTTATGAGCAAAAATAGTAATGCTGATTGTAGGAGTGGTGGAGAAGTAGAGGGTGGAAACGCCTTTCACTCCACCAACTTGGTCCATCTTTAATTTATGTAAACATAGACACCCAGGATAATAGTTATACTTTCTCAGTGGTCGCGAAAGTAACCTTCTCTCCATAAAATGTACAAGTACGTAAGGGGACGGCCACTGCCCCATCCAGTACCGAAACCCTTATATATTATGTCTTATAGTTATGCATAATCCATATTTTAAGACACGCAGCTGACTCAGAAACAGGTCTACGTTAAGTGATTAACATTCGCTGAACTCTGTATGCTGCAGTGACATGAACATCCATACACACAACATCAAGAGCCACTGGTAAAAAATGAAAAAAGACATGAGGCGACGGGTAGAAAGGATGCCGGTGAGTTCCTTTGAAAGATGTTCCAGTCTGTGTAACATGTTACATGAAGAAAATTTAATTTCTCTTATCACAAAATTAAATAATTATTTTAGTCCTAAATTAGGCCATAAATGAATAATAATAATCATTTATCATTTATTATTATTTTTATTGTTATTGTTGTTATTATTATTATATAACGGTAATATTGTTATTAATATTTTACATATTGTTATACAATCGTTGCGCTGTTATCATTATTAAATAATAAAATTAATGTTTTTGAACCAAATAAAGTTACATGCAATAGACTAAAATGCCACTCAATCCGCTTGATGGGGCCGCCTCAGAAACTCTGCTGTAAAACCCTCTTAACAATAGATGCACCTTTTTAGTGGCCATAAAATTGACCTTTCTTGAAGGGAAAGGTACAAACAACTAACCGGACGCTGACGGCCCCGTCCAGTACCAACAACCCAAATTGGCTGAAGATGAAGTTACGCAAGAGGTTGTTGACGAGAACCAAACAGACTTGGATCAGCCAGTGGTGTTTAGGTCATCAGTACATGACACAACGGGAGTGATTACAGCAAAACTAGTGGTTGAGCGGAAGACTCGCATTCCTGGAAACGTGATGTTCGGATCACACGAGACTGAATTCGAAGAACCGGAGAATTATCTTTCGCAAGGACGTCCATCTAGATCGCCTGGCTAAGTATTACTTCAGAGACGGTTTGCCAGTTCCGTACGAACAGGCTCAAGTAGGGGGAAGTGTTACGGCATCACAGAACAATCTACGTGTTTATCGAACGTTCCAGAGGGATCCAGATTTTAATGCGGTGGTGTACGTGACTCTCAACGCATTCACGAGACTTTTCTCGAAGCCGCCAGCCACGCGGACTGTGTCAAGGCCGCAATTAAATACGTCGTACACACTGGCGCTAAGACGCAGTTTGGAATCTTCTGGTCTGTGCGCGGATGTATAAATGCAAGGCGGCAGCGGCCTTAGTTTTTCAGTATAGTTGCGATATATTTACAGTGCGGTTCGAGTTATTATCTGGCGATATTACTGTGTGCGTTCAAGTGGTTATTAGTGTTGTGTTTAATAATCCGGGCGGTATAATAGTAATACAGTTGTGTTTAATATTAGTGGACATTTTATTTGCGTGTGAAAAATTTTTATTTGATTTGTTGTAGAGACTGTGTTGGTAATTACGAATTGTTTAACTGTGAAAATTAAAGCTGGTGATTAATGACTTAATTGGTGTCTTGTATTTTGTTTCCACTGTACCTGCGACGATCAAGTAGACCGTCGTAACATATATTTTGCAAAAACGAAGCTACAGCATTACAGAATAAACTAATATTCATTGTTGGTTTGACGTTGTGTTCTTTTAACATTTCAAAGGAAATAAACGAAAATAAAAACCGACCGCTGTTTGCTTGTCTGCTGTTTCCCCGTTTGCATTTGTGTGTTGATAGGTTCTCTGATTTAACGATATGATATAGTTTACTCAGAACATTACAATCAATGTCTTCGCTATTAACGTTATTTGGTTCGGTTTAAAGAAAAGAAGATATCATATACAATATTAAATAAGATCAAACAGCTTAATAAGTATTAACTCTGAGATAGAGTTTCTTTTAATGTGCAGATAAACAGAAAACATAATAACTGTAATTAAATATCTTAATTAAATTACTGGCAATAAAAGAACAGTACATTAGTGATGCAACCAATGTGTGGCATATAATAATTAAAATATCTGCAAAATAACCACAGTACATTAATGGCGCCCTTACGTGAAATCAAAGATTTTCTTTAAGCCAGCACCAAATAACATAATTTTGTTAAATTTAAGTAGCATAAAAATTTCCTTGTAATTAAATTAAGTTAAATATTGTAAAGTGGCTAACAAACCAGAGCAAGGATATGAATTAAGGAGTAATAGTGCTGAAGAGGAAGAAACTGAAATGGAAGTAATAGTAAGGGATGCCCAAGGGGACCAACCAAAGAAACCAACCCAACCAATGGATGTAAATTTACAGGAAATGATGAGGATTATGATGGAGCAATTCGGAAGAATAGAAGAAAATAATAAACAAACAAACGAAAAGAATAACAAAACCAGTGAAACAGATCAATGAGAAATTGGACAAGAACAAACAGGAAATGAATGAGGAATTAAAGAAACAAATAGAAAGCAGGAATGAAACATTACAACAACAGTTGAAGGAGGAGATTAGACAAAGTAACGAGGAGTTAAAATTGAAGGAAGAGAGTGAGAAAAATAAAGAGGAATTGAAACAACTTTTAGAAGAGTATAAAAAAGAAATAAGGAATAAAATTACAGAAACTAACCAGAAGGTTGAGAAAACTGATGAAAATTTAGCTCAATTACGTGAAGAGGTAATAAATAAAATTATTGAAGTGGAAGAGGAATTAGGAGAAAATAAAACGGAAGTTATGGAACAGATAACGGAAGAAGTAATAAATGATAACAAAACAGAGATAGAAATAATACCAAACGATCAAAACAGGGAGCAAGTAAGTCAGAAATAGAAGATAATGGAATTAAGACGCAAATAATTAAGAAAACAGAAGAAAGAAGAATAACACATCCTAAGAAAATTAAGAATACACGAGAAGAATTGGAGATGATGAGCAAAGGACTGATTAATGTACTTAATATCCTAAGTACTGACTACAGAAGAATAAGTAATTTTAAAAATAATAGAAGGAACTTAATAGAAGCTTTCAAAGGAAATCACAATAAAATAGTGAGAAAAAATGTCAGAAAGTCTATAGGTAAATTAAATATCACAGAAATAGAAATGTGTAGCAAACTGTCAGTAATGTCATCAATAATTCAAATACCATTAAAATACCTGTTCAATAAAATAAATGGGAAAGTGAGTGATGTAGGCGTAGGTACAAATGAACATGTAGTATTAAAAGAATGGGAGTACAGGGTGACAGATAGATATTTAATAAACACAGAAATCATTATTGACACTGTAGTAATCCGAACAACAAGGGTAAATGAAGTATTTGACAACGGATGAACTAAATATAAAAAATATGGAAAGAAGGGACTGATTTTTTGGGTATTGACTAAAGCAAAATAATTGAACAAAGATTAGATTAATTATTAATACAAACGACATAATATAAAAGTTATTACAAATAAAAATTTTTATTTTATGAATTAAGATGAAATAAGACCACCAAATTCAAAAATAAGTAAGAACATTTTACCATATATTTCAGAAGAAATTATTTTGAACCAATAATCATAAAAGAAAGGAAAATAAGACCACCAAATTCTAAAATAAGTACGAACATCTTACCGGATAGTTAAGAGAAATTATTTTGAATCAATTAAGAAGAGAAAGACGGTTAATAACCATAATAATTATTTGAATAACCATATTAATCAGTATAATAACAATGATAAGAAAAATTAAGACTAGTTACTATTTAAGAAGGGTTAGAAATGAGTTAGATGAAGAAAGAATAGACAAATACAACTTACGATAATGATGAAATTCAGTACTTAACTGCATAATTAAAGGGGAATAAATAAATAAAAATGAAAATGAAGATAGAATCTAAAATATCATTGATTGACAGCACCAAGATGGAAATAATCCAATATGTATGTCGAATAATGTTAACCAGTTACCTGTGAATGATAGAATATTAATTGAAGTGATAAAACACCAGAAGTGAAACAGTAATGGAATAAAAATGTGAAGAGACCTCAAAGACATCATGTAACAATCCCTTGAATATAAGTTTGTAGCGAAGGAGCTACCTTATAGGTAATAATTATATGTATTGTGTTGTGATAGTGTAACTTTTATTTTTTCCTGGACAGAGATGAAGTTCCTCTGATCTCAGATGATATATTTAGGGAAAACGGCGGAGTAATGGAAGCCAAGAGTGTCCCTCCGAATCCGAACCCATGTATAGTATTTAATGTTAGGGAATTATGGTATTTTAGGGATGATACAAACAACGAGGTAAAGAAATAAAAAATAAATATGACAGTATGACTCGAGGTGTGAAAAGTGAGAAGAAATTAAGTGTTCCAACATGAAAACAGGAATATAATTAAAGGTAACCAAATAAATGATAGAATAACCCAAAGTGTATGAAGAATCAACACCAATTTTTATGTGCTAAGTTACTATATGATATTTGTAAAAAAGTCAAGTTAGCCAATGTCAGATATGAGGGAAGGTGGATAAATAATCAAGCATTGAGAGCGTTAGAGCAAGTTTTGTTGACATTTGTGGACCATTCCAAACTAGTGGTAGGAGACGTATTAAAAATATACTGATTATCATGGACAGTTTTATTAGGTTTACAAAGTTCACTTTCACTGATTCTGTAAAAATCACATCACTAAAGCTAATACCCATACTACAGTAAAAATAATTAAAAGAAAAATAATTCTGAAATAAAGAACACAGGAAATTTATGACCAGGATTGGGAAGGTGAGATTTAAAAGAAAAGATAATGTTTGTATTCATGTTTTTGAGTTTTTTAGCCATGAAAGTAGGCACAATTGTTATTTTGTACTTATTATTTTTGATGTAAAACTAGTTGGTTTGATTAATGATATTTTAAGCCATAAATAAGTGTGTAAAATACGGTGATTCGTGATAGTGATGAACCATATTTGTTATGTTAATAAAAGAAAAAAAATTTATGAAAAGAACTTTGTGATATACAATTAGCAAATTAATCAGATGTTTTCAATATTAAGGTTAGACCATGCTTGTGATAAAAAATTAATTATTTCAAAATCTCATATCAAGTTGTATCTGAGCTTATGAAATAAGGGAAGGTATTATGTACTGTATAACGTCTCTTCTTCTTGACATTATAACACGGGGAACCAGTTTAATTGGCCTTTGTCAATTAAACCGGCTGCCATTATATTTACTGATTACTTACCAACAAATTGGGAACCTGTAAAGTTTAAGAATTTGACTGAGGTTTCGTAAATTTATTCACTCTCTTGGGTTTAGCAAAGACATCTCTTTATTACAACTTTCAGAATAAGGTTTGTGATCTATCAGGTTGTATACCAACATTCATGATTCTTACTTAATGAACAAATTCATTAATTTTATTCTTTTTAAAACATTATTATGATGAGCTCAAAACCATACAGCTGTATATTGCATTAAATACCACGGATCCGGGTTCTAATTTTTATGATATTCCAGATTATTTTGACATTATGTAAACTATTTGAAGAATAGTTTAATTTACTATTGACTTAGTTATACCTGTAAGCATCTTCAGGTTACTATTATTTAGTTACAGTAACTATCCATATTACTACGTTACAATTTACAATATTTATATGAGTCTTTACGAGAAATATACGGTCTTTACTCTGGGTTGTTAGAAGAAATATAACCACAGAAGTTATGCTTCCGTGTCACCTGGGTATTGGGTGTGTCCACGACTGGTATTCTTCATGATCCTCTACGGTGGTGTTTTCTGGATGTTCTTAGCTGCAGTTGGTGGTCCTCCATTTAAACCGTTGACTCTAAGTAGGTAGTTTAGTCATGATGCTCTGTCCCTGGGTACGTGATGCTCATAGTGTTGTAGTTGATTTCCTTCAGACGGTAGTTTTCACTTTTCACATTTTGTTTAAACTGCACTAATGTTACATTCTGATTCGGTATTGTACATACTTCAATTGTTAAACACTTACTTAAAGAGATGTGGTGGCTAGACTGTTTATATATTTACTTTTTAACTACATAACTTCCTTTACATTTTAACTACATATTTGCACTTTCCTCTACTTATTGCTCTTGTTACCAAGAAACATCTATTTATTTATACATAGTTATGTAATGTAACACGTATTTCTTGTGACAACGCATGGCAAAGCAGTTGGCTTGGGCGCAATTGAAAGAAGACTGGGGGTAGGTTTTGTGGCCGTGAGTAGGGATCTGGCGTAGTTTACACATCGAGAGAAAAGTAGTTCGTTCTTTTATTATTATTATTTTACCTTTAATTAGCTACTATTAATTATACCACAGCTTCTTTATTTTCGTCAGTATTTTATTTGTAACTATCACGTTTTTTTAGGGATTATTACCATGATTATTTTAATTAGCGTAACAACTGTATAATTTGCGTGTCCATACTGGCTTTTCACTTGTTTGTACAGGTATTTGCTACAGGGGGGGTGGATTATTTTATTATGTGGTATTACGAACACAAAAAAATTTTTTGTTTTGTGCTATTTAAAATTTGTTTTAAATCGTCACAACTGATGTTAAAATACAACACAGTACATAAGAGTCAAATAATAATTTTAAAAGAAAAAATATATGAATTTAATAGTAATTGGAACATATGTTTGAATGGTAAACAAAAACACTGAGTCAATAGTCCCAACCAACATAGAGGTAGACTCCAATATTAGATAAAACAGCAGTAAGATATATATGTTGACAAGGATTATATGAAATTTGAAATAAATATTAAAATAAAAGGAAAGAGTAAGAAGATTATAATATAATAAATACAAATTAGAATTAAGAATGTTATAAATCAAATAAATGTATTTAATAATAATTAGAAAAGTTATATGTTTTTAAGAGTTATATGATGGAAATATGTAACGAATGTAGTGAGGTATCAATATGGCAAAATGTAAACTGTTAGATTTGTATTGTGTTGAAATGAAAAGTAATTTTGTGAGTCTAATTTTATACTCAATATGGTAAAGATCAAAGAGAGTGATTATGTAAATGAAATCTAAATTTATATTTGGTATTATTTAAATAAGTCAAAATTTATACATCACAAAGTCTAATGTTATATGTAAACAGATAAACAGTAAAAGAGTTTAATTTTTCATACCAGAGTTTAATTATCTATTTAATAAAGTAATCATTCAGGAGAAGAGAGCTGATGTTAATATTTAATTTAATAACAAATACAACTTAATAAACAACAAAAATATTTCAGGAAGTTTGAATATATCTTTGAAAGAACACTGAATTAAAAGAAGAATCATGTATTAAAAAATCGTTTGAGTGGCCATACCATAAAATCCAATATTCCGAAGAGGTATCTGTTTTGCAGTCGTCGAAGAAAACAACATTCAGCATTAAAACTAATAAGAAATTCCCGTGGAGGAACAGATCGCTAAGCCTAGTATTACCTTTAAAATGATAAACATCAACCAGAAGTGAACCCGTGGCAGCTGTGAAGAATTCAGAGTCAATCTATTTACATTTTCATGGTAGATATTCTTACCTTGTTATTTATCAAAAATTTACATACTAACGTTGTTTGGTTCGGTTTAAAGAAAAGAAGATATCATATACAATATTAAATAAGATCAAACAGCTTAATAATTATTATAACCCTGAGATAGAGTTTCTTTTAATGTGCAGATAAGCAAAAAACATAATAACTGTAATTACATATCTTAATTAAATTACTGGCAATAAAAGAACAGTATGAATGATGCAACCAATGTGTGGCATATAATAATTAAAATATCTGCAAAATAACCACAGTACATTATATATATATATATATATATATATATATATATATAAATTTGTGATGTTATTCAATTTCTTTCTTCTGCAAGTAGTATAATTCGTATATTCTTTTTTTTTAGGTGTTAATAAGAATATACGAATTATACTACTTGCAGAAGAAAGAAATTGAATAACATCACAGATTTATATAATTACTGCAAGAAACGTCGAGTTACTTATATAGACAAAAAAAATATATATATATATAACGGATTTCTACGGCATGGGCCGCTTCTCCGTCCCTAGTTTCCATCCTCTTCTATTATAGCACATGTCTTCTTCCAGGCCTCTAAATTTCATAACTTCATCTACTACACCCTCTCGCTAACTTCTTCGTGGCCTTCCTGTTTTCTTCCTCTCATATGGTATCCACTATAAAATTCTCTTCGGCCACCTGGTTTTGTCCATTCTTTTTGTGTGTCCAACCATACTAGTTGTTTTTTTCAATCTCTTCCACTATGTTCTTCGTCATGTTCATACTCTGTCTAATTGCTTCATTTCCAACTATTTCTAGTTTCGATTTTCTACAACTGCGTCTTAAATAATCCATTTCGCTAGGTAAGAGTTTTTTTTCGGTTTTTCCTTGTCATATCCCATGTTTCGGCTCCATATGTGACTATATTTAGGAAGGTGCTCTTATACAGTCCCTTTTTTGTGTCTCTTGTAATTAATTTATTCCATAAAACAGAGTTCAACGATCCTATTACATTTTTGCCTTTGTTTAATCGTTCTTTTATTTCATCGCTGCTATTTCCTTGTTTATTAAGTGTAACTCCCAAATATTTACACGAGCTAACTCCTTTTATGATGATATTTCCTAAATCGAGATTATCTTGAGCATCATTACCGACTATTATGTACTCAGACTTATTCATGTTTATCACGAGTTCTGCGAGCTGGTATTCTTCTTGTAATTTCCTTGTCATGTAACTAAGATCATCCGGATCCTCTGCTACGACAACTTGATCATCAGCGAAATGTGAGCTAAACAGTTTTTCCTCTCACACTTGGAGCCCCATTCCTCTAACTTTTTATATTATTAATTAAAAAATACATTTTAAAATATGAAATGTTTTACGTAAAACCGGTTCAGTAGGTTAACCTCAATGGAATACACAAACAATATAAAGTATGGAAGAATGTTTGACTGTAAAATGTATATACCATTTCAAAGAGGAGGGAAAGAAGAATTTTTTAAAAGTAAACACTAACTGTATTTTACACTACCCAATCCCCTTATTAATATATTTATACGCGTATGTTAATGAGGTAGTTGAGTATAAAATTTTATAATCAAATAGAGGTTCTGATAATTCGTTGAAGTGAAAGTTTAATCGATTTTTAGTGTAATTCAGCAACTAGACCTTACACGTCTTATGATTATAAACGTCTAATATTAAATGTATCCTGTCATAAAGTAGAATGGAGCAGCTTGTTTTCTTTAGCTGTTTAAAACTCTGAAACTAAGAATACTTTGATTAATAGTGTACGTTTTACAAAGTTGCCGCTGTCGCTGTATATTGCCACGCGTACAGTCACGTAGTTCAGTTGGCAAATTGTGTACTGCAGACAGATGCGAGTCTCAGTGACGCTACGACATGGCCGTGAAAACTCTAACGGGCGACCTATTTTTGTCCCAATTTAATGGATCTAGATCATTACAGCCATAGGACTATCTGTGTGTGACCTTATATATTACATTTTCCTTCTCCAGTTGTCTCTCTTCCCCTCGCTCTCACTCTCTGATTCTCTCTCAATTCTTTCCCCTCTCAAACACACACACACACACACACACACACACACACACACACGGACACGCACACACACACCTCCTCCTATGGCGCTACAGCCCGAAGTCGAGCCTTGGCCTTCTCTGACCGTCCAGCTCTCTCTATCAGTAGCAAAGGATTTCCACCTCTCGCTCCCAACATCTCTCTTGCATCCACAACGACAGCATCTTCCCATCTTTTCATTTGACGCCATTTTGGTCTTTTACCATCCATACTCCCCGTAAGGACTATTTTAGGTTTCCGTTTGCCATCCATTCTTTCTACATGGCCAGCTCATTGCAGCCTCCTCAGTTTTACGTACACTTCTACCGTTGGTGGGTTGAAGCGACAATATATCTCATCATTATGTCTATATATGGGACCCAGGAGCTTTCTTTCAAATATCTTGTGTGTTTGTGAAATATCTGTGTTAATATCCAGATTTTACTGCCATAACGAAGGATAGGTCGTATAATAGTTTTGTATATGCGCATTTTTGTCTGCCTATGAAGAGCTCTTGACTTGAAAGTGGTGATAGCGTGAGGTAGGCTTTGTTGTCTAGAGTTATCATTTCCCTTATCTCTCACACACACACACACACACACACACACACACACACACACACACACACACACACACACACACACACACACACACACACACACACACACACACACACACACACACACACACACACACACACACACACACACACACACACACACACACACACACACACACACACACACACACACACACACACACACACACACACACACACACACACACACACACACACACACACACACACACACCAGTCTTAATTTCCTCTCTTCGTAGTGTCACACACATACGTACGTATGATAACATGTACATATGTAGACTCCCGATTGTCCGGCCTAACGTGGCGGAAGGGCAGGCTGGATAAAAATAAAGCCGGATAAAAATAAAGCCGGATAGGCCGGAGTTCTATAATTACTCATTTCCTGCCCCACCCATACCATTAAAATCACACTTTTTATACCAAAATCAGCTCTTATTCATATTTTCTGACCTCTTAGTACAGTCCAGTACTTTATAAATGTTTGTTATGTACTGTACAGTACGTTTTAAAAATTTATTACAGAAAAAGGAAGTCCAAGAATAAAAATATTGTATACACATTTTAAGATAAATTTTATAATGTCTAACTTAATTGCAGGAAACATAAAACGATGTACACTGTACAGTATGAATACATATATACAGGGTGTCCCGGGAGGAGAGGGAAATAATTTGAGAAATGGTTCTATAGTGTAAAAGAAAAAAAGTTCATATAAACATATGTCCGGAAACGCTTTGTAAGCGAGTTACGGCTAGCGAAAGATTTCGCCCGGGTTTCGGTTCCCCCGGGTAAATGAAGACTTTCTGAAATTCTGGGAAGGTAAATTAAGGGGCGAATTCTGTTGTTTCTTATGGTTTTGTATTAAAACGTGTTTAGGTTCGAAGTACAATAACTTTGTTAAATGATTAATAAATGCATAAAAGTTAAAAACAAAACTTGTAAAGAATTTCATTCTGAGAAAAATGGTGTAAATAAAGTCAATAAAAATCAACAAAAAATTCCAATTTTGGTTAAAAACAATACAATACGTTTTTAGGCAAAGATTTTTCTGTTTTACGTCGGATATCATGAACGTTATGGGAGATATAGTTCTGCGACCTGTTTTATTCGATTTTTCAGGTCAAAAACCATAAGAAACAACAGAATTCGCCCCTTAATTTACCTTCCCAGAATTTCAGAAAGTCTTCATTTACCCGGGGGAACCGAAACCCGGGCGAAATCTTTCGCTAGCCGTAACTCGCTTACAAAGCTTTTCCGGACATATGTTTATATGAACTTTTTTTCTTCTTTTACACTATAGAACCATTTCTCAAATTATTTCCCTCTCCTCCCGGGAGACCCTGTATATTGCGACAACACAATTGAATTAATTCTTGCGCATAGGATTAAAGTGTGTGTTTTATAAATCAACAAGTCTATATTGGAGGTATTATAATTATTTATTGCACACCAATTGAATAATAGTTCATACTATATATTTTTAAACATACACAAATATTATGAATTTTGCAATATTGTTTGAAAATTGTTTATATAAAGTTCAGATCTGAAATTGTTACTTGAATGAAGATGTTCCAATTTGATGCGGCGAGATGGCTGAAGGCGATTCGTATATCACGCGTGTCCTTCCCTTGTGGATTCTGCTGGGCTGGTGTCCTGATGATAAACACGCTGAACTTGCTCGTCGAACTGCAACACTGCTCGCTGCGATAACACTGATTATTGATTGTCAAAGGTTTTTAAAAATGTTTTAATATTGTTTTACTTATTTACGTATCTCAAGGTGTAACGTGGGTGTTAATGAAAAGCGGTGTATAGGCGCACACCTTCCGGCTGGTCTTCAAGTGTCCTCGCGTCACCAGTTCTACCACGGTTGGTAGAACACCCTATGAGGTTATCTTGGCTAACACGGATACTTGAAATCCACAATTATATTATGAAAACTGAATTACTTGGATCTGTAGAGTAACTCACACCGAGTTCCAAGTTTTCGTACACCTTTCGCACAGTTTACGTGTTCACGCAAGAGAAACTTCTTGAACGCGAACCGCACGTTTACTAGACGAATGCTCAATATGAACTGACTTTGATCTGCACATGGCAACAGACAATTTTCAATGATTTTACTGCGTTCTAATAGGCCAATTACCGGTCACATGATACTATGCACACGGCCCGAATATTTCTTCATGCAACACTTTGCATGGAATTGGCATTTCCTGCAAAGATAATTATCTGGGATTTTATTACTTCACGCTTGAGTGAGTTTCATATAAAGATTTCATACAACACAAATTCACATTTAACAGTTATTTGAAGCTCACAGAATATAGGGAAATTGTAGCTAATATTAAATTTTATGTCTTGTTCAAGTCTCATATAAATCGGATAATTATAACGGACACAATAGGAAAACGTTAATAACTCGCGCACACTTTCACAAACACATTACATAGAAAATTGGCGAATAAAATTGTTAAGAGTTTGACCTATTCTAATTTCTTATCGGTAATACAATACAAAAACTATAGCTAAGAAAACCAATTTGAACAAGAGACAAATTTAAACAGGAGAATGTCCGTCATCGATGCATAAGACATAGTTCATTGCTTATCATGATCCTGTGTTCTATCGCTATATAAATATATATATTATGACGATTCATAATAGCGTCCTATCAGAGCGTTATATGAAAGCTATAGACAGTACGAGCGTAACGCAGTAAGGAAGAGAGAGAGAGCTTATAATTGCAGCCATCTCACTCTAACCGCGTCACAGCGACAGTAGAATCCAGTTCAAACAGGTAATTTTACTCAAAGCGAATTATCAGTTCAACCTGCGATAACTTCAAAAGTTGTAAATATACGGCAATTCTGAAAACAGCATTGTATTCAGCAAGAAAAGCTTTATAAGTAGCTGCAAGCTCAGTTAATATAATTAACAAATAAGGAAGTTATACGGATGGCGCACGCCAACAGGAATAACGAGAGAATTATGCTACGTAGGAATAAGGTGTTTACACACACACACAGATAAAGACCTAAGCAACAATATTCTGTGGTCAGATCTTCGGAAACACATTTGCAAATACCTGTAATCAACCTATTTGCAAATACAGGAAGTACGATTTTGACAAGAATTTCTCTGCCGTTTGGAACCTGTCACCGCGTGTATGACCGACTTGTTCGAGATTGTCGAAACTGGAAAAACGCATGATTTATTTGTACAACCAATCAGCAGCCCGTATTTAAAACAGACGCCAGCTAAAAGCGAGGGGTAGCATCACTCTTCGTTCGGTACTGAAACACACTAGACGTGTATAATTCGCCTACAAAAATTTTTTTAAATTACACAACATTGCAAATTCAGTTCTAAATCGAGAAGTAGTCCGCAGTGTAGCTGAATTAACAACCTTCAATAACACTAGCTGCGTAAAATCACCGTTAATTAATTAATTAGTTAATTAATTAATCCATCAGCCGTGAAGGACCTGTGCTACAGAAGTGTACAGCATCTGTAATTGCCAGGGCATCTTCCACAATATTGATCAACCCATTCTTCTGTGCAACACCATCGAAAGGAGGACCTCTACAGATTCCTACCTTCGGTCAACGCATCAAAACAGTAAGAAATAAATTCATTGATCAATGATATAAGCGCTAAACAAATAATAAAACAATAAACAATTTTAAAAAGACACTAAGAAAAGCACACATTGTATTTTAACTGTAAGATTAGCTTTAATTTAGTATAAGAGTGTTGAATGGAAAATAGTGTGTAGTATTGGACGTGCAAATTATTGTAGACCTGTTCTTTAGCACTGGTTTTGGGAGATCGAAATTTCTTAATCAGACCAGATAAGAGCTAGAGGTCGTTTGAGCGCCTTAATCATTACTTTCCACACTCACTCAATAATTATAAGGTTAGGGTAGAATTAAGTCCTACCATTAACAAGTTAAAGTTTCAAAATCATTTATTAAAACATTAAAATTATAATCAAGAAAATCTTAAAGAGTTATTTGTAACGATTCCCCTTGAAAACCACAATCACTGAACGAATCCTGAGAAAGAGTGTCTTCATGCGCTGAGCTAAGCTGAAACCGTGTCATTTGTATCTGGGATTTGTTCTGGCGCCCAGGTAAAGTAAAATCACGGGTAAGTAACTTTTTATCTAACATCACAAATATTAGATAATTGTGTTAGACGAAAGGGAGCGTTGTAACACACACACACACACACACACACACACACGCGCGCGCGCGCGCGCGCGCACGCACATATATATGGGCTAAAACGTCATGCGACCTTGTCCGATGCCTAATTGCTAATATCTCCTGTCGTTGCAGTTTTCTTCGGTTAGACCACATACACTCATTGATCTCCTTACACCGTATCTCATTGATCCATGTTGCTTTTGGCCTTCCCCTTTTTCTGTTTTCCTGTGGTATCCACTTCACCACTTTCTTTGGCAACATCTCCTCCTCAATTCTCTGCACATGCCCATACCAAATTAATTATTTTTTCTCGATGTGTTCTAAAACAGTTTCTTTTATATTCATTTGTTGCTTAATTGTTTCGTTTCTGACCCGGTCAAATTTAGATTTTTTCTACATATTCTTCTTAAGGCGTCCATTTCTGTGGCTTCTATCTTTCTTTTCAGATGTTCTTTCATGTTTCTCCATGTCTCAGACCCATATACTGAATATATTCTCATTTTCCTTTGTTTTCCTATTTCGGTGCTCCACAGTATTCCATTTAGAGACTTAATTATTGTTCTTGCTTTGTTTACTTTACACTTTATTTCTGTATCGTCTGTCCCTTCATTGTTAAAATCTATTTCCAGATATTTGTAATTCTCACATTTTGCTACAATATCATCGCTTTCCAATACTATGTCGGTCGTGTCCTCTCCTATACACAAATATTGTGTTTTTTCCACATTCATCTGCAGTCCCCATTTTCCGTATTCTTCCTTCAGTTTGCGTGCCATGTATTCTACGTCATCTTTGTCATTTGCACATATTACTTGATCATCTGCAAACTGAAGTGTATTTAGACAGGTGTCATCGTCGACTTGGATGCCCATTCCACTCCCTAGGTTGTTAAACCGTTGTCCTTTACCGTTGAGACCGTCCATGTTTCCGAGGCTACCATTAGGATTTTTTGCAATTTAAATATTTTTCCGTGAAATGAGGAGCAAGCCCATTGTCACAAGCCCCAACCTGGAGAACCACGAAGATTTCTGTCGGGGCCTTCTACCCTTAGCTGAAACGTTCCAGTTTTTGAGCGCCGGAAACTCGCTCTTCACCCTCTCTCGTTTGCAGCATAACGCACATACATACAATTTTAAAATAAACAAAACATTTTCGTAAACGTAGGCTTAATTCTTAAAAAAATTATTTAAACTTATTTTACTGTTCATTGAAAAATGATTACACAGATGTGACTAAGATAAAATAGTCAAAACTTACAATTTTTAGTTTTTGAAACAGTCCTTGATAGACGACTGCTTCTCCCTTTTAGCCCTCTTCCGCGACGCAATGTCCCTCCACTTACGCAACCAGATGATATCAGCTGGTGTCGCTTCGTCCTACTGACAATGTACTGCAGCGCTGCCTCAATCGTCTTGAATCCTTCCGAATATTGGGATGAGATTTTTCCTGTCATCTGAAGATGGCCCCTTCTCCTCTTCTTCTATTTCTTCTCCCTGTGTCACCATTTCCACAATATCGTTCTCAGTTATTTCATCAACTTAGTCGTTTAGCATCCATTCTCTAATGTCCTCTGCATTGACATAATCACAGCCCGGTACTTTTTCCAGCAACAAAAACACCTTTTGAAGTTGATCGTTTTCATCTTCCACTTCGGTTTCACACACGGGTTTAAGGTTGAAATGTCCACCTTCATGGTTCAAAAGAATTTTCTAAGACCTTACAAGTGATATGTTTGGAATCTCTTCCCATGCTTTGGCCAACCACCTTATGATATCTAGGTAGCAGGGCGGGGGAAAATCCGCGCTTTTCATGTAGCAACTTGTGTTTTGCACACGGCACGTAGGTTCAAAAATAGGCGGGATAATACGGAGGGCGGATAGTCAAGAGTCTACTTACTGTATTTCTAATTTTTTCAGACGTATAGGTAGAGTTTATCGTCTTTGGACAAACAGAGCGGTTACTAAATGTCGTAAAATTTCAAAACACTTATATTTCGTTTTGATACCGTTCAACGAAAGGTATATTATTCAACTCCTATGTTTCAAGTCCCTGGAAATGAATCTGTTAATTTAAGTCGACTAAAAAATCTACATTCGTGAAAATGTCTGAAGTTGATACTACAACTGTCAATTCACGTTAGAAAACTAAATCAATGTTGCTTCAAGTAACGTCATAAAGTATGGGTAGTAACACTGTGAACACGTCTTACGCATTGGAATAACTGTTCTCAGGTCTATTCCCTTATACTACGAGGGGCGGCTGATAAGTAATGCACAGTCGCATGTTACTCGCAAACGAAATGGGATAGTCAAACGAAACAGATACGGAATAAAAGTACATTTCATTTGCTACTAAAACATACATTTTTTTTCTCACGTAGTCTTCATTTACAGCGACACATTTCCCCCGACGCTGAACCAGTTGTCTCATCCCGTCAATGGAGAATCCCGAGGTCTTTCCCTGATCCACGACCTCACTGCCTCTTTCAGTTTCGTCTCCCGTCACAATATTGAAAAGAAGTAATCTCCTTCGTCACGACAACGTTTCAGAAACTGTTCACAACATACCTATTGTTGTTGTTTCTTCTGTGACTTTACGTAGCACTCACCGCGAACAGACTTTACGGTAGCCCAGTTCTGCAGTAATATGTTCTACTCGTTCTTTCGATATGCCTGTCCGGGTGGCAGTGCGTTGTTGTGTGATGCGACAGTCATTTTGAATCAATTCATCACCTCCATTTGGTGATTCTCATCAATCACAGAGACTAGTCGACCACTGCGAGGTTCATCCTCAATATTCGCTTTACCAGCTTCCTATGCACAAACGTTTATTGCCCACCTACTCACGATACTTTGATCAACAATTTCATCACCACAAACGGCTTTCAGACAACGATGAATGTCACTAGTGTTCACTTTTTCAGCTGTTAAAAATTCAATAACTGCACGTTGTTTTAGACGCGGCGTACTCGACTCCGTAACAATGACGACTGACAGAAAACGAGAAGGAGTTGGTCAACGAAATTTGAGACGGTTGTAGTGCAAGAATGTCGCTACAAGATGGCAGCAAGTGTCGTGCTATACATTGTTTTGTTTTTTCCGTTATGTGCGACTGTGCGTTACTTATTAGACGCCCCTAGTAGTTCTAGTGTATGTTGGTTGTGGTCAGAACAGATTATCCAAGCAACGGTCTTGATTAAACTCTCTGAATTACATTACGTCTGCCTTGTGGTTCACAGTACGCCAGACAGTTACTTATATAGATTAACCGTGCGGTAGGGCGAGTTACTGAGTGAAATGAGATGACATCACTTACACATGATATGGGAATATGTGTACGCAGGAACTTTGACTCTGTGATATCCGGAGTAGAGCCACAACTGTAACCACAGCTTATGCAAAATTACTTTAATGCGTGTACAACAATTTTATATGATCTTATTATATATATAATTTACTAGACCACAATAAGAACAGGAAAGTGATATAAGTCAAGGCTGCAGAAACGTGGAACACGCGTGTTTGATTCAAAGTGTATGGTATTTTCACCTACTCTGAATAAGATGGTAATTAACCAACATATGGATAAGCTAAACATATAATTAAGAATGCAATAATCTAAAGTACATCTTATGTAAACCTAATTTATTATTATACTTTAGTTTATAAAAGTCATAATACGTTGTTGTTATATTCCTATCAAGTATTAGTCTTCTATAAAATAAATGGATTCAAACTAAATTAATTTTTAAAAAATTGTTTGTGGTCCTTTCCACACACTTCTTTATGGGTCTGAGAATTGGACTTTAAGGAAAGGCCAGGCCAGTTGCATCCAAGCGGCTGAAATGAGATTTCTTAGCCACGTGGCAGTGTGTACTCTCCGTGCTCATAGAAGAAACACAGGTATACGGCAGGAAATGAATATTATTAGTATACTCGACAGGATTGCCCAGTATCGGCTGAATTGGTGGGAACACACACACTTTTCGAGTATGCGAGTACAATGGTGTGTATTTTCAAGCACTAAAGTAAATTATATCGTGAAATACTATTATAGGAAAAGTATAACGTTTTATCAACAATTTAAAAAAATTATTGCGTTTCGAGTTAATGTTTATAAATAATTTTTACGATATGTACCAATTGTGCATTTGTGCTGTGAGGCCGTTTGTGTTTCAGTGTTTGTAGCTGTCCGGATGTGGCTGCATTTTCCTTTTGAGTGTACGACGCAACACCACATGATACAATGGTCTATTGTAAATACGTTTGCGTCTCACCGATTCAATTATTAAATGTATCGTTATTCGTATCGTGGGGTCGATGACAATTGACAATACATTCATTGTTGTCAATATACGTAAGCATTCGGAGCGCGCTACATTAAAAAATGGACAAACTCCACTGTATCATTGAATCATCACAACTGCTTTTATTACATAAAAATGTATAATTATATACAAATAAAATTGCATTCAATAGTTTTGAATTACACCTGGTAGTACTGCCTCGGCCCAAAGAGTGACAGTCGAGAGCCTGTGGTATCATCATCATCATCATCATCATCATCATCATCATCATCACCATCCTCAAGATTTAAACCAAGAATGGTTTGTTCCGGTCTCAAATAGGCAAATATTACTGCTGGTCACTCCAGCGCTTCCTCGGACGTCCCACACCACTCCGTCCCCTCGGGTTATAGTTCCATAGTTATTTGGGGATGCTGCAAAGTCCTGGAGAGTGCCCCAAAGTACTGGAGAGGATGAGTCTCATTCCTTGACGAAGGGAAATATCCAGCCGCACCTCCAAGTGGTGGGGGATGGGCAATACCTATGGGTGGCTAATGCGGCTCTGGAGACCGAGTGACAGCCGGTATAAGCTGTCCCTCCTCTTCATGTCATTGTCAAGTAGAGGTTAGGGCACCATCTTGACCTTGGGGTGAGAAACTGCCCTTAACTGATGAGATCATCTTCAACTGAGCTGATTAGTCGTTGTCATTTTGCTGTCAGTGCAATCGTTGTATAGTGATGTGCAGACACATGTCAAAGTAACTATGCTAATGCAAGATAAAAAAATGGGTATTTGTATTTTTAAAATGTCTTAAGATTTATATTTAGAATCACTTTCTTGAATTCGGTTCGATAATTTCTAAAAAACACACCCCTCATTCTCAAACTATTTTTACTATTTAAGGACGTTTTTCTCATTACGGGGTAGTCGTTCAATATAATGTTATTTTCGAGTCACTTTATCTATAACAATTGGGTACTTTATTCTTATAAAGAAAGTGAACTACGCAATAATCATCCCTCCTCCTCAAACTATCTCCACCATTAGTGGTATTTACACTATCATAGAGTAATAGTTTTATTATATGTAATTTCTAAGGTATCTTATCCTTCAAAATTAAATACTCGTACTTTACTTGATTTCAGTACAGCAATTAATAAAAACCTTCCTCTTTCAACTCCTTCCTGCTATCTCCATTTATAGATATCTCATACAAAATTCTTCAGTGGATTAATATGACTTTGTTTTCGGGGCACTTATTTATCAAAATAAGTGCTTAGTGCTTTACTTTTGTTAAAACACAATACAATGCAAGTAAACTACAACAACCTCTTGACCGAAGAACTAAATTTTTGAGATTTATACTTTTATTGAGTAACAGTTTCATTATACTGTACTTAATTACCAAGGTGTATTAATTGTTTAGTTACCCTAGTTACTAAGGTATCCTTCAAAATGAAGTACTTTATTCGACATCAGAAAGGTAATTTTGGAAAAATTACCCCTCTCCCTTCAACTACCATTTTCATTTATAGAAAATTACCCCCTCTCCCTTTAACTACCATTTTCATTTATAGATATTTCATCTTCCATTCTACAGTGGATTTTTATGACCTTCTGTTTCGCCGTAGAAACAATTCTACACACAGACACACAAAACACTTTTCGGAAAATGACTTTTTTTCATGTTTTGACGGTAGTAGAATCAGAATCAGGCTTTATCTCGAACACAATTTTTTCGCGATCACCATACTTCCATTTTCTTACACTAAATGGAAGTAAAATGATGACAGTTGCTGACGGGTAACGGTTTAAATAAGGGAGCTATTACACAAAGGTATAGTAATATTGTCCTGATTCTGTGGTCGTCAGACCTGACACCGGTTACTCTCCGGATCGTGTCTGTGTTTACAGATTCTATATCTACCTTATCAAATCTACATTAGCGCCAGCTCCGAACAGCTATTATGTATATTTAGAAAAACCGCTATTACTCTCAATTACCTTAAATGTTAAACTGTATTTAAGCGATAAATATTCACAGCATCTAATATATTTATGTACGATAGGTGCATGATAAAATGTTTCGATGCGAATTGTTTTGAACGTTTCAAAGAGTATAATTTAATTTCAATGCATATCTTCTGCCACTTGCATTGCTTGAATTCACATTCTCCAAATTCTCTGAATACCAGCAGCAAACAAAAGCTACTACGGATTAAAAAATATGTTCCAATCCAGGAATGTATAAAAAAATGTCAAAAAAACCTGTTAGTAACATAGGCAAGCGAGACGTGGGTGGTAAAGTTGGAAGATATGAAAAACCTTGTTGTTTTCGAGAAGACAATTCTGAGAATTTATGGACCAGTGTCGGCCGGAGAGATCTGGAGCATGAGAAAGAATAGTGAGCTACGATAACTGTATGGAGAAGCAGACATAGTTGCGACAGTGAAGGCGCAAAGGTTGAGATGGTTGGGTCACGTGGTGAGAATGAGAAGTGATCGTGGCCCAAAAGTGGTATTGGAAAAGAAGTCGGAGGGTGTACGGAGGAGACGACGTCCGAGGAGGACATGGTATGAAGATGTGTAAGGGGATTTGAGGGCGATGCGAGTGGTAGATTGGAGGAATAAGGCTCTGGACAGAGAAGGATGGAGGAGAATCGTTAAGCAGGCCAGGGTTCTACAGGGACTATAATGCCAGAGGAAGAAGAAGAATTCATATTTTGCTGAAATTTCTACCCCGTTGTCTACATTGTTAGTTTCTTTTTAATTTAGAAGTATTCCTTCCACAGGTCAATTTCAAATTAGGGATAGCCTATATAATTAAGTCGCAATTTTTAGTAGCATGTTATACGGTAATGAGTAAGTAGGGATAATTGAAAAAATAAATATGAAAAATTAAACAATCGTGAATCAGGAAAGCCAGGGCGCGGAAAGGAAAAGTGTGGTAGCATGGGTGGTATAGGATCATTTTTTGGTAATACAATATTTTTTATTAGAAATGAAGAATGTTCGTATGTTGCAGGCAATGCAGATCTCGAACTAGAACAACAAACTGAAACTGTAGAATTAGATTTTTAAAACAATTAAAGACTGCAATTCGAGGTTTCTATGGCGACAGTCCTCACCAAACAAATTGTCTATAGACGTTGAAGTGAAAGCACAAAATCCGTTTGAAAGAAAATCCTGTACCACATGACCCCTTATGTGCATTCTTGGATAACTCAGCTTCTGAATATACCTCCACTAATCCTGCAGCAAATGAAAACAGCGAAATCTTGCGGTAAAATCAGGGTCTTTGTTGCCCTTGGTGCTTACCTGCCTTTGTAAGCAAAAACTCAGATGTTGTTTCACACGACACCGTGTCTGTCTATTATAGTAGCGCACAATCTGTGCATGTGTTGCCCAAAACGGTGATAAATACAGTAAATACAGCCAGTCTGTAGAAACGGCAAAGCTCAGTGTTCACAGTCTGCCAACAGGGGTATAACAGCGAAAAAAAACTCTACAAACTAAACAAAAACCACCACACTCCTCACTCCGTTTGTCGTCTTAGATCTATCAGTATACAGTACGACATGATCTTTGTAATTCACAATCACTGAACGGAATTGAAGATCCCACATAGAAGGCTATACCCTGGAGTTACCTGCATCGGCTGCATCAAACGGCAGCCTTGTTTCCTGGAAAGCCAGGTGTACACGTATTATCGGGAGGGTGTTTCCAACCAACCGTACCCCACGGTTTACCGTACACCAGATCCCGTTAATCTACTAAAAAGCTCGCCACAACTGGGGAAGGAAACCAGGAGAAATCCCCGCTTTCCGTCCGCCGGATACGTTTGCGAGCGGGGCTGGAGCGAGGAGACTAACAGTCTTAGCCGCTACGTTATGTGAAACTATGAATGGCCGCACAAGACGCAACGTTGCCCAGCGGGGGCCTCACGGAGGGGCCGTTTCGGTACCCAAAGACACGCGAACGATGGGCGCCAGCCACCGCACTCGAGTCGGGTACAGGCTCACGCGCAGACGTGAGATCTTAGCCTGTGCTCCTCTAACGCTGGACTTACGCTTTGTCCCGATTATCAATCCTGATACCATCGAAAATAGGATAGCCCCTTGCCCCGTAATGCAGCGTACGGCAGAATGGGTTCTCGGAAGGGAAAGTCCACAGGTAATCAGCAGTATAACCCATCCCACGATCATTCTCCGGGCCGTAGCCCAGGGCCCAATTGGCGGGCCTCAGCCAGCCACGCGGGGTTTCCCTGCACGGCCCTCTCCCACCGTGCAGGGGCGTGCTGCGCGCCGACCTCAGTGCTACTAGGCTTTATCGCACATGATCTTGGCTAGGACCACCGGGGCCGGGGTGGTTTCCTAGTGCGGCTACTTGCCAGGGACGAGGCGACACCCACCTTAGCCCGGCTAATCGGCCTCATTTCCAGCCGATTAACCCCCGGGCCAACGATGAGGCGGCTAGTGTCAGATGGGGAGGGCAAAGTCCGAGCTACTGGGAATAGCTGTATAGGGTCGTCCTATGTTTGCCCCCGGAGGTCGAAACCCCCAGGCCCCCACCTTCGGGGGTGCCAGGTGGTACAATCGGATATACATGCACAGTTGGAACGTTATACTGGTTGAATAGTTTCAATGCTCAAAAACCAGCTGATCGGATGAACAAGTAACTTCGAATGTACTGTAGATCCTACATATGTGCTCAGTGAACGCCATGTGGTTGAGATATATTAACAAGGCACGAATCTTTGGAGAGTAATTACGTAGCAATTTATGACGTGATTCTTATATTACAATGAAGGCTTACAGCTGGACTAGTAAGAAAAGCCCCAGTGTCAATTCCATCCCTGCGTCTAATAGCTTAAGGTTAGACTTTCTGGGTTTAGAGTAAGCCGCGCACCTTGTTGATATGGAATTATGGATGTGTGTATCTATTGGCATTCACTTCTGATTTACCAGTCAGATCTGTGATGCCCCTTTTCCGTGTTAACGTCTATCGAAAATAGCCCCAGGCCCAGACTAGGCTCCTAGGCCTAGATACTAGATCCTAGCCCCTAGGGATCTGTTATACTACATCCCTACTCAGTTTATTTTTGAAGTCAGGCTCGGGCATCTTCTCGGTTTTGACAAAAAAGTAATGGAAGTTTTCTTCGTTACTGGTAAAACAAAAGTCCACATTTTCGAGGTTCCCTGTAATCTTATTATGGCTCTTTGCACTTTCTCTTTTGTTATTGCTACTGATGACAAATAAAACAAAGCAAAGTTGTCAACGTATAGACCTTTATATACAGTGTTGTATCAGAATTTGGTCTTTGGGGAGGGGGGGGTTCCGGTCGAGTCGGCTTCATACAAAAGAAAAAACAAGTTTATGCTAATCAATATTACTGTCTTTAAAGTGGCTGAAAAACGTGTTTTAACATCCTGAAATCAATTCGATTAAAGTAAACGGAAATAACACAATAAAAATACACAATATGGGAACATGGTTTAGATGATACTGACTGAATTGATTTTCCTACATTTCATATTTCCAACGTATACGCAAATGCTGTGTAATAAACTTGTTTGTATATTTAAAAATGAATAACTAGCTGAAAACACAGCTAAAAACGCAATAAAGGAGCTTACAAAATAAGACGTTAGCAAAATTTGACTTCTTTTTGACCGTTTAGGGGGGGGGTCCAGTCCCGTTCGTCATCCCCGTTCCTGATACTATCACCTAGTAATTTCCTGAAATTAATTATAGGTGTGTGTGGAATATCTGGTCTTGACGGGAGGGAACAATTCCAAGGATATACTATGCAAGTTGAACAATTTGCAACCTTTCTGCAAATCAAACCAATATCTTACATCTTACACGTTATATGTATTCGCAATCAATGTTTTCGTTTTGTATTTTGTTTTCTTCGAAATTCTAAACAATGTTTTCGTCCTCATTATCACATCAGGAACAATAACATTTACATTATTTCCAAACTCTTCATCACTTTCTGAAAGCAAATCTGGATCTTCTAATTCATAATCACAATTCATCTTTTTATTTGAATTAGCAGTCTCTGCGATTCCAACTATGCCGTGTTTACTTGCTGAACTGCTACTTGTCTTGTTCAGGACAAAGATTTTCAGTGTTTCTACCATTTTCAAGTCTTAAAAACCTTGGTGGTTTCATTTTCCAAACTGTAGGCCATATTTATGAGAATCGAAATAGCAGAATTGGTGACATTCCATTTATGCACACCAAGCCTAATTTAAATAAATCCTTGCACCATATTAAAAATAAGTTCTAAGAAATTAATATAATATTTTGTGGTACGATTTATAGAAATCTTAGAAATAAAGAAAAACACAGCCAAGGATTAAATTTTAAAAGACAGTTGCAATACTTATATTGATTTATGCGAGTGAGGATGGATCATGAGAAAAAAAGGATTGGGACAAGATTCAAAGTGCTGTAATGCAGTCTCTTCGAAATACTTTAAATTATACATTGCAAAATAGAATAAGGATTGAAGATATCAGAGCATAACTCGAAGTAAAGGACATAAAGAAAATTATTTTAATTTAAAGAAGACAATGGTGGGATCATCTGCAAAGGATGACAGAGGATCGATTGCCGAAAGCGGCACTGAACTATAACGCCATTTGTAGAAAAGACGCGGGATGTCCGAGGATGATATGGGTGTTTATAGAACCTAATCCTTGAAGAGGAGAAGAAGAAGAATACTTCTTAACAAGTCTAATTAGTACTTGCGGGAATTATCCTTTTATTGTACAATGACCTTTGTCTGCGGCGTTTTTAGCATGAAGTGCAACGATTGTAATCAATTTCTGTAGCGCTATTCTTGTAATTAACGTGTGTCAGGTTTTGGAAATTCTGTATGGGTTTAACTGTACGTCTTGTGCAGCGTAAAAGCAGACGTCTTGTTTTACGTGCTTGTGCGCGTAAATGCAGACGTCAGCATTAAAACTGTATCTTATTTCCAAACTAAAATATAAACACTCATCTCGCATGTAGGTTGTGCCATATATTTCTGTTAGTCACTTCTGTCAGACAAAATCATAGAGTAGAGACAAAGCTTATAATGGCCGCCGTATGTATAGGTAAGAGGGCCAGCTGAAAAGTTCGCGGAGCGACATCTATAAATCAGAGATATTATTCAATTGTTTCGTGTGTTCTAAGATTCTTATTTCGTATAAACACCAGTCAATTTCCAACTCTGTCAGTCAATTTATGAATTGCTTACCAGCTGTTAGAAATTTACGTGTCACACGGGTTTTAAAACAGTGGAAGAAATCAGGAAATCTTTGTTTAAAAGACGTGTAGAGTCAATGGAAATACAGAGCAAAATGATAAATGAGTTAAATATTCTGAGCCTTTAGAAACAATGACTTGTTGGCGCTTTTTTTTAAACGTGACCATACGAGCAGTAATGATATCCCTGCAGTGGGCGCTCAAAAGTGCAACACTTTAAATGCGGCACCTATCTTGCCCAAAGTTTTTCATACAAAGTTTTTTGTTAAAATATGATACACACGCTCACTTGAGACGCCTATGATGTCAGAAATATAATCCACTCACCATCGCTGGTCTTCCAACACCGTGTATGAAATTTTTTAATTGATATCTAGAGTTATTGCACTTTTTTGGCTTCCACTGAGGGAATCATTATCTTCAATTAACAACCATGTTTATACTCGTGTACCCACTAAAAGACTACTGTTTTTAAAGGCGTAACATTTCATGACACATTTACCATTTCGTTGTGAATTTCCATTGGCGCTAGATCTTTTTCAGCAAATACTTCGAACACAGAACAATGTTTGATTTTGTCAATTTTTCAAAACACGCGTGGAACGTAAATTTCGGACAGCTGGTAAACAATAAAGACTGTTACAAGAAGCGTACCGAACAATCCAAAACATTCTCCACTCCCCCCGTCCAGTGTGGTTTGTGTTGCGTCATTCACGTAGGTGGTTCTAGTGAGTTCCAGGAACACTTAGAGATACGCATTGAGCCGCTGGCGTGCAGTAAGGAGGCAAAGCAGTACTGCAATTCTTCGGGGCCTATATAAAGCCAAAGCAGCCGGATTGTCAGTCAGTTACGTGAGTGATTTTCGCTAGTGCGGATTGAGTGTTGTCAAAGTGAAGTAGTATTGTGTTAATAATTGTGTGCAACTCTATTAATAGACATTTTTATTGCGTGTGGACAAATATGACTGGAAATATTGTTCGAGTTAATTATAAACTGTTTAATTTTGATAATTAAGGCTGGTGATTAGTGACATAATTGGTGTCTTGTATTTTGTTTTCCACTGTACCTACGACGATCGAGGAGACCATCGTAACAAGACATTGACAGGACAGATTTAGGAATTAACAGCTGTTTACACGAAATATGAATCTTACAACAGACAAAACATTTGAGTTCTACGACTAACCTATAGATGTCACTCCGCGAACTTTTCAACCGTATGTATGTATATGTATGTGTATATGTGTGTATGTGTGTATGTATGTATATGTATAAAGGCAACCGATCTGAATGCTGATCGGTTTGCGCTTACTTACACATTTAATTTTAAAACCTTTAAATATTAAATTCAAGTGGCGACATTCAAATAGTCACGTGCCATTCTCAGTGAGATATGCCATTGTCTATCAGATATTTTCAATAAAAATACCCAGTTTTTTTGCTCTATCTCATTATATAAGTTTCTGTCCATCAAAAATTATTATATTATTGTGTTTGTGTAGTGTTGTTTCACTGCGTTTGTCTTTCTATAGCTTGTAATTACCAAGTATCAGTATATGCTTAACGTAGTTTTAGTAACATAAGTTTGGATTTTTCTCAGGCATTGAAAATTATTATTTTCTTATAATAAATATTTCAGTATAATTATAATATTAAATGTTATAATTTCCTTGATAATCACACTTCTTTATGTTGGTTCCCAACATTAATTTCACTATTAATACAAATTTTCAGCCGGATTTCTACAATCTTGCTTGTGTAGCTGCTAACAATAGACTCCATTCTTTTTATATTTTTATACAGATCCAAATTGACAAAACTCTTTGACCCAAAATGTGCCTTAATAGGTCGCAGAGTTGTTCCACCAACTTATAATTAATAAAGTTTTCTAAAATTCTAAATTTCCTTATTAGCTATTTACATTACTGATTTCTAGGGATTGTGCCCATTAATTTAGTATATTTAAGCACTGCTTAAATGTTTTAGATTGTTTAATTTTAATTTTATAATCTTATTCACTTAATCACACTTCTTTATGTTGGATACTCTCTCCCCATGATCGTCTGGGTCTTCCCCTCTTCCTCTTCTCCGGGGGTAACCATTCCATTATCCTTTTTGACAACCTATCTCCTCCCATCCGTTTAAAATGTCCAAACCAAATTAACTGTCTTTTTCTGTTTTGTCTACTACTGCATGTTTCACATTTATCATTTCTCTAATCTGGTCATTTCTTACTTTCTCTCGCCTGGATACTCTGCATGATCTCCTTAGTGCATCCATCTCTGCAGCTAGTATTTTCATTTTGTCCGCTTCTGTCATTCTCCAACTCTCAACAACCATATAATAGAATACTCTTTACGATAGTATTGTATATCTGTACTTTCCTTCCTCTAGTTATCTGGTCATGCCACCACATACTATTTAGCCTTTTCATAGCCCTCCGTCCCATGCCTACTCTCTCCTTTATTTCGTCTGTATCTCTGCCATCCTACTTTATCTGTACTCCTAAATACTTATATGCCTGCCAATTTTGAATTTATTTATTATTTTCCAATTGCAAGTTGGTTTCAGTACCTCCCACGCATAAATACTTGGCCTTTTCTAGATTTATTGACAGTCCCCAACTCTCGTATTCGTCTTTGATCTTCCGAGTCATATACTCTAAGGCCTCTTTGTCTTGTGCTACTAAGACCTGGTCATCCGCGAATTGTAATGTGAAAATATGGGTTCCATCTATTGGAATTCCCATACCTCTACATTTTCTTTTTCACTGTCGCAATTCTGTGTCTATAGACTATATATTTTGAACAATGTTGGGGAGATGCAACACCTTGCCTTAGACATTTCGATACTGTGAACCATGCTGACACTTTTTTCCCTACTTTGATCTTTATTTTGGAGCCTCTATAAATTTCTTGTATTGCATGAATGAGAGTGTGGTTTATATTAGTCTTCTGTAGAACCTCCCACAATTTAGAGATGGGGACATTATTGTAAGCCTTAGACAGGTCTATGAGGAGAAAGTGAACCTCTTGATTTACAGATAGCAGAACATTTTTAAGTCTTTAAATACTAAACAACACAAAGTCCTTATTCAAAGAAATTAATATTGTTCACGACCAAATAGTAATTTCCTAGTAGTAGGCACACAAAAAACCTTTTGTTTCGTAGATAAAGGAAAAAGGTAAGCTTACCTACATTATTTATTACTTCTGTTTAGAGAAAATTAAAATGACAATTTATATAGCAACTTCAAATGTCAGTTTAACAGCTATATTTATATGCTACAAGTAACATGATAAAAAGTGACTGAATTGAATCCTGTAGACCCATTCACTGGGTCATTTTACATTACCTTGAGAGTTTGTACGCTATCAAAGTTTCGTAATTAAGCACAGACAATAACATTCTATGTTACAACTAGTAATCTGTAGAGTAACAGGTCGTAGAAATTGTGTGTTACACTGGAATTTTTATTTACCAAACATTTGTACAGGAAAAAGACTCTGGCAATTCAACTTAACATACATGTCAGTAATTTTATAAACGTATAAGGTGACGAATAGGTGAGTTATTGGCACGTTAATCCTGACGTCTATCACAGGCTTCTGATTTTGGCAAGATGAAAGTGATTGGCGTCAATGAAGGTTAATGTTGACGTACGTGATAAACCATTCATTTTTGTACAGCTGGTATTAAGGTGTGTGCCAGGAATTAGTTGGTGACTGGCACATTAATCTTGACGTACATAATAGACCATTCAACTTGGTACAGGTGGTATTAAGGTTGAGCCAGGAATTAGTAGGTGACTGGCACTTTAATTTTGACGTACGCGATAGACCATTCATCTTGGTACAGGTGGTATTAAGGTGTGAGCCAGGAATTAGTCAGTGATTTTCACGTTAGTCTTGACGTACGTGATAGATCATTCATCTTGGTACAGGTGATATTAAGGTGGGTGCCAGGAATTAGCTGGTGACTGGCACGTTAATCTTGACGTACGTGATATAGCATTCATCTTGGTACAAGTGGTATTAAGGTGTGAGCCAGGAATTAGTCAGTGATTGGCACGTTAATCTTGACGTACGTGATAGACCATTCATCTTGGTACAGGTGATATTAAGGTGTGTGCCAGGAATTAGCTGGTGACTGGCACGTTAATCTTGACGTACGTGATATAGCATTCATCTTGGTACAAGTGGTATTAAGGTGTGAGCCAGGAATTAGTTGGTGATTGGCACGTTAGTCTTGACGTATGTGATAGACCATTCATCTTGATACAGGTGGTATTAAGGTGTGATCTAGTAATTAGTGATTGGCACGTTATTCTTGACGTACATGATAAACGATTCATCTTGGTACAAGTGGTATTAAGGTATGTGCGAAGAATTAGTCAGCGATTGGCACGTTAATCTTGTTGTACGTAATAGCCCATTCATCTTGATACATGTAGTATTAAGGTGTGAGCCAGTATTTGTGATTGGGACGTTAATCTTGACGTACGTGCTAGACCATTCATCTTGGTACAAGTGATATTAAGGTATGTGCCAAGAATTAGTCAGCGATTGGCACGTTAATCTTGTTGTAAGTAATACATGTAGTATTAAGGTGTGAGCCAGGATTTGTGATTGGGACGTTAATATTGACGTACGTGCTAGACCATTCATCTTGGTACAAGTGATATTAAGGTATGTGCCAAGAATTAGTCAGCGATTGGCACGTTAATCTTGTTGTACGTGATAGACCATTCATCTTGGTACAAGTGATATTAAGGTATGTGCCAAGAATTAGTCAGTGATTGGCACGTTAATCTTGTTGTACGTGCTAGACCATTCATCTTGGTACAAGTGATATTAAGGTATGTGCCAAGAATTAGTCAGTGATTGGCACGTTAATCTTGTTGTACGTGCTAGACCATTCATCTTGGTACAAGTGATATTAAGGTATGTGCCAAGATATTAGTCAGTGATTGGCACGTTAATCTTGTTGTACGTGCTAGACCATTCATCTTGGTACAAGTGATATTAAGGTATGTGCCAAGAATTAGTCAGTGATTGGCACGTTAATCTTGACGTACGTGATAGACGATTCATCTTGGTACAAGTGATATTAAGGTGTGTGCCAGGAATTAGCTGGTGACTGGCACGTTAATCTTGACGTACGTGATATAGCATTCATCTTGGTACAAGTGGTATTAAGGTGTGAGCCAGGAATTAGTTGGTGATTGGCACGTTAGTCTTGACGTATGTGATAGACCATTCATCTTGATACAGGTGGTATTAAGGTGTGATCTAGTAATTAGTGATTGGCACGTTATTCTTGACGTACATGATAAACGATTCATCTTGGTACAAGTGGTATTAAGGTATGTGCGAAGAATTAGTCAGCGATTGGCACGTTAATCTTGTTGTACGTAATAGCCCATTCATCTTGATACATGTAGTATTAAGGTGTGAGCCAGTATTTGTGATTGGCACGTTAATCTTGACGTACGTGCTAGACCATTCATCTTGGTACAAGTGATATTAAGGTATGTGCCAAGAATTAGTCAGCGATTGGCACGTTAATCTTGTTGTAAGTAATACATGTAGTATTAAGGTGTGAGCCAGGATTTGTGATTGGGACGTTAATATTGACGTACGTGCTAGACCATTCATCTTGGTACAAGTGATATTAAGGTATGTGCCAAGAATTAGTCAGCGATTGGCACGTTAATCTTGTTGTACGTGATAGAACATTCATCTTGATACATGTAGTATTAAGGTGTGAGCCAGGATTTGTGATTGGGACGTTAATATTGACGTACGTGCTAGACCATTCATCTTGGTACAAGTGATATTAAGGTATGTGCCAAGAATTAGTCAGCGATTGGCACGTTAATCTTGTTGTACGTGATAGAACATTCATCTTGATACATGTGGTATTAGGGTGTGAGCCAGTAATTAGTGATTGGCACGTTATTCTTGACGTACGTGATAGACCATTCATCTTGGTACAAGTGATATTAAGGTATGTGCGTGGAAGAATTAGTCAGCGATTGGCACGTTAATCTTGTTATACGTGATAGACGATTCATCTTGATACAGGTGGTATTAGGTGCGAGCCAGGAATGAGTCAATGACTGGCAACGTTAATCTTGACGTACGTGCTAGACCATTCATCTTGGTACAGGGGGTATTAGGATATGATCCAGGAATTAGTCAGTGATTGGCACGTAAATCTTGACGTGCGTGATAGACCATTCATCTTGTTACAGGTGGTATTGAGGTGTCAGACAACAATTAGTCAGTGACTTGTACGTTACTCTAGACGTACGTGATAGACCATGTTGGTACAGGTGGAATTTGGTGTGAACCAGAATGTAGTCAATGACTGGCACGTTAATCTTGACGTACGTGATAGACCATTCATCGATGTACAGGTGGTATTAAAGTGTGAGCCAGAAATTAGTCAGTGATTGGCACGTTAATCTTGACGTACGTGATATACCTTTCATCTTGGTAAAGTGATATTAAGGTATGTGCCAAGAATTAGTCAGCGATTGGCACGTTAATCTTGTTGTACGTTATAGACCATTCATCTTGATACAGGTGGTATTAAGATGTGAGCCAGTAAATAGTGATTGGCACGGTATTCTTGACGTACCTGATAGACGATTCATCTTGGTACAAGTGATATTAAGGTATGTGCCAAGAATTAGTCAGCGATTGGCACGTTAATCTTGTTGTACATGATAGACTATTCATCTTGATACAGGTGGTATTAAGCTGTGAGCCAGGAATTAGTGATTGGCACGTTAATCTTGTAGTACGTGCTAGACCATTCATCTTGATACATGTGGTATTAAGGTGTGAGCCGAGATTTAGTGATTGGTACGTTAATCTTGACGTACGTGCTAGATCTTTCATCTTGGTACAGGTGGTATTAATATATGATCCAGGAATTAGTCAGTGATTCTTGACGTACGTGATACCTTTCATCTTGATACAGGTGGTATTAGATGTGAGCCAGTAATTAGTGATTGGCACGTTATTCTTGACGTACGTGATAGACCATTCATCTTGGCACAAGTGATATTAAGGTATGTGCCAAGAATTAGTCAGCGATTGGCACGTTAAGCTTGTTATACGTGATAGAAGATTCATCTTGATACAGGTGGTATTAGGAGTGAGCCAGGAATTAGTCAATGATTGGCATGTTAATCCTGATGTCCGTCGCATAGAATATTCATCTAGCTACAAGCAACAGTAATATTTGTGAAAATGTAAGGCCAGAAAATGGTCTGTTATTTGCACGTTAATCTTGACCTCGGTGACCAGTCATTGTTGTAAAATATGTGGTAGTAAAATTCTTATATGTGACGGTATTATTTTTGATAATATGTGACTTAAGAGGTTCTTCTCTCAGTCTTAGGCACTTGACATTTTGAAAAAGATGTTCTGGAAATCTGTCATTTTAACCCTCTGCTTATATTTCAAAGTATCGGTTCGGGTTTCTGAACATTTTAGCTGACTTTTTTCATAACATTTTGCTGCAGAGTTTTCTCAGTTTCATGGCAATGTTTTATTTCTAAAAAAAAGGATTAAACTTTGTTTTAATAATATTATTATAGAATAAATGTAATGATACTCTAAATGAATCTTCAATACGCTAATGTACGCTGTGTTAAACATAAAAACATAAAAGAGTGTAAAATTTAGTCAGAGGAAATTTAAAATAAAGCCTCTTGAAAAATTAAGGCTAAAATAAAAAATAAATATGTACAATTAATATTAAGAAGCTACGATATTTTGGAAAGTTTAAACAGGATAATAAAGAGACAATTAAGTGATCAGTCTGAGTAATATACGATCTAAAATTATTAGACTACATTACAGTTTGTAAATCTGAGATTTTTAGGTGGTGTAATTTGTAACATACTCTCAGTGAAAAATAGGCAGAAGCAAGGTGAACAAGAAAATAATAATAGATAATTTTAATTTGTGAGTAATAATGTAGGGGGTGAGCTGGTTCGTCCTCGTCGTGCCCCAGGATAACATCTACTAGCCAGCAGTGGATGTGAACTAAACGCCAGCATCTTTTTCGGATCTCACTTTGCTTCAACTTGTCTTGGGTGAGATCTTTCAAGTCTTTAATCTTTCCTATCAACCTACCTTGGCTAACTCTTATTCTTTTCGACCCCGACGCTATTAGAATATTCGAGGGCTAGGGTGTCTTCCATGTTTTTCATTCTATTTCTTGACACCTGCTACCTTGCAGTAAGGCGTTGGATCGTCAAAGGCTAAGGGAGATAACCCCTACAGAAAATTAGGTTTGTTAGGAAACCTTAGGGTGGCAGCCCCATCGCCTAACTACCTAGTTAGAGGCTGGTAACCTCTGCTAGGGAATCTTATTGCACTGCCCCGTACTGCCTTGTATGGTTGGGGGTTGGCACCTCAAAGGCTAGGAGAAAGATACGCCGAGGTAAAACCAGGGTCAGGCCAAGGTCTGTAGCTGTGGTGATAGCAGTTGGCCTAGGAGAAGAAGACTCCGAAATCAAACTCCTGGCCCTCCAGGTTGGGGGTTTTACAGTGGGCTAGTAACCTGCTTAAGTAAAACAATATTTACTTGCAGAACTCAAATGAGCCTCGGAAATCGAAAGGGAAACGTGGATAATCGACCTAAGCTAACGGAAAAGGACAAACGTAAATGGATAATGGATAATTTAAAGGTGGCTACATAGAATGTTAGAGGAATAGCTGGTAAGGAAGCGCAACTACTAAGAATATTTGAGGAGAACAAAGTAAATATCGCATTAGTAACGGAAACGAAAAAGACGCAATGTTTTATAGTGGCGTGGATGAGAAATCTAGGGCAGCAAGAGGAGTGGCAGTATTTATCGATAAAAGATGGCAACAAGGTATGCAAGAATATCATTTTGAAAGTGAGAGGCTACTATTTTTAAAAATAAAATATGGACGTGGTCATTTAATTTTCATAGGTGCTTACGCCCCCCGTAGAGGGTGAAGCAGACGAAACTGTAGATTTTTACAACAGGATTCAGAAAATAATCGACAAAAATAAAAACCATGAAATATTATTGATGGGTAATATTAATGCCATGGTTGGCAATGTTCCAATCCCAAATATAGTAGGAGTTTTCGGGAAAGATACGTTAAATGATAATGGAGAGCTTTTGAGAGAATTTGCTACGTTTACCGAGTTAAAAATAACTAACACCTTTTTCCGTAAGAAAGAAATTCATAAATATACGTGGTCATCAAGGGGACTTAGATCCTTAATAGATTATATCATCATCAGCAAAAAATTGGCAAAACAGGTTAATGACACAAGAGTATATAGAGGCTATGATGTTTTCTCTGATCACTACTTGGTAATCTCACAAATAAGGTTATACACGAAATGGTAGAAAATTAAAACATCTACAAGACAGGAGAATAAAGAGGTTTTTAATGTATATTTACTCGAACAGGAAAGTATTCGAAGACTTTATCAAGATAGGATAAATAGGCACTTGAATAACATACCTTCAGGCAACAGTATAGAAGAAGAGTGGAGAAATATGAAATGGATAATAGTGCAAGCAGCCAATGAAGCAATAGGTGTAAAGAAAAGGTTTAGAAAAAGGAAAGGTTTAAAAATATGGACAGAGGAAATAGAAGAAGCAGTAGCTGAAAAACAAAAAGAATATCTTAAATATCTAAAATCCCCATCTCCTACGAATGCGGAAACGTATAAGGAAGTAAGAAATAGAGCAAAAACGATTGTTAGGCAAGCGTTACAGACAATCCTGGGAGAGATTAGTTTCCAATATTGAACATGATGTTCATGGTAGACAGGTTATGGCATACAAAATAACGAAGCTGTTGAATGGAAAGGAAAGAGAAAAGGTGTCTGTCAACCCAATTACAGTGGAATTATGGAATAAACATTATACTCAACTTTGGTATAGTGAGGATGAGGAAGAAGGTGTGATCACGGAATGTGATGCAAGAGTATTGATACAATAAATATAGAGGAATTACTACAGGCTTTGAGAGAATCGAAGAATCGCACTTCACCAGGATTGAATGGCATTAATATAGAGCTTTTGAAATATGGAGGCATTTTATTGCAGTTACGTCTGTTACATTTCCTGAATATGTGCTGGAAGGAGCACTCAGTTCCAAAAGAATGGTTAAGAGCAAGAGTTATCTCATTATTTAAGAGAGGGGATCGAACAAGGACAGATAATTGTAGAGGAATATCCATCCTCGACACAACATATAAGCTTTACGGCAGAATAGTAAATGGAAGATTGAAACCAATTACAGAGGTATTATTGTTAGAAGAACAGAACGGCTTTCGAAAAGGAAGATCGTGTATAGATGCAATTTTTACTCTTAAGTTGATAATTGAGAAAAGAAGAGAGTTCAACCGAGAAACGCATCTTGCTTTTGTAGGTACAGCGAAGGCTTTTGATAATGTTAGGCGATCACTACTATGGAATATCATGGAACGAAGAGGTTTTTCCACACAATTAATTCCAGTGTTCCAAAGCCTGTATAACAGAACTTCCATTACCCTAGATTTAAATATAAGGTTGAGAGAGGATATTCCTACAAATAAAGGTGTTAGATAAGGGTGTCCTATTTCACCGACACTTTTTAATATTTATATCGACGACGTCTTACGACTATGGAAGACTAAGGTTGACTCAGGAATACAGCTTCAAGGAGTTATTTATGTAAATTCCCTACTGTAGGCAGATGATAAGGTAATAATACAAGAAACGGAAGTCTTGTTACAAAAAGCGATATTTACATTTAATACTATTTTGCGACATTATGGGCTGAGGATCTTTGCCGCTAAATCAAAAACCATGGCGTTTCTAGGTAACCGTCCCATTAGAACAAAAATTGTGGTAGACAATCAAACTTTGGAACAAGTTTGTGATTTTAATTATCTGGGATATAACATCTCATACAACGTTGATGCCGATTGGGTTAATAAACTATCAAAGTTGAGATCCATCTGTGGGACAATTCATAGAAATTTACGAAATAAAACTAGGAAGGAAACCCGTATGAACTTTTATAAAACAGTAGCTTCCGACATTCCTTTACGCAAGTGAGACATGGACCCTCGGTAAAGGGGAAGAAAAGAAAATTCAGGCTGCCGAAATGCGATTTCTGAGAAGTGTCCAAGGATTCTCCCTTCTGGATAGGAGAAGAAACATAGACATTAGACAAGACTTAAAGATCCAGTCTTTAAATGAGACGATTAAGGAGTATATGAGGAGATGGTGTGGACATGTAGCCCGAATGCCAGATACCAGATTGCCAGTGGCAGCTCTCAAGTACAAGCCGAGTGGAAAGAGGGATGTTGGTAGACCGAGAAGGAGATGGGTTCCGGAACAGGCCAACTAGGG
Organism: Magicicada septendecula; assembly: GCA_034769895.1. Classification (NCBI taxonomy): domain Eukaryota; kingdom Metazoa; phylum Arthropoda; class Insecta; order Hemiptera; family Cicadidae; genus Magicicada; species Magicicada septendecula. The sequence continues at coordinate 74,603,823 of CM068373.1, read as the reverse complement.
CCTAATCCATGTAGTGAAGATGATGATGATGAGTAATAATGTATTAAAATTTTTAAACTTTGTAATTCTTGCTAATGATATTGATAATCTTCTTCTTATGTCTTCAATCCTAAGATTGGTTTGCAGCAGTCTTCCATTGTGATCAATCTTGTGCTTTCCTCTTGATTTTCTCATATGTTTTACAATTTACACCATTGCTTTATATACTGCAACCTTAGTCTTCCATTTAATCCTTTACCTTCTACTGTTCCTTCCGTCACCAATTTTAGTAGTCCTTTATGCCGCAGTCTATGTCCAATAAGTTCTACCCTTCTTCAAATTATGCTTTTCTGCAAACACTTCTCCTTGCCTATTCTGTTCAGCACCTCTTCATTTGTAATTCTGACAGACCATTTTAGTTTTAGCGTCTTGCGATAACATCATATCTCAAAGCTGTCAAGTTTCCTTTTTCCCTTCATTCCTATTGTCCACGACTCGCGACCACACATGACAGTGCTCTACATAAAATCATGACTATGCTCGTGGTGCAGCCTGTTCTCACAGAGGGAACTCTGATAACCGAGTGACTCCCGGTATAAGGAGTCCAATTCTACCAAGTACCAACGGTTTCTTCGGAAGGGAGATGAGCGGGGTCCTTACCCTTGGGGTTAGAAATGGCTCCAGAAGTCGGATGAACCAGTAGTTGGTCAAAGGCATAGAATGCAGAAGGCAACTGGAAACCACTGCATTAAAAGTCTTCGGATATCCTTAGTCATCATCATCATCATCATCTTAAAGTATTAAACCAAGGATGGTTTGTTCCGGTCTCAAATAGGCAAAGTTTAGAGCTGGTCACTCGAGCGCTTCCTAGGACGTCCCACACCCCTCCGTCACCTCGGCCTATAGTTCCATAGTTGTTTGGGGATGCGGCAGTCATCCATTCGGGAAAGATGTTCCCACCAATTCAGCCGATACTGGGCGATCCTGTCGAGTATACTCATAATATACTTAGTATCAGTAGTATTTATATTGATGGTATAGTATTCCAAAAGTAGCCAAAACTTTTTTTTTAAGATACACTATTTACTAAGTCTTACGGTTTCTGTATAATAATAGAGAGAATTTGTAAGAAAAGTGTCAACCAATAGGTAGAAACGTCATTGTTATTAGTGTAGTTTGGAAGTTAGTTCTAAGCAGTCTGTAAACTTAAAAACTGATATAACTTAAGGCCTGCCTGCGAGCTATAGACGTAAACAATTTCATAAATTGGTGTATTCAGAGTATTTAACATTAACATTTGCAGTGCCCAAAGTTTACGTTTATTAAATGGTTGTATGGGGGTCCAAACGGGGTGTGATGCGAACATATGCTTTCATAGAAGAGAAATGCACCAGCCTCTCCGCCCCAACTCCACTCTCACCTACACGCTGGTGGGCCCTGTTACGCCGAGCAATCCACTCCAAGGTTGTGGTAGCCAATCCCTTCGGCGGAGTAGATCGGTAAGCAAACGAGACATGGGGGGTTCTGTCAGGACAGCCTGGGGGTATCCTGGGTCCTGGCAGGGCAGGATGGTGCACATCGGCAACAGGGTATGAATCTAGTGTGGAGACGGAGGAGGCTATAGTAGCCCAACCGGTGCACACATGGGCTTAGTCAATTAGCCTACAGAGACCGGGCAGAGAGAGCTCGTCAGCTGGAGTGAAAATAGCTCTCTAGGGGAAGAGCACCCCGAAATCAAAGTTCATGGTCCTCCAGGTTGGGGGTTGGATCGGAGAATTCACATAGCCCATCTGTAAAACTTTTATGTGCAGAAACCTGTCAGTTTCTTTCGCCAGCCAGTTTTTACAAATATGACTGGCGGAGGCTGTTAAAGGAGACCTTGGCTCAGTAATGGGTTGTTGCGCCGCTGAAAGAAGAAAGAAGTGGTTGTATGACGATGAATAATTTTATTTCTTTTGCCTACGCTGTCACAAAGTCTAGTTGCCGTTGTGCAGGTTCTACTGCTGGTTGGTGCCCTTCAAGGCTAACGAAAAATACGTTTGAAACAAATTTATGGTTTCCCATACTAACTGTTATTGAATTCTGTTAACAGTCGCGCACCAAACTGTACACTTTTTTATGCTACAGGCTGTCAAACTACTCTTATATCGGAATTTTTCCTAATACAAGTTAGAGAAAACTACGGCTACAAATATACTATTAATTTATAGACTGTATTTAGATTCTAAGTAATTCAAAAAAACAAATAATTTTTTAACGAGAATTACTAGCAACACACACACACACACACACACACACACACACACACACACACACACACACACACACACACACACACACACACACACACAATATATATATATTTTTATATACATAAGTAGATTTACAAATAGTACATGATAATTATTAACTAATTATGAAAGGTAAATTTTGTGCTACTATCTTTATTCTAGAAATGACCTACCCTCCCCACCTCAACTCTACGCTCGCCTACATGTTAATGGGCACTATAATGTCGAGCAAACCGCTCCAATATTGTGGCTGCCAATCACTCCTGCAGAGCGAGATCAATTAGCAACCGAGAGACGGAGATTCTGTTAGGGGTCCCTGGGGTAACCTGAATGTCTTGGACTGACAGCAGGGTGTGTATCTAGTATGGACGCGGAGGAGTCTACAGTAGTTCAACGACTGCACACATGGTTAACTGCGCTTGGGAAGAGAGAGCTCTTCAGCTAAGGTGAAAGAGCAGCCTGAAATCAAAGTTCCTGGTCCTCCAGGATGGAGGTTGGCCTTAAAGTTGACACTCCCATCCTGTACAAAAAATATTGTTGCAAGAATTTTAACAAGAGAATCTGAACTGATTTTTGGTGGATCATATAGGCTGAAGAGAAATATTCTGGTGATTCAATTTTGATCTTGGAATATACGTACCCTATTATAAGTTGGAGAAACGCAGAGCCATGTAGAAGAGTTCAGCAGGTACAAATGTACCTAGTTGACTTACAAAAAAATTAAGTGAAAGGTAAAACAATTGTAAACAAATCTAAACATTCATTATATTATAGTTGAAACAATTACAGAGGAATGAGCCTCTTAAATACACGTTATAAATTATATTCACGAATGCTTAATCAGCGCTTTAAAGCTATCTCTGAGGCAGTTTTATTAAAGGAACAAAGTGGTTTTAGATTTGGACACCTTGCAGTGACAATATTTTCTCAGTAAAACAAATAAGTGAGAAAAGACGCGCCATGAATTTAGAGACACATGCAGCTTTCGTAGATTACGAGAAGGCCTTTGACAGGCTGGGTAAACGTAGGCTGTGGGATACTGGCTTTCCACTTTACCTCGTCCATGCTTTCAGAGCCTGTATGCAGGAACAACTATTCATTTAAATTTAGGTAAGGGAAGATTGTTACAAGAAGTGGCCATAAATCAAGATGTTAGACAAAGGTGTAGCCTCTCTCCAAGTTTATTTAATATTGTTACGACGTCACAGAATAATCTACGTGTTTATCGAATGTTCCAGAGGGATCCGGAATGTAATGCGTGTGGTGTAAGTGCTTCTCGACGCATTTGCTAGACGGTGCCAGAATTCACGCGGCCGCTCGGACTGTGTCAACGCCGCAATCTATTACGTCGCAGTTTAGAGGTAATACGTAGTATGTGGAATCGTCTAGATTTCCGGCGGGATATAAGTACAATTACTCAGGGACGCTCAGTTCAGTTATTGTCGGGCGATTACAACCGATATTACTGTGTGCGTTCAAGTGGTTATTAGTGAAGTGTTTAATAATCGGGCGGGATATTGTAATACAATTGTGTTTAATATTAGTGCACATTTTATTGCGTGTAACAATTTTTTATTTGATTTGTTGTAAGAGACTGTGTTGTTAATTACGAACTGTTTAACTGTGAAAATTAAAGCTGGTGATTAGTGACTTAATTGGTGTCTTGTATTTTTGTTTCCACTGTACCTACGACGATCAAGTAGACACCATGGTTAGAACCGAGGTAGATACTACGGGCAATCAGTGTTCTATATTCGAACCCCAGGTAGTCAGCACACCGGGCATACTAATTGCCAGAAATTTAGTAAAACCTGAAGAAACCGGAAATGTACCTATTAGAGTGGCGAATATTTTGGATCAAGCTCTCACTTCACAATACAATACGCTCCTAGGTAACTTGATTCCTGTGGCCTGGGTACCCGAAATGACGCAACGAAGATCCAGTGCTTCGTATAATTCCAAGTTACCAGAGGAACTGCAGGAATTATTGAACAGATCTTCTAACGACCTCTCAAGTGGTGAGGTAAAAGAACTCTGACGGTTTTTACATGAATTCAATGATTCTTTTGCAGTTCGGGGACAATCATTGGGAAGAACCTCTCTTGTATAACATCGCGTCAATACGTGGACACAATACCGATACGCCAACCTCCTCGAAGGCCTCCATTAGTTAAACAAGAGGAAATGTCTCGATTAGTACAGGACATGGTGACAGAGGGAATTATCGAGCCTTCGTCAAGTGCTTCGTCGAGTCTTCTTCTCCGGTAGTGCTGGTAGCGAAGAAGGATGGTGGATTACGTTTTTGCGTAGACTTTTCGGAGGTTGAATGACTTGACAAAGAAAGATTGCTATCCGTTATCTTGCGTTGACGATACACTCGACACGTTGTCCGGAGACAGTGGTTTTCCACATTGTACCTGAAGAGTGGATATTGGCAAGTGGGTCTTCATCAAGAAGACAAGGAAAATACCGCTTTCTCGACCCCAAGTGGCTTTATTCCAATTTAAATCATGGCATTTGGACTCTGTAATGCACCGGCAACATTTGAAAGATTGATGGACCTGGTACTCCGAGACCTGACGTGGAAAACTTGCCTTGTTTACTTAGACCATGTCATAGTTATCGGGAAGACTTTCGAAGACCATTTAGAAAACCTTAAGGAGGTTCTAACTAGAATTCACGGTGCACAACTGAAGCTGAGCCCGAAGAAGTGTTCACTATTCCAGAAGGAATTACAGTATCAGGGCCATCTGGTATCGGCATCGGGTGTTAGCATGGATCCTAATAAAGTAGACACCGTAAGAGACTGGCCAGTTCCGAAGAGTAAACACGAAGTTCGAAGTTTCCTGGGGTAATGATCATATTACAGACGTTTTGTGAGAGGCTTCGCTAGTATTGTTAAACTACTACATGAGCTAACGGAAATAAACGAAACTTCCAGTGGTCGAGAGAGTGTGATCAAGCATTTAGGACTTTGAAAATTGCAATATGCTCGCAGTCAATTCTTGCTTTCCCAGCTTCCGAAGAGAAGTACATCGTAGACACAGACGCAGGCCATACTGGACTAGGAGCGGTTTTGTTTCAGGTGCAAAACGGTGAAGGACGAGTAATAGCGTATTACAGCAAGACGCTTTCTAAACCAGAGAGAAATTATTGTGTTACAAGGAGAGAGTTCCTGGCAATCGTCCGAGCGTTGGAGCACTTCCATAAATACCTCTATGGAAGAGAGTTTTCACTACGTACCGACCATGTCGCGCTTGCATGGCTCTTGAGAGTTAAAAATCCGGAAGGGCAGTTGGCAAGGTGGCTCGAACGTCGCAAGAGTACGACTTCAAGGTGCAACATCGGCGAAGGCGCCTGCATGGTAATGCGGATGGCTTATCACAAAGACCGTGCCCGGAAGACTGCCGACATTGCCGCAGAAAGGAAGAACAAAACGCCAGCGATCACGTTCAAGCCATCACTGTAGATTTTCTGGCAGACGACTGGACGACACAAGATTGTGAAGACATTGGACCGATCTGGACAGCAAAAGAGGAAGGTCGCCGCCCGGAATGGCAAGATGTCTGCCATGGTTCGGAAGTGCTGAAGGGCTACTGGGTACAATGGGAATCCCTTACCTTAGAGAAGGACGTCTAAAAAGGGCTTGGGAAAGTGCAGATGGACGAGACGTGGTCATGCAGTTGATAGTTCCCCGAAATAAAGTGCAGTCTGTTTTGAAGGAGATGCATGATGGACATCTTGGTGTTAACAAAACCCTGGACAAAATATGGAAGCGATTCTATTGGCTTCATCTTCGCCACGACGTAGAGGAATGGATTCGGACATGTGAAATACGTGCTGCAAGGAAAGGCCCACAGACCAGAAGCAGGGTAAAAATGAGACAGTATAACGTTGGATTGCGTTTCGATAGAATTGCCACAGACATTGCTAGACCATTCCCAGTTACTGACGATGGAACCGGTACATCATGGTTGTAAGTGACTACTTTACTAAGTGGGTGGAAGCCTACGGAATTCCAAATTCCAAATCAGGTTACCACTGTGGCAAAGCAGTTAGTTCACAACTTCTGTTGCCGTTATGGAGCCCCTATGGAAATCCATACGGATCAAGGGAGAAATTTCGAATCAGGAGTGTTCAAAGAATTATGCGGTCTACTCGGAATTCGAAAGACCAGGACAACGCCTCTGCATCCTCAGTCGGACGGGATGATTGAGAGATTCAATAGGACACTTGAGCAGCATCTTTCGAAGGTTGTTGACGAGAACCAAACAGACTGGGACCAACGTATACCACTATTCCTCATGGTGTATAGATCATCAGTACACGATAAAACAGGCACGACTCCAGCAAAATTCGTGTTTGGGAGGGAGATTCGTCTTCCTGGAGACTTGATGTTCGGATCACCCGAGACTCAATCCCTAGAGCCACAGAACTATTCCTCGCAACTACAAAACCAACTGCGAGAAATGAATCGATTGATAAGAGGACGGTTGAAGATTGCCAGTGATTAAATGAAAACTTGGTATGACATTCGCAGCAATAGTGTGGGTTTGCAAGAAGGAGATCAGGTCTGGTTGTTCAACCCAAAGCGCCGTCGTGTTCACTCACCTAAGTTGCAAACTAACTTGGAAGGACCGTATACTATGAAAAAAAGAATCAGTGATGTTGTTTATCGGATTCAACAGGAAGGACAGCGAAATTTCAAGGTCGTTCACCTAGATCGCCTAGCTAACTATTACTTCAGAGACTGTTTGCCAGTTTGGGACGAATAGGCTTAAGGAGGGGACAGTGTTACGACATGACAGAAAAATCTACGTGTTTAGATTTTTTTTCGAATGTTCCAGAGGGTTCCGGAATGTAATGCGTGTGGTATACTGGTATACGTGCTTCTCGACGCATTTGCTAGACGGTGCCAGAATTCACGCGGCCGCTCGCACTGTGTCAAGGCCGCAATCAATTACGTCGTAGTTTAGAGGTAATACATAGTATGTGGAATCGTCTAGATTTCCGGCGGTATATAAATACAATTACTCAGGGACGCTCAGTTCAGTTATTGTCGGGCGATTACAAGCGATATTACTGTGTTGTTCAAGTGGTTATTAGTGAAGTGTTTAATAATCGGGCGGGATAATTGTAATACAATTGTGTTTAATATTAGCTGACATTTTATCTCGTGTGAACAATTTTTTATTTGATTTGTTGTAAGAGACTGTGTTGTTAATTACGAACTCTTTATCTGTGAACATTAAGGCTGGTGGTTAGTGACTTAATTGGTGTCTTGTATTTTTGTTTCCACTGTACCTACGACGAACAAGTAGAACGTCGTAACGATATGCATATTGACCAAATATTGCGAGAATGGATGAACGTCTGTTTTGTAGGTTTACGATTCTCGGATAAGGGATCACTTAGCATAATTATACGGAATAGTGAAAATGAGTTACAAAGGTCTGAAGTTATACCTTCCATACAATCTGACAGAAATACATCCTTAAGATCTCAAATATTAGGACAACAACAGTCGCCTTCCTAGGAAAGAACCCTGTAAGAACAAAAATTGTAAGTGATAATAGTGTTTTGGGGCAGGTGTCACATTTTAATTATTTGGGATGTGATATCTCATATAGAAAGGACAACCATATCGAGAGAAAGTTAAAAAAATTATTTATACTTGTGGAACTATTGAAGAATAAAACCCCGAGGGAGACACAGCTAAAGTTCTATAAGGTCGTGATTGTACTGACTTTAATGTGTGGATGTGAAACACGGACTCTCCTGCAAAAAGATAATACAAAAATACAGGCCTCGGAAATGAAATTTTTAAGAGGAGTTAAGGGAAGCAGTTTGAGAGACCATCTACAAAACGACAACATAAGAAAAGCCCTTCTGAAGGTATTGCCGGTTCTAGATAGAATAAAGGAATGCAGCCAGAATTGGAAGTCCCATGTGCAACGCATGGTCGACACGCGTATTCCTCAACAAGCGTTTGGATATAGGCCAGTGGGAACGAGGGTTGTGGGAGATCCCGGAAAACATGGTCAGAGACTCTGTGAAGTCGGAACGGGCTACAGCCCAAGCCATGGAGTGGAGAAAAAGAAGACGACGGTTATAGCAGTAATAATGGATAATTTTCACTATAATATGTAACGGAAATTAGCCGAAGAAATGTTAATAACAATGACTTTACTAACGCGTACACATTCACTCATGCTGAAGTTTACACCTGGTAAGGAACTGAAATTAACATTATAACTAACAAGATGCCTGCTAATTAAATCATGTATACAAAAAGGCCAGTCGATGCTATTACGGATACAAAACGTTAATGACATCTAAACTGCCGTATCGAAACGTGAAGTTTACCTTACACAGTACCCTAATAAGTCCAATATGAACTAATGGCATAAGGCATGGACCATTAGATAAAAAAAGATAATTAATTTAAAAAAATAACTTAATTTGTTGCAGAGAAGAGGATACCCTATTAATTTAATAAAGATAATCAAAAGTTTATATAATGGAACGCAGATACAGATAAAAACTAACAGATTGTCAGGGGTCGTTGGAATAACCTAAGGCGTTCGGCAGGGTTGCAGTCATTCTCCTGTTTTATTTAATATCTATATAGATGATGCCTTACGGAAATGGAAATTGATCGTTCCCAAAGGATTATGTTTGGGGAAAGGATTTTATTTAAATATTTAATGTATGCAGACAATCTTGTGATCATCAAAGTGAATGAAAATGACCTCCAAAAATTGTTGTTTTGTATTACTGACATTTTAGCAGGTTACACTCAATCCATTTCCTTATCTAAAACAAAAGTTATGGCTTTTTCTGGGGGAATCCATATTAGAACAAAGATTGTCATACAGGACTCGCCAACAGAACAGGCGACAGATTTGAAGTAGGCCTATGTGTAGCATCACATGCTAAGGTGATAAGGAGGTTGAAAGCAAAATTAGACTCTTCCAGTCGCTTTGTGGCTTTATCATTAAACATTTAAAGAAGAAAACAAGGAAAGAGACCCAATTGAAATATTATAATGTAATGGCCATACCTCAACTAGGTAGTGAGACTTGGACTAGAAAATCCAAAGATATATCTAGGATACAAGGAGCGGAATTGAGGTCTTGAGGGCTGTAAGGAGACCAGGAGAGATTTTATCAGAAATGATCATATTAGAGTAGAGCTAGGCATAGCTGAAAGCTTAAATGAGAAAATCTCCCGGTACAAAATGGGGTGGCGGTTACACGTAGAGAGAATGGATCCAACTAGATTTGCAAGAAGAGCCATTGACTATCAATTAAGGCGGAAGAGAAGTGGGAGGACCCCATAAGGGATGACTTCCATTGAGGCTGGAACAGGCTACTACCCTAAGCCGTGATGGAAGGTGACGACGATTTAATTCAAATATTTGAACGAAAGGTGTTAAGAAAGTTATGTGGACCAACAGGAAATGTTGATGACACGTGGAGGATCCGGTCGAATCATGAACTCGACCAAATTGTAGGAGAAGCTGACGTAGCGAGATGTATCGAATCGGTTGTATTGGACATGTTGCGCTAATGGATGAGAGTAGAATTGTAGAAACTACTTTTGAATGGAACCTTTTGCAGAAAAGTATGAAGAGTAGACCAAGAAAGAGACAGAGGGCGACGTGGAGGAAGATCTGTTGAAAATTAGAATACAAAACTGGAGAGGAATGGCTAAGGAAATGGCAGAATGGAGGAGGATAGTTGAGTATGCAAAAACACACGGCGCTGTGACTGTCAACTAAAGAAGAATATTAGTGTCTTTATTCTGTACTCAGATTTAACATTGTAACATCTAATAAATCAGTTTTAGCAATGGCAAAAATTTAAGTGGTTGCTTACTGTTCTTGCTTCTACAATAGGATGAGACAATGAGCGAGATAGAGAAATACATTGAGCTTATGGGTTTTACATTCGCTACTATTACGCGACTTGAAAACCTCGACCGAAAAACAGTATTTTTATTTTCTTTATATTTTGGTATATTTTCAACAAATTTAGCCTAAAAACCAAGTCAGTAAAAATAAAAAAAAACCTAATAAAACATCGCACACTCGATTTAGTACACGTATTAAAACATACACTGTCCTTACGCTAGATGCTCTTGCTCTTTAACAATAATTTCGTTTGTACATGTAGTCCAGACAACGTGCATGATGTACATGCTACTTAAATTTAATAATATCCTTGTCATAACAAAACAAAAACAAAACTTCATATCGTTTTAATTTTTCAGTACTGTTATAGAAGTCGTTAGAAATACGCTTGTAATTTTGTACTTAAAACAGTAAATTTCTCCGTCCTATCTCCTGTCTCGCCCATTGTCTCATCCGACTGTGGAACCAAAATTAAGAAGTTATTTTGGCACACAAGTAGCTGCAGGGTAGTCGTTCATTGTATTTGCTCTTAATTTGACTGTTGCTGGAAAACGTCTTACAAGAATAGGGCTTTCACGTAATAGTAAATATAGCTATAGACGCAGCCCACTTACTAACCGCTATCCACACACACGCGCGCGCGCGCGCGACACTCCTTCCTTACATATATAAATTGAGGAAGGCCAGTGATAAAAGAGTACATGGTAGTTAGCCTATTAGCATAAGAGGTAAAGTTTCTTACAAGTAAATATAATATACGATTAATTCCATATGCAGCTCACAAATATATACCTGTGTAAGTAAACAACCGTTCTCTTCATTTTCCGCTTCATTTTCTCTTCATTTTGTATACGCAGACAGACTTTTCCTCTAAGGCCTTGATTTGTATTCACTTTCGAATTCTACTCGCACTTTTTCCTTAACAACATCAACAGCGAGAAAACCAGCTGCGAACCCGGCAATTGAATACAACAACTTCGAGCTCCTCCGACATCGTAATGTCCCCATTATCTTGGTAGGACGACAGTTGTAAGCGATCACCCATACTTCACAGATTGGCCCGTAAGGCACTATTGGGCACTGACGACAGTTATGGGACGAAAGCGTTATTATTATTATTATTATTTTGGTTCTAATTTCATATTTCCGTGCTTTCTATTTTGTTAATTATTTTATTTTCTGTTGAAAAAATTTTAAGTCCAACATGTGACAGAAAGAATAAGTGTAAAATAAAAAATAAAATAAAATTCAAGAAATAAAAAGAAAATAAGGAAATAAATTACGAAAAATTGGGTAAATGACGGAAATAACAAAACAAGAAAATCATAAAGATAAAAAGAAAGTAAATCAATGAAAGGGAATAACAAATATATTTACAGGAAACAAGGAAGATAAAAATTAGATAAATATAACAAGAGAATAAATATGTGAAAAAATAAAATTGTACAAATTAAACGCTAAAATATTAAAATAACGTAACAAATTTAAATTTCAATAAGAAAATTTTAGAGAAGTGAAAAATAAAAAGTAAAAAGAAAATAAGAGAAATAGAAATGTAAATTTTAGTAAATAATGTGAATAAAGAGTAAGTAAAAGAAAAAGTATTTGCTAGTAAGAATGTAATAAAGATAAAAAAAAATTAAGAGTAGTAAGGAATATAAAAAATTGTACTGAAATTGAATAAAAAAGTAATTACTGACAAAATTGAAAAAACGGAAGTAAGTAAACAAAAGGAAAATAAGAATAACGTAAGTATACTATATGCCAAAATTGCCATCAGTGCCTGTTAATGCCCTCCAGTCCACGCTGTAAATACGAGTGACCACTCACAACTGTTGCTCCTTCCAAAATGGTGGAAATATTATGATATCGGGCGAGTCTGAAGCTGCTGCACTCAACGGTCGTGCTAGTAACTGATTAACTCGCAGCAAACGTCATCTTCGTACTGGTCTACACTTTCTGACTGTTTCATGTTTCTTAATCAGCTACATTCGTTCGTTTTCTTATTATATGTTTCCTTTTTCTTTCTTCATCTAGTTTCAGGTAGGTACCGAAAAAGTAAACATTTGTTATAACTTTTTAGTAAACCAATTTTAATTTCAATTGTTCGTCTTAACTCTCTGATATTTCAAAAATATTATTTAAAAATACAGGGCCAGAAAATGAAATGTTTAAGAGCAGTTAATGGATGTAGTTTGAGGGAGAGAAATTTCACATTGCTTGTCACACCATAAATTTTGATTTCAAATAAATACAGTTTCATATGTGTTGCCAAGATACAAATATATTTTCAATCACTCGTTTTGTTAATTTATTATTGTTGTAAACAAACCGCATATTGATGTACAAATATTTTAGTTCGTACAGCTGACGTAATAGTATGATTTTTATGTAAAAAAATAATTTACTCTACGCACAATTAATTGAGAACAACAAAAGTTTGTGGTAGGTTAAAGCCATCAATGTGGAATATCTATAATTCTACAATTCATCTTCTTCTTAATTGGCGCTACAGCTCTTGGAGAGCCTTGGCCTCCTGGAAAATCAGCCTCCAGTCGTCTCGATCGTCTGACCTCAGTCTCCATCTTATTACACCGGGCCTGCACAGGTCGTCCTCAAAATCGTTTTCTGGGCCGATCCCCCCTTCTTCTTCCACTAGGTCTCACTGTACAACTGTTCTTCAATGTGGACGTCTCTAACATTTCCTGGACATGCCCTGCCCACCGGATTCTACTGTCAGTGACGATATCTGGTTCTCCGTAGAATTGCTGGATTTCTGCATTCGTTCTTATTCTTCCATGCTCCTTGGACGTTCACTGCACCATATATCCTCCTAAGGACTTTCTTTTCCCACCTGCGTAATCACTGTTCCTCTGTCACTGTCAAGTTTCGGACCCGTACATAACCACTGGCTTAAGAACTGTTTTATAGAGACGAATCTTGGTTGCACTGCTTATTTATTTTCACTTAAATATTCCTTGCAAAGACAAGTAACATCTGTTTCCAGCAGACATCGTTTCTTTTATTTCTTCGGCCATAATGTTGTCCTCAGTAACTAGTTAGCCCAGGTATTTAAATTTTTCACTAAAGTAAACTTTTGAAATTTGTGTCTTCCAATTACCATGGGCGCTCTTCTCTCTTGTAGTTTGCTGCCTGTTAACAAGGGTTGGTCTTTTCAGTGTGTAAGTGTATACTTGTATACGTAAATTTGTTGCGACCTCTTCTAGACTCAAGAAACTCTCTTTTAGGTCTTGTTGGCTGCTTGAGATAAGTACTATGTCAAATTTTTTATTTGCCATATGTAATAATATTTTCTTGCTATTTAATGATAAACTCTTTGATGACTTTACTTTAATGAAACAGTATACTAAATTTATTAAATGTTTGTAAAGTACTGTATTTTCAAACGTTTGGATAAAACAGACAACATGCACATTTGTTAGGCTTGTACGTTAGCAAACTACATTTACTATACAGACGTACAGGAGTAATTATTCAGGACTCTCAAATATTAATAATGCTATTACTAATACCAAACTGTATTGTATGTATGTGACACTTTGAGACAATAAGGTAAACATAATAATAATTTTGGTCCTACAAGTATACACATCAGTGAGGTATCTCAGGCAAAATTATTAATTTTTGCAGAAAGTTAAATTAATAATAAAAAATCATACTGTCTTTAAAATTAAGTTTCTTTCACATTTTCCGGTCTTTACTATTTTTTATTGTGTTTTAAAATAGTTTTTTATGATACTTAGAAAAAGAGATGCAATTGAAATATTATAATGTAATGGCCGTACCTCAACCACTGTATAGTAGTGAGATTTGGATTAGAAAGGCCAAAGACATTTATCTGGAATACAAGGAGCGGAAAGAAGGTTCTTAACCACTGCAAAGGATTGTACCAGGAGATATCGTATCAGATATGATCATATTAGAATGGAGCTAGACATAGCTGAAAGCTTAAATTAGAAAATCTCGTGGTACAAAACGGAGAAAATGGATCTAACTAGATTTTCAAAAAGAGCCCTTGACTATTGTCCAAGGGGAAAGAGAAGTGTGGGAAGACCCCGTAAGCGATGGTTGGATGATTTCCATTGAGAGTGAAACAGGCTACTTATAAGAGTTTAGCTTTATAAGAGTTTCAGCCATAAAGGTTAACGTATAACGTTACGTTCACTACGAAATTAGATTGACTGTGAGGTTCCATCCCTCCTTCACAGTTCACTTAGAGATTGACAATAGAAGGGAGGTAGTTGCAAGTTGCATACGCTGCAGCTCGTGTTATTGACTGTGAGGTTCCATCCCTCATTCACAGTTCACTTAGAGACTGACAATAGAAGGGAGATAGCTGCAAGTTGCATACGCTGCAGCTCGTGTTATTGACTGTGAGGTTCCATCCCTCATTCACAGTTCACTTAGAGATTGACAATAGAAGGGAGGTAGTTGCAAGTTGCATACGCTGCAGCTCGTGTTATTGACTGTGAGGTTCCATCCCTCCTTCACAGTTCACTTAGAGACTGACAATAGAAGGGAGGTAGTTGCAAGTTGCATACGCTGCAGCTCGTGTTATTGACTGTGAGGTTCCATCCCTCCTTCACAGTTCACTTAGAGATTGACAATAGAAGTGAGGTAGTCGTGAGATGCCTGTGCTGCAGCTTCATTGTTATTTAATCGGCTAAAAAATATTTGGCTCGATGATACGATGATAACAAACTAATGTGTAACACAAATAAACAAGCCTCTTGAAGGTTTTGCGACGGGCGCTACCATTAACATGTCGACTTTTCCTCAGTAAATAGTAGTTTGGAAGTAAATAAAAGCTTCGTATACTAAGACTTAAACACAATACAGGACACAACGTATACAAGACTTTAACTCGAACGCATTGAAATGTATGAATAGTAAGTAAGTACATAAATATAACTATTATTATTTCAAAACTGGTGGTTCTGCAACTCTCCAGTATTGTAACTGTAAAGCCGCCATACTACAAATGCAATTCCAGACTTATAGTTAGACCACTAACTATGTAGTATAGACCACTTATAGTTATCACAACACTAGCTTAGAGTATACCGGATTACAAACAAACAAATATACTTCTGCAGTGAGTAACGGGTGGATAGAACATTAAGATAAATAAGGACAAAGAAGATATTAAGGAACAGACTGTTGCCGTCGTACGAACAAGTGAACAGTCAGCCAAACAATCTTTCCTGGGATATGAGGTGAAATTCAGACTTTATGATCTCGTTAGGTTTATAAGGAATAAACACGGCTTCTTTCGAGTGCTAGCGCTAGTGGTTTTCGATTTATATCTCAGGGGCTGGTCGTATAAAGGACTGACGGATGCTTTTGTGCGAGTCTTTCGACTCAGTTCGTTGAAACGCCGGGATGAAGCCTTATGACTTATTGATCAACTTCGACGTACTACGTTTCCAACAGTTCAAACTCATTCATGGAAAACAGATGTAAAAATATTAATGAACATGCTACTTAACAGCTGTAATATAGTATGAATATTGCTACGACGGTCTGCTGATCGTCGTATGGTACTGTGGAAAACAAAATACAAGACATCAATTAAGTCACTAATATTAATTATGTAATTAATAAGATAGTCTCTTACAACAAATCAAATAAAAATTGTTCACACGCAAAAAAATGTCCACTAATAGAGTAGCGCACAATTATAAAACACAATACTTCGAACCGCACTGTGTAAATCGCCACTTAAACGCACTGTGTAATCGCCCGACAATAACTGACTTGACCGCCGCCGAATGGTTGTATTTATACCCCGCTGTTCTCCAGAATAATCTGTCACTTTGGATGACTTGTTAAACAAACAGGCGCTCTCGAGAATCCACTAGAAACAGTGTCCTTGAACACACTGCGCTGACCGGTATAGACTCGATAATTGACGCGTAATTGTCTTTCACCGCAAAGTAGCAGCGATATTAAAACTCACACACACATACACAAACACTCTCTCACACACACACTACAGCTGGAATATTCCAGAAAATTTTAGAAGGTTCCATATTACGTAACACTTTTTCCTCATTACGTAACACTATCAAAAGTTCAGTCAGAATAATTAGAATAATTGTTATGATTTTGAGGGGTAACATTTGATTTGTTTGTTTTACTGTTTTGTGAGTACGGATGAGAGTGAGTGTTCGCGTAAGTCAGTATGATTGACAGAAGCTGCAACTAAGATGCTGGTTTTATTGTTTATAACCACGAAAATAAAATTTTATGAATGTTAAGAAAAGTTGTTTTTGTTTAACACCCAAACTGAATCATGTCGCTTCACAACGCTTTATGACTGTTTATGACTGTTCAGTTCTGTCGCTTACAAAGAAGCCAAACTACACTGTTAGTAACGTTTTGCATTTAACAAGAGCGCAGTGTTGTAAATTACAGTCAACTGAGAAGTGGTTGTTAATCTGTTTTGTCGTGTTTTTATTGCTGTGTTATTTAGATAGCTGTCCTAGTTGGTTTTATTTCAGCCGAAAATTTTCACTGTGGACCTTTAAACAGTGAATCATAAAGTGTTTGAATATGGGGATGAGCGATGTGGCGGTAACCCGTTGCGTATTTGCGTGTTCTGTTATTTGCAGACGCTGTGGCAGAAAACAAAGACAATATAGCAGTAGTGTGGCGTCCATGTAACCGCTATTGTCGGCAGCAACAGTACTGGAAATAAAGGAAAATAATATTAATTACATCACAGAATGTAACTGAAGTATTATTCATACTTTTGTTATTGAATAATTTGAAATCCGAGCAATATTAGTAAGGAAACTTCATAAGAAAAACGTAGCATTGCTTTCGAACTGCTGGGCACTTGCACAGTCTTGTGTTGCCGGGTCAGACATCGGCAATGTTTTAATGCGTACGGTCATTAACCTCGTAGTAGTTGTCACTGAACAAACTGTGGAGGGGGGACACACTCGTCCGGCCAATGTGTTGTCGCTGTATAACCAGCAAAATGCTCACTTAACAGCTATATTCGTTTTCGGAACCGACTTGCAGCAGATACTACGTACCTATTTGTATTTTGTTCGTTTAGTCTTGTTTTTATTATTTTTAATTCGATTATTTGTGTTCTGATTTATTCTGTGTAAGTATAATAAGAGTCAGAACCCGTCGAGTCAGGACTCTCTCTTTCTCCCAGGGAATTATAGAAAATGCTCTAAAAAGAACACGTGGTACAAGAAAAAATTCGAATTAATTTTTTCTTTTAAGTTTTAGGCCTATCACAACAGGCAACAGGTGTTATGTACCCTCGCCACGCCACTGCTATAGTAAACATTACGAAAAATGATAGGAACCGACAATCACTGAGACAACGATGGAACATATGGTCGGTGGAGGTAGTGCCGAGTTCAGAAATTTAGGTTAACGAGGGTCTATAACGAACAACAAGAGCTATAAACATATTGGGGCCGTGGTTATTTGAAAGACAAAAATTTTAAAGAATAACTCATAGGGGAAAGCAGTCAAATAACTGAATATAGTATAACTTGGAGTTGAAGTACGAAAAAACGTGAAGATCTGTATATACAAAACAATAATTGAAAGATTAAAATTAACTCCCTGGCTGTGGTTCAAAGTTTCTGACAAAACCATACGTTTCGTCAGTACCGCTGATTGCCATCTTCAGTGAAAACGAGTCGACGCTGACGTGGGATGTAATACGTTAGGACCACAGTCCTACATCCCATGTTAGCGTTGACTTAAATCACACGTAGTTAATTTTAATCAAAATGACACCGGCAGTGTAAGCCTTCGTACAACTTTAATAATTAAAGGAATCAGTTCATGTGGCAGAATCGTGGCAGTAAAGGAAGGATACAGCAATGATACGCTGGGATCTCTTGAAGTAATCTGAAAGCGTGCACGCTGACGCTTTTCGAGGATAGGCGACGAGAAACTGCGCCAGTTTGTGTGTGTGTATGTGTGTGTGTGTGTGTGTGTGAATACTGTGATTTGCTACATTCTGATTGGTAAGATAGGAATTTTATAAATAGTGTCATTTATTTAGCAGAAATTCATCAATAAAGTTTCTAGAATAGGTCTACGACCCGCATTCGGCTCAGTGGAATTTATTTACTTTTTCCAAGTTACAAAACTTGGATTGGATACTGAATACACTTTCAAAACATTTTATAAAATTGTTTTCATTTTTGTAGAAATGTGATACTAATTGAGATACATCAAAAATTTTCCAAAACTTTAGTAATTTTATAGTTCAAAATTCATTATCCTTATAATGATAATATATATTCCGCATTGGAGAATGAAAGAACATCTGAAAAGAAAGATAGAAACCACAGAAGTGGACGCCTTAAGAAGAATACGAAGTACATCAAAATTAGAACGAGTTAGAAACGAAACAATTAAGCAACAAATGAATATAAAAGAAACTGTTTTAGAACACATCGAGAAAAAACAATTAATTTGGTATGGACACGTGGACAGAATGGGGGATGAGAGGTTGCCAAAGAGAGTGATGAAATGGATACCATATGAAAACAGGAAAAGGGGAAGGCCAAAATTAACGTGGATACAGGGTGTAAGGAGATCAATGAGTGTACGAGGTCCAACCGAAGGAAAGTGCAACGACAGGAGATATTGGCAATTAGGTATCGGACAACGTCGCAGGACGTTTTAACCCGACTTTATATATATAATTTTTTTAAATACCCGCATGAGAATGTATATATATTATACGTGGGCATACAATGTGTAGAAATTGTGTATCATGGCAACTCAGTGCAGTCAACAGTTTTATGCTCTGTGTAATGCTTAAGATAAAACTTAATACAAAAGCGTTTTAATTTTTAAAAAAGGGTTTAAACCGATAGTGTCCTAGCTTAAAAGCTACACCCTACACGTTTTACGCTTCTCAAACTGGTCTCATAAATTACGGGCTAGACAAAAGAATTTAAATAAACGACCCCAAGTTGGAAGTTGCATTCACTTCGTGTGTTGAAAAACTGAAACTGTTTTCTCGCTCCGGTTAACTGTAAAATAAACCTTTGTCTACAAAATACATGAGAGTGTTTTATCAACATATTCTGCGCATATGACTGCAGTCACACGAAAATATGTTTTGCGTTAGCTCAAGACTCTTGCTGTTAAAAAGTTTCAAACGTTCTATTAGTTGTGAATTGACATCGTAACAATTGTGGCTCGATATAGTTGAGAAAAGTTCTGTGTGACGTGCAGTTTGTGTTTAACGAAATACTCAATGTTACACAGACACGAGCGCGCTCGCGCGTTCATGTGTATATATTTCTGAATACGGGAAATAAGTACATAGGCCTAAGTCAAAATATGTATTTATCTGAATGAAGTATTCATCTTATAAATAGAATGCTATATGATAAACTTGGGTAAACTCCTGATAAAGTATATAAAGTGCCAATTGTAAAAACCAGAAACTTTTAATTCATTTTTCTGCTTTAATATTTGGAAAACTGTTTTCTAAGGACTTTATCGTACTAACAATTTTTCGGATAAAACAACATATTATATTTATTTTAATTAAATTTATAAACTATGTTCTTGCCTGGTAATCTCGTGACAACACTTCACTATACTCGTGATATCACGACATTACCTGGATTGAGGCAATCTCGTGATACGTCAGGCATACTAGTGACATCACGACTTTGCCTAATAGTGTTTGGATTTCTTTTGATATTATTTTTATTTTTTGTTTGCTTTAGGATTTATTTTATTATACAAATATAAAAACAAAAATAATTTTACAAAGGAAGGTAAAAATAAAAATAAAGAGGGAGAGGAAAGATGGAAACATAAAGAATGTTGGTAAAATTTTAAAATTTATGAGCCTATTTTTCTCATCGCTGGATCAGAAATTCCTTTGACTTATTATTTCAGTTTATTTAAAAACTACAATCATACAGTAAAAAGAACAAAAATTTTAAAAAACTCCATTAATATTAAAATCGTATGGAGAAATCCAATCCAGGAAATAAAATTTTAGTAGAAAACTGTTTAGAAGATTTATATTTAATGGAAGTCGTTTTCAGAAGTAAATGTTAAAAATTAAATAAATGTTTACATTACTAATAAGCAGGTTTGCTTGAAAACAATACAAAACATTTATGAAACTATGATCCGGAGATCCTATATTATAAGATGCTACAACGTATACGCCGTCCATACCCTATCAAAATATGTAGCATCGTATTCACTATGTATTAACCAACAATTTAAGACTAAATTTGATGCTTAATATAGTAAATTACAATGATGGTACAATAAAAATGCACGTCCTATTAACAAATACAGATTTTTTATTTAAGAAAGTTGTGTTAGCGGTTATAATCACAAACAGAATTATCACTGTTGCACACCACTATAGAGAAATTATTGCGATTAGTGCTTTCAAGCTTCTCAGTTCATCGTCTTAAATATAATATCATTCTTTTTGATTTTGTTTTTTAGTTTAGTTATATCTGATTTTTGTTCAATTTTTGTGTTATACACATTTTTTTTAAATATTTTATCTACTATGTTACCTACTTTCCACCTTATTCTTTTTTTATCATTTTCATTTTCTAGTTTTTGTACTATGCTTTCGCATTCAATAATGTTTTTCTTGATTTAATTCTGGTGGCGGCGCCTATTTTAAACCTTTTGCTAACATTTATTTTTCTTCTGTATTGAAAGTTAGCTCTGTAAGGTTTATTACTCTTTTTTCATAGTTATTTTTAGAGAGGTGTTCATTTTTATTTCGTTCTTTCTTATTAATTTATTAAACTTACCTACCATCTTTTTCTTTTTCTTTTCCAATTTCTTTTCTACGTACCCCAATCCAAAATTATATAATATCTCTTCTAACTCTATGTACGAGTATATTCTTAACAACTCTATACATCTGTCATATAATTCCATATCATACTTATTAATTAAGCCGTAAAGCGACCTTATTTCTAGTTTTATCCACAACTACTCGCTTTGTTCTTTTACTATTTTAGCTACCGCGTTCTTATGTTTAATTTTAACTTGCGCGTATTTCGGAATGACATTATTAGCCAGACATTGTTTGTTGAACCATATTTTACTTAAGACCCTATTCAATTTGACTTTTAATTTGAGATATTTAAAGACTTTACTTACCGTATTGTTGTCGTTTATTACCTCATTGTTGTCGTCTATTACCTGCCGTCGACTGCGCATCTTATCAGAAGTTTAATTAAGGAAGTTGTGTTAGTGGATATAATCACAAACAGAATTATCACTGTTACACACCACTATAGAAAAATTATATTCCGATTAGCGCTTTCAAGCTTCTCAGCTCATTGTTCATTTTCACTTCAAAACGTTAGAAAACAACAAACACGTGTCGCACTGGCGCCGACAATATCTCAAACTGCACATTAGAATGCGCTGCGCTGAACTGAAGAAACTAGGCATTTGTGGGAGCATTGGTTAACCCGTGACAAGCTTCACAAAAAGTTTCACGAGATTACCTCTATCACGAGTATACCCGAGTTCACCTTACATGTACTGGAAAAAACACTTGAGTCAAGGATGCAAATTAAAAGTTTTATTCAAGATGGTGCAAAATGACATTATATTACAGAATAACAAAATATTTGTCCGGGATAAACACACAGGTAGGATATAGAATGAATAATTTCTAATTCACTTTGTTAGTGGTAGTGAAAAAACACGTAAGTCACTTTACATTGACTTGTGTGGTTTTCTCCAGTTGCTGATGTTATATTATTATCAGACTTGGAAAATGTATTATTCTGTGTAATATTTACAGACACCTATAATAATTTAATTTTTTATGAAAATAATATTCTAAAATAAAATAATAATAATAACAATAGTAATAGTAATAGTAGTAGTAGTAGTAGTAGTAGTAGTAGTAGTAGTAGTAGTAGTAGTAGTAGTAGTAGTAGTAGTAGTAGCAGCAGCAGCAGCAGCAGTAGTAGCAGTAGCAGTAGTAGTAGTAGTAGTAGTCGTAGTAGTAGTAGTAGTAGTAGTAGTAGTAGTAGTAGTAGTAGTAGTAGTAGTAGGAGTAGTAGTAGTAATAGTATTATGAAATGTACTTCGAATATTAAAAACTTCTACAAGTAAAATTATTGTATTTTTTCCTGACGCACGTTTCACTGATTACATCAACATCATCAGAGGATTAACAAAAATATTAATTAAGGTTATCTTTCAATAAGGGTTGAAATCAACCTGTTGAAAAACACACACAACCAACACTAATAACACTATTGTGTTATAAACTATAACTTTAGACCGCACTACAAAAACGTCACTAACAACGAACTGTAAGAAAAACTATGTAAATTTTAGCAGAAAGTTAACAGCTCACACGACCTTACCCAACTGACCCGCTTCGGCCTGAGACGCAGCGTTGCCAAATCTCTATCTTGTGGCCTTGTACTACGTACGCCATGGCTAAACTGATGCTGTCCACTTAATCATAATGGCCGTTCGGTCCTCCATACGTGTCAGATGTGTTGATTATACAATTATCAAATTATAAAAAAAATTTATAGAAGTGCTCACCAGGTCGCGACGTGGCGTGAAGTGCTTTGTGATGCTTGATCATAATTTTTGATTTTTTGACGACTTCTCCGGAAGGATTGGTGTTTTTATAACCTGATGATGAGGATTTGTCCTCGAAACGGGTTGTTATTGGAAGTTTTAAGAAGTCACAAGACGGTGAGTAACCAAGTGTTTACATATTACAATGAAATACTTATACACGTGACTTGAAGACAATAATATAATAAGAAAAAAATTATTCATTTATAATCCTATAGTGATACTGATATGATCAGTGAAACGTGCGTCAGGAGAAAATACAATGATAATTTTACTTTGAGAAGTAGTTAATATTTGAAGAACAATGCATACTATAGACAGCTGAAAAAATATTGAAGAGTTACTTATAAAATAATAATAATAGGAATATAATAATAATAATTATTATTATTTGTATTTAAGTCACAAACCATGTTTAATTTTGCTGAATTGGTAGCCCTGTTTTATTTAGTAAAACAAAGTTTATCTGTGTGAGGTTACGAAGTTGTCAGTTTTGTGTACATCATAAAGCATTTACACCAAGCAGATAAACAAAACTTGAATTTTCTTCAAAATATTGTTACGACGGTCTAACTGATCGCCGTTATGTTACAGTGGGGAACAAAATGCAAGACACCAATTAATTAACTAATCATCAGCTTCAATTATCACAATTAAGCAGTTTGTAATCAACAAGATAGTCTCTTACAACAAATTAAATAAAAATTTTTCACACGCAATAAAATGTCAACTAATATAAAACACAATTATTGTATTACAATTTGTCCCGCACAATTACAAAACACATAATACTTCGCCACAATACATCGAACCACACTGTGTAAATCGCCACTCAAACGCACTGTGTAATCACCCGACAATAACTAACTGAACGTCCCCCGTCGCTGAGTACTTGTATTTATACCCCGCAGAAAATCCAGAAACATCCATAATACACATTAACAACGCTACTAGAAAACAGCGGAACGTAATTGCTTGCGGCCTTGCACACAGTACGCGCGGCCGCGCGACTTCTAATCAGTCTAGCTAACGCGTTGAGAATCACGTACGCACACACATTACAACCGGATTCCACTGGAACATTCGAGAAACACGTAGATTGTTCTGTAATGTCGTAACGATATTGTTTAAATAATTTAAACATTGATAATTTTTCTGTAGCTATCAAATTTTATTTGACAATCTGAAAACCTTTTTATAAAAAGTAAAAATTTGGTGTTCATTCCATCTTTGTATGTTCACACTGTTGTGTCCTTGATCGCATGTTCATTTAAAATCTGTCGTCAATATCGATATTTCACTTTGTTGTATTATTTTTTTTTCAGAAAATGATGCTAATGAATGCCTTGATAACTCAGATCCATAATCCACGATATTTTTGACTGTAGTTGATTTGATGAAAGTGTTTTCAATGTAGGAAAATAACGGAACAAACGTAGTGTCATAAGTAGTACAGAAATGTCAGTTATTAACGCTGTTTCGAGTCCATTAAAACGTAAGGAGGAAGCGAATGACTCGCAAAGAAAAACGAAATTCAGGTGAGGCATAACAACTGAAAAAATATTTTAACAAGATGAAAAAATAAAAATTTTTTTAATGTATGTCTTAAAGCATTTACGGAATAAAGTAGATTAAAAGATAACACTTACTGGTTAACACGGATGCTTTGTTTCTTACGTAAACAAGTTTAATAATTAATTATAAAGATAATCCTGTTTATGAAGTAATATAAGTGTAATCATTCAGTAACCTACTTACGGATGTTATGCCTTAATGTTGTTTAAGTCTTTGACGTTAATACAGCGGCTGCAGCAGAGTGTTAATTGAAATTGCTCCAGGCTCTTACAAACTTTAAAGTTCACTTTAGTTAGTATAATAATAATTTAAATTTATGAAGTAAGAGGTATTAAAATGTATAAAATAGAAAACTATTGCTGTTAATTTAGGTTTACTGAAATAGTTAATAATAATAAATGGAAAACGTTTAATTAAGGTAATTGTTTTATCCTACTAACATTTTAACAGATTATAATCAATCCATTTCCCTATCCAAAACAAAAGTTATGGCTTTTTCTGGAGCAAATCATATTAAAACAAAGATTGTCATACAGGACTTACCAATAGAACAAGTGCCAGATTTCATGTATCTAGAGCGTAGCATCATATACCAAGATGATAAGGAGGTTGAAAGGAAAATTAGTCTCTTCTAGTCGCTTTGTGGCTGTATCATGAAACACTTAAAGAAAAAAAATACAACATTTTTATTTTACATTCACTACACTAACACCTAAACATTCAAAGAATTTCGACGAAACCGAAATATCGAAGCATGATAATGTTTTTAGGCTTTTGAAACATTTAATGTGGATTAGGTTTGGTGGATTACGTAAATCATTTCCAAACCACAGACGATCACAAACAGAGCATGTAAAACCAAATTTATTCTCACTAAAACGTTTGCTAAACTCAATGTCAGCAGCGATTAGTTCTGTCTTGATGCGTTTACATATAAAATTTATAGACTGTGGGGAATCGAAAGTGTGGAAGCGTTACGTTTTTCGATTTGTGGAATGACCCCCTGCCTAAAAACATTGTCATGTTAAAAAGGAAAGAGACGCAGTTGAAATATTGTAATGTAATGGCCATACCTCAACTACTGTATGGTAGTGAAACATGGATTAGAAAGGCCAAAGATGTATATAGAATACAAGGAGCGGAAATAAGATTCTTGAGGGCTGTAAAGGGTTGTACCAGGACAGATCTCATCAGAAATTATCATATTTGAATTAAGCTAGACATATCCGAAAGCTTAAATGAGAAAATCTCCTCCCGGTACAAAACGAATTGGCGGTTACACGTAGAGAGAATAGATCCAACTACATTTTCAACAAGTGTCCTTGACTATCATCCAATAGGAAAGAGAAGCGTGGGAAGACCCCGTAAGCGATAGCTGTATGACTTCCATTGATACTGGAACAGGCTACTAGCCTAAGCCGTAAAGGATGACGAATACGACGACGACTTTTAATTATTATCCTTGTGCACACTTCTGTAAGAAGGCTTTCTAATTTAACTAGGCTATGATTAGGTTTACTTTACAGTCAGTAGTACCTAGATTATAACGTAACTTTTGAATTTTATTACAGTAATAATGGTTCTCCATCTTGTATATTAATGACAATAAATTTAGAAATATGTCTGAGTGCGAGCACCCACGTGTTCAAGTGTAACACTATATACTTTTCATCAAAGTTAAGGTGCCTTTGCGAAATATAGGCACTGGACAACAAAACCTACAGGGAAGACGTTCTAAGTTACATTGTCAGCTCTATATGTGTGCGTACTTCAATTAGTCGTATTCATGTAGCATATTAAATATAAAGACTACGCTAGTTCCTCATTACTATGTCAGTATAGCACCACGTACATCTGTTTATGAAGCACAATCGACACCCATTCTTCATTTGAACTGTCTACTAATAGGAAACAAAGGAACATGGGTGAGTGTGAGCGCGTGTACTTTAATTATTTGTAGTAATGTACATATACATACATACATGCTTGGCTCTACAGCCCAGATCGAGACTTGGCCTACAAAAGAAATTGCCTCCACTTATTCCTGTCCTCAGCCATTCGCCATAAATTCACTGTGCCCAGCTTCCTCGTATCACTGCCGATCTGTTCCAACCATCTGTTCTTCGGGCTTCCAATCTTCCTTTTTCCTATTGGGTTGTGTGTCATAATTCTTTTTGCCGTACGTTCGTCATCTATTCCCTGAGCGTGTCCTGCCCATTTTAATCTATGAATTTTTAGTAAGTGGGACAACCGTAATGTCATTGTACTTAGCATATAATTCATTATTATTTCTCTTTCTCCAGATTCCGTTCCTTTGAATCGGCAGATAAATCTTTCTCAATGTTTTTATTTCAAACAGAGTCAGCCTCTGTTCATCAATTTTCTTGAGTAGGCCTACCGAGTACTCAGAGCCATATGCCAATACAGGCCTTACCAATGTTTTAAAAAGCGTGGCTTTAGTTTTCTGTGGTTAATAGTCTTGATTTAGAATGTTTATTCAGCCCATAATAGGTTCTATTAGCAGCCAGGATCCTTCTTTCAATTTCTTTTGTACAGTTATTCCCACCATCGACATACGTCCCCAGATACGCGTACAAAGCTTTTACACTTTCAGAATTATAGCAATCTATAATATATATATATATATATATATATATATATATATCATCTGGATATGCTAGGAGCTGGACTCCTTTATTAAAAATATGTTCTCCTATTTGTATTCCAAAGTCTTGTATTACCTTTTCAAGTGCAACGTTGAACAGTAGGCAGGGCATCTCTCTGTTTAAGTCCATTCATGGTATCAACTGAGCGAGAGAGATGTGACTGAATTCTAATCTGGAATTTGGAGCTCGATAGCCATTAGCCATTTGGTAGCTCTCACCATTGTAATTAATTTTGGAGGAACATGAAGCTCATGCATGGTTTGGTACAGGCTGTCTCTATTAACCTTGTCATATGCGGCTCTTGTAAGTCTATGAATAAGTGATATGTCTACACTCCGTATTTCAAGTACTTGTTTGAGAGTAAATATTTGGTCCATAGTAGATTTTCCTTTAAAGAATCCACGTCCTTGATATTATTTTCCACATACGGTAGCAATCTGTATTCGTGTAGCATACGAAATATGAAGCCTACGTTCTTCCTTATTACTGTGTCACAGAGCATTCTCACAGCACCAGGTGCATCTGTTTGTGAAACACAATCGACACCTATTCTTCATTCAAACTGTCTACTAATAGGGAACATGGGAACACGGGCGGCATTTGCAGTTCTCCAGCCCTATATCACGATTGTCCTTCAGATCACCTGTAGGGCATACAAGTAGGGGCCGATCAGATGTACAAACAAACATCGGTAGTGCCAAGCTTCATGTCGTATCACGCCCAACCAACTCGCCAAGTGTCGTTGAGCCAACTAAATAGAAATAAACTAATACAATTATTAACAACAGTAGGCCGTGCTTGAGATTTGCGCTTGGCATAATCAGCGCCAGTAAGCCGGACGTTTTTATATCCGCACTGAACGTGATATGACTGTAATCTTAATTAGTGAGCAATAACTCTGGGAAAGAAAGCCAGGGGAAGAAACAGGATGGAAACGTTGGTGATCTGAAGAATAGTCGAGGATACAGAGAACTCGTTTCACATAAAATGCTTACTCTAAACTGTCAGTATGTCAACTGCTTGTTCATTTACACGACTTTCATCAAAACATTACCGCTTTTCATTAATATGATCTTCAAAACTGCACAAATGACCCAGTGCCTCTAGAATTTTGTTATTCATTAAGTAGAGTTATACTTTTCACTATCAGGCAATATTTCCTCTATCTCACTGACGCCTTTTTCGTATCTTCTCGAACTCTTCTTCATACATACATTTTTTAACACCTCCCCTCGCAGTTTAACTGTTTGTTACATTATATTCTCATGTAGGCTTCCGAGGCCGGTGTCTATTATGTTTTTCAACTCTTCTTCTGGTATGGACCACGTCAAAAAATGTCTTATATGACAACGTTTCATTCATATTACAATGAGTATCCTCAGGTCTAAGTGACGAAAAGGCCGGTAAGCGAACTCAGTTATACGAGTATAGTGTAGAAGTGGCGGTGGGTGGTCCGGTAAGTAGACTTTGCCCTGTACGTGTTACGCTGTGTACATTATTTGTGCGGTCAGTCAACCCGCGTGCAGTCAAACCAGAAAGTAAATGGGACCAAGTCGTGCTCAGCGTACTCTCTGGGACCAAGTCGTTTCTCTGTTCATCTTATCCTTGAGTTTATTAATTTCTATTGCTTCTAGGACCATTGTGTAATAATGACTATTACACGATCCTATTACAGATGCATCTTCGAAGTGTACCGTGTGATTAGTTAAGGCTGAATGCTCAGCAATAGCCGACTTTTCAACGGCTGAGTTCTTCGTATGTCTGACATGTTCTCGGACTCTTGCCGGCCCGTCTGGGCAATGTAAATCTTTCCTCAGCTGCATGGAATTTTGTAGATACCTTCAGTGTTAAACGTGTTTCTGTCTTTGATTGGTTTTAAAACCGTGCCAGCTGCTTATGTGGTGGAAACACTGTTTAATACCATATTTCCTCAGCATACTGCTAATATTGTCTGTGGTACCTTTTACGTACGGTAAGGTAATAACCTCTGTGTTTATTATCTTCTGCTGTTGGTGTTTCTGAAGGTTTTTCGGTTTTCTTAAATGCTTTACGTATTGCATCCTTGTTATAGCCGTTCTTTTCAAGAGCGATCGTTAGGTGTTTTTTCTGCTCGAGGAAATGTCCGTCATCACATATCATATCTTCACTCTATGAAAAAGTGTTTTGAGAACGGATTGCTTTTGTGCAGGGTGATGACGTGAAGTTGCATGAAGGTATCTATCAGTGTGGGTAAGTTTCATGTACACCCGATGACCTAGAGATCCGTCCGGTTTCCGTGATATTAGTAGATACAAGAAAGGAATTTCAGCATTCGCCTCCACTTCCATAGCAAAGAGAATGGAATTATGTATTGAGTTGAGATGCTGGAAAAAAGCCTGTAGTTCTTCGTGACCATGAGACCAGTTGTCCTATAAGACATTTTTGACGCGGTACATAACGCAAGATGACTTCAAAAACATAATGGTTGTTCCATTGAAATACAGGAATATACACTAATTCTTCGAGTGAGGTAGTTCAAAAAATGGTAATAAATGTTTAAATATGAACATCACTTGTGACGCTTTTTATAAAACAATTAATTAAGACAATTGACACAAACATATTGCACGACTTCGTTTTAAAGTTAATATTAGTGTCGTCTGTTTACTCAAACAGTTGTAACATTAAAATGACAAAGAATACAAGAAATTTTTTTTTATTTATTATATGCAAATTTACAATCTATTCAAATTAGAACATAAGTATTAAGTAAAAGTGATGAATGAAAGTTAACATGAAGCGGATACTGTCCATCGACAGTTCTCAGCTGCTCACCTGATTAGATCTTCTGGCCAATTTTTCTTCAGTCTTCTTTCTGCTATCTGCCGGTTGAACAATTCCCTAATTAAGTGACTTTGATGATCTGTAATCCGTTCTCTGTATTTCATAGCTTGCGTATGAATCACAACTTTGATGAATGGAATTTTAAAATCCTCGTGAATGGTTTGA
The DNA here is from genome assembly GCA_034769895.1 of Magicicada septendecula. NCBI lineage: Eukaryota > Metazoa > Arthropoda > Insecta > Hemiptera > Cicadidae > Magicicada > Magicicada septendecula. The sequence continues at coordinate 74,573,782 of CM068373.1, read as the reverse complement.
TTTGAGACAAACCATGGAGCGTTTGTTATTATGCGGAGAGTTTTCGATTGAAATGTTTGGAGAATTTTTGTGTTAGTTGGTTTGGAGCAACTCCAAGCTCGACGCCATAAGTCCATATTGGCTCTAGTATCGTTTTATATATAATTAGTTTGCTCTCCAGAGATAATTTCGATCATTTTCCTATTAGCCAATTCATTTGTCTAGTTTTTGTTGTTAGATGTTGGTTCTTTGCCTTAATGTGTAATCGCCAGGTTAGTTTCTCATCTAAGTGTAGTCCCAAGTATTTTACTTCCGATTTCTTTGGTATTGGGTTGTTGTTTATTGTTACTTGTGGACATATGGTGCGTCTTGTTGTAAACGTGATCTGCGTCGATTTTTCGTTTAGTTTGGTTCGCCATTGTTTTAACCATTCTGCCATGATATTTAAATGGTTTTGTGTATCCTCAGCAGCTAGCATTGGGTCTTCATTGGATGATAATATGGCTGTGTCATCAGCGAATGTAGCAATCAGTGTATTATTGGTGGTTAGCACATCTGCTGTGTATATTGTGTACAAGAATGGCCCGAGAACACTGCCCTGCGGTACTCCAGGGTGTATTTGTTGGTAATCGGATGAAGCGTTATTGACTATAACTTGAAAATATCTATCGAAGAAGTAAGACGAGAATACATGAATACACAAAAAAATACACATCGTATAACAATTATTGTAGCTCCAAATTAGTGGGTAGTTTATGGAATTAGAAAACACTTGCTCTACTCATTTTCGATCTTAAACTTGACAGTGTCCTTCTTATCAAAGATAAAACAACTGGCTTTTATATTGAGACAAAGGACAATTGGATATGTAGCGATAGAGCTGAATATTTTATATTGTTACGCCGGTGTCACTGATCGTCGTATGGTACAGTGGAAACAGAATACAAGACACCAGTGAAGTCACTAGAAACCAGCTTTAATTATCACAATTAACAATTTGTAATCAAAAAGATAGTCTCTTACAACAATTCAAGTAAAAATTGTTCACACGCAATAATAATGTCAACTATAAAGAATTCCGCACTAATAACAACACTTCGCTACAATACTTCTACAAACACTCAATCAGCGCTAAAGAAGTTGCTTAACGCTACTAAAATGACAAGTTGGCTGCTATGGTTTTTTGTAGATAGCGCACGCCTTCTAGAAATTTCCCATCCTTACTTCACGCCACTTAATGCGTATCTCAAGTGTTCATGAATACCTACTTGAGAGCGGCCTCGACTGGGGCAACACCTGCCACACTGGACGGAGTGAAGAGTGGAGAATGTTCCAGCCTAAAGGATTAGTCCAATGGATTAATGGTTAAAAATCCAGGTATTTGCCGGCTGTTGTCCACGAGATGTATGTATACTTCAAGTCCTGTGATGTATCAGTTACTGAGTTCTGCGATGACTTCATTTACTATGGGATCTTGAAGGTTATGACAGGTGTCTTTATTTGTGACAAACCACGGCGCATTTTTTATGGGGCGAAACACCATTGCCTGAAACCTCTCAAGATTAAAGATGTTAAAACCGATAGCGTATCACTTTGTATCGATAATACGTGAACATCCATGCGTACAGTAATGTAAGGATCGAACCCGTAAACATAATTCTCAGTTTGTAAATAGCGTAGGACAAAATGGTTACTGGCAGCATAACATCGATCACTGCGGCAATCGCGCAGTACTCTACAGTAAACTTGTGTAGTTTTCTGTTGCTCCAGCGAACAGTTGAAAAAACCGAAGACCGTGCAAAATGTCGACGAGAATAACACTGATCTATAAACTGTATTTATAATTTCCTGTAACTATATTAACTGTATTCTATATCCAGTAAGTCGACACTAGTTTGACTTAACACTAGATTATTTTAACAGTTCTCAAGTATGAATACGCAATATTAATATATTAATTGGCACAATTAATACAACTGGCGGCCGATAATAAATACTTTTTATATTAACTCAACGGAGACGTATAGGCCTATATAAAAAGAAGTAAGATGATAACGTAAGATGATTATTACTAATAACGTAATACTAATACTACGTACTACGTAGTACGTAATACTAAATAGGCCTACGTAAATAGAGTCATCATCACTACTCCAAGGACTAGGCCTTACCGACCCTGAACACGGTCTACTGACATCCGCCTTCCCAGTAGGGTGATAACCCAAGGCAGCCCAGGGTAGACGAATCTCAGGCATTCGGTTCGAGTGTTCACACCATCTCCTTCTGTGGTCTTCAATCTTCTGGTGCAATTAACCAATGTTTAAATCGCGTCTAGTATCCTCGTTCCTTCTCCGATCCAAAAGAGAATAACCTTGCGTCCCTAATAGAAATTTAATTTCGGTTGCCTGAATCCTCTGCACGTCCCTTTTACCCAGAGTCCATGTCAAACTAACATACAAAAATATCGGGATAGCCATAGTTTTATAAAATTTCATTCGAGTATCCTTCCGTGTTTTATTTTCAGGTACCTATAAATCGTTCCACAGACACGTCTAAATTTTGTTAGCTTACTATCCCCATACAGAATTAAATAATAAATTTAGAGTACAGTATTTTTAAGTTGTTTATTTTTTTTGCTAGAGAAACAGTAACAACATATGGTCACTGTCATTTGTCGTGATTAAATAAACGATAAAATTAGATACAGTATAGAACGCGTTGCTTATTTTGCAAGAATACTTGCAAACCATTAGTTCTAAAAAAATTGGGCATGAATTATGTCCAGTGGTTATAAACATTTTCTAGAAATAAGGATATTCTAGATTGCAAATGTCTTAGTATTTCTGCTATGACAAAGCTAATATACATAATAATTAATATAAAAATTATTTGAAATAATGATAGTAACAAAACATATTGTAACCAGACCGCTGTATGCCGGTCGTTACAAAAGATAAAAAGTTGATGGAAAATTTTATAAAAAATAAAATTTTCAAATTGTAAAAAATTTTGTTTATGTTTACTAATGTGTGTTTATAGGAAATAAATCTGTTTTAAATGTTCTTGTAAAAAATTTGATAATCAGGCAGGTATTTATTGACTATCAAGCACTTCTTGAAGATTTGAACCAAGTCTGGAGTTAAATAGATTAACTCCAGTCAGCAATCGATTGGTGATTTTCCTTGCTGGTCCAATATCTCACTCAAATAAAATATTTTCTTCTTCTTTAAGTCCCTCAGCCTTAATAAATACTCTTAAATTAACCTGTGAAATAAATAACAGATAAGAAATAATGGAAATATAAGGATTTATTAAACAATTTAAATAATAATCGATTTTTTATCGATGGAGAACAATTATCGACTCCGTCTCAGGGAATTATCGATTGTGCATACAGAACAAAATTTATATGTATTATATAAAAGACAGGTTCTTTGAGCGATTAAAATTAATAGTCAGAGAAGGGTGACGAGAAAGTATAACATTAACAATTAAAATAAATACAATAATTATTATTCAACAGAATTTAAATAATTCCAATATGTAATATTTATGAAAGTTGTCAAACCATATGCAGGCTATGACGTCACTGCTGGATGATGAATGCAGGCCGGCTTGAATTAAAAGATGGCCGCTACTAGTTCTGGCGTAGTTACTGCGAAATCGACATGTCCGAAAATCACGACAAAATTACCTTTGTGAATGTCTGAAATCTTCCCGCACTGGTGTAATATGTCTGTTAAGTTATTTGGTGTATTCTGACGAAGTGTTCCGTGTAAATTTGTGTTAATTAAGTCATTTGGTATTTGTTCACTCCTGTGGGTTAAGTTTCTGTAAATGTGGTTATGCGTTGTAGAGTGAATTGTGTCAAATATACTGTTTTACTGTTTTATTTCACTCGTATCATGAAGTTAGGTGTTATTTATCACTATTGCTGTTAAAGGTTAGGTAAATTTAGCTATAAAAGTGTTCAATTCATCTACCTCTCGTTGCACTGACTTTAATTGTAATTTGACGTACCATTTTCTACTCGATTTAAAGAACGTTTTGTCACTCAACTATTCAGCTTGATATTCAACAAAAGATTAACTAACTTGGTCAAAAATCTGGCCCAGTTAATCTTTGAAAAAGTATTGTTAACATATTTCGATTACCCATACACATGATAAAATATTACATTATATATGGAATTTATCTATTTTATTCATCACTTTTATGAATTATGAACCTTATCATTGGTTTAATCATCTCATTCCTTTTAAATTGATGTATTATAGTCCATATCTGTAGACATTTTGTGGAAATTAACAAATTTCTTTACTTTTTGGGAAATATAGGCTCAAAATTGGATTTTCGTCTTTATACAAATTTCCCCCATTTTAAGTATCATTAATACTATTATAATAAATTTTAATTAGTCATATTCCTCTTTCTTTCCTTAAATACATATAAATTAAACCTTTGAACTGGTTTTTTGTGTTAATCTGTAAATTTGACATTGCTCTTTAAAATTAATTAATTTATATATTTTGAAAATTTACAATATTTTAAGGTATATTTCCTTATTATCATTTTAACTCCTAGGATCATTCCCAGTAGTGGTTAACTGATTTACTTTATCTAAATCTGGCTAGTTTACAGGATTTATAAGTGAATTATTCTGGTTTATATCGTTTCTGTGAATTCACCAAATGGCTTAGATTTTAGAATTTTATATTTCTGTTTTTCTCAAATAAATTTAATCCTACTTCCTCCTCTGACTTTACATAGTTACTATTAGATGACAATAAAATGGTTTATAATTTATTGTGAGGTGCAGTATTTAATTAACACTACTGTTATTAAAATAAATAATTATGAACATTATTTAGCAATCTGCACAATTGAACATATTGCTGATATGGTTTGAACATATACTTTTAACTATTTTTGAGTTAACATAGCATACCTATTGAAACATTATTAATGGTATGTAGGCTATTATTTAGCAAACATAATTCATTTTAAAACACATAATATAAATCTTATTTTCTAATAACTCTTACAAATACATTTTACTAACACATTGATTTTATGGCTGTGAATAAACAGTCTATTTAAACATTTTAAACCTATGAATACTAAATTAATGCCAGTCCTTTCTGGTCTAAACCATTATTATTTATGACCCCCTACATCAGTAAACATGACCTCCCATACTCTATTTATTAGCATTTTTTACAAATGTCTTGTAAATAAAGAGTTCCATTAAAATAATAAAATACTGGAAATCTTCCATTTTATTATTTTATTATGCTGTTTATTATTGGATATTAAAGTTGTTATATAGCATATTGATAAGTCATAGTATCACTAACTTTAAGTTTATTGCATTTCTAAAAAACACTTACACAAATTCACTTTCACTGTTGGTTCTGATATTTTGAGTCTTATTATCTCAGACCAGACCTTTAGTAATCATGGACTGTTAAGACTTGTTTATTTTCTTATCACACAATAGCTTTAGTCGGTTCACTTCTTATAATACTATACAGCACTTTAGTTTTCTAAATAATTACATTTTTATAGGATTTTGGGTATGTTATACTTTCTTTTGAATCGTTTTTGTGGGTTTGGGGTTGATGGTAGTTAATAATAATAATAGGTTTTACAACGGTGTTTCTTTCATACTATTTCTTCCTCTCCTCCTGTCTTCTTTCTTGTCCTTCTTCTTATCTTCTTTCTTGTCTTCATTCTTGTCCTTCTTCTGGTCTTCATTCATGTCCTTCTTCTAGTCTTCATTCTTCTGGTCTTCTTGTCTTCCTTCTTCATTCTTGGGTAAACCAAGGTACTTGGTGTATCTCGACTGATGTTTAGTTTGGAGCATCTAATTTATTCACTGATACGGACCTTGTTCTTCTCTACAGGTTTCAGGGTATTGTTTTCTTCCTGACCACAAACTTTATTCTTCCCTCTTCTTGTTTTTGGGGTATTTTGGTATTCACCACTCTTAAACTGAGTCTCGTTCTTCTTGATCTGGTGTTATTTATTTTGTTTACTTAGCTTCCTGGGTAAATTACTGATATTATAATATGAGTTGCTTCCAATACTTTCTTTGATATTTAAACAGTGGTTTTTATATAATGTAATGAGGATTTTTATTTTATCGTGGTTCACTCCTTTGATTTATTTAAATCTCATTCAATATTATTTTAACATATTTGATGTAATTAAACTTTATGATTTTATATGACTTAATAAGTAGTGGATTTTCTGTCACGCTACAGAATGCCCTTCTCCAGAAGTAATTTTTTCAGACTATACTTGCTTTGTCTGAAACAATTGCTTATGATAATTATTTTAGGTTTGTTATTATTCTGGACTTCCTTCCATTTAAAAAATTTTCTTATTTATATTTGAGTTTATATCATTCTCATTCTCACTGGATCTTCCTTGATAGTAATAGTCATCTGAGTTTCATATTTATTATTTCATTTTCATATTTCTTCTTAGTATTTTTTCCTTGGGATATTTCCTCCCTATCGTTCCCTACTTTGTGAGCTGGTTCAGTTCAGAGAGGCACTGTACGCTACTTTCCTCTGCTGTCCAATACTTCACACATATTTGAGTACAGAGGCAAATCATCTCTGCTCAAAAAACATATTAATACTGCTGGAATTATCTACAGACAGATTAAAAAATTATTCAGAATAGTACACATTTGTTACTATTTAAAAAAAAAAATATCTTTGGGATACTTCACTTATTACTGATTATATTTCTCAGAGATTTTAATATTCCTATCTCAGTTGTTCTTCTGACTCGTTAACTGGATGTTTCATTCATTTGATATTATGGTAGGAAGCTCTTCTATTATTACATTTTTCAACTTTTCTTATCATATAAATCTTTTAGTTATAAATTCTTTATTACCTTCTGGTTTTTTTATTATAATCTGCATTATTCATAGTAGCATATCTTTATGACATTTTTAGGCTGTTTCTTTGTTCTTATTATTTCCACTTGTTCTATTTTCTAGAACTTTTTATAACTGTCATTATCGTAATTGACATTTAATTCATAAATCATTTTATATTAATTCGTTTAATTACATAAATCTTTGATATTATTCTCACATTATTCCTGTCATGGTTATTATACCTTCGAATGAATGTTTTTCATTAATTTCATAGTGTGGTCATAATTTCTCCTCATACCACTTCAAAGTTTCATTATCTCATTATTCCAAATAAGTTTTTGTACTTTATTATATTCAATCACTCAAATCGTATCAACTCAAATCATTTTATGCATCATTTTATGGAAAGGTTTTTATTCTTCATATTGAAATTAGACATGATCATACTGTCCAGAATTATTTGTTTTAATTCTAAAGTCTGGTTCCTTTATTCATCCCATTATGATCCTTTATTAACATGGTAATTATATTTTATGCTTACCATAAGTATGGTATTAAATCTCTTCTGTTTATCTCACCAAAGTGTTTTATTAATAATTGGTTGGTAAGTTGTACTTATTCTTGGTTTGGAAACTTGATTTATACACAATTCAAAATTCACTCTTTTATATTATTCCATAAAGTTTTCTCCAAATAGTTGTTATGTAAAGTATTACCTTGTTTTTGGAATTTTGTTTTTTCAGAAATTCTCTTGGTATTATTGTCAAAATGTTTCTCTTCAAATAAATATTTAGTAAACTGTCCTTACTTGTTTTTGAATTTAGATGGTTTCTCATCTAAATTCTCTTCTTCTTTATTATTATATTATTGCCACATAGATTTTTCATAAATAACTGGTATGTAAGGTGATCTTACAATTGCTTTGGAATTTGGATTATTAAGTCCAAACTCTTCTTCTTATATTATAGCCATAAAATTTTCTTAAATAACTGGTATGTAAGGTGGGCTTACATGTGTTTTAGAATTTTGATTATTTTATTCTAACTTCTTCTTATACATATCTTCTAAATGGTTTCATTAATAATCTTGTAGTAAGATGTACTTACTTTGTCTTTGGAATTTTGATGATTCAAAATTCTAAATTTCCTCTCTTCTCTTCCATTTCTCATTATACCTTTCATAAATAATTGTAATAGTTTCCTATATTATGTGGTAAACATATCATATTAGTTTCATAAATATCGTATGACTCTTTTCTTGTCTTTATTCAAACGTATTTCTTATCATTATATTTCTTTTATACCCAGGTGGATGCTTTTTATTATGGTGCATTGTTGCTCATATTTCCTTTGTAAGGTGTAGTTTCTTAATTAATTTTCTCTCTTAAAACCCCATTTTGGTTCTTCGTTCTTTCTTCTTATTATTTCTCCTTATTGGTAATTATTTTCTTCTTCTTTGACATTAGTTTTTGCCGTTGTCGGTTATCATGACATCCATCCCTTTTACCACCTCATTATGTATCCGTATGGATCCTTATCAGATCCAAACTTATCGATGTTAATCTTGGAGTAATCATTCTCCTTCCTCTGGCTGGGATCCTTTTTAGGTTTCTGACTACCTTCTGCTTTGATATGGTTGACTTGAGCTATTCGGGGTCCTCCGTCGTTTTTTGGTTCGTTATGCAGTATTTTTTGACTAGGATATTCCCCGACTACTACCCAATTTTCATTCTCACTGTTATCTCGGTTAGGTCAGACCGGAGTGTTGGTCGGTAAACCTTGAGTGGTTGCTGTCCGCTCCGTATAAGGGTTAGATGGTTGATTTCGGTTCATGTTCCGTTCAGGGTCATCTAAACTGTTACTCCTTCTTGCCGGATAGTACCTTGGTTGGTCCCGTTCTAGGCTTCTCCAACGATCCTCCTCCTCATGGAAACTGTTACGCCGCTGATAGTAGTTTCTTTGTTGGCGGTCGTCTTCAGCTCGTATGAAGTTCACTCTAGGGCGAGGAAACCTATTATTAGCGGAATTACCATTATGGGGACCCGCACGATTATTATTATTAGGGTAATGACTATTACCATAATTGGGACTTCTCTGACTATTTGCGTTATTAGGGTAGGGATTGCGGTTACCCTGATAACCATTAGAGGGTCGATTCGGGTTTTGATTTTTTGGACCCGTATTATTATTATCATTATATCTAGGATTGTTCACATTATTACTATTATTAGAACCGTTATTTCGCGGGTATGCCCGGCCTCCTTGGTACCCAGTATTTATGTTGTTCGTACCCTGGCTATTGTCCTGATACGTCCTTGGTTCGGGCCCATCACTTCTTCTACGACTCTGTCGGTAGTAGTCTTCATTTTCATAATTTTCTAGGAGTTCTGTCATTGCCTGGATGGTTTTTATCTGGCTGCCCCTCCTCGCACGAATTACCTCTTCATCATAATGATAGGACAACTTATTCATTAGGCATTCCTCCGGTATGGCTGGTTCTAAGTGCTTGGCCATACACACCTTGCCGAGGAAATAAGCTGTCATTGAACTACCGACTTGTGGTTTGTAGCGGCCGTGGCATATATTATCTCTTATTAGATTTTGCGTGGTCTCTGACCAGTACTTGGCCTTAAACAGGCTCTTGAATTGTTCATAATTGTCGATGTCGCTCCGGTTGGCCATCCACCAATGGTCATTCACCTCCCGAAACGACTCGTCAAGGATTTCTCTGTTCTGGATCCATCGGTTCCCTCGGTGTTTCTCGAGGTACTCCCCTATACGTGCCAAGAACTCCATAGGCTTCCGTTTATATTGCCGGAAATTGAGCCATTCTCTGTTCTCTGACATGGGGAAATTAAGATATCCAGATGGTCTGTTCCTTATCATCTCTATCTCCTCCTGGCTCTGACGCACCTGTCCGGTTATGTTCGACATAGCGGCTTCCACGCCGTCGCATCTTTCGGTTACCTGTGTCCGCACTTTATTCACTTCTTCCAAAGCAATTTTCTTAGTCTCCTCCATTTTCGTTTTCTGTTGTTCTTGGACCTGAGTAATCTCCTTAGTTATTACTTCCCGGACTTCCAGCACTTCGTTTTCTGTTTGACGACATCTTTCGTCTACTTCTCTTATCTGCTGGTTAACAACCGCGACTTCCTGTTCTAACTTCTTTACGATGGATTTCTTCGTCTCAGTTATCTTTTTATTCAACTCCTCTTTAGCTAGCTCAATCCTCTCGTCTAACTTATTCATGTTCTCTTGGTTAACTTCCCTTAGTTCTTCTCTCAACCTTTGATTATTCTCGTCCATCTTCTCCTCCATTTTCAGATTATTTTCCTCCAACTTTTCCCTCAGTTGCTGATTGTCGCTTTCTATTTTCTTACTGGTCTCTTCCATCTTCTCTTCTAAATTCTTATTATTTTCTTCCATTTTCCTTTCCATCTTTCTACTAGTTTCTTCGATCCTCTTATTAGTATTTTCTATCTTACGGCCCAATTCTTCCTTTGTGGATCGGTTTTCTTCCTTCAGATCCTCTAGTTTTTCATTTAATGAATGGTTGTTTTCCTTCAGATCCTCTAGTTTTTCATTTAATGAATGGTTGTTTTCCTTCAGATCCTCTAGTTTTTCATTTAATGAATGGTTATCTTCCTTCCTTTCCTTACTACTTTCGTCCATCTTTTTGTTAGTGGAATCCAGTTTGTTATTCAAGTCTTCACTCAACTTCTGACTGGTTGATTTATTTTCTTCCTTCGTGGATTTGATTTCCTTACTCATGGATTTGATTTCTCCCATCATTTGTCTGAGCATTTCCTGCATGTTACTATCCTCTGCTCGTGATGGTTTCTCCTTCTCTGGGACATTAACTTCCACTGTCTGCGTTGGTACTTCTAATTGTTCCTCTGGTGGTTCAGGTTGTTTATGTTCCACCTGGATTAGTAACACTTCCGGATCCTCCACCGGTGTTGCCTCCTTATCCCCCATGTCAACCTCTTTTTCGGCCTCTGCCGCCCTCTTCTTCGAAGTAGCTCGTCTTTGCATTTTTCTGGTATCTATTAATTAATCGCTGCCAGGCTTAGCTTATCAAGCCCTCTAAGTTGGACGCCACTTTGTAACCAGACCGCTGTATGCCGGTCGTTACAAAAGATAAAAAGTTGATGGAAAATTTTATAAAAAATAAAATTTTCAAATAGTAAAAAATTTTGTTTATGTTTACTAATGTGTGTTTATAGGAAATAAATCTGTTTTAAATGTTCTTGTAAAAAATTTGATAATCAGGCAGGTATTTATTGACTATCGAGCACTTCTTGAAGATTTGAACCAAGTCTGGAGTTAAATAGATTAACTCCAGTCAGCAATCGATTGGTGATTTTCCTTGCTGGTCCAATATCTCACTCAAATAAAATATTTTCTTCTTCTTTAAGTCCCTCAGCCTTAATAAATACTCTTAAATTAACCTGTGAAATAAATAACAGATAAGAAATAATGGAAATATAAGGATTTATTAAACAATTTAAATAATAATCGATTTTTTATCGATGGAGAACAATTATCGACTCCGTCTCAGGGAATTATCGATTGTGCATACAGAACAAAATTTATATGTATTATATAAAAGACAGGTTCTTTGAGCGATTAAAATTAATAGTCAGAGAAGGGTGACGAGAAAGTATAACATTAACAATTAAAATAAATACAATAATTATTATTCAACAGAATTTAAATAATTCCAATATGTAATATTTATGAAAGTTGTCAAACCATATGCAGGCTATGACGTCACTGCTGGATGATGAATGCAGGCCGGCTTGAATTAAAAGATGGCCGCTACTAGTTCTGGCGTAGTTACTGCGAAATCGACATGTCCGAAAATCACGACAAAATTACCTTTGTGAATGTCTGAAATCTTCCCGCACTGGTGTAATATGTCTGTTAAGTTATTTGGTGTATTCTGACGAAGTGTTCCGTGTAAATTTGTGTTAATTAAGTCATTTGGTATTTGTTCACTCCTGTGGGTTAAGTTTCTGTAAATGTGGTTATGCGTTGTAGAGTGAATTGTCTCAAATATACTGTTTTACTGTTTTATTTCACTCGTATCATGAAGTTAGGTGTTATTTCTCACTATTGCTGTTAAAGGTTAGGTAAATTTAGCTATGAAAGTGTTCAATTCATCTACCTCTCGTTGCACTGACTTTAATTGTAATTTGACGTACCATTTTCTACTCGATTTAAAGAACGTTTTGTCACTCAACTATTCAGCTTGATATTCAACAAAAGATTAACTAACTTGGTCAAAAATCTGGCCCAGTTAATCTTTGAAAAAGTATTGTTAACATATTTCGATTACCCATACACATGATAAAATATTACATTATATATGGAATTTATCTATTTTATTCATCACTTTTATGAATTATGAACCTTATCATTGGTTTAATCATCTCATTCCTTTTAAATTGATGTATTATAGTCCATATCTGTAGACATTTTGTGGAAATTAACAAATTTCTTTACTTTTTGGGAAATATAGGCTCAAAATTGGATTTTCGTCTTATACAAATTTCCCCCATTTTAAGTATCATTAATACTATTATAATAAATTTTAATTAGTCATATTCCTCTTTCTTTCCTTAAATACATATAAATTAAACCTTTGAACTGGTTTTTTGTGTTAATCTGTAAATTTGACATTGCTCTTTAAAATTAATTAATTTATATATTTTGAAAATTTACAATATTTTAAGGTATATTTCCTTATTATCATTTTAACTCCTAGGATCATTCCCAGTAGTGGTTAACTGATTTACTTTATCTAAATCTGGCTAGTTTACAGGATTTATAAGTGAATTATTCTGGTTTATATCGTTTCTGTGAATTCACCAAATGGCTTAGATTTTAGAATTTTATATTTCTGTTTTTCTCAAATAAATTTAATCCTACTTCCTCCTCTGACTTTACATAGTTACTATTACATGACAACAAAATGGTTTATAATTTATTGTGAGATGCAGTATTTAATTAACACTACTGTTATTAAAATAAATAATTATGAACATTATTTAGCAATCTGCACAATTGAACATATTGCTGATATGGTTTGAACATATACTTTTAACTATTTTTGAGTTAACATAGCATACCTATTGAAACATTATTAATGGTATGTAGGCTATTATTTAGCAAACATAATTCATTTTAAAACACATAATATAAATCTTATTTTCTAATAACTCTTACAAATACATTTTACTAACACATTGATTTTATGGCTGTGAATAAACAGTCTATTTAAACATTTTAAACCTATGAATACTAAATTAATGCCAGTCCTTTCTGGTCTAAACCATTATTATTTATGACCCCCTACATCAGTAAACATGACCTCCCATACTCTATTTATTAGCATTTTTTACAAATGTCTTGTAAATAAAGAGTTCCATTAAAATAATAAAATACTGGAAATCTTCCATTTTATTATTTTATTATGCTGTTTATTATTGGATATTAAAGTTGTTATATAGCATATTGATAAGTCATAGTATCACTAACTTTAAGTTTATTGCATTTCTAAAAAACACTTACACAAATTCACTTTCACTGTTGGTTCTGATATTTTGAGTCTTATTATCTCAGACCAGACCTTTAGTAATCATGGACTGTTAAGACTTGTTTATTTTCTTATCACACAATAGCTTTAGTCGGTTCACTTCTTATAATACTATACAGCACTTTAGTTTTCTAAATAATTACATTTTTATAGGATTTTGGGTATGTTATACTTTCTTTTGAATCGTTTTTGAGGGTTTGGAGTTGATGGTAGTTAATAATAATAATAGGTTTTACAACGGTGTTTCTTTCATACTATTTCTTCCTCTCCTCCTGTCTTCTTTCTTGTCCTTCTTCTTATCTTCTTTCTTGTCTTCATTCTTGTCCTTCTTCTGGTCTTCATTCATGTCCTTCTTCTAGTCTTCATTCTTCTGGTCTTCTTGTCTTCCTTCTTCATTCTTGGGTAAACCAAGGTACTTGGTGTATCTCGACTGATGTTTAGTTTGGAGCATCTAATTTATTCACTGATACGGACCTTGTTCTTCTCTACAGGTTTCAGGGTATTGTTTTCTTCCTGACCACAAACTTTATTCTTCCCTCTTCTTGTTTTTGGGGTATTTTGGTATTCACCACTCTTAAACTGAGTCTCGTTCTTCTTGATCTGGTGTTATTTATTTTGTTTACTGCTCCTAGCTTCCTGGGTAAATTACTGATATTATAATATGAGTTGCTTCCAATACTTTCTTTGATATTTAAACAGTGGTTTTTATATAATGTAATGAGGATTTTTATTTTATCGTGGTTCATTCCTTTGATTTATTTAAATCTCATTCAATATTATTTTAACATATTTGATGTAATTAAACTTTATGATTTTATATGACTTAATAAGTAATGGATTTTCTGTCACGCTACAATATATACACCGGAACTACGAAATGCAATGTCCATGCCCGCGTTGATAAACACAGCTTCTACTGTCGTTTGAGGCAGCCGAACAAATCTGCTACAGCGGAGCACGCACTCGCCAATGCCGACCATCGAATACTCTTTTAGAAGACGAGGCTTCTGTCGTCGATGAGTGCGTATTTCCCTCGCCTGCACATGGAGTCTGTCCAGATTCAGAAACTTCCATCTATTGCAATGAATCGGCGGGGCGAGTCCCTCCCATTGAGTGATTTTTGGACGCGAGTTATGGCGAACCAATAAGAATTTGTCTTTCTTCTGATTGGCTGGCGGTGTCAGACAACTTCGTGCGGACACCAAAAGTTTATAAATATGGGTGTCCTACACACAGCCACTAGCCTTAGCCACAGCTCAGTGGTCACTGACTACGCAACCTTTGTCAGTGTGTTGCAGCCGTCTGCACTGAAGATGGCCGTCGAAGGCACGGCCGAAACGTTTGCACCCAACAACCTTGGACCACGGCCTTACAGCTCGGCAAGCCGCAGTTCTCATAACATATAACAAATGAGTTTAGTTTTTTGTTAAGATAAACGAGCAAACAAACAATTTAAGAGAACTCGATTTCAATTTGAAAATAAATTTGACATAAAAATTAAACAATTTTTAATCTGTTTTTAAGTGCCGGATATTTGTATCTTTCGGTGTTAGGTGTTCTTGTAAACCTGCGTATCTTTACAGTACCTTAACAATATTTAATTGTGAAAGGTATAAGCTTTTTTAACGTTACAAGTTATTTAAACTTCTTTATGAATATTTCAGGAAAACGTTCACTTTAAATATTGTCTACACAGAAGCACCGTTCGACGGTGTCACGGATCGTCGTATGGTACAGAGGAAACAAAGTATAGACACCAACGAAGTAACTAATTACCAGCTTCAATTACTCACAAATAACAATGTGAAATCAACGAGGTAGGTCTACTCTCATACAACAATTCAAGACTTAAATTTGTCCTCACGCAATGATAATGTCAATTATTAACAGTTCCGCACTAATTAGAACACAGTAATCACTTTCAGCAATCACTTGATCCGCACTCTACAATCTCGACAGGTGTAACAAAGTTACTAAGCCGGCCGCTGTAGCTTATATAGGTCCCACAGATGTTCCAGAATAATTTTAAATTCTTTTGGCGGCGTACCAGTATAAGTGCGTAGTTACAATACTCGAACAGTCAAGACTTCCTGTACGGCCTTGACACAGATACTGCACCTGCTCGGTTAGCCGAGAAACGTGTAGAACTTTCACGTAACTGCACCTGCCGACTTTTCGAGAGCGTTACGCAATTTAATATAATAACGTTGACACAGCTTTCAGATAATTAAATTTTACTATGTGTTGCTAACTTTGTTAAGACGATGGACCACACAAAATCTAGTATAACGTAAAATATATGAAAATTTATATCAAAAAATTTACAAGAAAACGTATTTTGCATTTCAGAACATTGATACCAGAGCCACTGTTTTGTTTTGCCTTGTACTAATTTAGGAAGTTCAGCGTGCACGGCAGAGTTATTGGCTATTGCCGTGCTTAGTTTGCGTTACTCGCATGCCGTGTGAACGCACGTCACAATCGGCGACAGTATCAGTGCTACCAACCTTATAATGATAAACATAACCTCACCGGCGCGGCTGCCGAACAAACTAAAGTATGATACGAAAGCTTATGTATGAACGGAAAGGACAAGATGAACAAAGAGAAAGACTAAATAAAACTGCTTTGTAATGTTGAACGCTTCGTAAAGACTGCTATAAATTGACAACACTTTTATAACGACGTATTTCTGGTGACTGAGTGTTCTCCGCGTTCTCTGTATGAACAACTGAATAGCAGTAGTCGGACTGGTGTTTCTGTTGATATTATCGTCGATTGTCTCAACGGCTCTACGGACGAAATGACACCCCTGTCGTAAAATGCTTATCAGAATCTCAAACTGGATTGTGAACGCGGCCACGGAAAAGCGAATAATCACAAACGGTGTGATTGCGATACACAGGCAAACGGTTCGAGAACACTTTGGAAGCGCGAACCAACGCGTGTAATGGACAGTGTACGGCAAGTTCCAAGCCAATGTCACCAGTGTGTACGCTAACTTTAACGTATCGATTTCGTGAGGAATTCTGACGTCAAACGATTCTGTTAGTAATTTGTCCGTGCTATGAATGTTGTCTAATATACCAGTGTAGACGTCTTGATAACGTATCAGTTTGTATCGATAATACGTGTACATCCATGTACAGTAGAACAACGATCGAACCCGTAACCAGATCTCTCGACCGGTGAATAGCGTAGGACGCAATGATTACTGGCAGTATAAGATTGATGACTGCTGCACTCGCGCAGTACGCTACAGTAAATTTGTGCAGTTTTCTGTTTCTCCAGAGACTGATAAGCATTCTGATAAGCATTGTTGTAAAACCGAAGACGGTGCAAAATATCGACGGGAATAAGACCGTTTTATAAACTGTAGTCATAATTTCCTGTGATAATTAAGTATAAAAAAAAATATATATAAATAAAATAATTATCTTTTTTAATATTTAATTTTCTTGAATCTCTAAACTGTATCCGGTTTTCACCGTAAGCAATCAAGAATCAAGGTAGCCTGTGCTGGCAAGGCTGTGTACTCAGCAACTGTTAGACCTAAACTAACCCTGTATTTAGTGACATCCAAATGTAAGTCCTGCTATCAGATGCCACAATCTTAGGCTTTCATTTCTCACAAAGAAAACTTATCACTGTTAGCCATGGTAAGTCTTTCTTAAACGTCCAGCGCAAATATTCGTATTGCTGCCAGTATTCACAATTAATATAATTTTTCCCTTTGAAGCATTAAACTGATTAACGTTGCACTCTAAAAACTTCTTTAGTGATGTCAACTGTAACACAGCATAGTGTCAAATTATTGCATCGAACGCGCGGTCTGTCTTGGACGCGTGCAGTTGCAATGAATCGATATAAAGGAAGTGGTGTTAACTGAGCAAATAAACTAATAACGTTTGTCAACACTTGCGATTCGGTTATGCAATGAATATTGTAATAAGAAAGTGTTTAGTTTCTGTTTTGCATTTTAAGTAATCTTAGGCTGTTAGCATGCACGCGCGCATGTGAAAACCACGTGTATTTTACGTGTTGAATTTGTATGTATGCTTGTAGGTATTATGTGTAATACATTTTTTTAAATTGAATTTAACATGTTAAAACTGGTCTGTAAGACCAACCATCAACTTATCTCTAATACCTCTTAATACTAAATGCATATCAGCCAAATTAAGTCCAATGACACCCTTTAGTTAGTTCTGGTGTTCTTAACTAAACACTCTCATCCATGCACATTGCTTTGCTTTTATAACACAAAACACTACACAAGTTCAAATGGCATTGTTCTCTTCAGTCTTCAGAACACGTATTGATTGCCCAGCAGCTGAAGAATTTCTGCATTTTCGTGGAGGTGAAGCCTTTCTTCATGCTTCTTCGCAAACCTTTTAATCTCTTCTTCAGTTGTTTGAATACCTAGATCTCTGTGGATATCGGCGTTTCTAACATACCATGGCGCATTCACCATGGTCCGCAAAACTTTGTTTTGGAATATTTGTATTATCATGATGTTACTATCTTTCGCGCTCTCCTAGAGTTGAATTCCATACAGCCAGGCGGGTTTAATTATCTGATTATAGATCAGAGTTTTACAGTATAAAGAGAGGTTGGAATGTTTTTCTATGAGCCATTTATATTGTCGGAATTTTATGTTAAGTTCCTTTTTTTTACATGCTCTTTCCATCTCAGTTTGGTATCCAATGTTATACACAGGCTTTGTTTTCATAAGGAGCTACCGTTCCATTTATGAGCAATGATGGAAGATTATTCAAATTTTTATTGGTGAAATTAATGTATGCCGATTTGGCTTCGTTAAATTTAATTTTTCAATTTTTGGCCCATTCGTTTAATAAATTATAATCAACAAAGCAATAAAATCAATAGTGTATAGTGCTTGTAAAATCAGTAATGCAAAAAATGTTATGTAGATTAATTGTGTGTATATAATTAAGATTAAAAAGCGAAATTATTGAAAACGATTACCTAATTTAAATTAAAAAGATGTAGTACGATTAGTTACTCTTCCTGCGGTTAAATAATATTCGACGTGCAAATGATATTAGGATTAACGCTAATTAATGATCATTGAGCTGAAATTATTTCCATGGTACAGACTTGAATACATTTATTTCTGCGTAGACAAAGTGCAATATCGCCTCATCTACTTATTTGTATTACGACATTACAGAACAATCTACATGTTTCTCGAACGATCCAGTGGAATCCGGCAGTAATATTGTGTGCGTACGTGATTCTCAACATGCGTTGCGAGATTGTTCCGGACTCTCCGGTCTGCGCCTGCTATGTGCAAGGCCGCAACCAATTATGTTCTCGTGTTTTCTAGTAGCACTCTTGACGCGCATTATGGAATATTCTGGTATTTCGGCGGGGTGTAAATACAAGTACTCAGCGACTCTCAGTCAGTTTGAGTTGTGAATTATTGGAGTGCGGTTTGTAGTATTTTGGCGAAGTGTTATGTGCGAGACAATTATAATACAATTGTGTTTTATATTAGTAGACATTTTCATTGCGTGTGAACAATTTTTATTTGATTTGTTGTAAGACACTATCTTGTTGATTACAAACGGTTTAATTGTGATAATTAAAGCTGGTGATTAGTGACGTAACTGGTGTCTTGTATTTTGTTTTCCACTGTACCATACGACGATCAGTAGACCGTCGTAACAATAAGCACTCACAAGCACTATCCAGTATCGTTGTATTCGCTTGAAAACAGGATAATGTTACTTTAGAAAAGTCAGTAAAACGTCTGTAACGTATTAAATAAATATTACCTTTACGTTAGCAAGTCTCTTTACCGATGTCAGTTTAAATTATGTATCTTTCTTCTTCCCTCTTCAGTCGCAAACGTTCACTTTCTAATACAGATGTATATCAACAGCAGCACCAATCTGACGTATGTCTACAGTGTTTCGACGGTCTAACTGATCTTCGTATCGTACAGTGGAAAACAAAACACAAGACACCAATTAAGTCAATAATCACCAGCTTTAATTATCACAATTAAACAGTTTGAAATCAACAAAATACTCTCTTACAACAAATCAAATAAAAATTGTTCACACGCAATAAAAATGTCTACTAATATAAAACACAATTGTATTACAATTGTCCCGCACAATTATAAAACACATAACACTTCGCCACAATACTTCGAACGCAGTGTGTAAATCGCCTCTTAAACGCACTGTGTGATCACTGTGTAATCGCCCGACAATAACTGAACTGAACGTGGCTGAGTACTTGTATTTGTACCCCTCTAAGGTTCCAGAATATTCGCTAATAGGCGTCTACTAAAAAACACTAGAATGTGATTCATTGTGGCCTTGAACACAGCACGCGCGAACCGGTATGCTCTGGTAGAGACCCGATAGTTGACGCGTAATTGTCTTTCACCGTAAAGTAGCAGCATTATGTACGCACACACACATTACACCTGGAATATTCTAGAAACTTGTAGAACGTTCCGTATTACGTAACAGTATAATTTAATAATGCCGCCCAGCATTAGCACTCATACAAAAACTCGTTACGAATAAAGAATTTAATGTACTCATCAACGTACATTAAATTCATCATAGCAACGTACATACAACGTAGCAGATTAGTGTTAGACTAACCGACGAAATGATACCAGCAAACAAACCAGATATAAAAACTGATATAAAAAATAAGAAAGTCTGGGTCGCTGTTATTGCGCATCCATTAAATAATATTAATAAAAATAAATGGCAAAAATTTTCCCCTTCTCGGTAAATACATGAAAATTTACGTTAAATAATATACGCTTTACAAATTAAAATCTTATAATATTAATTTTAAATAATTATGCAGTAACAAATACCTAACAGAACTACATTTTTAAAAATATATAAACATTGGTAAGTTTCACAGATTTTAATTAACTCTGGCAGATGTTTCGACTTCTTAGGTCAACTTTAATTGCTACAGATGCGTTTCTAAAATACTTCTCAAAGAAGGATTTATACCTACTATCTTTCATGTTTCTGTATGACTTTCTTTCTCAGGGACCCGTTCCTTTATAAGGTTATCTTGGCAGTCACTTCGTACTATAGAATCTAACCCTAACGTGTCTTCCAAATTTTAAAACAATTTCAAGTCTATAACTAGGCAGCGGTCGCAGCGCTTTGTGTTCGTTACTTGCCCCCCTCTCGCTTATACATGCCACTACGTCCCTTGTCCACATACCTGGCACAACGCTTGATTTTGCGCGTTCTCTATCATGCCTAGTAGCGTAACTGGAAGCTGCTCAGATGGGGGAGGGATGAGACTAGCTTCAATGTTGGCCTCTCCATTTTCCTCAGGACAAATGAGATATTTAAGATTCTTCCCATATAATCTATACCTATATATTATATAAAACTCAAAGTCTGAGGATTTATGGGTACTGAATACAAATCCACACCGTTACTCCGATAGCAGCTAAAGTTTGCACAGGTAACCTTCGACAGAAGGCGAAAAATACTGTCTAACTTGGAATTTGATATTTTGCCCCGTACGCAAGATTGAGGTCCTCTTAATTATGCCTTTTCGTTGACGCGTATAAAGATGTCAGCAACATCATGCAGACCAGAATTAATTACCAAAGTAACAAGTAAATAAACAAATGATATTTAGCGGCATCGGAACTGTACCTTTATCCGTTCGTGCAGTGTTTAATATATTTAATATGCGATTGTATCGACATATTTTGTAATTTTGTATACAGATAAGTTTATATATTTTGTAATTGTCTTAAACGATTATAAAATTTATGTTTATACGTATTTCTGATGATACAATGAGTGAGTAATGAAATTTATTAAATACTACTACTAAAGATGTTATAAACACCATAGAGACCAGACTTAAATACCATAGTAAGAAGTAAATAAACAAAAGCTATTTAGCGGCTTCGTAACTGTACAATATTTATCTATTTCTGCACTATATTTTCGATGTTTTATATAATATGGAATTGTATTACGATGTGGAAAAAGAAGGGTACTAATTGTAAATTGTTCTATTACTTAATTCAAAGCGAAAATAATAGGACTTATTTTTTTCATTTGTGAGGTTAGGTGACAACGGTTTTTGGTTTTTAGTTTACTGCTGAAATAAATAAAAGTCATGGTTGAGGAAAACATAACGTTTACTGTGTTATACTCGTACAATGCTTCTAACACAGTAACACTTAAAGAATTTAGCGTTTTTGATTTAATAAGTACTTTATAAATATCTCCAAAGGCTTTATAAACGGATATTTTTAAATCTCCAAAAGCTGATGCACCAACATTATAATTGAGTATAAGTTAAAATAGTACATTTTTTCTTTTATGAATTTGCTAACTGCTATAATTTTTTTATTGTTCACTAAGCTTTTCGTCATTACTGACATCTTCAGGTCTTAAACAACGACAGGTCGTTGTTTAAGACCTGAAGATGTCAGTAATGACGAAAAGCTTAGTCGAACAATAAAAAAATTATAGCAGTTAGCAAATTCATAAAAGAAATAGTAAGGATGGCTGCTAATTTAAACAATACGAAGAATAAAATAGTACAAGTATTGAAAACAGTTTTGGTGAGAATTTGACTGATGAGTAGAAGATTGTTGTACGAGCTGATAGAACGCCATATAGACGTAGACAATACAAATTACATTAAAATACTAAAAGTCAAATACAGTTAGTTGTTTATACAATTATTTTCAGTTTATACACAGCAACTGGCTTACAAATAGGCGTACGTTAAGTGTTTATAGAATTTCATTAAAATTATTGATCGCTCTGGAGAGGGATTTATCTCCTTGTTATTGAGCATTATTTTGGGTAACGTCACGGTGGGAAGATTCAGAGTACACGGAATTGGTTACTCCATCTTAACTAATGGGTTCTACGACCGGAAAATTACTCACAATTACCAGTTAAATTCTGTCGCAGGCAAAATATTTACTAAAATTATAAAGATTGGCAGCACGATATAAGTATAACGAGGAAATTTGTAAGGGCAAGGGGCGTAAAAATCGCACAGATTGTAGGCCTACAATAAATTCTGACAAATAACGGATTTTCGGCAGCACAGCTGTTGTCTCCCACACGTGCTGTGTCCGCTTCCGCAAATATATTTTCATTGTTTACTCGTCCTTATCCATATTTGATCGTGTATTTGGTCTCGTTTCTGTTTTTGTTTCACAGGACTATTTTACTATTAAAGTTTAATTCATAAATAACATGTTTCATGTTATACAAACTCAAACTTCATATAGATTACAATAAGAAGGCTAAGAACCAATAAATGCTACAGGAGGAAGAAAACAGCTTACAATATTCATTTTATTTCGTATTGAAAATATTCCGATTCAATTTAGAAAGATTTAGCCATGAAGATCAGTTACTACGATAGTCTATAGTCTATCATAGTGTGTTTATAACTGTTGACGGTTCGCGACCCATCTAACACGAGAGAAAATTATACCCATTAGACACTCCTTCTAAATAAGCAGCATTCAAAAATTAATACCTGTTTTGTCTATTCCTTAGATTTTTCTGTATGAATATGTCATAGGATACATTCAATGTGGTTTTATTATAAGCGACTGCCATAACTATGCTCTGAGTTTATCTCAAGTTTAAGTAAGCTATCAAAAGTCCTTTAATCGTATATATTGTAACGACAACCCTCTCGCAAAACCGATGAGCGCGCCCTTCCACCCGTCCTTCCATAAGGCAAGCAGGTCAAGGCCGCATTCATACGTTCCAGAGAACACTTGAAATACGCATTAAGTGGCGTACAGTAAGGAGGGAATGTTTATTCTATATCACGTGCGGTACCTATAAAAACCCACATCAGCTGCCTTGTAGATCAATTGACAATGAGCGATTTCCTTAGCGGATCGAGTGTTTGTAGAAGTATTGTAGCGAAGTGTTGTTGTGTTATAATTAGTGCGGAATTCTTTATAGTTGACATGATTACTGCGTGCGGACAAATTTTACTTGAATTGTTTTAA
This sequence comes from Magicicada septendecula, assembly GCA_034769895.1. Lineage (NCBI taxonomy): Eukaryota > Metazoa > Arthropoda > Insecta > Hemiptera > Cicadidae > Magicicada > Magicicada septendecula. The sequence continues at coordinate 74,550,272 of CM068373.1, read as the reverse complement.
GAGACTATCTTGTTGATTACATATTATTAGTTGTGATAATTAAAGCTGGTTATTAGACTTCATTGGTGTCTTGTATTGTTTTTCCACTGTACCGTACGGCGATCGGAAAGACCGACGTAAAAATATTTTGTCGTAGTATATTTTAAAACTATCACACGATATCACGCTGTATGTACGTTCAGGTCGTGAAAGGGTAGAAAAATATAACTGTAATACAAAAGCATCATATACGTCGTATTCCCTTGTGAGCTGAATAATACTGAATGAACAGCAGTACAAGCAATAGCATAGTGAAATGGCGATTCTAAGAATAAAAGTATATTCAAAGACATAACTACAAAAATGTAACTTTATATATTTATGCAATGAAGTGTGTTTTAAATTGTCCGATATATAACATAACATTCAAACACACTACATTTATGTTGCAGGCGACTTTACAACCGACTGTTCAAGAACCATATGGCTGGACAGTTAAGGGACTATTCAGTTACTGCTATCGCAGCACGTACGTGTCAGGTGATGTCTCCTTGCATTTAAACTGTTACACCATGTGTCAGTTATTTTATACATAAACAATAATTTATTATGGGTTACAAATCTCTGCTACAATATCTAAAACGATGGCATTTCAGGGCAAGTATCCTATAAGGACTAAGATAGTCGTGAACAATAAGATTTTGGATCAGGTTAGTCATTTTATTACCTGGGTTGTAATATCTCATATGGAACTGACATTGATTGGGATAGTAGTAAGCTAACAAAATGTAAACTCTCATCTGTGGAACGACTCATATGTACCTGAAAAATAAAACACGGAAGGATACCCGAATGGAATGTTATAAAACTGTGGCTGTCCTCACTTTCCTTATCCTAGTGAGACATGGACTGTTGGTACAAAGGAAGTGCAAAGGATCAGGCAGCCGAAATGACATTTCAAAGAGGGACGTAAGGTTGTTGGATAGGAGAAGGAACGAGGATATTAGACGCGACTTAAACATTTTATCATTGCACCAGAAGATTGGAGGCCACAGAAGGAGATGGTGTAAACACTTGAATTGCATACCTGATATCCGTCTACCTGTGGGTGCCTTGGGGTATCACCTTACTGGGAAGAGAGATGTCGGTAGACCGAGAAGGAGCTGGGTTCCGGAACAGTTCTAAGGCCTAGTCCTTGGAGTCGTGATGATGATGATGATGATGATCAATAATAATTTATTTAAAAATTGTTTGAATGTGCTAGACTATCACATTGAACCGAAAGCTTTAATTAACTTTGTAACTACTATAATCACATTAGATGTTGTCCATTGACAAAACAACTTGTTTTAGATTACGAGGGCTATTCGGAAATTAAGGTGCGGAACGCTAAAAAAAATGTTCGAACTTAACAAACATTTTATTGCCAGCCTGCTTTACATTCTTTCATGTAGTTGCTCTTATATAACCATTAAATAAGCACTTGTAGCGTGAGACAAACTTCTGTGTGGCTTCCTCAAAGAGGTTTTCCGCCTGTTTTTAACCATCCCCTTCATTTTTTTGAGTTTGTCATCGTTTATGATTTCTGTAAAGTCAATAATTTTTCAGATGCACAAAAAATGTAATGCACTTGGTGCTAAGTCTGAATTGACAGAGGGGGTTATCAAAAATATTCCATTTTAATTTTTGAAGCTTGTGACCATGGTGCTATGTGGTCATTCGTTGTCGATAGTAGGACGACGCCAAAGACAACAGGCTTCGCAGGCGATTTTATATCGCCTTTCCTTGTTTTCCTAGTGTTTGACAAAGCACTGTAGAGTTTATTGTCGTATAATAAATTCTAGGAATCTACAAGTATAAGAGAGCTTGGTGGTCCCAGAAAATGTTAGCCTATGTGTGGTCCCAGATTACGAAAATTACAATCGGACATATTTATGAAAATTTTGTCGGTGGGAGCCACAATCTTTTAATCGAAAAAGTTTGTTTGATTTCTTTTGGTTTAGGTGATGAGGTATGCACCCATAGCATTGATATTTTTTTAGTTTCTGTGATGATGTACGAAATATAACTCTAATCTCTAGCGATAATTCGTTTGAGGTATTTGTCTCCTTCAGCACGAACTGATCCAAAAACGTCCTACTCGATGCCACTTACTGATTTCTATGGGCCTCGGTGAGCATTGTTGGCACCCGCCTGGCACAGCTTTTGTGTTAACAAAGCTTTTCTGTGGCCGTTTTGTATAGAACAGTTTGTGATATTTTAGGAAAATTATCACTTAACACGGTTATTGTGAAACGTCTGTTTACAGACTTTCGTCACCGACACATTGCCCGAGTTTGTCACAGGCAAGTAAAGACGGCCACTACTGTCTGCGTCATGATTGTTAGGACGGCCGTCAGAGAACTCCTGAAACCAGTTCTTCACTTTAATGTCACTCATTATATTTTCGTCATACACCCCAGTAATTTGACGATGAATTTCCGCAGCACTTAATTTTTTCCCTTGCAAGTCTTATCACAGCTCGGACTTCAGACTTGGCAAGATTTTCAATGAGATCACTCATTTTTAATAAAGGTACCGTCTTGAACACGAAGCAACATCTGTCTTCGCTGATGCTAAACTAACATACTGCGCATGTCCGAACTCGATCATGTCAACTGGCTAAAATTTATGCGCAATAGGAGCTGATTTTCCGAAGAACCCTTATAATTATTCTACATCAGGGATTTTGTGGTTTTTTCTCTGTTAAAAAAAATAATAAGACACCTGCTGTTCTCTATACCACTTCTTTATTAAATTATTGCTACACGTTTCGGCGGCTTTTGTGACCTCAAAAATACCAATCTATTATATAACAATTACCATTATTACAATTATTGTTGTTATACTAACACTGAACATCTGCGATTGACGACGGTTTGTTGCCTGTCGAGCAAACACGCACCCCCCCCCCCCCACACACAGACTACCTTATTCACATTCTGCAGCACCATCACAGTCACGTAACACTCATAACACTCCTCTTATATCCGACAGTGAAGCTTAATACGCTTAAGAGAAACGTAGGCTCTTGAGAAACACCGCATGCCCACTGTGTTTTGTTATCCTAGGAGATAAGTTATCATGGACTTAGAAATAAAGCTTTTGATGACGTATATAATATCTATCGAGCAATGCATTTTAAAAATATTCAGTTTTCTTATGTAGCCTAAAGCTTGACAACTTATATAATTTTTGTCTTTGTGCACATTTGTTTTAATGACACTTATTTTTAATATCCGCTTTTTAACTGACTTGGTACCAATAATATTCAATATTTACAACGATACCCGCGATTAACTGTTCTGATACGCGCCTTTACTTAAAATTGTAAGAGCATGTTAATTTTGATGCCACGTGCTTCTCGAGTTTAACAAAACATCAACACAAAAATAAAATAAGTACAATCATTAAAATAAACACATTTGTTACTACTAGCTGTATTTTCCCCTAGTAGCTTTCACCTAGTAGCTTACGAGGGTGGTAAGCCGGGGGTATCTGAGCAGGACTCTCACTTTGCTTAAGCTATCTCGGGTGAGGTCCCTTTCTTTAATCTACTCTGTCGCTCTTTCTTGAACAACTCTAGTTTTTCCCGACCCCGACGCTATTGGAGTATCTGTAGTGGTCTATAGTTTCCTCTCACTTAATTGTGCTATTTTATCTGGTGTGCCAAAAAACACCCGGTTAAAGAACCCAGTATAGAAATACACAGTGGAGTTGGAAGGGAAGAACGTTGATATTATGGTGCAGGGGGTCGGGTCCCAAGTACCGGCGGCTGTCAGTGGTAAGTGAGCGGGCCTCGGGTCGTCGTTATCTAATGCCACGGGGGTGGCCCACTTGCTCTATCTGGCAGATAATACGCCAAGCAACACGAAGGCACGTTGAATGCAGCTGAAGAGAACTCTTTTGGAGGAGTTCATTGGTGCAGAGGACCTCACCTAGAGACAATCATAGGCCCATAGGCGAGGTCTCCAGCGGTTGGCCTAGAGAGTGAGACTGTAGGAGGCAAAGTGGAGGTCGAAAGTGAGGCCAACCCTGCCAACGGAGAGGAGAACCGCCCGCAGTGCTTGAGCTGACTGCTGGTATTCACATAAGAGATCTCCCCGGAATGACTGAGCAGTACAGCAAGGTTGTCTCTTGAAAGGAGATAGGGCGTGAGCGTTGACATTTCGGTTGTAGCAGATTCTTAATGATCAGGATAAGGCTAATGTTCCTGCCTCTACGCTAGTCAGTTAAATACTGTATTTAGTTTCTCATTAGTTTCTGCCCATAAACTTTTATTTACTTAACACTTTTCTTAATAGTATTTTTATTATACTATTGAAAGTAAGTCATTTGTGCCGATACGACTTTGGCAACAACTTTGTGTTGTCATTTTGCCGGCAGTTTTGCTGTCTAAATCAATTATACTTAACATAAATATATTAGTAACATGTACTACAAAAGATCTCCTTATCATCAAGGCTCCTTGAATATAAACATTTAATACATAACTTTAAGAAGTAAAATAACAGGGTGTAAATAACAGTAAAATGGAGATATTTACCGTTTAATATATTTATATCAGTATAACTAAAACAAATAAATATCATTAATTAAACTAAAATTGAAATGCATTTTCGAAGACAATTTATTTTTAGAAAAATATTTGGTAAAGAAAGATTTCTGTAAACACAGCCTCTACATAATGAATAGTCTGTTGCAACTGGTAGACAAAAAAGTACCCTTTATTTTTTTAGAAACAACCTTTTTCTTCCTTTAAAGTACACTTGTTGTTTCGGAAGAAGATAAATACATTATTTATCAAACGCACAAATAGTTTTTTTACACATAATAAACAGTGAATATAATACTCAATATATTGAAACACCTATTATTAACAATCTTTTCCGAATTAATGAAAAAAATGATACTTTTTTCTTTGCCTAAGCCATTGTTTTAAAGTTTCAATTTGTTTTTGTTTGCCAGTTTCAACTAAGGTCAAATTATTAGATGACATCAGTATTTAATACCAACTGTAGGTTTTTAATCGACTATTGTAAACACCGAAGTTTACTATTCACAACGCACATGTATGCTAAAAAACAACACTTAGTTGTCTGCATATGTAATTGTGACGTCAGATGTGATATCTGACGTCACAATTACATATACAGAGGTAAACAAGATAAAACAACTAACACAAGCACGTCAAACATTAGACGTAACAGCGACAAGTCCATTTCGAAATAACCGCAGTCAAAAGTCTGTTGTATGTGAGCCCATTTGAATAACGCGCTCGTCCCAATAGCCTCTTTGCGACGGCCAATATTTCGTTTGTGCGTCCAGTGGTAGCCATATATTAGGCCTTGCATATTTTTGAACTCATTCGTTAGGCACGTACACAATATCAAAGGCGTAAGTGCCATTGATGTATTTAGTATACCCAGTATAACGAATAAACGAGGTTTTGGCACAGTCACCGTGAATATTATATCAAAAGAAATTGTAAGAACTGTCATTAACAATTTTGAGACTAAATATTGATCGTAAAACTGATTCGTCTTGCAAAAAGCTCCGTAAATGCAAACACAGACTTTCTTTACGTTTCTCCAATAATTATACCTCCTGCTTTCTGACCATACTAAAGGTAAGGCTTTGTCAGTGCGCCACGCAATTTTCTCGTCGCCGACGCTCTGCATGACACTACAAGCGAGAAGTCGCAGTCTTTGCTTTATCATGTAGATCTTGAACGTAAACTGAATCAGAATTATTGTTGAAGAGTTTATATTGAAGGCATCAAACAGCAAAATGTATTGGGTTATACAAGAGTCACGGCATTTCTTGGCGTTCGGAGGAAGAAATATCAGATAAGTTAACAGTATACTGTAACACACTGTAGCAGCTGTATACATTGTGCTAACTATTAGGTTTCCGTTGTGCGGAACTTTAACCCCGATCCGTTTAAGAAATTCATCTGCGTGATTAATGTTATAGAAAATGTCATTATTAACACTCTGTTTCCACACGTATTTCGCACGATAGTAAGTGCAATTCGCACAGGACACCGCTTCCAATATAAATAACGGAACACACGAAGCATCCGCCTCTAGCATTAGAAGTCTTATCATAAACAGGAATAACCAAACTACAAAAAGTGTTACAGTAATCAACCAGCAATATAAGTTCTTGAAATTATTGATCTTCTTACATCGTAATTCCACTGCAGAAAACGCAGCGACAATGCATAAAACCGTAAAAGGAAACATCGTTTTGTATATATTGTTCTCCATCACTGCTGTTCAAACATTTAGTAAATGTTCTCCAGGTCGACCAGTAGGGGCTGCGACAACTCTACTGAAAAGCGTTCTGGTCGGAATACGGTGACAATACGTTATTAAAATGTAAATACATGAGTTTGACGAGCGCAATAAGAAGGTTGTAACTGTTGACACTTATGAATTGTTTATTGAATTATAACGAATACAGTGTTTTCTGTGAGCTTGTGTGTGGGTTTGTGTGCTTGAATGGCACAAGCTTTTCGACAACAACCTATTCACTGCTGTTAACGAAATAATTATTTTCCACCTGTTGCTGACTACCTACAAGGTCGGAACACACACGTAAAGTTTTTTTTATTTCTGCCGATTAATTACTGTCTAAACACGCATTCATAAACACGTGATCAGTGGCGGATTATCCATAACGGTAGGGTATGATATAGCACAGGGCACCAGGGGTCAACCGCCTGTTAGAGGGGGCATCATGCAGCCCTAAATCACAAGCCATAAAATAAATGTAAAAGAAAAAAACAAAAGAACAAATGTCTTCAATCCAAAATCATAAAAGATGTGTGCACACTTTTCGACTTGCTTCGTTAGCAAGGTTGAATATTGAAAACGAGATACTTAAATCGCAGGATTTAGAAGAAATTACAAAACAATTCGTTGAGGTAAAGTCAAGAAAATATGGATTGATTAGTACACTAAAAACCCGATTGTCCGAATCGCGTTTACCCGAAAATCCGATTTATCCAAAACAATTTTTAGTAAATTTTAAAAATACACAAAAGCATTTTCCTATCCCTATAATCTATATTGTAATGTAAATGATTTCTAATATTAGTTAATTCATTTTCAAATGTCAGTAGTATTTTGTAAAACCTCAAGTTGTTGGTGCCAATGTATGTAATGTGACGTAGTTTTTATAAATTCTAATATAATTTTAAATCTTTAAATCTTAATGTAAATCTTACCCTTCATCTTTAATTATATCCTGCAGCTCCAAGTTGTGGGTGCCAATGTATGGAAAGTGAAATAAAAAATTTAACTCGTATTTAGTCTTGTCTTATTTTCAATAAATTTTATTATTCTTTTCTTTTTAACATATATTGAAATTTATTAACATGCAATGCCCTTCTTTTCAGTTAGTGTAACTTTCCGGGCTACGTTACAAATCCAGGGAACCCATGATAATTGACACTAGCCAATTATACAGGCTGCCTACGTTGTAACAAAACTGAAATTAAACTCAACACATAGAACAATAATATTTACTCTATTTATTAAGACACAAGGGGAAGGTATTTCACTGATTTATGCACTCACTTCAATCTGTAATAAGATGACATCTCTTTATTAACAAATCATAGAAATAGATCCCATAACATAAACATTTATACTGAAATATTTAAAAAAAGTTTTCTGTCAAACAAGGGACAATAATGATCGTGTAATTTACCTCGGATCCGAGTCTCTTTAAATCTAGTAAAGACGTCTGAGTTATACTATGCTCATCAAGGAGCTTGCATGATTACATAAACCATTTGAAGAATGGTATTATTTAATTAAGGGATTATAACTTACATTTCAAGATTAACGTTACAACGTATGGTTTTCGATACTACAGTTTACATTTCTTTTGTTTTATTTATTGCTTAGAGAAAATTATTGTCTTTTGAAAAGTCTCTTTCATCTATAAAAAGTTATGTTTTAAATGTACTTAATTCTCGATAGGCAAGCTATCGAGTCACCTCTAAAATAAGCTTTTGCTGTCCTCGTCCTGGGGCGTGACTCTTCGGAACTCTGGTAGTCATCTGGGTCGTGTCTCTGGTGAATATCTTATAGCTGTATTAGTGAGGAGATTGATGTAATGCTGCATGAAGTAGGGTTGATCCTCGCCGGTCCTGGTCAGAGTTGTATGGGTTGTAGACGTCCGTATATGCAATTGGGCAGGTCACATATTCACTGGTAGAGTTATACTGGAGTTTACATCTTAACTTGAGACGTCACCTTGTTTACGAGTTCTTAAGTTTTTTATATTACTACATTTCTTTAATAAACCTTTTACTACATCTTATACATATAACTATCACTAGCTCCCCACGTTTTTAGTGGTAGCTAACCATTATTTGAAAGTTTAAATAAAACATTTTTGAAGAGCCCTCGCTTGGAGTTGTGTACAGGAATCGCTTGGACTTATTTTGTTTACAGGAATTATTTTAACTACTACTTGTGCCTTCAAATTATTAATTACTTACATTACGATTTTCAGATATTTCTAAGTTACAGACGGTTCGCTATGCACGTTGTGTCCGGAATTAAACAGGTCAACGCATGATGATTTACTAAAGGGTTAACTGTATTATTCTTAACTTTTTACATTACGATTTTTTTTTTATTACTTGTTTAGTTAGATTTTCTCAATTTAAATCTCATACTTATTCTGAGTTAGTACAGGGGTATTTGGTTTAATTGTGCGATTTAAAAAATACTTGTTTGCTTTCTAATTTTTTTTATTATTAAATTTTTTATTACCAATTAAATCGTCACATACTCCGCCGCTTAAAATCGACATTGGGAATTTTAGTAAGGAAAATTCAAAAGTGGGGTACTAGGAGTATGCTTGGCGTTAATGTGTGGAATTTCTCTCCCCCTTTTTCTTTTTCTTTCACCTTGTTATTGGCATGTGTTATACACATATATTTCTTCTCTATAATCAAACAATATACATATATATTTTCTTACAAACTACCTTTTTCATTACATAAATTTCACACTTAAAATCTACATTTTAAAACACAAAACTTTTTCTTATGTCTACTACTTAAATCTGCTACCGGTTTTTTCTTTGGGTTTTAGTTACTCTCTTCGTAGAGTAATTTTCTAAATATTTTGTTATTTAGAGGTCAGTTTAGTGGTCACTGAGTACACATTTTGCTTATCTTTCGCTGAACAGGATCTCAGGTTGATCAGGCCTCATTTCCAAATTCTACGATTAACACTTAGCATGGTTACTGAGGTATAAGATAACTTGTCTACCTAGTATTACCTTTTCTATTTTTGGCGATGCTATTTCCTCTTATACAATTTTATCTGCGAAATATGTGTTCTTCGTACATATTCTCGAGTCGCAGTTTCGTACAGGGGTACTGTAACTGGAGTTAAGTACTTCTGGATTTGGTAAGGACCACACCATCGGTATGATAGTTTAGAGGTGGTCTTATCAATTGCACTACTAGTCGGGTGTGTCTTGTACATTACTAAGTCACCGACTTGGTACCTAACTAAATTGTTATTGTTATGAATATTTTTCTCGTGGTATTTTCTGGATTTCTCTAGGTTCGCTCTTAAATTAGCGCGAGCTTTATTCCATATTTGTTTAATCTGCTTATCCTTTATTTGCGGAGGTAGCAAGTCATGTATTTTCCATTTAGTGGTCAAGGGGTGGTTTGGTTTGTATTTATACAGTAACTCAAACGGGGTCGACTTATGTCCTTCGTGATAAGCCGAATTAAGGCGTATTGTATCCAGGATAGGTTCTGGTCCCAAGACGTATGATCGTTCGCATGGTTGGCGATTTATGCAGATTTGAGTTTTCGTAGATACCTTTCAGCAATATTGCCTTGTGGTCGATACTCCGTAGTGGTAATATGGTCTATTCCTAACTTGAAACACATATTCTTAAATTCTTTCGCCTTAAATTGTGGTCCGTTATCTGACACTATACGTACAGGTGTACCATAATCTTTAAATAATCTCTCCTGTAATATTTTTACAGTCGACGACGCTAACGCTTGCCGCATGGGATACATCCAAACAAATTTGGTGAACGAATCTACACAGATGAGTAGCATAGTATTACCTGATTTAGATCGCGGGTAGGGACCTGAAAAGTCTAAATAAAGTTTAGAGAAAGGGGTCGTAGGGATTTCTGAAATTAATTGGCTTACCTGACTGTTTCTTGCCGGTTTACTGAGAGCGCATAAATTACACTTTTTTACAAAACTAGCTATTTCGCTGTTCATATTGTTCCAATGATATTCCTTTCGAATGCGATGTATGGTTTTATTGATTCCCGTATGGGCTCCAATGGTAGATGAATGGAAGTACTCCATCAGCATGGGCTTAATCATATCAGGGGCAATTATTCTTAATTCCTTTCCATTTCTTATTTTGTGGCATAGTATTATTTTAATTAATACATATTTCTCGGATTTAATACCTTGCTCAAGTTGTACTATAATCGGTTTCAGAAGAGGGTCTTGTTGTTGATATAGAGCAACGTTGGTAAAGGCAACGGGGAATTCAGTAATTACGGTGTTAGCAATGGCTGTTTCCGGATTCTCCTTGTTTCCGGGAGTATTTGTGGGCGACTGGAACATACGGGACGGGGTATCAGCGACTAAGTTTTGTGTACCTTTAATATGCTGCACTTTGAATTTGTAGCAGTTTAACCTCAATACCCATCCTCCAATACGTCCTAACTGTTTAGGGTGATTCAGTAACAAAGATAATGCTTGATTATCAGTTTCCAAAAGAAATTCTTTATGTTCTAGAAAGGGTTTAAACTTCTCAAATGCAAATACAATGGCTAAACATTCCAATTCATATGCGGAATATTTTCTTTCTTGGTCGCTTAAGGTTCGTGATGCATAACTAATAGGTAGTCTACTGTTTTCTATTTCTTGATAGATGACTGCACCTAAAGCTACACTTGAACTGTCGGTCTGAACTACGAAAGGTTTCGTGAAATCTGCCAGTTGCAATACTGGGGGAGATATGATGCTTTCTTTGAGTTGTTCACAATATTACCGCAGGAGATTTCTCGTCTTGGAGGGTTTGAGACAATAAAGTTAACTCGCTATCCTTGGCATTACAAATTTCTCTCTCGCTCTCATAATCGAGTCCGCTTAGGTTGCTTAACTGCGCGGGTGTATCAAATCCACTTTCGCGTATTGACTTGCGCAATTCCGCGACTGTTACATTCCCATGGGGTAGACCACGCAAAAGAGCTTCATAAGACAGCTCGTCCTTTAATAGTAAATCCGGATTAAATTGTGCCATTTTTATCTTATTTCTAACACATTAAAATTTACTTAAAATTGATTTTACTACACTATACACTTATTACATAGACAATTTATTTCTTGGTTAAATCATTTGCATTGTTCACAAGAGAATAATCTCTCTTCTAAGGGAAAGACAAAAATTCCACACACAACGTCAATGTAAAGTCAACGATCAGCTGTTCACTGGAATGTAGGTCACCCTAGTTTAATTTGTAAACAATGGCAAGGTTTTTGTATGCGTAGGAACGCGAGGATTACACTAAAGTATTGTTCTCTATAACAATAGCTGAAGGCTATCTTTATCGACCGGTTTCAACTGGGGAAGCCAGTTGCACCAAGGGGTGAATCCGATTCAACGAAACACGCTTTACAAGTTACAGGCTGTAACAGGCTGAGTTTAGTAATTAATTGTCTTACGTTCTACCTTTAATTTTTTGAAATTATTTTTAATTTTCTTGGTAACAAAATTAAGTTACGAATTTCTTTACACGTAATTAACCGGGTCTACTTTCGTCAGGAGTTTATATTTTTCACCGTGACGACAGACATACAACTTACATTCTATGCAGGCATATTCAGGAAACTACAGGTCTTGAATTGTCACAATATAAACCTGTTAAAGACTGAACAGTTTGACAAGCACTAAAATTCATGTACGTACTTGCATTGGTGTAATACAATGATAGTCTGTATTATTTTGCGTATCTTAAATAAATTACATTATACGCAAGTTAGTGCGTAATCTTGTACAAAATAAATTCACCTTATGAAAATTAACATTAACATGAAATACAGTACCTGAGTGCATAGATCAGCAGGGAGTTATCTATTTTATTATGTAACAATTTTTTCTTTTTTTTTTAATTTGCAGAGTGACGCACTTTTGTGTCACGATGCTCGCAACTATTTTAACTTTAAACAGAGTGGCGCATCTTTGTAACGTTCCGGGCTACGTTACAAATCCAGGGAACCCATGATAATTGACACTAGCCAATTATACAGGTTGCCTACGTTGTAACAAACTGAAATTAAACTCAACACATAGAACAATAATATTTACTCTATTTATTAGGACACAAGGGGAAGGTATTTCACTGATTTATGCACTCACTTTAATCTGTAATAAGATGACATCTCTTTATTAACAAATCATAGAAATAGATCCCATAACATAAAAATTTATACTGAAATATTTAAAAAAAGTTTTCTGTCAAACAAGGGATCATAATGATCGTGTAATTTACCTCGGATCCGAGTCTCTTTAAATCTAGTAAAGACGTCTGAATTATACTATGTTCATCAAGGAGCTTGCATGATTACATAAACCATTTGAAGAATGGTATTATTTAATTAAGGGATTATAACTTACATTTCAAGATTAACGTTACAACGTATGATTTTCGATACTACAGTTTACATTTCTTTTGTTTTATTTATTGCTTAGAGAAAATTATTGTTTTTTGAAAAGTCTCTTTCATCTATAAAAAGTTATGTTTTAAATGTACTTAATTCTCGATAGGCAAGCTATCGAGTCACCTCTAAAATAAGCTTTTGCTGTCCTCGTCCTGGGGCGTGACTCTTCGGAACTCTGGTAGTCATCTGGGTCGTGTCTCTGGTGAATATCTTATAGCTGTATTAGTGAGGAGATTGATGTAATGCTGCATGAAGTAGGGTTGATCCTCGCTGGGCCTGGTCAGAGTTGTATGGGTTGTAGACGTCCGTATTATGCAATTGGGCAGGTCACATATTCACTGGTAGAGTTATACTGGAGTTTGCATCTTAACTTGAGACGTCACCTTGTTTACGAGTTCTTAAGTTTTTATATTACTACATTTCTTTAATAAACCTTTTACTACATCTTATACATATAACTATCACTAGCTCCCCACGTTTTTAGTGGTAGCTAACCATTATTTGAAAGTTTAAATAAAACATTTTTGAAGAGCCCTCGCTTGGAGTTGTGTACTGTCTGAACGCCGCATCGTAACTCTTGCGTTGATACGACAGGTATATTACAACGAAGCGGAGCGAGTACTCCGCCATAATATAGTTCCAACTTTTATTTAAATAGACATTCTTATAGCAAGATGAAACAAATTATTTAGACTTATTTTGTTTACAGGAATTATTTTAAGTACTACTTGTGCCTTCAAATTATTAATTACTTACTTTACGATTTTCAGATATTTCTAAGTTACAGACGGTTCGCTATGCACGTTGTGTCCGGAATTAAACAGGTCAACGCATGATGATTTACTAAAGGGTTAACTGTATTATTCTTAAATTTTTACATTACGATTTTTTTTTTATTACTTGTTTAGTTAGATTTTCTCAATTTAAATCTCATACTTATTCTGAGTTAGTACAGGGGTATTTGGTTTAATTGTGCGATTTAAAAAATACTTATTTGCTTTCTAATTTTTTTTTATTATTAAATTTTTTATTACCAATTAAGTCGTCACATTAGTAGCTCCTTTAGGTTCGATAACATAAAAAAATCTTTCTCAGGGTTAATAAAAATTAAAGTCTATGTACAGTTAAAGCCATACGTATGATAGAAAATATAATAATTATAAATCGGTTTCAGTAATGTGATGTGTATGTGTGTTGGGTCATGGATTCTTTGGATTATACAAAAGAAACAACTTAATCAAGTCTGCACAACTAATAAAAAAAATTAAAATGAGAAAATAAAATTAATAATCATAAAGTTTATAGTGTTTTTGTTATATCATTTCACTGTTCTAGTGCTTTAAATAATTGAATAGTTATTGAACAAATGTATGTCTTAGCATACATAATAGAACAATCTCACCAAATTGTAGTTTCGTTTACAGATTATTTTCTTGTCATAATTTTTCTGGCCTTTAGTTTTCCGTGTATTATATTAAGCCATTATACTTCTCATTATTTCCGGAGTTTTCCTCATTAATTTACTGTGTGATATTATTATTTTTGTAGAAAATGTTCAGATTCAAATTATATCTGTTCTGGTTTATTTTCCCAATTCAACAATAATAATTAATTTTCTTCCTTTAATCTCTAGATTCATTTAGTAAAGCTCTCGAGTTTACGACAATTTTTAGGGGTCACAGGGTTGTTTGTTATACCCTATAATTAACATGATTCATTTGAATCTTATTTTTACTCGTTCCTGATGCACATAATTAGTTTCTAGGGATTATTCCACTAGTTTTAATTATTTTACACCTTGTTTAATCTTATTATATTAGCTATATATTTGTTTTATATAAATTATATGTGTTATTCACTGTTTATATTATAACCAGGTCTATTATTATAATTGTTTTTTTTTATATCACTTACATTTTGTAGTGCGATTAGACAAAATAACTGCTTGAGGTTCGCAGACCTCTCTATAGTTTAATAGGCTTATACAATAACAAATGTGTTTCTACTTACTACCTAACTTGTTAACATTTATACACTACATTTCTATTTACTAACAACTATTTACATTTATATTATCATTCGATCTTCCCTCCTGGGTGTAGTAGTCATAGTCATTTCGTCTGATAGTCTTGTCATTGTCATTAAACTAATTAATTAATAAGTTTTCATTTCCTATTTCCATTGTATGTACTTATTATAATATTTCCCTTTTGTTTTTTATTACCTTTTCTCCTTGACATTATTATTTATTTTTAAATAGTTACATTTTATTTTCATTTCTTTATTTGTTAAATTGATTTTATACTTATTTGTATTTTATTTATAAGAAAGATTGCTTTTAGGCATAATTCATAACGAATTTTGATGATTAAGTTATATTTATTCTAGGGCGTAATCTTGTTATGTTACAATATTTAATAGCGTAGACAAGCGATTCCACGTGATATAAAGTAGAAAGTCAATCAGAACTGACTAGGATAAGTGGTACCCCGAATTATCGATTTATTCGGATTTTCGAACATAAAGTATTATGTTCATACATTGCACACACATAAAGTCATATCAACATAAATGTAAACATTGAAACTTCCCCTGCAGAACTTCTAACAATGAAACAACTTCGAGATCAGGTAGCCAGCAAACGAGCTTCAAAGCTTAGACAAAAAAACTATGATTGGTTACTGTACGAACAAGCAATAGGACTGTTCCAGTACTGTAGAAACTATAATTTACAGTGCGGTGCTGTTTTATAGTGTATTGTGTCACATTCACTGTAAGTAATTTTAATTATTATTATTAAATAAAGTTACTGTACTTACATATGTTTTATTATTTAAATAGAAGTCTCGGTTTATCCGAAACGGGCGCGGTTCCATCCAATTCGGATAAACGAGTTTTTAGTGTATTTGTGAACTTAGGTACTACTATGCTCATAGTGATCATTATTTAGCTAAATATTTATTATAATTTGACAGTCTAATAAAATGCGACACTCTGTACTCGAGTCGGTACAGTACTCGGAAGATTACCGCTGCTTACCGACAGGACTGCCTACACTAGTGCGACACTCTGTACATTCGCTTAATAGGAAACATAATTGACCTTGACTCATACGTACCGTATACCGTCCCAACCGAATCACATATAGGTTCAGAGTTGCCAGGTTCTCTGAAATTTCGGAAGACGTTCTGAATAGTGAATAATACTCCAGAAAATAAAAAAATTGGTATAAATCTTCACCATTTTTTCCTACGTCAGTTACAGTGGTATGTCACATTTATAGAATCTTTATTTTGCGTGTGACATCAAATCTGGTGTTTTTTTTTTGTAACCATGATTATCACTGCTTTCAATAAAAACTTATAGTTTCTTCCTCCTGCAGCAAACAATTAATCTGTACGACGACCACACACACACACACACACACACACACACACACACACACACACACACACACACACACACACACACACACACACACACACACACACACACACACACACACACACACACACACACACACACACACACACACACACACACACACACACACACACACACACACACACACACACACACACACACACACACACACACACACACACACACACACACACACACACACACACACACACACACACACACACACACACACACACACACACACACACTCTCTCTCTCTCTCTCTCTCTCTCTCTCTCTCTCTCTCTCACACACACACACACACACACACACACACACACACACACACACACACACACACACACACACACACACACTTTGACTTATTAGGCATTTTCAATTATCAATTATTTTATTTTCCTGTCAAACCTGACGAAGTCACTTTTGTGTTTACCCCACTTATCCACCAGTGCTCAGACGTTATGTTTTACTTACAAACAGTACGAAAACTAAAATTTGAGTTAGGTCGAGCACACTAACGGTTTCAGGACTTCTGCATTCCAAAAGAAATATAAAATTTGCATGCTGCTACGATTTCAAAGTTGTTGCGTAATTTTAAGTTTGATGAACAACAGTTCTTACATTAGTGGCGGGGAAGAATGAGAAGAAAAGACTTTGAATGCAACACAACGTTGGTGAGCGAAAATTTGATTTCCCATAATAATTGTACCGTATTTAAAGTTATATTCATGTAACCTATTACAGTTTTTGTGATTTATCAAAACAACTTCCGAAAATTTCAGTAACCTGCCGAAATTTTTACACCCAATCTTCGAAAAAAGAAAATTTATTTTCACCTTGGAAAACTGTACAGATAGTCTTTTTAAGCGCAATGAATCAACATGAGCCAAGTGGAACTTATAATAGACTTTGTAAAACCCTCTTTTACTTAAAAGTATTTATTAAAGTTTATAATTTATTATTCTAACAAGAAGAAAATGAATACAAAAATTAGTCAAGTGCTTACGCTGGTTCATATCCTTTTTTATGAAGAGTGACTAACAAAAGTAGGCTTGTTCCTAAAATAGCCCAGGCAATGAAGGCCAAAAATGGCCATGTGTTGGAAGAAATTAGAGACAAGCTGAATTTTTGTCAGTTGTTAAAACTCACTAATAGGTACATTTTCCCAAAAGTCCCCCCTTGTGCTAACCCCCCACCACCATTTGAAGTTCATTTTCCAATTTTCCAAGCGTTTAGGGTTTGCTTCATATATCCGTTATTACCAACACTATTCGTAACTTCTATGTGCCATTTTTTTCATTAAGTGATTGTCTTTAAAAAAGGTTTCTAGGTATTTTTTCCTAGGGTCAACACTTTAGCTGCTATTTGCTAAAAAACCGATTTTTTTCTTTGAAAAATGCATTTTTTGTTTAGATTGTCTTTCATAAAATTTTTTCTGATGATAATTTTAAAAAATACTTCAAATGAAAGTTGTAGCGAAGCTTTTAAGCTTTCCAATGATATAACATAACATCCCATTTCCAGAATAGGGACGCAAGCAAATACTATTTAATATGCGGCCGCCATCGGCCGGGAGCCTAGTAAGCTGCTCTGCTCCCACTATTTTAGTTTAACTTCTATAAATTTATATAAAGTGGCATCAACCTATTACATTTTTAAATATGAAATTATTATTTTATTTTAATGTTTTGAACTTCTACCGAGTTTGGGTTGTGGGGAGGGGGTGTTTTGTTATTGTTGTTTTGTTATTCATTACTTGAAAATGTAAATAGAATGAAACTTGTAGAGGATTCCTTAAGCTTTTCGACAGTGCAAATAGGCCAGGATTCTGAGAATTTAAGAACAAAGCGTGCCGCCGACAGCTGGTCGCCTATCCGAACAGTTCCGCGAACGGCGCGAACCCAGCTCAACGAATCAGTTGTTCGGTGAATGTTCCAGAGTTAACATTGTTTGTATTTTGCGTGGTTTACGTTGTGTAGTGCCAGTTTGGAGCCAATATTTTTTCAAAAGGAGTCGTTTTCGCTTTGTATAATCTCAAGGTAACTGAAAAATGTATTTAACTATATTTCGATCGACATATTATTATTATTTCTCTATTTTTAAATTCTAATTTATCAGCTTCTTCGTGTTGAATAATCATAATCATCGTTAAAATGGATAATCCTGATTTGTTATGTATAATATGCAACGAAAATTTGGAAGAAGATACAATAGTGGTCACAAAAGGTATAAAAACAATAGCCGAAGCTAGTTTAACAAGAAGGAATGGGTTGCGTGAAAGAATTGAAGGAAAAACAACCGTTCGTGTACACAGAGTGTGCCGGAAAAACTATACGAGGCCGACAATTATTATAGCCGCAATCACATCATCAGAAGACTTGAATCCATTCCCTCAACTTCAACACCTTTTCTGCGGAATATTGGCGAGAAATTTGATTTTAAAACCAATTGCTTCATTTGAGGAAAAAGCGCAGTAATTGATTTAAAGTCTGCTGTGCATCGCAGGAAGGAAATTCGCCTTGTAGCAACAATAGAAATAAAAGAAAATTTACTTAAAAAATGTGATGAGCGAAATGATGAATGGGGGGAAAGGGTAAGAGCTCTTCTGTTAAGTGTAAGTGACCTTGTAGCACCTGAGGCACGTTACCATAAACAATGTCATGATTCTTTTTCTAAGCCAACGTTAGGTGAACACACTGTAGGTAGACCGAGGACGGATGAAGACAACTTTTTATTGCTTTGTAAAACCATTGGAAAAGAGATAAATGCCAGTACACTGTTACAGAATTGCAAGAAATCATGACGGACATTTCGGGAAAACAAAACACATATTCTGATAAACATTTGAAATATCGGCTGAAAGAGCACTTTAAAGACCGCATTATAGTATCCAATGTTTCTGGTAAAAAAATATTGTGTGTCTATCAGACTCTGCCCACAAAATAATGGGCAATTGGTACAAAAACAGAGAGAGCGATCCGGAAACAGAAAAGCTTAGAATAGTTTTAGCTGCGGCTGATATCATCAAGGAGGATATTCAAAAGATGGCTTGCAACTATCGTACATATCCAGATACAGAAGACATTAGGTCCGGAGGCGAAAATTTAATCCCAAAAACATTAGACGCCTTTACACGGAAAGTCATTGCAAAGAAAAACCTATCAGATAATGCAAACGTAAACAGAAAATGTGTAGTTATAAATCACGCCATAATATCAGCTGTGAGACCTAGATCCTTTATGTCACCCCTACACGTTGGATTAGCACTTACACTTCATCGTTTGTATGGGTCCAGACATTTAATCAACATGCTTTCTTCAATGGGTGTGTGTGCGTCATATCACGAAGCAATAACATACAATAATGTATAACTGATAATACAATAACTGATAAGTGCGGGATCACCAAAAGTAAATGAAGGTGCCTTCATCCAACACGTGTTTGACAACGCTGATGTCAACATTCGAACATTGGACGGCCTAAATACTTTTCATGCTATGGGTGGAATGCAATGTATTACGCCCGACACAAAAGTACAAACTGAAGAAAAGGTTGAAAGGCAATGTAGTGGAGTAGTGGAGCTTTTAACCCTGAAAGTATAAGGATAAGAGGGTACTCAAGGAAAACTGGACGTAAGGGATTGAGTAGTATTAATGTGAAAGATTACAATGAAATGAAAGCTAGCATGAATATTTCTGATTCCACAATAACTACCTTATTCCCTTTAAATTACATTTGGCTTTCTGGTACTAATGTACAACCAGGGTGGAATGGTTTTATGAACATAATTTATAGCAAAAAGAGAAATGTGATGGGACATATGTAATGGCTGTTCCTTTTATTAATTTGGACGCTTCTAACAATTCAACCATTTTCACTGCTTTATGTTTTGCTGCCGAGGAGAGCAGAAAACAAAATCAGTCATGTATTGTTACTTTTGACCAACTTTTGTTTTTGAAAGCGTCCGAGATTGTAGCTTCTGCAGAAAGTGGTAGCGAAATCGCTAAGATAGTATTAAGGCTAGGGGGGTTTCACCTCCTCATGTCGTTTATGGGTTCCGTGGGACACATAATGGAAGAAAGTGGACTTGAAAGCTTGTGGGCTACAGTTTATGGCCAGAATATGGTTCAACATATGCTCAACGGTCATTGTTATACACGGTGTATCCGAGCGTACATGCTAAGCGCTTCAGCACTAGCAAACGTATCAGTGCTGAACACGACAATCAGTTGAAAGACAGTATGTCTATCTTGGAGAGGTATCACACTCAGCTTACCAATAAAGAGATTAATCCAGAAGAAATAATAACAGAATCAGAAATAGTTAATGCTTGTAGTATGATGAACGATTCTATGAGAAACATACAAGAATCAAACAGAACTTCAAAACTTTGGATTAATTTACTAAAATGCATTGACCTTATTTTTCAATTTATCTATGCAGAACGAACCGGAAATTGGGATATGCACTTATCAACAACAATAAAAATGCTCCCCTACTTGCATTCTGCTGGACATTTACCTTATGCAAAATCGGCCCATTTGTATGTACAGCAAATGATGGAAATAAACTCTAAACTGACAGAGAGAGAGCTAGAGATGTTTACAACGAATGGATTGTTTACAGTGAGACGTAGTGGCAAATTTTGGTCGGGGACCTGGACAGATACAGTATGTGTATCGAGCAATGTCTCATGCGCCCGATGAAATCTGTTGGCGGTTTAACCCATGGTAGAGGCATAACCGAAAGCACACTTTCTAAATGGATACTTGGGACCCCCTATTTTTTAAAAGTGCATGAAGCAATAGAAGATTTCTTAGGAACTCCCATAACATTCAATGAACAACATGTTGAAATCAGGGATTCAAGAAAGAAGAGAGACCAGTTAGATATTCAAAAGTTTACTTCATGGCTTCAAGAACATAATCCGTTTAAAAAGAATCTGGAGAACTTGTATCATTGTCTGGATATATATCCGACGGGTCAGTAAATTGTGATCAGGCGTATGAAGTAGGCATCTCAGCGATGCAAAAAATGTGCGAGGAAAACTTCGGTGAGTTAAAATTACGCATGAAGGACAAAGTGCAGACTCAGGCCAAGCCGAGGAAGGTAAAAGTTCGATCAAAGGAAGTAGTAGTTAATCCCCAGCAGCTCTTCAGTAGAATTTTATGTATCTGCGATAACCCTTTGAAATTAAAAGAATATCTATCTTTCGAGTTGGCTTCGAGACCACCAGCCATATTCTATAACGTGTCACTTCGTAAAGGAACGAAATCTTCGTTGATGAAAATATTTGATAATGGCATACAGAGCCCCGTCGATATTCATGATGCGACATTTGTAATAGACGGAGGATTTTTAATCCATTATGTGAGCTGGCCAAATGGTTCCTTTTATGGAGGAATTGTAAATACATATTGTGACTATGTTCTATCCAACTATGGATATAACGCTACTGTTGTCTTCGATGGATACCCTGAGCATCCAACTACTAAAAATGAAGAGCAACGTAGAAGAGCCTCAAAGAAAAATTCTTGTGACATAAATTTTGAAAAAAATACAGAATGTTCAACACCTAAGGAAAACTTCTTAGGAAATAAGAGAAAAACAAAATTTGCTACGAGCAGTAGCTTTAGAAATCGATAAAAGGAACATATCAACCTTGACTGCTGAAGATGACGCGGATGTAGATATAGTGAACATTGCTTTAGAAAAGCTCAAGGAGAGCTGTAAGGTAGTTGTTGTAGGATCAGACACAGATTTTTTAACTTTATTAGTGGCTCTCGCTCCAGAGAACAAGGAAATTATTTTTGTAAACACAAAGGTGGCAATAATCCGGATAAACAATATTATAACATTGACCTGTTGATCAAGCAGCACAGTGATATTAGAAAAATTCTTTTGTTTACACATGCAATGACGGGATGCGATACCACATCCTGCTTTTATGGTTTAGGAAAGATAAAAGCAGTTGAAATAGTTCAATCTTCGGCTGAAGCTCAGCAACAAGCTTCTGTGTTTCTACTTGAAAATACAACGAAAGAACAGCTGCTAATTAATGGGGAAAGATTTGTACTTGAGCTATATGGACTGAATTACAGTGAGACGTAGTGGCAAATTTTGGTCGGGGACCTGGACAGATACAGTATGTGTATCGAGCAATGTCTCATGCGTCCGATGAAATCTGTTGGTGGTTTAACCCATGGTAGAGGCATAACCGAAAGCACACTTTCTAAATGGATACTTGGGACCCCCTATTTTTTAAAAGTGCATGAAGCAATAGAAGATTTCTTAGGAACTCCCATAACATTCAATGAACAACATGTTGAAATCAGGGATTCAAGAAAGAAGAGAGACCAGTTAGATATTCAAAAGTTTACTTCATGGCTTCAAGAACATAATCCGTTTAAAAAGAATCTGGAGAACTTGTATCATTGTCATCTGGATATATATCCGACGGGTCAGTAAATTGTGATCAGGCGTATGAAGTAGGCATCTCAGCGATGCAAAAAATGTGCGAGGAAAACTTCGGTGAGTTAAAATTACGCATGAAGGACAAAGTGCAGACTCAGGCCAAGCCGAGGAAGGTAAAAGTTCGATCAAAGGAAGTAAATTGATCAAAGTTCGATCTGAATGAAGCTCGTTACTTCAAATTTATGAGCATGGCTGAAAAGTCTAATCTAGGAGCAAACTTCGATATAGCAAAATTACCACCAACAACTGAGGCATGTCAGCAACATATATCAAGAGTACATTTGCAAGTACAGAAATGGTTAGGCAATAGTTTACCAGCTACAGAATGGGGATGGAAGTTAGAGGTTAAGGTAGAAAATGATGGTGGAGGAGAGAAGAAAGTACTTCACCCTGTAACTTCTTAGAAGCCATTTGCACCGGATGATCTGTTACAAATAGTATTATGCTGCTATAAATCTATTTGTGGGAGTTATTGTGGATGCATAAAGTCAGGTTTGCTTTGTACAAATATGTGCGACCACTGCAGTGGGTATTCTTGCCACAATACCCCGATCATGGATGAAGATCAAGCCACAATTGATGATAACTAAAAATTTATATAATTTAAATATTAATCAATAAATTTTATAATTAAACAGCAATTTGATAATTTAATCAATAAATATTATGTTCATTTGTAAATAAGAATAGTAATTGTTTTAGTAAAAAAAAAAAATGGGTCCGTGATGCTGTGGACAGACACTGATTATTATTCCTAGAATTAGTAACAGTTTCCTAAACTCCACAGCTGCCGGTTATTGCAAGTCCGGGACACGGCGGGTCCATAGGTGGTGGATAATGGAAAGATCTTCAATATTAAGGTCAGGAGTAAATATCTCCCCCGAACCAAAACTTGCAAATACTTAAAATAACAAAGAAAACCAGTTTTTTTTCGTAAATACTTCGTAAAATGTTAGTATGCTAATAAGATCTACAGTACCATTTTAAGTCATAATATGCTATCGGTTCTGATCTAAAAAACAAACTCACTCTGCTTGAATAACTAAGAGATAGCGAGTGATGCCGCAACAAGCGACCACGCATTATGGCTAGCATAGTGTCGGACGCGCACTAATACTTTGCTGTGTGTAAGTGTTCCCGACCCCCAAAATGTAAAGCTACGTACATATTTTGAAAGGGCGAGAGCTGCGCTACAACTTTTATTCGACATATTTTTGGATATTATCACAAATAAAAGTGCTGTTTCCTAAAAACTAAATAAAATATGAATTTTTACTCGAAAATTCTCCATATTTTAGAAAATTTTGGTGAAAGTATTACTTTTACACAAAAAAGCCATAGAACAGTTGTTTTAGATTGGACATAGAGGAATAAAACGATACAAACCGCATCAATGTAAAATGAAAAACGGCGGAGTTATGAGCAATAACAAAAAGACCCTCGAAATGGATGTTCAACGGGGGCTAGCGGGGGAAGCACAAGGGGGAGGGGCGGGAACTTTTGAGGAAATACTCCTCTAATTAGGTCCTAACAACTGGAAGAAATCAGCTTGTCTCTAATTTCTTCCGACACAAAACCTTCATTGCCTGGGCTAAAAAGACAAATCCATGCTACGTACCGCACGGTATACCGCTTGGTAGAACGAAACGCCGAAGCCATATATCGAGTGAAAAAATATCGCGCGCCCCAGAGTCCTGCCCGTGTGTGGTTGCCTTCATGTACCGCAATTTTATAAGATATCGTTCCGACTTGCGTATAGCCTCTGTGTGGGGAGGGGGTGACTTACATACAGACTATTCTGTTATGCAGTTCTCAGAATGTTTTACGTTTGTACAACTATTAACTGCAGTAAGTGTTAATTATTACGTAGCAGTACCTTGTAAGCTGCGTTCGCCTTTCTTTGCTTTTATGTCTTTGGGATTTAATATCTCTAAACTGGTATGTAGTACACAAATTGTTCCCTACGCCGAAAATATTTTTGTAATGTTTACACTAAATAAGATGTGCACAATTGCTTAGAAATACACATACTCTAACAAGTTTGATGTACGCCAGAATCCTTTAATACGTAATCATTAAAATAGTAATAATACATTCTGAAACTAATAAATAATAATTACAACTTTTCTTTACGTCAATCTTCTATTGTAGTGTATTCGTTGTTCATAACCTAACAATACCACACAGGTGATTTATAATAAAGTGTTAATTACTCACATTCTTAATTTCTATCGATTTCGGTCATAGACAATCGTCAGGATATTTACACTACGCGCTCGCAGTCACGATATTGCGAAAGTAGACTTTGCAGTATCGTGATAGCGAGTGCATATTATAAATAGTCTGACGATGATCAATGACCGAAATCAATAGAAATTAAGAATGTGAGTAATTAAAACTTTATTATAAATCACCTGTGTGGTATTTTTAGGTTATGAACAATGGATACACTACAATAGAAGCTTGAGATTATAGGCACCATTAGTAAGCAATACGTGTGTGTATATTACAAATACATCACATTATCATAAGTTTTCTTTACGTATTCTCCAGTGTCTGCTTCGTATATTTCTTACTAAGCAAAATATTTTAGTTACATCTTGTTAAAGGGAACGTTTTATGTGGTTTGTGTTGTGTGAAAATAAATTATCAGTCACAGGAGAACACAAGACTATATCGATTTCTACGTGAGTGCTGACAGACGGATAATTATTATATCAAACAGAATTAACACTGTTGCACACCACTATAGTTATTTTTTGTATTAGCACTTTCAAGCTTCACAGCTCATCGTCAGATCGGAAATGTATTATAAATGTTTCTATATCTGTGTGCAACACTGTTATTTCTGTTTGTGATTATAACCACTAACACAACTTCAATAAGTAAATATTATGTCAGTGTGATCATCCTGAATTATGTTGTTATTACTTTAATTTTACTGTTAACAATCGAATGTGTTCTTGAATTTTCTTCCACGTTATCATAAATTTAGCTTGCTCTAAATTATTATCTTTATTTATGGTAGTTCAATTACTTAAACTCTTTGCACAAATAATTATCGTCAAGTAATTTATTACCAAATTGTCATCGGAGTACCATTCGGACGCTGCAACCACTGGGGGGCACGCATGAATCTGTGCCCTCTGCAACTGGCATTACCGAATTATTGTTGTTAAATCTCTTTGCTTTAGTATTTTTACTTCTCTAAAATAGATTTTACAATTAGTTTGCTCCTGTTCTTGTGACTATTTTGTTATTACTACCTACGCTGTAAGACAAAGTACACGTATATTAATTTTCGTTTGTGCTGCTTCTATGAGATTGATTTGGATCTACCAGTGGCGGCCCGTGCTTAGGTTGCACGGTTGCACAACCTCCATTAAATCCCCTATTGTATTTTAAATTATATAATTATGAATAAAACAATAACTAATAATAGTGTTTTTATGCTAAATAATCGTAATTAATAATTTGGCGATTGAAAAGCGCAGAGCAATACTAAAAACCGTACACGCTCTTGCCGATGTGTACATGGCAAGTGTGCACCAACTGTGACGCGCTTTGTATATGGGGAAATACATTGGAGTAGTGCTGTTGCTGGCTAGACTTGGGTGCTCCTATTGCAACGATATAGGCTCCCTTGGTGTGATTAGGGACTGCAAACCCCGCGTGTACATTACGGCACCACCAGTCTGTTGGTAAATAACACATGGTGCGCCAGGTAGGAATTAGTAAGTTTATGTTGTTACATTACTTGAGTTAATTAGTGTCTGTCGAATTTTTTGTGGATTTCGTTGTTAGTGTCAGTCCAATTCATCGTTAAATGTAAATAGTAGTACATATAAAGGATTAAGGTGTAAGATATTTATTATATTTAACTGGTAGGACGCAATGAATTCTGTCGTAAACCTAAAAAAATGCTGTTCAGTTTACGTCATATTGAGAAAAAAAATTAAATTACGAGAGTCAGTAGGCTACACCAGATCTTTCAAATCAGGTAACAGAATATTTAATCGTAAATTTAAAAAATATTTATACAATAAATATTCATGGTTATGTGGGTGACACTAAAATTGGATTATTTCGTTTTCCTTACGTATTGTTTGGAGGGGAGGAGACTTGGACATTTTCTGTTCAAATAATAACACAATTTAATACCATCCAACCCAACTGCAACCCCCAAATTTTTCAACCACCAGGGGCCACTGGGATCTACTACTAAACGTCTACTTATCGCCCAAACTTGTATTCTGTATGAAAATTGAAATGGAAATCGGAGGCGCTTTAGTTAACCAGCTTAGTATCCTCAATTTGCCATTATTAAAAACATTGTCATATTGTTTTACAATAATACAGCTTACAAATTTCTGGTAATATAGATATTTCCCATTATTTGACTACTCTTGCTTTGGATCTCTTTTGTTCATTATATTATTAAGCCATCCCGTTTATTGCTTTCCGTCTCATAGTGTCTTTTTGGAGGATAAAACCTTGTATAACCTCGCTGGGTTTCAGGCATCAATTATTTTTGTTGTTCTAGTACATCCCTGTCCTTATAATTAAATTCTGAACGGGAACAACTTTATAAGTAAACAGAATTTTATTAAAATTTTCTCAGTGTAGTTGAATAATACCTATATAGCAGAAAACATTGTAAGTTATCTTAAAATCCTTGTAATATTTAGCGTAAATATGTGTATACCAAACAATTGTTCAATGGCGAGAGAGATATTTTGGTTCTTCAAAAGTGTGATAAAGTTGTAATCTGTCTTACCAAGTTTTAATAAAATAATGGTTGTAGAGCAGATACAGTCAACAGCAAAGGCACTCTTCTTAATTTCCTTTATTCGAAAGTATGATTAGTGCTGGGACAAAATTTTTTGATTGTACTTCAAATGGCTGTTGTCTTGTTGAACATTTGACTTCATAAATGTTTCAACTAAAACGGACATTTTTTAAAGAAGTCGACACGTAAATTTGGAAATAGCACACTGACATGTTCTATAGAGTAAAAGCGATTCGATTATAACAGGGGGACAGTCGCTGGTAAGATTGCAGCAGATAACAAATTTGAAGGGTGAATGTAACAGCGCAACAGAGCCTTCAGCAGTCGAATGACGTTGACATATAAATTAAGCAAAAATTTTAGGTAAGTGAGGTTTAGGAATTTAATACTTCTCAAAAAATTCGAGTCAGTTTATATTAGCATTCACTTTGTAGCTAAATCAGAAGTGTAAGGTTAGCGTAGGCGTATGTGTGTGTGTGTGTGTGTGTGTGTGTGTGTGTGTGTGTGTTTACGTCGGACACAGGATTCTTTTGTAAAGAATCTTAAAATTCTTATAAGACGTTTTATTATGAATGCTTGAGGAACACATTAGATATCGACTAAATTTCCTTCACTGCATAGTTCTCTAATAAAGATATCTTGTGCTATTTTTTTTATGAACTATTTAATTGAATTTTTAGTGTTGTTAAAACATTCCAGCCATCAGATAAGAATCATTAGCTGTCATAATGAAGGAAAAATCTTCGAGTATATGTTTAATTATTATTCTAGAAACAGAAATTTTTCCAACTGATTTTCATTTTCTTTGAAACAATTTTAGCAAAAGCGATATTTCAGTTACTAATTGTATCGGCGTGTATAGTGTCACGACGGTCTCACTGATCGTCGTAAGGAGCAGTGGAAACAAAATACAAGACACCAATGAAGTCACTAATAACCAACTTTAATTAATCACAAATAACAATTTGTAATCAATTTGTACAATAATTCCAGTTAGATTTGTCCACACGCAGTAATAGTGTCAAATAATAGAGTTCCACATTAATTAAGGTATAACACAATAATACTTCGCCGCACTTGAGGTAATACGCTACTCGATCCGCACTAAGGAAAATCGCCCAACACAACTGATTGACTAGACAAGACGCTCTGCTTATATAGGTCGCGCAGAGTTCTAGAACTAACGTTCCATCCTAAACTGTAAACCACTTAACGAGTAATTCAAGTGTTCTCCAGAGTTCTCTGGAACGTACTTGAGCGCGGCGTTGACTACGGGGGGACGGGTGGAGGACGATCTCGGCTGTTCGAGACGGTTCCAGCGTTTCACTAGCCTATCAATAGCAGTGCATACAGTATAAACAAATCGGAAAGTTATTGTAGTAAAACGGAAAGTCTATGTCTTTAATTTTTTATTATAATTATTTTATTCTTCTATTTTGTTGTTATGTATTGTTGCAGTATTAAGTAATTCGCAGTGTCTTATCTGCAAATACGGAACCCTGATTATTAGATAAAATATTTTAATAAGATTTTCCCATTGCCTGGGCTAGCTTCTGCTTTTTATAAGCTTCATAAAGAGTTATAAAAAGCGGCCTGTAGGAGCGCTGTCAGGAGCAGCGTTGTTTGAAACAGTTACCAGGTTTTGTTGTGTTGCGTGATACACAAGGATGTTCCTATATGTTTCTGTGTATTTTTAGTAGTTGAACTGTGCCTGGTTTTAAACCTTATTTGTTAACGTGTAGGATTTTCATACCCTATTTGATAGTGTTATTTTGCATATACAGTACAATCTTTAGTGATGTGTTTTACAAAAGCGGATTGTAGTCTTTTCATTCTCAATTGTATTTTTGTTTGAATCTGCGTGCTGTCACTCGTAGAATTTGCGAGTTACACTTTTAGAAATTTTATTTGAAAGTCCCCGGGCATGTCAAATCTGTTTAACTGTTTGTGTCTATACCTTGACAATGGTCTCATATTTTGTTTCTGGCTCTGTGTATGCGATGTTTTAGCTTGAATTTTGTATTTGTATTTATTTAGTGTAGTTGCTTATATGATTGAATGTTAGTGATTTAATGTCGTTTTCTATTTTTTTTTCGGATTTTATGTAGGAGTAGGTCTGTTTATCTTTTAACAGATCATTACATGGCATTATTTTCTAATTTTTAAACAGAATTATCACTGTTGCACACCACTACAGAAAGATTATTCCGATTAGCGCTTTCAAGCTTTACAGCTCATCGTCATATCGAAAATAACAATAATAGGACTAAACAACTTCTTCATACCTCCACTTGACCTATCGCCTATACACATTTTCGTAAACAAGCTATAAGTTAAATGTCCTTTCTGGCTATTATTAACTAGCGAGTTCAGTCAGCCATGTCTGTCCTGTTAACATATACTTCTAGTACATTCTGTGTGTGTGTGTGTGTGTGTGCATTCTTTTCAATACCTAACGTTGTAAAACCTTTCTCGTTCACACTTTTAACTGCAAGTTCCTTTCGGTATAGTTTTACAATGCAATATTTTGCCCAAACCTTTGCCCTTTCTTTCTATATTCAACGCAAACAACAACTTAGGTGAACACCCTTTTCGTCCCTTCCTATCACCGCCTATGGGCGCGGTCACTCACCCTTATTTCAAAAACATCCATATATGCAATTTAATTTGTTTCTTAATGTTATCCATCCTCCCAATATCTTTTACTTCCTAATTATATTATAAAATATTTCTTCATTTTCAAATTTAGTTTTAGTGTTCGTTAAATTATCTAACCCTTTCTGTAGTGGTGTGCAACCGTGATGATTCTGTTTGTGATTATAATCACTAACACAAATTACTTGATTAAATTTTCTAATTTTGACAACAGTTGACATTTCTGTATAGCAGAATCCTAAACTATCAGTCACTAACGATGTACCGCTATGTTTATCAAACACTAACGTAAAGTACTTCTTATAATGTCGCGCCCGGCGCCACCATTGCTATCCGAATCTTATATACAACGGTCGTGAACAAGTTTATTGTTGTACAATATAGACGTAAGTCTCATTCATTAAACTTTTTTTCTTCATAACGATATTCTCCTTCGATTTTACCCTGAAAACGCAAAATAACGTATTTTCAGTCCTTGCAAATAATGCCCAAATTACTCCGATTTCGTATACGAAAGTAAGTCTCCTTTCGTTTCTCAACCGTTTGTAAGAATTTATAATTTAAAATTCTCGTCACTGTAATGAATCTTCGATATATTCAAAATTTAAAAATACAATTCGGTCTGTGTTCTGTGTCTGAAACGTCCAAATCTTTGCGTCGTAGGAAAATCGAAAAGAGTGACATCGTACCACACGAATTCTAAAATTTTGATTAAGGATGTTATCGGTTAGCTGTGTTATAACTTTACGAATAATACAACGAATACGACACTTGCTATTCCATTATCTCACTCGTTTCATCAGTAGAATTTTCGTGTCGGCTCAAGGATATTAGTGAATACTGACTTTTATCAGCTGGCGGTAGATGTTTGTTATTTATTATTAGCAGTTCAGGTAAACTAAACAACGCTATAGTATTTTTTATACACTTGGTATCGTAAATATATACGTAATATTTATGTACTT
This sequence comes from Magicicada septendecula, assembly GCA_034769895.1. Taxonomy (NCBI): domain Eukaryota; kingdom Metazoa; phylum Arthropoda; class Insecta; order Hemiptera; family Cicadidae; genus Magicicada; species Magicicada septendecula. Next base: position 74,519,206 of record CM068373.1, on the reverse strand, counting down.
TAACGAAATGCCATGCCAGTCGCATCCAAGCGGCTGAAATGAGATTTTTCAGGCACCTGTCAGCGTATACTCTCCATGATCATAGAAGAAACACAGATATACGGCAGGAACTGAATATTATGAGTATACTCGACAGGATCGCACAGTATCGGCTGAATTGGTAGGAACATGTTTGCCGAATGGATGACTGCCTCATCCCCAAACAACTCTGGAACTATAAGCGGAGGGGACGGAGGAAGCGCTGGAGTGACTAGCTCTAATCTTTACCTATTTGAGACCGGAACGTCAAATAAGGTAAGGTAGCATCCTGGTTTAATCAGTGAAGACGATGATGGTGATGAGAAAAAAACGATTATTTTATAGTAATTCAAAATCGATGCCAGTACTAGTTAGGCTATATAAAATCATACTTATCGTCATATAAAGTCACGCGATTCTCACCTCCTAGTTAATTAATGACGGAAACACAATTATTCTACTTAAATTAGTTTAGTCTTAAGGTCCAAAGAAATTATCAACTATAGTACTTATGTTACTCAGATTCATGAAAATGAGAAGGTCGCTTTATTATCTAATAAAATTTAAAAAACGCATACAACTTTTCTTCCGCATTGTGTTACAGTTTGTATTCCTATTTCAATTTTACTAGCAAAATTTATTTGTGCTAATATCAGAAATCATACTTTGTAGATATCTAGAATTAAAACAAAAATTATTAAATACGTATGTCCTATATAGTACAAATTTTGACAGCCCAGATCAGTCACAGTTGTACGTATTGGAACATTTTTCTACGAAATCATGTAACTTCTGGTTTTTAATGAATTCAACGTGTGAATGTGTTCCGTTGTTAGTTGTGCAATATTTTGCCTGTACAGTGCTAGGAAATCTGATGTAGGTGAGTAGGAAAATGTTAGTTCGCGGAAACGAAATATTTATTCAATATGTCTTTTGTTACAGTAGCCGTCACAAAATAATTATAGTGCACTAGATTCGTTGTATTTTACACATACTTTATATTTTTAATATACTTGTGTTTACACACTCGAGTCCTGAACTAACTCAAGCGTGCGTGTGCACTGAGCGCGTTTCAAAAGAGCGCAGCAGTCAATCTATCTATGTACGTAAATATTCCGTTACAGAACGTAAATAACGAAATATTTACGTAAATATTCTGTTTCGAGAACTAAAATAATGAACAATAAGTAATAAGTTTGGCTGCTTTCACATCCATCGAGTTCAGTCCCGTCACATCCAGTCGCGTCAGACGCTCCTAGATTCAGCCGACTGGTTCAGTACTGTTTAGCGAGACGCATTAAATTCTTTCACACTGAGTAAGTCCAGACTGGGTTTGACTCAGCCGGTTGAATTTTCGTCAGTCCTCGTGATTTTATCAATACTGCAACGTCTACGATTTAACAAAATATCTCTACAAATTAACGAGTGTGATATTTTTATAAAATATTTTGTACACTTACCTCAAAAATATTAGTAATCGTTCTGCTGGTTGAATAGCTCGGCGGTAATTCGTATTTTGCGTTAATATTGTATCGTGTAGCAAATTTTTTAAATTGAGAAAATTATCCAAGCTCATACGAAAAAAGTTATAAAATTTTGTTGAATCGTTCATTAAGTCTGGAAACATATGGTTAAATGATCCAAACGTATCTCTCATTAAATTTATAGAATGCACCAATAGTTCTCTTTTTTGTTTTTTCTCCATTCTACGAAGAATAATAAACTTAACAACATCCGCATCCATCCCATACAAAACTAGTTAACGGAATAAAATGAGAGTGTATACTTATATCACAAGCCAGTCCCGTGAATGACTTGTTTGATGTGAAACCCCTTGACTGGACGCGACTGACGTGACTGAACTCGGCGGGACTGGAATTGACTGGACTGGGTTGGTGTGAAAGCAGTCTGTAATGTGCATTCGACACTCAGTTCTTGGAATTTCAAACAGTACACGGTTTCATCGTAAACTGTAGGCGCGTTTGTAGAGTGCTGAACTCAATTAATGCAAACTTTCTATCTGCACTTCATTAATCTCGCAGCCACATATATGTATAAACACAAATACAAATGATGTGTATATACGCAAATATAATAAGAATATAAAGTTTGTGTAAAAATACAATGAATCTATTGAAATGTAATCATTTTTGTATAATCTAAGTTGTGTTGTGACGGGCAATATATCCTTTCAACTGGCTCCATATTAATTCTATACGATTCAGAATACAGTGACAAGGAGGAAGTCTTAAACGATGTGCCCCGATTTAAGTGGCAAGATAACTCTCAAATGTCTATACAGACATTCTGCAGATATGCGTAATAGGTTACTGTGTGAACACTGTCAACGCCCTGACCAATAGCGTTTCAGATTTGTCAAGTGGGTTTGTTTACATCATGATTGAACTAAAAACGGAAAGAATATATATTCCTACCCCAGAAGATAGGCAATTGTTAAAATTACACTTTGACATTTTAAACTTATTACGTGTAAGCGAGAGGAATGCTGTCGCGGATTCTGAAGATGTCGCGCGTCTTCATTTTCCCAATTAGTCTTCAGAAATTCATAATATCGTTTCAATATCGTCACAGTATGTTAGTAAGCGAACGTACTTGCAAACATTAGGGCTTAGCACAATTATTTCTGCCAATGAGAACCGCCGGCCCGTGTCGGTAAGCTGCGTACCAAATCGGAATCGAAGCGATAAGTCGTGTCAGCCTGAGTAGTTGTGTACTCAGTACACTAGTATTATTATTGATTGGCAATTACTTCCACATATTGATGTAATGTTGTACTAAATGTTGATGTTGATGTTATTGTATTAATTGTATTTACAGCAAGTAAGATCTTTAACTTATAGCAGCGAATGTCGTGCCGATTTTAAAACAACGTATTCTGTGATTTTATGAAATAACCTGTGACTCCTGGCCGGGCTGTTTTGCCGTTGTCCAAGGTTTTCAATTAAACCAAACGTTTCAGCATCACCACTGGCTGCCATCTTCAGTGGAATCGTTAGGTTTGACTCGTTTCATCCATTGAAGATGGCAGCCAGTGGTGCAGCTAAAATGTTTGGTTTATTTGGAAACCTTGGACCACGGCTAAGCAGCACGGCAGTTAGTTTAAATTCAAATGACACCGGCCGTGAAAGCCTTTGAACAAAAATACGTTCATAATTGTTCAATAAATGTGTAGACGTTCTTAAGATAGGTAATGTTTTTTTATCTCTGACTAAACAAATAACGTTTTTGTGCTTTATAAAGTAGTAATTATAGTTTTTTGTAGTTTAGACAAGTAGATATTTAAATGTTTTCAAGACCTTGAATGCACAGGGACAGCAGAAAATAAAGCAATTTAGTAAATACGTTTTTTTGCTGTCATTGTGGAGAATGGAGTGGCGTGTCTGGTAGTGACAGTGACAGTGCCAGTGCCAGCAGAAGTCACTTTGATTAAATAAAGTGTGTGCCTTCACTGACAGTTGTTTGTATATCTTTACGAAAATGAGGCTTGGCTTTGTTTTTATGTTTTCTGAATACACTTTATAATTTTTTTTAATAGACGGCTTGTGTTATTCAAGGTATCAGATAAACTGTTATGCGTCTTATCTCATGTAATTTTGTGTCTATAATCATTCCCTTATTGCTCTCTCTCTCTCTCTCTCTCTCTCTTCTCTGTTCCCTCTGCCTCTCTCTTTTTCTCCCTTTATTTCTCTACTCCTTCTATAACCCTTTATTGTGATTTTTCTTTACCACTTTGTGTTTGTCCGTTTCTTGAGATTTTGTATTTTCGCTCTGCTAATTTCAATTTCCATATTTACGTTTTTACCACAGGAAGGAGTTCAGATGGAAACTCACATACTACTCTCCTCTCTCCTTCTTCATTTTAAAAGACATTTCTCATGACATTATCTGTTGTCATATGTGGTTAACTACTAATTGTTATTTAAGGCGGTTATACAATGTTTTGACCCTAGCATAATATTTCTTTAAATTACGTCTTATTTAATTGACTGTGAGTGCATATGCCATAACATGCCGTAACAAGTGATTAATGATTAAAATTTTTATGATGAACCATTATTCCAATGTATGCGTGTACAGTACACCTTCTGTAATCCGGCACTGCGGTAGTCCGGCCCCTCAAGTAATCCGGCATTTTCAGGCGGGTGCTGGCGAGCGTGGAGGGGGAAACAGGTCGTTAACCATAGACGTCAGTTGTATCATTAGTCCCTCGCTGTGTTTATTTGCAGTTTTTTTTCTTAGTTTAATTATTTGCCGTGTAATTTAAGATAGTGAGTGCAAAATGTCGTCACAGTGCAAGAGGATACATCATACATTAGCACTACTTCAGAAAAACGAGAGTTTAAAGAGACTTGTTAGTTCCTGGGGTAATTTATAGTCCAACATGACATGGTTAGAGCAATATAAAAAAGTAAGAGAACAAAACGGACAATGGGCAAGACATGGAAACAGAGGAATCTTTCAGTGTGAATGGTAACGACAACATAGATGCTGAACTGGACGAGTTGCGAGATATAATCCCTGAGAGACTATTAGACGAAACAGATGATTTGACAACGGACGATGTAAACAAAAGGCTGGCAAGTGCCAATGATGAAAAACCAGTTTATGACAGACGATAAAATTGTCGATGTGACGACCAGAGAAGAGAAGGAGGAGGAAGAGAAAAGAGGAGCAGCGACAGCTGTTCATACAGTAGGACATGATATGGCAGTGGACGCCTTCACAACTTCTACTAAGTGGGCAAAGAAAATTGTGTGCCTTCTTGTGAAATTGCCATGTTGAAAAAACAGCCAGAAAAAGCGTTAAAAATGTCGTTTCCAGCCAAGAAACAGAAGGAAATTGACTGCTTTTTCATTCCAATGGAGTGGTACTGTACATTACTCTGCGAGTTTCAGTTTTTCCTACGTTTTACTAAATTATAAACATAAAACTAATTTGGATAATTTTGGAAAAGTAGAAAATAATTTACTATATTTTTAATCTTGTAAGTTTTAATCAGGTGTAAGTTTTTTCTTGTTTTACCATTACGTACAATATACTCTACTTTTTGTCATTTAAATGGGTTTTTTCTAATAACCATCCATTAATCCGGCATTCCACGGATCCGGCACTACCCTGGTCTGATATCTGCCGGATTAGTGAGAGTGTACTGTATATGTCTTTTATTAAAGTGGAAGTTGATGATAATGTGGAAAGTAAAAGAGTTGTGTCCAGGCGGTAAGCTTGGAAACTGATAAATTTTTCCCAAAGCGGCAACGATAGGACGAAAAAAAAAAAAAATTCTCAGTGTACTATGAAGTTGGTTTAAATATTAATGTTGAAATATTAAAACAATTTTGTGTAGCGTATCATGTATAACACAAACACATAAATAAAAGCGTAGGTTTTAAAGAATTGCATATGTGTCCTGTGTTATTCACAGTCGTGTAAAACGCTTGGTATCAAATGTTACAAAATGCTAAATTATTCCAAATTCTAAATCCAACATCTAGTTCCAGTGTGCAGTTAAAAAGTATTATTTTAAATACAAGTTACAATAAATTGAAGAAAATATATTAATTTTGTTTTAGAAGACAAAGATACTTCTTAAAGAAGCCCATTACAATAGTACAGAATATTTGTTTCTTAAATTGGTACAGCAAGAATGAAAATCGCTGTACGCATTTTTTTGTTCTAATTCAGTACATAAGTATGTAAACAACCTACAAAGAAACATGTGAAAGAAATTAATAAATTAATCGATCCGCTGTGTTTTATCATTTACTCCACTTCCAGCACGCCGTACATCAACAAAACTTTTAACACTGCTGTAACTGACTGGAAAGCTTTTATCATGAATCATAAAGTAACAAAACCAGGGGTGAAATGACGAAGCCAATCCATAGTCCGGCTCAGGGCGGAAATAATTTAACTTCATGTTAAAAGCCGGGCTTAGGGCAGCCACGCATAAGTAACACAGCAGAAATACGCGTGTAACGTATTACGCGTAATACTAAGCTTACTTACAACAATGTGTTGATAATCCATTATAAAAATTTAATGTGAAGCAAATAAAACAGCTAAAAGCATAGCGTTCTCGAACAATGGAGTGTATCGTTCAACGTGTTTCTCGGCTATCCCAGCTGTAATGTTTGTGTGCGTACATAATCACTGCTACTTTGAGATGAAAGACAATTACGTGACACGTCATGCGTCAACAATCCGCACCGGTCCGCGCACTGTGTTCAAGGCCAGACACGACACTGTGTCTAGTGGATTCGAGAGCGCCTGTACGAGGCAACTGTTTAACAAGTGACCGATTATTCTGGCATCTCAGCGGGGTATATATATATATAAGCATCCAGCGACGGTCAGTTAAGTTTAAGTGGCGATTTATTCAAGTGAGGTTCGAAGTATTGTGGCGAAGTGTTATTGTGTTATATTTGTGTGACAAATTTTGCTCGGATTCTTGTACAAGTTGAGTATAACATGATTTGTGATTAATTAAACCAGGTGATTAGTAACTTGATTGGTGTCTGTATTTTGTTTTTTCAACTGTACCATACGACGATCCACGAGACCGTCGCAACACCAGTAGCAACTCTGAGCTGAAAAACTCGATTATTTCTTAAAAGGGAAACATTTTATTATAAAAAATTAAATCAATAAATTTACGTTTACTTAAATTTGACACCATACTGTCAAAAGGACAAATAATTGAATCCAAGTTTTCAAATTTATGTATGTTTCCATAGAAATCTATAAGTCTATATCTAATATTTTTCACAACTACACATAACTAAAAAAGAATAGGCCTATGTAAATTTTTTTTGGAAATATAGCTTCGAAACATTTTCAAGACAATCCATATTCAAGAGTTGTTGGTAGATATCAAGGTTTTACTATAAATGAAGTTCCCCACAATTGCATACGTTATATACATTATTACAAATTTTTTTCAAATTTCGACTTCCAGTTTTGTACGCAGTGTCTCTAAAATTTAAAAATGTTCAAAACTCAAACTAAATTCGGATTTGGATTAAAACTCAAAATAGATCGTTATCCTATTACCCTTCTATTAGACTCCGACAGTGTAAAATTGTTTAATTTCTAAAATTGAACAATATGTTCAGAGTTTCTATTTAACTGAAACTGCTCAAGTTTCTATTTAAATACCCCACACGGATTTTTGCAGTTTTCCTCTCACACTTCCGCCGTCCATTTCCTCATCTCTGTAATAATCGATATATAAAAAACAATACAGGTTTGGGGGGGGGGAAGTATGAACACAAAAGCTACGTTTTACGAAAGTAGGTTGATGCATTCAAAGAAAGTTATTGGCAGAAATTTCCCAGATAGACAAATGACAAGTGGTCGAGTAGTAACTGACAATGTCCTTTCTCTTTTTCAATAATATTAAGAATAATTATAATATGTGTACAGGGTAATACAAACAATGCATCCACATTCGAACTACCCTTTCTAAAACGCATTTGCTCTTCAAGAAGTAATACATCTATAATGGCTCTTAATCTCTGTTTGAGAATTCTTGTATATATTTTGAACGTTAAGTCCAGCAAGCTTATTCTTCTCTAATTATTTGCATCTGTTCTGTCTTTTTTTATATAACAAAATCACTTTTCCCTGCCTCCATTCTTTTGAAATTTGGTTTTCCATCTAAATGTTATTTAGAAAATGGAGAATTCGTAAATGCAATAATAACGCATATCGCTTTAGACCGTCAAAAGTTATGGATTATTATGGATAGAAGAGGATATTCACAGCACTTAATAAATTCAGTTAAGATCCTTTACAAAAATACATCTGTGGTCCTGAATCTGAATGGTAGGCTTTCAGATAACATTCCAATAAATAAGGGAAACCTTGTTTTATATATAAATTGACGACATGTTAAGAGCATGGATATCCAGACTGACTTCGGGAATACAGCTTAACAAATAAATTTGTATGTGTTTCCTGGTACATACGGATAACATAGTTCTTATTCAAGAAAATGAGGATGATTTACAAAGAGCTATGTTTCAATTACAGGAAGTGGGAAGAGGGTACTGATTGACAATTTCAGTAAGGAAGACAAAAACTACGGCCTTTAAAGGTAAGTATCCAGTGAGGACTAAGACAGTTGTAAACAACAGCACTTTAGAACAAGTAAGCGGTTTCAAATCTCTCGGGTAGTCAGTAAGCTATAAGTCTGAATATGATATAAAAGAGAAGATAAATAAATTTAGGAATATTTGTTCTACGATTCATAGACATCTTAGAAATAAAACAAAACAAAGCGCTAGGTTTAAATTTTATAAGACAATTGCAAACCCACATTGATTTATGCAAGTGAGACGTGGGTCATGACAAAAAAGGAAATCGCCAAGATTCAGAGTGCTGAAATGCAGTTTTTTGCAAAATACTTTAAACTATACATTGCAAAATAGAATAAGGAATGAAGATATCAAAGCAGAACTCAAAGTAAAGGATATAAATGAAATTACTTCAATTTACAGAAGTCAGTGGTGTGATCATCTGAAAAGGATGACAGATTATCGATTGCCGAAAGCGGTACTGAACTATAAAGCCGTTGGTAGAAGAGACGTGGGTCCTCCGAGGATGAGATGGGTGCCGGAACAGGTTTATATAACCTAATCCTAGAAGAGGAGTAGAAGAAGAAGAAGTAGTTTAGTGCATATTTTCTAATAAGATCTCGCACAAACGTACAACATTATTATGTTGTACATACTTCACTAACTACACGAATTACTCTACAGTACTTACGTATGTGATGTTTTCTACTGATAAAAGAGGTTTGTTGTGGCGTCGTCATAATCTTCTATACATGACAGTGACAGTAGATATGATAGATGTTCTGATGATAGTAAAATTATAAAAATGTTTTTTATTTTATATAAAGGAATATAAATTCATGCTTTCAGTATCTAAGCCACTTAAACGTATATGAATAGAATAAAAATTACCTCTTATATCCCTCTAGTGGCTTTTCCTTTTTTATATTTAACTACGCGTTTCAGGACATACATCCCGTTTTCAGGTGTGCACACGGAAAAGGACGCTTCCCGTCCCGACAACCTCCGGCCCATTAGTCTACTATCAGCCACGTCAAAGGTCCTCGAACGTCTTGTACAACGGAGAGTCCTATACCATCTAAGAAACTTCGATGTACTGGTCCCCGAACAGTTCGGTTTCCGTGTGGGGTATTCCACCACTCATCAGCTGATGAGACTGGTGGAATAAATCACGGGCGCCGGCTGTCGGAAAGAGCAGACTGTCGCCTGTTTCCTAGATGTGGAGAAGGCCTTTGATAGTGTCTGGCACGACGGGATCTTGTTCAAGCTCCGGGAAATCCAGCTCCCAGATTGCTACCTTCGCTTGATTGCTAGCTTTCTGACGGAGAGGACTTTCTGCGTGAGAATAGACGACCATGTCTCTTCCGGGAGACGCATTACAGCCGGGGTACCTCAAGGTAGCGTGCTAGGGCCACTTCTGTTCTCCGTGTACGTCAACGACGCACCCAGAGAGCCTGGAGTCCAGATGGCCTTGTTTGCCGACGACACGGCGGTCTATACCGCCGATCGGAACGCTGACAGGGCTATCCCACGACTCCAGCGCGGACTCGATGCGTATTCGACGTGGACGCAAAGCTGGAAAGTTACCGTCAACGACACCAAGAGCTCCGCGGTGCTATTCTCAAAGCGCCGGAAAGAACCACGAGGCCGAGTGAGACTCGGTAGAACGTACTTGGTCGAGAGAGGTTAAATACCTCGGTATCCACCTTGATCGTCGGCTCACCTGGCGTGCCCACGCTGAGACGATGGGAAAGAGAGCGTCCGCTCGTCTCGCGCAACTGTTTCCGATACTCGTCAACAAGGCTATGACCCGCAAGCTGGGTAAGCTGATCGTCAACGCGTATGTGTTGCCGATCATTACCTACGCTATTCCCGTCTGGGGCTACCTCGCAACTGTTCATAAAAGAAAGTTGCAAAGCGTTCTCGATAGAGGTCTTCGGCTAGCGGCCAAAGTCCCCTATCGGTTTTCTTCTCGACTTTTGAGAAGAGGACTCGGTGTCCGCTCCTTGGAAGACACCGCAAGGCGACTTGCACGTAAATTTTACGTCCGAGCTACGAGGACCCAGACAAACCCTCTCATAGCTGGCCTTGGCGAGTACCGAACACGTCCAGGTGATTCTTGGAAACGGCCTCGACAAATACTGTACTAGTCGACCTAGTACGAGCATGTCGTTATAGCGGCCATTAAATAATTAAATAATATTCCGTCTGGACAGGATCACTAGGCAGGAGCCCCTACCGGAGGCTCGGTGCTAGGAAACAATTGGGTCGTCTCACGACGCGCAACCCAACAGCTCTGGTAGTAGTACCGCCTGATTATAAAACACAACACTTCACTAATAACCACTTGAACGCACACAGTAATCTCGCCCGATTATAACTCGAACCGCACTGAAAATATATCGCTGCTATACTGAATTGAACGTCGTTGAGAAGTGGTATTTATATCCCGCAGAAAATCTAGACGATTCCACATACTACGTATTACCTCTAAACTATGACGTAATTGCTTGCGCCCTTGACAGAGTGAGAGCGGTCGCGTCAATTCTCGCACCGTCTAGCAAATGCGTCAACAAGCACGTACGCCACACGCATTACATTCAGGATCTCTCTGGAACGTTCGATAAACACGTAGATTGTTCTGTGATGTCGTAACCCTACCCCCTCCTTAAGCCTGTTCGTTCCGAACTGGCAAACCGTCTCTGAAGTAGTACTTAGCCAGGCGATCTAGGTGGACGACCTTGAAATTTCGCTGCCCTTCCTGTTGAATGCGATAAACAACATCGTTGATTCTTTTTCTCACAGTGTAGGGCCCTTCCCAGTTTGACTGAAGCTTAGGTGAGCGACCACGATGGGGTTTTGGGTTGAACAACCAGACCTGATCTCCTTCTTGGAAACCCACACTATTGCTACGAATGTCATACCGAGTTTTAATTTTATCACTGGCAATCTTCAGCCGTCCTCTTACTAAGCGATTCATTTCTCGCAGTTGGTTTTCTAATTGCGAGGAATAGTTCTGTGGCTCTTGGGACTGAGTCTCAGGTGATCCGAACATTAAGTCCCCGGGAAGACGAATCTCCCTCCCAAACACCAATTTTGCTGGAGTCATGCCGGTTGTGTCGTGTACTGATGATCTATACGCCATGAGGAATAGTGGTATACGTTGGTCCCAATCTGTTTGATTCTCGTCAACAACCTTCGAAAGATGCTGCTGAAGTGTCCTATTGAATCTCTCAACCATCCCGTCCGACTGAGGATGCAGAGGCGTTGTCCTGGTCTTTCGAATTCCGAGTAGACGGCATAATTCTTTAAACACTCCTGATTTGAAAATTCTCCCTTGATCCGTATAGATTTCCATAGGGGAAGTTGTGAACTAACTGCTTTGCCGCAGTGGTAACTTCCTGATTTGGAATTGCGTAGGTTTCCACCCACTTAGTAAAGTAGTCACCTACAACCATGATGTACCGGTTTCTATGGGCAGTAACTGGGAATGGTCCAGCAATATCTATGGTAATTCTCTCGAAAGGCAGTCCAACGTTATACTGTCTCATACTGTCCTTTTACTGTCTCCTCCTGGTTTGTGGGCCCTTGCTTGCAGTACATATTTCACACGTCCGAACCCATTCCTCTACGTCGTGGCGAAGATGAAGCCAATAGAATCGCTTCCGTATTTTGTCAAGGGTTTTGTTAATGCCAAGATGGCCTCCAGATGTTCCATCATGCATCTCCTTCAAAACAGACTGCACATTACTTCGGGGAACTATCAACTGCATGACCACATCTCGTCCATCTGCACTTTCCCAAACCCTTTTCAGCAATTCGTTTTCTAAGGTGAGAGATTCCCATTGTGCCCAGTAGCCCATCAGCACTTCGGAACCATGGCATATATCTTGCCAATCCGGGCGGCGACCTTCCTCTTTTGCTGTCAAGATCGGTCCAATATCTTCATCAGTCATCTGTTCTTGTCGACAGTCTTGTGTTGTCCAGCCGTCTGCCAGGAAATCTACAGTGATGGCTTGAACATGTTCGCTTGAATTTTATTCTTCCTTTCTGTGGCAATGTCGGCAGTCTTCCGGGCACGGTCTTCGTGATAAGCCATGCAGGCGCCCCCGTCGATGTTGTACCTTGAAGTTGTACTCTTGCAGACGTTCAAGCCACCTTGCCAACTGTCCTTCCGGATTTTTAAATGTTAAGAGCCATGGAAGCGCGGCATGGTTCGGTACGTAGTGAAAACTCTCGTTCATAGAGGTATTTATGGAAGTGCTGCAATGCTCGGACGATTGCCAGCAACTTTCTCCTTGTGACGCAATAATTTCTCTCCGGTTTACACAGTGTCTTGCTGTAATACGCTATTACTCGTTCTCCACCGTTTTGAACTTGAGACAAAACTGCTCCTAGACCATTATTGCTTGCGTCTGTGTCCACAATGTACTTCCTTTCGGAATCTGGGAAAGCGAGAATTGGCTGCGAACATAATGCAATTTTCAAAGTCCTAAATGCTTGATCACACTCCTTCGACCACTGGAAGTTTCGTTTATTTTCTGCTAGCTCATGTAATGGTTTAGTAGTAGTAGCGAAGCCTTTCACTTTGTCAAAGACTCGAAACAGACTATTTTAATACGTGTTTTTCAGAAAAATTCACCTTTTTATAGATCCCTTATCTTCTAAAAGTAATAAAATTTCTAGATAAAATCTATACCTGCTTCTGCAGCTTTTTGCTAATTCGTTCAGGATTTCTATCTATTAGTTTAGCCCATCAATCACGTGTTAGGAGTTTCGACCAACCAGCGGTCACAATTTTCATTAAGATTGGGTCACCGTCAGAGAAGCTTCAGTTAGTTACATCTACCAGCTCAACGTAAACAGACGTGCTCAGAATACGTTCATATATAAGGGTTACGAGTGGGGAATCTTAGCGACGAGTTGCCCGTTTGCAAATATCCTATTGGTATAAGAACAACTCAGTTCAATAAAATGAAAATAATTATTTCAACTAGTACTAGTCTCGCGAAAGTCAAGATATCCGCTTAGGGAAGGTATATTTACCGAGATACACCTGTGTAAATGCGAGGACACATCAAGACGCGGGAAGGTGTACATTCAATACACCGCATTCATTTAAATGGAAAGTACAACCCAGTTTCGAGCCCTGAGTTTAAGAGATAATCGCTATCGGTATGTCGGCCTGCGTGAGTGTGAGCGGAGTGTCAACGGAGCGCCAGTGTTGCAGATATCAGCTGGCAGCGAGGTTGCAGATTTCAACGGACCACAGGAGAGGAGCAGGACGAACAGGAGCAGTGTGACGAATCAACCATATCAAAAGGGATTTCAACGAACAAGTAACCATAGACATTTAAAAGCAAAAGAGTTTCAAGCCGTTAATAGACATTATTAATTTAAAATAAATATTTTGTTAAACCACAGACCATATTTAAATGTGTTTAAATATACAACCTTACTCTAGATAACACACTCTATTATTATTGTGTTAATACTATGACTAATAATTGTTTTGTCGCAATATATTGTAACGGCTCTAGTTCGCAAGGGCCGCTACGTAAAATTTTAAGACTAGGTTAGTAAACCTAGAGGAAGCGAAAAGTGTGCTGGAGCCCAAACAGAGTGACAGGATTTGCAATCAACACTCTTTTAACAAGTAACAAAATTTATTAAGTTTAATTTGGTGACACAACGCTCCAGTATGTTATTCTTTTACATAAATTCATTAATTTATGTTTCAAAATAGACATAAGTTATACATACATTAATGTGCAGACCAGCATACCCCATGAGGGAGAACACGCGAACATGCTTACAGTTCAAATAACGAACAAATTAAGTTAACCCCATCCCTTAATGAAAACATGAATAACCCTTCACACTAATTATAATAAATAAGGGTAATACAGATCAGACTTGAAATAGTTTAAGGGAGAAAACCATGCTCTAGCAAAACAATTTATCTACTCCCTCATGGTGCATGTCAGACCAGTTACAGAGTAGTCAGTTAGAATTCTTTAACAACTTGAGTTCTGTGATTTAGAGATATTTTAAGTCCTTAACAAGGATTGTTAATGTGCACAAAAAGGTAGCCGGTCTATGGAGTTGATTCTGATTGAAGAGTGATAATTAGAATGTTCCCACCTCTAATTTTGTGGAGAAGAACTCAAGCGGTACCGTGATGAACAGTGTACTAGGAGTGTTGCCAATTATCCCTGGATCGCGATGATTGTCCTCCGGCTCTCGTTCCGGGCATATTTGGGTCCTTCGGTGTGTTCGGTCGGCTCAGCATTCCTGGGTCTGACGGCTTCGGGGAGCATTCTGGTGCGCTGCTCTGCGGGTAGTCACTGGTGTTAATGTGACTACCGCTCTTTCCCCTTTCTCCTGGCTGGTGCAGGGACCTTATAACATTTTTATTTGGGGATTAGCGGATTGTCCATAATTAAATAAACATAGAATGATATAATTAAGTGCACTCTAACCTGAACATCTCTACAAGATTACAGACGCATATTAAAGATCTACACACAATTCTGAGGCGTCAGACCAGTGGAACTTTCAGATCGAAGACTGTCAGAGAAATGAGGAGGAGACCTGAGGTGATTGGTCCCACATCCTGCATAAAGCAACCTGTCCCAATTTGCAAAAAAGTAACCCTTTGGTTAAACTAATTGTGAACAACGCACAACGATCAGCTGACATGGTTGACTAGGCACACTAAATCGCGTCGCCGTGGCGTCGACAAGGCCTTTGCAAGCACTGAACAAATTTAACCGCGCCGGGAAATTCAAACCCCGGCACATTATATATTAGTATTTTGTGTATTTTTTATGTTGAGTACTTTGAGAATTGTCTTATGCTTTGTACTGATATGTACTTGTTCAGGTATTAGTTTGTTTTGTGCTATGTGTTTGTATATTTGTAAATTTCCCAAATGTTCATTATGGTGCCTTTGTGTGGTGTGTATTTTATTAGTGTCATGTTGGTTATGTCTGGGAATTCATGCCCAGTGTTTATCGCATGTGTGGCCAAATTAGATTAATATATTTATGGTTTTTTGTACGAGTTTAGATGTTCAAAATAACGTTTTTTTGGTTGTTTTTTTGTTTGTCCTATGTAATATTATTGCAATCTTGGCATTCTATTTTGAATACAATATCGGTTGGTGTAATATCTTTGTTGCGTGGGTTATTTATTTTTGTAAATTATTTATATTAGTTTTGTATGCTATTTTAATAGTCTGTGTTTTTAAATAGGTTTTGTCAGATTTTTCATCTTATTATTTATGTATGTGAATGTGGACTTTTTTATTGTTTTTATTATTTATGAGTTGTTCGTTTTGATAATTTCTTAAATGTTCAGTTTTTATTTTATATTTGATTTTGTTTTATATTTTGTTTATAATATTTTTATTTCATCGGGTTTTGTAAGTTATTTTGTACATTATATTTCTTATATTTAAAAGTCATAACAAAAACCAACCAAAACACAAATACTCCACAAGTATTGGAATTCTAGGAAGTATTCCTATATTCTAGGAATTTCGTTGACCATCACGTCCTTCGTAAGACACGTCTTCCGTACCATCGTAACCTTTTTGTATCTAATCTGTCATTTATACTGGTACATATATTCAGGCTTTCTCTAACCTCTTCATTTTTAACCCTACATTACAAAGTAAGCCTACAGCGCCTTCTCTAGTATCACATGTGCAAAGATCGTAATCTTTTCCTCATATGCTCTGTAGTTTCCCACGGTTGAAACGCCTAAGTTACAATATTTTTTACTATTGTCTTTTATATATTGCTACAGAACGCAGGATTTAAGTTTCATATAATTGAAATACTAATGCTGTAACACATTTTCTGATGGCCATAGACATGTTAAAAATTGATTTTGTTCTTTTCTTTGTGAAGTAGTCATAAGGTTTGAACCAAGCTATGTCGAAAAAAGTATGTTCTGTCAAAATGTTCATAATTTTGTACTCTTTGATGTCATGTGAAATATTGCGCGGATGCGCGTGTGATTCACATTTTATTTAATAACTTTGTTGAAAATTAACATTTCGTTTTGAAACTTGAACAGGAGATTCTCATGGTTATAAGCTACATGTTCCATATACTCAATTCTCAACAACTGTAATTTTTATGTTTTTTTTTATGAAATCAGTTTTTCTTTAATTTTTGTTATCTCCTAGAAAGTAATACAATTTATAGATTAAATCTAGACAGGCCTTTGCAGAATCGGACGGAGTTTTAACCTGATGTCTGGCTATCACGAAGGGTATGTATGACGTTGCTAGATTTTCCACCAATCAGAAGGTCTACAAATTATTTGAGACGGTCGCTTACAGCGTACGGATGGTTCAGTCGGTTCCGAAGTCTTGCCATTGAAAGACGTACTCGCTGTCACGAGATTTTCGTGACAAGACAAGTCGATTTCCAAAAGACTTTGTAGTTGGTTGACGGTACGAGTTTTACGTTACCATTGCCACATTATAGAACTCAAATATTTAAATAGATCATTGCTTTTTAGCGAAGAATGGAAGATTTCCGGATGAGAGCAGAATACTTACCGTGGTATTCTGATTATTAACGGGAGAACACTTCAAGAAGCCGGAATTGTGTAAGCCTAATACACGATCTGTTTATACCCAGTTTTTGATCCCTGAGGTTAAGAGTATTTAAGTTATAAACAATAACAGTCCCATACTGCAGTGCTTGTGTACCTAGACGTGGGTATTCAGGGTTAGTGATCTTCGGTAGACGGGCGGAGGAGCAGCGAGAGCGGAGCGTCTGGTGTCTACGCAAACACGTGGAACTCTACGCACAAGTAACTTATATGTAAAACAAGCCAAAAGACTCATTTGTTAAAAGACAATACTTTAGTGAACAATTTTATATTATAAAGTAATAAGAGAGTAGTAAATTTTATGTGTTAATAAATAAAAATTTTCTATCTCCAGATATAGACTCTGTTGTAGTAATTTCAAATTACCCTATCTATGCAGTAATAATTTGTCTCGTTCCAAAATATATATGTTTTGGGTCTTCTGTGATTGCTCATAGAGTGTAAAGGAACTGTCTCGTCACTTGTTTTCTATATTCTGTACAATTTTCTGCTACACTTTTACCGCCTTTTATAACCGTGACACCAAGGTATTTGTATCAATGGACTCCCTTTACAACTGCCAGTATTAACAATATATCTCTGCATGCATTTCCGACGACAACATACTAAGTTTCATTTGTGTTTATCGTTAAGTACCAGTAGAGGGAAAATGCCGGTTCAAACCCACTTTCACTTTCTATCAGCTGATCACTTTCACTTTCTACTGGACCACAGCATCCGCGACTTTTTCGCTGATCTGTGTCAAGATCCGCGACTTTTTCGCGTATCTGGACCACAGCATCCGCGTTATTTTTTTATATGCCGCCTTTCGCGAGCCTAGATCACTTTCACTTTCTACTGGACCACAGCATCCGCGACTTTTTCGCTGATCTGTGTCAAGATCCGCGACTTTTTCGCGTATCTGGACCACAGCATCCGTGTTATTTTTTTATATGCCGCCTTTCGCGAGCCTAGATCACTTTCACTTTCTACTGGACCACAGCCCGCGACTTTTTCGCGTATCTGTGTCAAGATCCGCGACTTTTTCGCGTATCTGGACCACAGCATCAGCGAATATAATTTTTTATTTTTTTATATGCCGCCTTTCGCGAGCTTAGATCACTTTCACTTTCTATCACTTGATGCATTATAGTGTATATATTAAATATATGATCAGGGTTACCAACCTTGCATGAGTTCAAATTTGTTGTGTGTTATAATGTATATTAAATCTATATGATCAGGTTTACCAACCTATGGTGGGGGGGGTTCCGACTTGATGCATTATAGTGTATATATTAAATATATGATCAGGGTTACCAACCTTGCATGAGTTCAAATTTGTTGTGTGTTATAATGTATATTAAATCTATATGATCAGGTGTATCAACCTCTGTATTATTATTATAGTGTATAGATATTTTATATGAGCAGGGTTGTCAACATTTTCTGTGGCGGGGGGAGAGAAATTCAAATATGTGTTATATAGTGTATATATTAAAATATATGATCAGGGTTACCAATCTTACATTATTGTGTGTGTGTATAGAGCAGATCTGCCAACATTTTTTTTTGTTCTCTTCTGTAGTGGGAAATTCAAACTATATGATCATAATTGTTACTCTCTCTCTCTCTCTCTCTCTCTCTCTCTCTCTCTCTCTCACACATTTGAATGTAAGTAAAACTATCTCTCTCTCTTTCACTCTCTCTTGTTGTCAAACGTTATGTTCAAGCCGTTTTCTCCTCTCCCTCTCTCTCTTTCTCTCTCTCTCTCTCACTGTGTGCATTGAGTAAATAATTTTAGCTCTCTCTCTCTCTCACACTTGTTGTGTATGTCTCTCTCTCTGTGGTCAGTACCGTGCGCATGTATATGAAATTAGAAAGTTTATATTTATTCGACAAATATTAACGCCCTCTCTCTCTCTCGCTCGCAGACGTCGGAAGCAATTCCTAGTTTATAATGTAATTACCTGTGCGTGTATGTCTCTCTCTCTCTCGCTGCAAACGTTGACAAGAATTCCCTTATTCAAAGCGATTACGTTGTCACAGTACACAAACTTAAATATGCCTTACAGACCATTGTAATTTTAAAAATTCATTTTTGCATTAATTAAATATATATATCGTAAACAATGAAATAATAATATTTCGTCATTAGAAAGTTTGCAAGGATGAGACGTAGGGTAATCCGATGTGTCAAAAACGTGTAGGTCCTTCTTCATTCTGCATACGCGCTGACAGTAATTATGTGAACTTCAAAGGGTTCAAATGTTTCAAAATAAAAAATATATAAAACAAAAATACAGAATATATGAAATGTATATTTACAAATAAAAAAAAAAATACATATTATCAAACAATGGCACATAATATTCATCCACCCAATCCTCTATAAATCTACCATAATTCACCCCCCCAGCATGATCGTTAATAAACCTCGTGTAAATATTTGCTAGGTCTTTATTTTTTTTAATTTCTGTTTCAGTATGACACTGGCAATCGGTGCGCTGTTGTTGTAATAGCTCCCTGTTACGTACCACCTCAGTCGCTCGCCTTTCTAACCAATCTGAGGCGTAACGTTCAAAAGAGTCAACGGGAGACATACTTGTCTGAAACAATTCAAAAGAGTCAACGGGAGACATACTTGTCTGAAACAAAGACATTCTCAGTGTTTTATCACACACGTACAAACACATTGCGGTCTCTCACACACACACACACACACACACACACACACACACACACACACACACACACACACACACACACACACACACACACACACACACACACACACACACATTTAGTATGAATAGACGCGTCTTTGTTAGTAAAATGTAACGCTGTAATCATTAATAGCGTTGTGATGGAGTCGACTACATGTGATGTTTGTAAAAATTGTTTACGCATTTTAGGTATGGTTTATCTATTTAATACGCGTAATTTTAACTAATCTGTCTTGGAGGATAACCTTTTTTTCCTTCTTTTCTACAGATAACAGTTGCTTTGATCAGAAACATTACCAGAGAACAACGTAAGAGAAAAGACATACTTTACAATTCTTTTCATTCTTTTATTCAAATGTAACTTTCAAATTTAAACGTTACAATCTGTATAACGTTCTGTTTCAGATAATAGTTTGAATATAAAATGAAATGGAATGCAGTATTTTGTTATGAGAAATTACATTTGTAAATTACAGAATTGTTCTCTAACTACTGATACAATCGTTCAGTTTCGATTTGGTACTCAATATCTTTTAGTCTCCTAGTATTTTCATTGATACATTTTGGAAACTGAGTACAGAATAAATCTACAATCACCTAGTCGGTTTGTTGGCAGAAAACAATTATGTGATCAAATAAACATTACCAGAGAACAACGTCCTCCTAAAGATAAATTTACCAGAGCTCAAAACAGTACAAAGTCATACTTTTGGTGAAGAAAATCACGTCATCAACAACAAAAGTTGTTTGTGTTTAAACAGCTACAAACAATAATTAATTTTCTTACACTAGTAAACATTTTGCTGTAATTGTTTCAATTAAAGGAAACATATATATATTTATATATATTCGTTGAGAAAATCTGTTGTGGCTGGACGAAACATGTGCCTGAATAAATTTTCTCTCTACATAGCAGTTGTAAAAGTAGTCATATACATTATGTGCTATATATACAAAAGGCTTTCAACGTGTTTGTCATTTCAACCAATTTGTACCGCGCTCTAATTATGTAAAAATAACTGTACCGCTCCATACAACTGAGACACACACACACACACACACACACACACACACACACGCGCGCGCGCGCGCGCGCGCACGCACATACACAACGATGTTTCTACTTATTTGAACAAGTCCTGTATTAAATGCACTTGTTAGTGTTTTAATGTGAACAATTTTACGTTTAAATAAAATCTGTACATACAATAAAATTATGTTTCAGTATTAATGATATAAATATTACTGTTTTATTAATTTAAAATACCGTATAATTGCTTACGTTTGACAAATAAGAGAAAAGACATACTTTGTAACCTCTCTTTGCTTTTAGTATTGATTTTTTTTTTTTTTTTTTTTTGAAAAAGAGGTTACAAGTTATTTAGAACTAGGCGAGAGCCTAGAAAAGCTAAAATTGGGCTGGGTCCAGTATGATGGGACTTGCAAATGAAACACTGAACTTAAGATAACAACAATTTATTGTTCTTGGCCAGTACAACCTATGAGCTTCTAAAGGCCAGATAAATAAGTCTTTTGATCGTTAAATATAATTTCATTAATATGTGCCTTGCCCAAAAGTTGAACAAGGAATAATAACTATTAACAGCACTAGTATTGAATAATTATCAATAGTTGAACCATCATTGACTAACAAAATCATGGGATGTTACATAAATAACAAATTGTAGTTATAGAATAATACAATTAAAAAAATTGGCACATAGTTTCGACCTGCAAGTAATCACTTTTTATAACAAGACATAAATATACAGAAATATACACAGGCATAATCAACATGACAAGTAACAATTATACAAAAGAACACACACATATAATTAACATCAACAAAGTTTATATTTAAATAACCCATCACATGTTCACCCTGGTCATCAGCGCATATAATAATCTTGTTCAACACCCATAACCCCCTTACTGTTTAATTAATAGGTGACTAAAACCCCCTCCCCAAAACTTCAATTAAAATATCCCAGGAGTGGAGCAGACATGCCCCCAAGTTTTAACAAGATAAGTGTTAACTGAATGTTCTCTGTAAGCCATGCGGCCCGCGCACAAATCCCATGCCGATATTTAATAATCAATTAAATCCCATCAATTACTATAATGAAAAGTAGCATCACAAGGTCAACATGGATGTCCGGTTGCCTAACTGCATTTTATGTTTCTTTTTTCACCTTCAAAACAAAATATAGAAAAATAGTGGAATTTGACCACCATGAGTATTCATAATTGACATTGATCAATCTTGTGTAGTCTTATGGTTAACTAATTGTTATAGGGAGCAATTACAATTATGGTTACAAAATTTGCTATGGTAAAATACAATCTGTGACAATGGTAAATTTTAAAGTGTGCAAATTATCTAAACAGTAGAACAGAATTTGTAATACAGAATATAAGTCATAAGAGTATTAAGTCAGCTCACAGTGTTACAAAACTTGACTACCGGCAGGGTCAGGCATTGGACGGGATCTAGCAAGATCTGACATAGACAGGCTTGCAGTGGACGTCTCCAACGGGAGTCGACCACGGTTTAAAACCACCCCCCAGATCATGAATGAATAATAAAATACGTGTCCACATGGAGCAACATCGTTAACATAACCATCCCAACATGCTTAAAACAGAAATAGAATGAGATACAACTCTATCTACCGAACTCCCCTCGACCCGGGCGGTGCGTGACCCCGGCCGAGTTTTCACTCTCAGAACGAGATATACATGATAGTAATTGAGGAGGCGTAAGCCTTACAAAATACAATTAAAATATTCCACCCATTGTCCGTAACTAACTGTCCACACTGGAACGTTTCATGAAAGACTCACCGAGTACTTCGGCCACAAGGTTTAGGTTAAAAATGGTTAAATGTCACCTGGTTTGAAGGGTGCATGTTGAGGGCTCAGTAGTGGGTGTCCAGTCCATCCTTCCGGCTGACACAGCTGACGAAGGTTTTAAGTTACATCGTCGGAGGCAGTTGTTCGGCCATCCTTCCAGAGCGGGGCAGATTCCCGGCTACCTCGGAAACCCGGAGGTCACGTAGCTTTCTACGTATTCATAGAAGAAGCTGGAAGACGAAAACTGTTCAATCTACTCTGCCAGCCGGGGACTAGAATGTGAAGCGCTGATAGCTAAAGTCGTACTGAATAAACCAGCTGTTGAAAACCCGTACGTGCATAGATAGGGCGCGCGCGAGGCGAGCGGGCAAGGGGCAGCAGCATGACAAAGTCCAACTGAACGTCCCAAAGGACAACTTCTTTCGCGTCGACAAATACGTAAATACTTTAATTAATCAAATATAGAGATCGGAACATCGCCGCGTTTTCCAAAACGCGGCACAACTTTACGGAATTTCTTGAAATTTTTGCAGTTAGTCTTCTGCTCATGTGTACTAGCAGCCTGTTTGGTTACAGTTAACAATTTAAATTCAATGTTCTTGTTGTTGTTAACCTTCTGCTCGTCTCCCTCTCGTTTACTGGCGGTATGTTTGGCTACAGGTTCAATGTTCTGAGAAGTATTCATCATCTTCTTGTTCCTATAATAACAGTACCTGCTTCAGTACTATATATATATATATATATATTATGTGCTATATATACATAAGGCTTTCAAATCTAATTGTGTAAGAATAACTGTACCGTCACATACAACTGAGAATAAATCCGTACAAACATACACACACGCACACACTTAGCGATGTTTTTACTTATTTGAACAAGTCATGTATTAAATTCAATAAATAATGCACTTGATAATGTTTTAATGTGAATAATTTTCCGTTTAAATAAAATCTGTACATACAATAAAATTATGTTCACTTTAAGAAATAAAAACTGCACAGTATGTTTCTTTGATTGCGGACGAAACATCAGACATTCCCGTCTGTATTTCAGTTAGTTATAGTTTTCCACTATGTTTCAGCTAATGATCAACCAGTTGACAGTTTTTGGAAATTTGATAACCCTAAAGGCACGACGCGGAATCTATTGGTCTAAGCGTACATTTATTATGTAAATCATCTCTTTTTCAGTCATCTATGTATGTGCATTTGAATTATTTGCGCATGCACATACAACTGAGAATAAATCCGTTCAAACATACACACACGCGCACACTTAGCGACGTTTTTACTTATTTGAACAAGTCAAGTATTAAATTCAATAAATAATAATAATTTTCCGTTTAAATAAAATCTGTACATACAATAAAATTATGTTCACTTTAAGAAATAAAAACTGCACAGTATGTTTCTTTGATTGCGAACGAAACATCAGACATCCTGTCTGTATTTCTGTTAGTTATAGTTTTCCACTATGTTTAGCTAATGGTCAAACAGTTGAAAGTTTTTGGAAATTTGATAACTCTGAAGGCACGACGCAGAATCTATTGGTCTAAGCGTACATTTATTATGTAAATCATCTCTTTTTCAGTCATCTATGTATGTGCATTTGAATTATTTGCGCATGCACATACAACTGAGAATAAATCCGTACAAACATACACACACACGCACACTTAGCAACGTTTTTACTTATTTGAACAAGTCATGTATTAAATTCAATAAATAATGCACTTCATAATGTTTAAATATTTCCAACAACTATGTTGATTAGAAGTGCTGTAATTTCAATAACAATGTTCGCTACGTAACGTATTCAAATCCGTTTACTCACCTCTTAAATGTTGATGCACGCAATTATTGATTTCACAATGAGGTATGAAGGCTAATTGCATTCTTCACGTATATATATTGTTGTATCTTACAACGGTAGGGTAGGGGTAGCTTTATATAAAGGAATATAAATTCATGCTTTCAGTATCTAAGCCACTTAAACGTATATGAATAGAATAAAAATTACCTTTTATATCCCTCTAGTGGCTTTTCCTTTTTTATATTTAACTACGCGTTTCAGGACATACATCCCGTTTTCAGGTGTGCACACGGAAAAGGACGCTTCCCGTCCCGACAACCTCCGGCCCATTAGTCTACTATCAGCCACGTCAAAGGTCCTCGAACGTCTTGTACAACGGAGAGTCCTATACCATCTAAGAAACTTCGATGTACTGGTCCCCGAACAGTTCGGTTTCCGTGTGGGGTATTCCACCACTCATCAGCTGATGAGACTGGTGGAATAAATCACGGGCGCCGGCTGTCGGAAAGAGCAGACTGTCGCCTGTTTCCTAGATGTGGAGAAGGCCTTTGATAGTGTCTGGCACGACGGGATCTTGTTCAAGCTCCGGGAAATCCAGCTCCCAGATTGCTACCTTCGCTTGATTGCTAGCTTTCTGACGGAGAGGACTTTCTGCGTGAGAATAGACGACCATGTCTCTTCCGGGAGACGCATTACAGCCGGGGTACCTCAAGGTAGCGTGCTAGGGCCACTTCTGTTCTCCGTGTACGTCAACGACGCACCCAGAGAGCCTGGAGTCCAGATGGCCTTGTTTGCCGACGACACGGCGGTCTATACCGCCGATCGGAACGCTGACAGGGCTATCCCACGACTCCAGCGCGGACTCGATGCGTATTCGACGTGGACGCAAAGCTGGAAAGTTACCGTCAACGACACCAAGAGCTCCGCGGTGCTATTCTCAAAGCGCCGGAAAGAACCACGAGGCCGAGTGAGACTCGGTAGAACGTACTTGGTCGAGAGAGGTTAAATACCTCGGTATCCACCTTGATCGTCGGCTCACCTGGCGTGCCCACGCTGAGACGATGGGAAAGAGAGCGTCCGCTCGTCTCGCGCAACTGTTTCCGATACTCGTCAACAAGGCTATGACCCGCAAGCTGGGTAAGCTGATCGTCAACGCGTATGTGTTGCCGATCATTACCTACGCTATTCCCGTCTGGGGCTACCTCGCAACTGTTCATAAAAGAAAGTTGCAAAGCGTTCTCGATAGAGGTCTTCGGCTAGCGGCCAAAGTCCCCTATCGGTTTTCTTCTCGACTTTTGAGAAGAGGACTCGGTGTCCGCTCCTTGGAAGACACCGCAAGGCGACTTGCACGTAAATTTTACGTCCGAGCTACGAGGACCCAGACAAACCCTCTCATAGCTGGCCTTGGCGAGTACCGAACACGTCCAGGTGATTCTTGGAAACGGCCTCGACAAATACTGTACTAGTCGACCTAGTACGAGCATGTCGTTATAGCGGCCATTAAATAATTAAATAATATTCCGTCTGGACAGGATCACTAGGCAGGAGCCCCTACCGGAGGCTCGGTGCTAGGAAACAATTGGGTCGTCTCACGACGCGCAACCCAACAGCTCTGGTAGTAGTACCGCCTGATTATAAAACACAACACTTCACTAATAACCACTTGAACGCACACAGTAATCTCGCCCGATTATAACTCGAACCGCACTGAAAATATATCGCTGCTATACTGAATTGAACGTCGTTGAGAAGTGGTATTTATATCCCGCAGAAAATCTAGACGATTCCACATACTACGTATTACCTCTAAACTATGACGTAATTGCTTGCGCCCTTGACAGAGTGAGAGCGGTCGCGTCAATTCTCGCACCGTCTAGCAAATGCGTCAACAAGCACGTACGCCACACGCATTACATTCAGGATCTCTCTGGAACGTTCGATAAACACGTAGATTGTTCTGTGATGTCGTAACCCTACCCCCTCCTTAAGCCTGTTCGTTCCGAACTGGCAAACCGTCTCTGAAGTAGTACTTAGCCAGGCGATCTAGGTGGACGACCTTGAAATTTCGCTGCCCTTCCTGTTGAATGCGATAAACAACATCGTTGATTCTTTTTCTCACAGTGTAGGGCCCTTCCCAGTTTGACTGAAGCTTAGGTGAGCGACCACGATGGGGTTTTGGGTTGAACAACCAGACCTGATCTCCTTCTTGGAAACCCACACTATTGCTACGAATGTCATACCGAGTTTTAATTTTATCACTGGCAATCTTCAGCCGTCCTCTTACTAAGCGATTCATTTCTCGCAGTTGGTTTTCTAATTGCGAGGAATAGTTCTGTGGCTCTTGGGACTGAGTCTCAGGTGATCCGAACATTAAGTCCCCGGGAAGACGAATCTCCCTCCCAAACACCAATTTTGCTGGAGTCATGCCGGTTGTGTCGTGTACTGATGATCTATACGCCATGAGGAATAGTGGTATACGTTGGTCCCAATCTGTTTGATTCTCGTCAACAACCTTCGAAAGATGCTGCTGAAGTGTCCTATTGAATCTCTCAACCATCCCGTCCGACTGAGGATGCAGAGGCGTTGTCCTGGTCTTTCGAATTCCGAGTAGACGGCATAATTCTTTAAACACTCCTGATTTGAAAATTCTCCCTTGATCCGTATAGATTTCCATAGGGGAAGTTGTGAACTAACTGCTTTGCCGCAGTGGTAACTTCCTGATTTGGAATTGCGTAGGTTTCCACCCACTTAGTAAAGTAGTCACCTACAACCATGATGTACCGGTTTCTATGGGCAGTAACTGGGAATGGTCCAGCAATATCTATGGTAATTCTCTCGAAAGGCAGTCCAACGTTATACTGTCTCATACTGTCCTTTTACTGTCTCCTCCTGGTTTGTGGGCCCTTGCTTGCAGTACATATTTCACACGTCCGAACCCATTCCTCTACGTCGTGGCGAAGATGAAGCCAATAGAATCGCTTCCGTATTTTGTCAAGGGTTTTGTTAATGCCAAGATGGCCTCCAGATGTTCCATCATGCATCTCCTTCAAAACAGACTGCACATTACTTCGGGGAACTATCAACTGCATGACCACATCTCGTCCATCTGCACTTTCCCAAACCCTTTTCAGCAATTCGTTTTCTAAGGTGAGAGATTCCCATTGTGCCCAGTAGCCCATCAGCACTTCGGAACCATGGCATATATCTTGCCAATCCGGGCGGCGACCTTCCTCTTTTGCTGTCAAGATCGGTCCAATATCTTCATCAGTCATCTGTTCTTGTCGACAGTCTTGTGTTGTCCAGCCGTCTGCCAGGAAATCTACAGTGATGGCTTGAACATGTTCGCTTGAATTTTATTCTTCCTTTCTGTGGCAATGTCGGCAGTCTTCCGGGCACGGTCTTCGTGATAAGCCATGCAGGCGCCCCCGTCGATGTTGTACCTTGAAGTTGTACTCTTGCAGACGTTCAAGCCACCTTGCCAACTGTCCTTCCGGATTTTTAAATGTTAAGAGCCATGGAAGCGCGGCATGGTTCGGTACGTAGTGAAAACTCTCGTTCATAGAGGTATTTATGGAAGTGCTGCAATGCTCGGACGATTGCCAGCAACTTTCTCCTTGTGACGCAATAATTTCTCTCCGGTTTACACAGTGTCTTGCTGTAATACGCTATTACTCGTTCTCCACCGTTTTGAACTTGAGACAAAACTGCTCCTAGACCATTATTGCTTGCGTCTGTGTCCACAATGTACTTCCTTTCGGAATCTGGGAAAGCGAGAATTGGCTGCGAACATAATGCAATTTTCAAAGTCCTAAATGCTTGATCACACTCCTTCGACCACTGGAAGTTTCGTTTATTTTCTGCTAGCTCATGTAATGGTTTAGTAGTAGTAGCGAAGCCTTTCACTTTGTCAAAGACTCGAAACAGACTATTTTAATACGTGTTTTTCAGAAAAATTCACCTTTTTATAGATCCCTTATCTTCTAAAAGTAATAAAATTTCTAGATAAAATCTATACCTGCTTCTGCAGCTTTTTGCTAATTCGTTCAGGATTTCTATCTATTAGTTTAGCCCATCAATCACGTGTTAGGAGTTTCGACCAACCAGCGGCCACAATTTTCATTAAGATTGGGTCACCGTCAGAGAAGCTTCAGTTAGTTACATCTACCAGCTCAACGTAAACAGACGTGCTCAGAATACGTTCATATATAAGGGTTACGAGTGGGGAATCTTAGCGACGAGTTGCCCGTTTGCAAATATCCTATTGGTATAAGAACAACTCAGTTCAATAAAATGAAAATAATTATTTCAACTAGTACTAGTCTCGCGAAAGTCAAGATATCCGCTTAGGGAAGGTATATTTACCGAGATACACCTGTGTAAATGCGAGGACACATCAAGACGCGGGAAGGTGTACATTCAATACACCGCATTCATTTAAATGGAAAGTACAACCCAGTTTCGAGCCCTGAGTTTAAGAGATAATCGCTATCGGTATGTCGGCCTGCGTGAGTGTGAGCGGAGTGTCAACGGAGCGCCAGTGTTGCAGATATCAGCTGGCAGCGAGGTTGCAGATTTCAACGGACCACAGGAGAGGAGCAGGACGAACAGGAGCAGTGTGACGAATCAACCATATCAAAAGGGATTTCAACGAACAAGTAACCATAGACATTTAAAAGCAAAAGAGTTTCAAGCCATTAATAGACATTATTAATTTAAAATAAATATTTTGTTAAACCACAGACCATATTTAAATGTGTTTAAATATACAACCTTACTCTAGATAACACACTCTATTATTATTGTGTTAATACTATGACTAATAATTGTTTTGTCGCAATATATTGTAACGGCTCTAGTTCGCAAGGGCCGCTACGTAAAATTTTAAGACTAGGTTAGTAAACCTAGAGGAAGCGAAAAGTGTGCTGGAGCCCAAACAGAGTGACAGG
This sequence comes from Magicicada septendecula, assembly GCA_034769895.1. NCBI lineage: Eukaryota > Metazoa > Arthropoda > Insecta > Hemiptera > Cicadidae > Magicicada > Magicicada septendecula. The sequence continues at coordinate 74,490,142 of CM068373.1, read as the reverse complement.
ATTTGCAATCAACACTCTTTTAACAAGTAACAAAATTTATTAAGTTTAATTTGGTGACACAACGCTCCAGTATGTTATTCTTTTACATAAATTCATTAATTTATGTTTCAAAATAGACATAAGTTATACATACATTAATGTGCAGACCAGCATACCCCATGAGGGAGAACACGCGAACATGCTTACAGTTCAAATAACGAACAAATTAAGTTAACCCCATCCCTTAATGAAAACATGAATAACCCTTCACACTAATTATAATAAATAAGGGTAATACAGATCAGACTTGAAATAGTTTAAGGGAGAAAACCATGCTCTAGCAAAACAATTTATCTACTCCCTCATGGTGCATGTCAGACCAGTTACAGAGTAGTCAGTTAGAATTCTTTAACAACTTGAGTTCTGTGATTTAGAGATATTTTAAGTCCTTAACAAGGATTGTTAATGTGCACAAAAAGGTAGCCGGTCTATGGAGTTGATTCTGATTGAAGAGTGATAATTAGAATGTTCCCACCTCTAATTTTGTGGAGAAGAACTCAAGCGGTACCGTGATGAACAGTGTACTAGGAGTGTTGCCAATTATCCCTGGATCGCGATGATTGTCCTCCGGCTCTCGTTCCGGGCATATTTGGGTCCTTCGGTGTGTTCGGTCGGCTCAGCATTCCTGGGTCTGACGGCTTCGGGGAGCATTCTGGTGCGCTGCTCTGCGGGTAGTCACTGGTGTTAATGTGACTACCGCTCTTTCCCCTTTCTCCTGGCTGGTGCAGGGACCTTATAACATTTTTATTTGGGGATTAGCGGATTGTCCATAATTAAATAAACATAGAATGATATAATTAAGTGCACTCTAACCTGAACATCTCTACAAGATTACAGACGCATATTAAAGATCTACACACAATTCTGAGGCGTCAGACCAGTGGAACTTTCAGATCGAAGACTGTCAGAGAAATGAGGAGGAGACCTGAGGTGATTGGTCCCACATCCTGCATAAAGCAACCTGTCCCAATTTGCAAAAAAGTAACCCTTTGGTTAAACTAATTGTGAACAACGCACAACGATCAGCTGACATGGTTGACTAGGCACACTAAATCGCGTCGCCGTGGCGTCGACAAGGCCTTTGCAAGCACTGAACAAATTTAACCGCGCCGGGAAATTCAAACCCCGGCACATTATATATTAGTATTTTGTGTATTTTTTATGTTGAGTACTTTGAGAATTGTCTTATGCTTTGTACTGATATGTACTTGTTCAGGTATTAGTTTGTTTTGTGCTATGTGTTTGTATATTTGTAAATTTCCCAAATGTTCATTATGGTGCCTTTGTGTGGTGTGTATTTTATTAGTGTCATGTTGGTTATGTCTGGGAATTCATGCCCAGTGTTTATCGCATGTGTGGCCAAATTAGATTAATATATTTATGGTTTTTTGTACGAGTTTAGATGTTCAAAATAACGTTTTTTTGGTTGTTTTTTTGTTTGTCCTATGTAATATTATTGCAATCTTGGCATTCTATTTTGAATACAATATCGGTTGGTGTAATATCTTTGTTGCGTGGGTTATTTATTTTTGTAAATTATTTATATTAGTTTTGTATGCTATTTTAATAGTCTGTGTTTTTAAATAGGTTTTGTCAGATTTTTCATCTTATTATTTATGTATGTGAATGTGGACTTTTTTATTGTTTTTATTATTTATGAGTTGTTCGTTTTGATAATTTCTTAAATGTTCAGTTTTTATTTTATATTTGATTTTGTTTTATATTTTGTTTATAATATTTTTATTTCATCGGGTTTTGTAAGTTATTTTGTACATTATATTTCTTATATTTAAAAGTCATAACAAAAACCAACCAAAACACAAATACTCCACAAGTATTGGAATTCTAGGAAGTATTCCTATATTCTAGGAATTTCGTTGACCATCACGTCCTTCGTAAGACACGTCTTCCGTACCATCGTAACCTTTTTGTATCTAATCTGTCATTTATACTGGTACATATATTCAGGCTTTCTCTAACCTCTTCATTTTTAACCCTACATTACAAAGTAAGCCTACAGCGCCTTCTCTAGTATCACATGTGCAAAGATCGTAATCTTTTCCTCATATGCTCTGTAGTTTCCCACGGTTGAAACGCCTAAGTTACAATATTTTCTACTATTGTCTTTTATATATTGCTACAGAACGCAGGATTTAAGTTTCATATAATTGAAATACTAATGCTGTAACACATTTTCTGATGGCCATAGACATGTTAAAAATTGATTTTGTTCTTTTCTTTGTGAAGTAGTCATAAGGTTTGAACCAAGCTATGTCGAAAAAAGTATGTTCTGTCAAAATGTTCATAATTTTGTACTCTTTGATGTCATGTGAAATATTGCGCGGATGCGCGTGTGATTCACATTTTATTTAATAACTTTGTTGAAAATTAACATTTCGTTTTGAAACTTGAACAGGAGATTCTCATGGTTATAAGCTACATGTTCCATATACTCAATTCTCAACAACTGTAATTTTTATGTTTTTTTTTTATGAAATCAGTTTTTCTTTAATTTTTGTTATCTCCTAGAAAGTAATAAAATTTGTAGATTAAATCTAGACAGGCCTTTGCAGAATCGGACGGAGTTTTAACCTGATGTCTGGCTATCACGAAGGGTATGTATGACGTTGCTAGATTTTCCACCAATCAGAAGGTCTACAAATTATTTGAGACGGTCGCTTACAGCGTACGGATGGTTCAGTCGGTTCCGAAGTCTTGCCATTGAAAGACGTACTCGCTGTCACGAGATTTTCGTGACAAGACAAGTCGATTTCCAAAAGACTTTGTAGTTGGTTGACGGTACGAGTTTTACGTTACCATTGCCACATTATAGAACTCAAATATTTAAATAGATCATTGCTTTTTAGCGAAGAATGGAAGATTTCCGGATGAGAGCAGAATACTTACCGTGGTATTCTGATTATTAACGGGAGAACACTTCAAGAAGCCGGAATTGTGTAAGCCTAATACACGATCTGTTTATACCCAGTTTTTGATCCCTGAGGTTAAGAGTATTTAAGTTATAAACAATAACAGTCCCATACTGCAGTGCTTGTGTACCTAGACGTGGGTATTCAGGGTTAGTGATCTTCGGTAGACGGGCGGAGGAGCAGCGAGAGCGGAGCGTCTGGTGTCTACGCAAACACGTGGAACTCTACGCACAAGTAACTTATATGTAAAACAAGCCAAAAGACTCATTTGTTAAAAGACAATACTTTAGTGAACAATTTTATATTATAAAGTAATAAGAGAGTAGTAAATTTTATGTGTTAATAAATAAAAATTTTCTATCTCCAGATATAGACTCTGTTGTAGTAATTTCAAATTACCCTATCTATGCAGTAATAATTTGTCTCGTTCCAAAATATATATGTTTTGGGTCTTCTGTGATTGCTCATAGAGTGTAAAGGAACTGTCTCGTCACTTGTTTTCTATATTCTGTACAATTTTCTGCTACACTTTTACCGCCTTTTATAACCGTGACACCAAGGTATTTGTATCAATGGACTCCCTTTACAACTGCCAGTATTAACAATATATCTCTGCATGCATTTCCGACGACAACATACTAAGTTTCATTTGTGTTTATCGTTAAGTACCAGTAGAGGGAAAATGCCGGTTCAAACCCACTTTCACTTTCTATCAGCTGATCACTTTCACTTTCTACTGGACCACAGCATCCGCGACTTTTTCGCTGATCTGTGTCAAGATCCGCGACTTTTTCGCGTATCTGGACCACAGCATCCGCGTTATTTTTTTATATGCCGCCTTTCGCGAGCCTAGATCACTTTCACTTTCTACTGGACCACAGCATCCGCGACTTTTTCGCTGATCTGTGTCAAGATCCGCGACTTTTTCGCGTATCTGGACCACAGCATCCGTGTTATTTTTTTATATGCCGCCTTTCGCGAGCCTAGATCACTTTCACTTTCTACTGGACCACAGCCCGCGACTTTTTCGCGTATCTGTGTCAAGATCCGCGACTTTTTCGCGTATCTGGACCACAGCATCAGCGAATATAATTTTTTATTTTTTTATATGCCGCCTTTCGCGAGCTTAGATCACTTTCACTTTCTATCACTTGATGCATTATAGTGTATATATTAAATATATGATCAGGGTTACCAACCTTGCATGAGTTCAAATTTGTTGTGTGTTATAATGTATATTAAATCTATATGATCAGGTTTACCAACCTATGGTGGGGGGGGGGTTCCGACTTGATGCATTATAGTGTATATATTAAATATATGATCAGGGTTACCAACCTTGCATGAGTTCAAATTTGTTGTGTGTTATAATGTATATTAAATCTATATGATCAGGTGTATCAACCTCTGTATTATTATTATAGTGTATAGATATTTTATATGAGCAGGGTTGTCAACATTTTCTGTGGCGGGGGGAGAGAAATTCAAATATGTGTTATATAGTGTATATATTAAAATATATGATCAGGGTTACCAATCTTACATTATTGTGTGTGTGTATAGAGCAGATCTGCCAACATTTTTTTTTGTTCTCTTCTGTAGTGGGAAATTCAAACTATATGATCATAATTGTTACTCTCTCTCTCTCTCTCTCTCTCTCTCTCTCTCTCTCTCTCTCACATTTGAATGTAAGTAAAACTATCTCTCTCTCTTTCACTCTCTCTTGTTGTCAAACGTTATGTTCAAGCCGTTTTCTCCTCTCCCTCTCTCTCTTTCTCTCTCTCTCTCTCTCACTGTGTGCATTGAGTAAATAATTTTAGCTCTCTCTCTCTCTCACACTTGTTGTGTATGTCTCTCTCTCTGTGGTCAGTACCGTGCGCATGTATATGAAATTAGAAAGTTTATATTTATTCGACAAATATTAACGCCCTCTCTCTCTCTCTCGCTCGCAGACGTCGGAAGCAATTCCTAGTTTATAATGTAATTACCTGTGCGTGTATGTCTCTCTCTCTCTCGCTGCAAACGTTGACAAGAATTCCCTTATTCAAAGCGATTACGTTGTCACAGTACACAAACTTAAATATGCCTTACAGACCATTGTAATTTTAAAAATTCATTTTTGCATTAATTAAATATATATATCGTAAACAATGAAATAATAATATTTCGTCATTAGAAAGTTTGCAAGGATGAGACGTAGGGTAATCCGATGTGTCAAAAACGTGTAGGTCCTTCTTCATTCTGCATACGCGCTGACAGTAATTATGTGAACTTCAAAGGGTTCAAATGTTTCAAAATAAAAAATATATAAAACAAAAATACAGAATATATGAAATGTATATTTACAAATAAAAAAAAAATACATATTATCAAACAATGGCACATAATATTCATCCACCCAATCCTCTATAAATCTACCATAATTCACCCCCCCAGCATGATCGTTAATAAACCTCGTGTAAATATTTGCTAGGTCTTTATTTTTTTTAATTTCTGTTTCAGTATGACACTGGCAATCGGTACGCTGTTGTTGTAATAGCTCCCTGTTACGTACCACCTCAGTCGCTCGCCTTTCTAACCAATCTGAGGCGTAACGTTCAAAAGAGTCAACGGGAGACATACTTGTCTGAAACAAAGACATTCTCAGTGTTTTATCACACACGTACAAACACATTGCGGTCTCTCACACACACACACACACACACACACACACACACACACACACACACACACACACACACACACACATTTAGTATGAATAGACGCGTCTTTGTTAGTAAAATGTAACGCTGTAATCATTAATAGCGTTGTGATGGAGTCGACTACATGTGATGTTTGTAAAAATTGTTTACGCATTTTAGGTATGGTTTATCTATTTAATACGCGTAATTTTAACTAATCTGTCTTGGAGGATAACCTTTTTTTCCTTCTTTTCTACAGATAACAGTTGCTTTGATCAGAAACATTACCAGAGAACAACGTAAGAGAAAAGACATACTTTACAATTCTTTTCATTCTTTTATTCAAATGTAACTTTCAAATTTAAACGTTACAATCTGTATAACGTTCTGTTTCAGATAATAGTTTGAATATAAAATGAAATGGAATGCAGTATTTTGTTATGAGAAATTACATTTGTAAATTACAGAATTGTTCTCTAACTACTGATACAATCGTTCAGTTTCGATTTGGTACTCAATATCTTTTAGTCTCCTAGTATTTTCATTGATACATTTTGGAAACTGAGTACAGAATAAATCTACAATCACCTAGTCGGTTTGTTGGCAGAAAACAATTATGTGATCAAATAAACATTACCAGAGAACAACGTCCTCCTAAAGATAAATTTACCAGAGCTCAAAACAGTACAAAGTCATACTTTTGGTAAAGAAAATCACGTCATCAACAACAAAAGTTGTTTGTGTTTAAACAGCTACAAACAATAATTAATTTTCTTACACTAGTAAACATTTTGCTGTAATTGTTTCAATTAAAGGAAACATATATATATATATATATTCGTTGAGAAAATCTGTTGTGGCTGGACGAAACATGTGCCTGAATAAATTTTCTCTCTACATAGCAGTTGTAAAAGTAGTCATATACATTATGTGCTATATATACAAAAGGCTTTCAACGTGTTTGTCATTTCAACCAATTTGTACCGCGCTCTAATTATGTAAAAATAACTGTACCGCTCCATACAACTGAGACACACACACACACACACACACACACACACGCGCGCGCGCGCGCACGCACACACACGCACGCACGCACATACACAACGATGTTTCTACTTATTTGAACAAGTCCTGTATTAAATGCACTTGTTAGTGTTTTAATGTGAACAATTTTACGTTTAAATAAAATCTGTACATACAATAAAATTATGTTTCAGTATTAATGATATAAATATTACTGTTTTATTAATTTAAAATACCGTATAATTGCTTACGTTTGACAAATAAGAGAAAAGACATACTTTGTAACCTCTCTTTGCTTTTAGTATTGATTTTTTTTTTTTTTTTTTTTGAAAAAGAGGTTACAAGTTATTTAGAACTAGGCGAGAGCCTAGAAAAGCTAAAATTGGGCTGGGTCCAGTATGATGGGACTTGCAAATGAAACACTGAACTTAAGATAACAACAATTTATTGTTCTTGGCCAGTACAACCTATGAGCTTCTAAAGGCCAGATAAATAAGTCTTTTGATCGTTAAATATAATTTCATTAATATGTGCCTTGCCCAAAAGTTGAACAAGGAATAATAACTATTAACAGCACTAGTATTGAATAATTATCAATAGTTGAACCATCATTGACTAACAAAATCATGGGATGTTACATAAATAACAAATTGTAGTTATAGAATAATACAATTAAAAAAATTGGCACATAGTTTCGACCTGCAAGTAATCACTTTTTATAACAAGACATAAATATACAGAAATATACACAGGCATAATCAACATGACAAGTAACAATTATACAAAAGAACACACACATATAATTAACATCAACAAAGTTTATATTTAAATAACCCATCACATGTTCACCCTGGTCATCAGCGCATATAATAATCTTGTTCAACACCCATAACCCCCTTACTGTTTAATTAATAGGTGACTAAAACCCCCTCCCCAAAACTTCAATTAAAATATCCCAGGAGTGGAGCAGACATGCCCCCAAGTTTTAACAAGATAAGTGTTAACTGAATGTTCTCTGTAAGCCATGCGGCCCGCGCACAAATCCCATGCCGATATTTAATAATCAATTAAATCCCATCAATTACTATAATGAAAAGTAGCATCACAAGGTCAACATGGATGTCCGGTTGCCTAACTGCATTTTATGTTTCTTTTTTCACCTTCAAAACAAAATATAGAAAAATAGTGGAATTTGACCACCATGAGTATTCATAACTGACATTGATCAATCTTGTGTAGTCTTATGGTTAACTAATTGTTATAGGGAGCAATTACAATTATGGTTACAAAATTTGCTATGGTAAAATACAATCTGTGACAATGGTAAATTTTAAAGTGTGCAAATTATCTAAACAGTAGAACAGAATTTGTAATACAGAATATAAGTCATAAGAGTATTAAGTCAGCTCACAGTGTTACAAAACTTGACTACCGGCAGGGTCAGGCATTGGACGGGATCTAGCAAGATCTGACATAGACAGGCTTGCAGTGGACGTCTCCAACGGGAGTCGACCACGGTTTAAAACCACCCCCCAGATCATGAATGAATAATAAAGTACGTGTCCACATGGAGCAACATCGTTAACATAACCATCCCAACATGCTTAAAACAGAAATAGAATGAGATACAACTCTATCTACCGAACTCCCCTCGACCCGGGCGGTGCGTGACCCCGGCCGAGTTTTCACTCTCAGAACGAGATATACATGATAGTAATTGAGGAGGCGTAAGCCTTACAAAATACAATTAAAATATTCCACCCATTGTCCGTAACTAACTGTCCACACTGGAACGTTTCATGAAAGACTCACCGAGTACTTCGGCCACAAGGTTTAGGTTAAAAATGGTTAAATGTCACCTGGTTTGAAGGGTGCATGTTGAGGGCTCAGTAGTGGGTGTCCAGTCCATCCTTCCGGCTGACACAGCTGACGAAGGTTTTAAGTTACATCGTCGGAGGCAGTTGTTCGGCCATCCTTCCAGAGCGGGGCAGATTCCCGGCTACCTCGGAAACCCGGAGGTCACGTAGCTTTCTACGTATTCATAGAAGAAGCTGGAAGACGAAAACTGTTCAATCTACTCTGCCAGCCGGGGACTAGAATGTGAAGCGCTGATAGCTAAAGTCGTACTGAATAAACCAGCTGTTGAAAACCCGTACGTGCATAGATAGGGCGCGCGCGAGGCGAGCGGGCAAGGGGCAGCAGCATGACAAAGTCCAACTGAACGTCCCAAAGGACAACTTCTTTCGCGTCGACAAATACGTAAATACTTTAATTAATCAAATATAGAGATCGGAACATCGCCGCGTTTTCCAAAACGCGGCACAACTTTACGGAATTTCTTGAAATTTTTGCAGTTAGTCTTCTGCTCATGTGTACTAGCAGCCTGTTTGGTTACAGTTAACAATTTAAATTCAATGTTCTTGTTGTTGTTAACCTTCTGCTCGTCTCCCTCTCGTTTACTGGCGGTATGTTTGGCTACAGGTTCAATGTTCTGAGAAGTATTCATCATCTTCTTGTTCCTATAATAACAGTACCTGCTTCAGTACTATATATATATATATATATATATTATGTGCTATATATACATAAGGCTTTCAAATCTAATTGTGTAAGAATAACTGTACCGTCACATACAACTGAGAATAAATCCGTACAAACATACACACACGCACACACTTAGCGATGTTTTTACTTATTTGAACAAGTCATGTATTAAATTCAATAAATAATGCACTTGATAATGTTTTAATGTGAATAATTTTCCGTTTAAATAAAATCTGTACATACAATAAAATTATGTTCACTTTAAGAAATAAAAACTGCACAGTATGTTTCTTTGATTGCGGACGAAACATCAGACATTCCCGTCTGTATTTCAGTTAGTTATAGTTTTCCACTATGTTTCAGCTAATGATCAACCAGTTGACAGTTTTTGGAAATTTGATAACCCTAAAGGCACGACGCGGAATCTATTGGTCTAAGCGTACATTTATTATGTAAATCATCTCTTTTTCAGTCATCTATGTATGTGCATTTGAATTATTTGCGCATGCACATACAACTGAGAATAAATCCGTTCAAACATACACACACGCGCACACTTAGCGACGTTTTTACTTATTTGAACAAGTCAAGTATTAAATTCAATAAATAATAATAATTTTCCGTTTAAATAAAATCTGTACATACAATAAAATTATGTTCACTTTAAGAAATAAAAACTGCACAGTATGTTTCTTTGATTGCGAACGAAACATCAGACATCCTGTCTGTATTTCTGTTAGTTATAGTTTTCCACTATGTTTAGCTAATGGTCAAACAGTTGAAAGTTTTTGGAAATTTGATAACTCTGAAGGCACGACGCAGAATCTATTGGTCTAAGCGTACATTTATTATGTAAATCATCTCTTTTTCAGTCATCTATGTATGTGCATTTGAATTATTTGCGCATGCACATACAACTGAGAATAAATCCGTACAAACATACACACACACGCACACTTAGCAACGTTTTTACTTATTTGAACAAGTCATGTATTAAATTCAATAAATAATGCACTTCATAATGTTTAAATATTTCCAACAACTATGTTGATTAGAAGTGCTGTAATTTCAATAACAATGTTCGCTACGTAACGTATTCAAATCCGTTTACTCACCTCTTAAATGTTGATGCACGCAATTATTGATTTCACAATGAGGTATGAAGGCTAATTGCATTCTTCACGTATATATATTGTTGTATCTTACAACGGTAGGGTAGGGGTAGCTTAGCGTGTTTGTCTTGAAAGTCGATGTAAGTCATTGTCCGCAGTGGAAACTTTCAGAAGTTAGCGATACTGAAAGTATTTTCGTGCATTAGTCAAAATTAGGAAAACAATCGAATACACACACATCGACGCTTGCACTATATATATATATATACAACCTGGGAACTTCGCAGGTGAAGAAATTAATTTCTATTTCTCATCTGTAACGACATGCGTGTATAATTTTAATTTATTTCACTATACACCTCTGAACCTATGTGTAATTATTTTGTAAACTGCGTTAACACTAGAACGATTATATTATTATTATTCAGTGATATATACATACAATTTACTTATTAAACACTTCAAGGATTGGATTTCTACTTGTCATTTGTAACGATATACATACAATTACATTAAACCTGCACAATGGACGCAGAGAGAGAGAGAGAGAGAGAGAGAGAGAGAGAGAGAGAGAAAGAGAGAGAGAGAGAGAGAGAGAGAGAGAGAGAGAGAGAGAGAGAGAGAGAGAGAGAGAGTGGACACACATGTAAGTAGCTCGATACTCAGTGACAACAACACACACACACACACACACACACACACACAGTTAATATTTGTCAAATATATAACAACGTGAGAGAGAGAGAGAGAGAGAGGAGAGGTCATCGACCGTGATGGAAAAGCTTTACCTCACTGCTTAAAGCTTTAAGAAGTTAGCGATACTGAAAGTATTTTCGTTGTGCTATTGTCTGGCGGTCTGGGGCTATGCGTGTGCGTAGGGCAAAATATAAATATTCGCTGGCAGATAATTTCATAAAAAATAAGAAACGTAAAAGATATACGCTGACTTTACCGCAACCACGTACATTTAGATAAACGGCTCGGAAGAAAAAATAATTCTTCACAAAGCAGAACAACAACTACAGTCTCAAATAAATATATTTTAAAAAAGATAAATATACATTAGATGGAAATGTTTCCTCTGTTTTTCTCTGTGAAACACAAAAAGAACTTGGGAATCGTGTTTCTTCCCTAGATGCTGTCAACACGATTAAAAGTAAAATTTTAATAACAAAGTTTTCACTGTACTTTAACAAGGATGGTAATATTTATTTTTTTTTCTAGTGCCTAATCTTTTAAACTAAAAAACGTACAATCTTTATTACTTTTACAAGTATAGCTTGAACGTAACACAGGCGTTAGGTTGAATGCAGCCTCAGGTTCTTGTAGTCTATCGTTTATCTTATAAATGTAATGTATATGTCTCCACATCCTCTTTTGACATTGTATGATTTTAATAAAAACAGATATCGGATTTAAATAATAATTTCGTGCTTGCAATATACAATCCATGTACACAAACTTAAAATATAGTTTACTGACCATTGTAATACAAGAAGTCATTGACACGACTTTACACTGGTTTAGCATAGCTACTTACAGTCAAATGTGAGAGAGAGGGAGAGAGCGAGAGAGAGAGGGAGAGTGAGAGAGAGAGAGTGAGAGACTGTAATGTGTCAGTGTAAAGTCGTGTCAATGACCTCTTGTATTACAATGGTTTAGCATAGTTACTTACTGAAGGCTTGCACGCTTAAAATTCAGCTATACCTAAAATATATCTTCAATTAGAAGTGTAATATAAAAAGTACAGTAAGAATATATTTTCAGAAATTGTATTTTGATCACACACACACACACACACACACACACACACACACACACACACACACACACACACACACACACACACACACACACACACACACACACACACACACACACACACACACACACACACACACACACCACACACACACACACACCATACACACACGCACACACACACATGTATTAAATTCAATAAATAATGCGCTTGATAATGTTTTAATGCAAATAATTTTTACGTTTAAATAAAATCTGTACATACAATAAAAATTATGACCCTTAAATGACGGACGTTGTATGCACACTGAAGGCTTACACGCTTAAAATTCAGCTATACCTAAAATATATCTGTAGCCTATACATCAGACTGCATGTATCTGTCATTAGCAATCTAAGGTTACGACGACAGCATAACGATAATGAAAGCCATACATTATCGTTTGCTAACGTTTGTATTTTCTCTAAGCTATGTTACCTTCACACACACACACACACGTCATTAGCAATCTAACGTTACGACAACGACATGTTAAATATCAAATTCAGTCTACTTACGTTTCACGTTAGGTTAAAATGCACACACACACACACACACACACACACACACACACACACACACACACACACACACACACACACACACACACACACACACACACACACACACACACACACACACACACACACACACACACACACACACACACACACACACACACACACACACACACACACACACACACACAGGTGTATGTTATTTAAATAATTATTTAAATAACATACACACGTGTAGTGTTTAGGTCATCAGTACATGACGCAACGGGAGTGATAGGTCCAAGTAGGTTTGTTACACGTTGTGTGTTAGGTTAAAATGCAGTCCATTCACGTTCATGTTAGGTTAAATAACATACACACGTGTAGTGTTTAGGTCATCAGTACATGACGCAACGGGAGTGATAGGTCCAATTAGGTTTGTTACACGCTGTGTGTTAGGTTAAAATGCAGTCCATTCACGTTCATGTTAGGTTAAATAACATACACACGTGTAGTGTTTAGGTCATCAGTACATGACGCAACGGGAGTGATAGGTCCAATTAGGTTTGTTACACGTTGCGTGTTAGGTTAAAATGAGTCCATTCACGTTCATGTTAGGTTAAAATGAAAACAAACACACACACGCACACACTCACGCACACACACACGCACACACACGCACACACACACACACACACACGCGTATGTTATTTAGATTATTATTTAAATAACATACACACGTGTTAGGCAGTAGTGTGTGTGTGTGTGTGTGTGTGTGTTTTCATTTTAACCTAACATGAACGTGAATGGACTGCATTTTAACCTAACACACAACGTTTAACAAACCTAATTGGACCTATCACTCCCGTTGCGTCAGGTACTGATGACCTAAACACTACACGTGTGTATGTTATTTAACCAAACATGAACGTGAATGGACTGCATTTTAATCTAACACACAGCGTGTAACAAACCTAATTGGACCTATCACTCCCGTTGCGTCATGTACTGATGACCTAAACACTACACGTGTGTATGTTATTTAACCTAACATGAACGTGAATGGACTGCATTTTAACCTAACACACAACGTGTAACAAACCTAATTGGACCTATCACTCCCGTTGCGTCATGTACTGACGACCTAAACACTACACGTGTGTATGTTATTTAACCTAACATGAACGTGAATGGACTGCATTTTAACCTAACACACAACGTGTAACAAACCTACTTGGACCTATCACACCCGTTGCGTTATGTACTGATGACCTAAACACTACACGTGTGTATGTTATTTAAATAATAATTTAAATAACATACACCTGTGTGTGTGTGTGTGTGTGTGTGTGTTTGCATTTTAACCTAACGTGAAACGTAAGTAGACTGAATTTGATATTTAACATGTCGTTGTCGTAACGTTAGATTGCTAATGATGTGTGTGTGTGTGTGTGTGAAGGTAACATAGCTTAGAGAAAATACAAACGTTAGCAGACGATAATGTATGGCTTTCATTATCGTTATGCTGTCGTCGTAACCTTAGATTGCTAATGACAGATACATGCAGTCTGATGTATAGGCTACAGATATATTTTAGGTATAGCTGAATTTTAAGCGTGTAAGCCTTCAGTGTGCATACAACGTCCGTCATTTAAGGGTCATAATTTTTATTGTATGTACAGATTTTATTTAAACGTAAAAATTATTTGCATTAAAACATTATCAAGCGCATTATTTATTGAATTTAATACATGTGTGCGTGTGCGTGTGTGTATGGTGTGTGTGTGTGTGTGTGTGTGTGTGTGTGTGTGTGTGTGATCAAAATACAATTTCTGAAAATATATTCTTACTGTACTTTTTATATTACACTTCTAATTGAAGATATATTTTAGGTATAGCTGAATTTTAAGCGTGCAAGCCTTCAGTAAGTAACTATGCTAAACCATTGTAATACAAGAGGTCATTGACACGACTTTACACTGACACATTACAGTCTCTCACACTCTCTCTCTCACTCTCTCTCTCTCTCTCTCGCTCTCTCCCTCTCTCTCTCACATTTGAATGTAAGTAGCTATGCTAAACCAGTGTAAAGTCGTGTCAATGACTTCTTGTATTACAATGGTCAGTAAACTATATTTTAAGTTTGTGTACATGGATTGTATATTGCAAGCACGAAATTATTATTTAAATCCGATATCTGTTATTATTAAAATCATACAATCAAAAGAGGATGTGGAGACATATACATTACATTTATAAGATAAACGATAGACTACAAGAACCTGAGGCTGCATTCAACCTAACGCCTGTGTTACGTTCAAGCTATACTTGTAAAAGTAATAAAGATTGTACGTTTTTTAGTTTAAAAGATTAGGCACTAGAAAAAAAAAATATTACCATCCTTGTTAAAGTACAGTGAAAACTTTGTTATTAAAATTTTACTTTTAATCGTGTTGACAGCATCTAGGGAAGAAACATGATTCCCAAGTTCTTTTTGTGTTTCACAGAGAAAAACAGAGGAAACATTTCCATCTAATGTATATTTATCTTTTTTAAAATATATTTATTTGAGACTGTAGTTGTTGTTCTGCTTTGTGAAGAATTATTTTTTCTTCCGAGCCGTTTATCTAAATGTACGTGGTTGCGGTAAAGTCAGCGTATATCTTTTACGTTTCTTATTTTTTATGAAATTATCTGCCAGCGAATATTTATATTTTGCCCTACGCACACGCATAGCCCCAGACCGCCAGACAATAGCACAACGAAAATACTTTCAGTATCGCTAACTTCTTAAAGCTTTAAGCAGTGAGGTAAAGCTTTTCCATCACGGTCGATGACCTCTCCTCTCTCTCTCTCTCTCACACGTTGTTATATATTTGATAAATATTAACTGTGTGTGTGTGTGTGTGTGTGTGTGTGTGTTGTTGTTGTCACTGAGTATCGAGCTACTTACATGTGTGTCCACTCTCTCTCTCTCTCTCTCTCTCTCTCTCTCTCTCTCTCTCTCTCTCTCTCTCTCTCTCTCTCTCTCTGCGTCCATTGTGCAGGTTTAATGTAATTGTATGTATATCGTTACAAATGACAAGTAGAAATCCAATCCTTGAAGTGTTTAATAAGTAAATTGTATGTATATATCACTGAATAATAATAATATAATCGTTCTAGTGTTAACGCAGTTTACAAAATAATTACACATAGGTTCAGAGGTGTATAGTGAAATAAATTAAAATTATACACGCATGTCGTTACAGATGAGAAATAGAAATTAATTTCTTCACCTGCGAAGTTCCCAGGTTGTATATATATACATATAGTGCAAGCGTCGATGTGTGTGTATTCGATTGTTTTCCTAATTTTGACTAATGCACGAAAATACTTTCAGTATCGCTAACTTCTGAAAGTTTCCACTGCGGACAATGACTTACATCGACTTTCAAAACAAACACGCTAAGCTACCCCTACCCTACCGTTGTAAGATACAACAATATATATACGTGAAGAATGCAATTAGCCTTCATACCTCATTGTGAAATCAATAATTGCGTGCATCAACATTTAAGAGGTGAGTAAACGGATTTGAATACGTTACGTAGCGAACATTGTTATTGAAATTACAGCACTTCTAATCAACATAGTTGTTGGAAATATTTAAACATTATGAAGTGCATTATTTATTGAATTTAATACATGACTTGTTCAAATAAGTAAAAACGTTGCTAAGTGTGCGTGTGGTGTGTATGTTTGTACGGATTTATTCTCAGTTGTATGTGCATGCGCAAATAATTCAAATGCACATACATAGATGACTGAAAAAGAGATGATTTACATAATAAATGTACGCTTAGACCAATAGATTCTGCGTCGTGCCTTCAGAGTTATCAAATTTCCAAAAACTTTCAACTGTTTGACCATTAGCTAAACATAGTGGAAAACTATAACTAACAGAAATACAGACGGGATGTCTGATGTTTCGTTCGCAATCAAAGAAACATACTGTGCAGTTTTTATTTCTTAAAGTGAACATAATTTTATTGTATGTACAGATTTTATTTAAACGGAAAATTATTCACATTAAAACATTATCAAGTGCATTATTTATTGAATTTAATACATGACTTGTTCAAATAAGTAAAAACATCGCTAAGTGTGTGCGTGTGTGTATGTTTGTACGGATTTATTCTCAGTTGTATGTGACGGTACAGTTATTCTTACACAATTAGATTTGAAAGCCTTATGTATATATAGCACATAATATATATATATATATATATATATATATATATATATATATATAGTACTGAAGCAGGTACTGTTATTATAGGAACAAGAAGATGATGAATACTTCTCAGAACATTGAACCTGTAGCCAAACATACCGCCAGTAAACGAGAGGGAGACGAGCAGAAGGTTAACAACAACAAGAACATTGAATTTAAATTGTTAACTGTAACCAAACAGGCTGCTAGTACACATGAGCAGAAGACTAACTGCAAAAACTTCAAGAAATTCCGTAAAGTATGTCTTTCTCTTATTTGTCAATCATAAGCAATTATACGGTATCTTAAATTAATAAAACAGTAATATTTATATCATTAATGCTGAAACATAATTTTATTGTATGTACAGATTTTATTTAAACGTAAAATTGTTCACATTAAAACATTAACAAGTGCATTTAATACAGGACTTGTTCAAATAAGTAGAAACATAGTTGTGTATGTGTGTGCGTGCGTATGTGTGTGTGTGTGTGTGTGTGTGTGTGTTTGTACGGATTTATTCTCAGTTGTATGGAGCGGTACAGTTATTTTTACATAATTAGAGCGCGGTACAAATTGGTTGAAATGACAAACACGTTGAAAGCCTTTTGTATATATAGCACATAATGTATATGACTACTTTTACAACTGCTATGTAGAGAGAAAATTTATTCAGGCACATGTTTCGTCCAGCCACAACAGATTTTCTCAACGAATATATATATATATATATGTTTCCTTTAATTGAAACAATTACAGCAAAATGTTTACTAGTGTAAGAAAATTAATTATTGTTTGTAGCTGTTTAAACACAAACAACTTTTGTTGTTGATGACGTGATTTTCTTCACCAAAAGTATGACTTTGTACTGTTTTGAGCTCTGGTAAATTTATCTTTAGGAGGACGTTGTTCTCTGGTAATGTTTATTTGATCACATAATTGTTTTCTGCAACAAACCGACTAGGTGATTGTAGATTTATTCTGTACTCAGTTTCCAAAATGTATCAATGAAAATACTAGGAGACTAAAATATATTGAGTACAAAATCGAAACTGAACGATTGTATCAGTAGTTAGAGAACAATTCTGTAATTTACAAATGTAATTTCTCATAACAAAATACTGCATTCCATTTCATTTTATATTCAAACTATTATCTGAAATTTAAACACAAACAACTTTTGTTGTTGATGACGTGATTTTCTTCACCAAAAGTATGACTTTGTACTGTTTTGAGTTCTGGTAAATTTATCTTTAAGAGGACGTTGTTCTCTGGTAATGTTTATTTGATCACATAATTGTTTTCTGCCAACAAACCGACTAGGTGATTGTAGATTTATTCTGTACTCAGTTTCCAAAATGTATCAATGAAAATACTAGGAGACTAAAATATATTGAGTACCAAATCGAAACTGAACTATTGTATCAGTAGTTAGAGAACAATTCTGTAATTTACAAATGTAATTTCTCATAACAAAATACTGCATTCCATTTCATTTTATATTCAAACTATTATCTGAAACAGAACGTTATACAGATCGTAACGTTTAAATTTGAAAGTTACATTTGAATAAAAGAATGAAAAGAATTGTAATGTATGTCTTTTCTCTTACGTTGTTCTCTGGTAATGTTTCTGATCAAAGCAACTGTTATCTGTAGAAAAGAAGGAAAAAAAGGTTATCCTCCAAGACAGATTAGTTAAAATTACACGTATTAAATAGATAAACCGTACCTAAAATGCGTAAACAATTTTTACAAACATCACATGTAGTCGACTCCATCACAACGCTATTAATGATTACAGCGTTACATTTTACTAACAAAGACGCGTCTATTCATACTAAATGGGTGTGTGCGTGTGTGTGTGTGTGAGTGAGAGAGAGAGACCGCAATGTGTTTGTACGTGTGTGATAAAACACTGAGAATGTCTTTGTTTCAGACAAGTATGTCTCCCGTTGACTCTTTTGAACGTTACGCCTCAGATTGGTTAGAAAGGCGAGCGACTGAGCTGGTACGTAACAGGGAGCTATTACAACAACAGCGCACCGATTGCAGTGTCATACTGAAACAGAAATTTAAAAAATAAAGACTTAGCAAATATTTACACGAGGTTTATTAACGATCATGCTGGGGGGGGGGGGGGTGAATTATGGTAGATTTATAGAGGATTGGGTGGATGAATATTATGTGCCATTGTTTGATAATATGTAATTTTTTTTTTATTTGTAAATATACATTTCATATATTCTGTATTTTTGTTTTATATATTTTTTATTTTGAAACATTTGAACCCTTTGAAGTTCACATAATTACTGTCAGCGCGTATGCAGATATGAAGAAGGACCTACACGTTTTTGACACATCGGATTACCCTACGTCTCATCCTTGCAAACTTTCTAATGACGAAATATTATTATTTCATTGTTTACGATATATATATTTAATTAATGCAAAAATGAATTTTAAAATTACAATGGTCTGTAAGGCATATTTAAGTTTGTGTACTGTGACAACGTAATCGCTTTGAATAAGGGAATTCTTGTCAACGTTTGCAGCGAGAGAGAGAGAGACATACACGCACAGGTAATTACATTGTAAACTAGGAATTGGTTCCGACGTCTGCGGCCGAGAGAGAGAGAGGGCGTTAATATTTGTCGAATAAATATAAACTTTCTAATTTCATATACATGCGCACGGTACTGACCACAGAGAGAGAGAGACATACACAACAAGTGTGAGAGAGAGAGAGAGAGAGAGAGAGAGAGAGAGAGAGAGAGAGAGAGAGAGAGAGAGATAAAATTATTTACTCAATGTACACAGTGAGAGAGAGAGAGAGAAAGAGAGTGAGAGGGAGAGGAGAAAACGGCTTGAACACAACGTTTGCAGCGAGAGAGAGAGAGAGAGACATACACGCACAGGTAATTACATTATAAACTAGGAATTGCTTCCGACGTCTGCGAGCGAGAGAGAGAGAGAGGGCGTTAATATTTGTAGAATAAATATAAACTTTCTAATTTCATATACATGCGCACGGTACTGACCACAGAGAGAGAGACATACACAACAAGTGTGAGAGAGAGAGAGAGAGAGAGAAAGAGAGAGAGAGAGAGAGAGAGAGAGAGAGAGAGAGAGAGAGAGAGAGAGAGAGAGAGCTAAAATTATTTACTCAATGCACACAGTGAGAGAGAGAGAGAAAGAGAGAGAGAGGGAGAGGAGAAAACGGCTTGAACATAACGTTTGACAACAAGAGAGAGTGAGAGAGAGAGAGATAGTTTTACTTACATTCAAATGTGAGAGAGAGAGAGAGAGAGAGAGTAACAATTATGATCATATAGTTTGAATTTCCCACTACAGAAGAGAAAAAAAAAATGTTGGCAGATCTGCTCTATACACACACACAATAATGTAAGATTGGTAACCCTGATCATATATTTTAATATATACACTATATAACACATATTTGAATTTCTCTCCCCCCGCCACAGAAAATGTTGACAACCCTGCTCATATAAAATATCTATACACTATAATAATAATACAGAGGTTGATACACCTGATCATATAGATTTAATATACATTATAACACACAACAAATTTGAACTCATGCAAGGTTGGTAACCCTGATCATATATTTAATATATACACTATAATGCATCAAGTCGGAACCCCCCCCCCCACCATAGGTTGGTAAACCTGATCATATAGATTTAATATACATTATAACACACAACAAATTTGAACTCATGCAAGGTTGGTAACCCTGATCATATATTTAATATATACACTATAATGCATCAAGTGATAGAAAGTGAAAGTGATCTAAGCTCGCGAAAGGCGGCATATAAAAAAATAAAAAATTATATTCGCGGATGCTGTGGTCCAGATACGCGAAAAAGTCGCGGATCTTGACACAGATACGCGAAAAAGTCGCGGGCTGTGGTCCAGTAGAAAGTGAAAGTGATCTAGGCTCGCGAAAGGCGGCATATAAAAAAAATAACACGGGTGCTGTGGTCCAGATACGCGAAAAAGTCGCGGATCTTGACAAAGATCAGCGAAAAAGTCGCGGATGCTGTGGTCCAGTAGAAAGTGAAAGTGATCTAGGCTCGCGAAAGGCGGCATATAAAAAATAACGCGGATGCTGTGGTCCAGATACGCGAAAAAGTCGCGGATCTTGACACAGATCAGCGAAAAAGTCGTGCTGTGGTCCAGTAGAAAGTGAAAGTGATCTAGGCTCGCGAAAGACGGCATATACGCGAAAAAGTCGCGGATGCTGTGGTCCAGTAGAAAGTGAAAGTGATCAGCTGATAGAAAGTGAAAGTGGGTTTGAACCGGCATTTTCCCTCTACTAGTACCATTTCCGGTATACTTAGTCTAACTTTCTAACCATAAAGCAGATGCCATCGTCGTCTTCAGCTATAATTACTTGATCGTCCGCTGAATGCAAAGTGCTGAGCTTTCCCCGTCACTGACCACTATTTCCATGGTGCGACATGGCCGCGTTTAGCTTTTCATCTCAACAAAAACTTGCAATAAATCGTATTGTTTAATACTTACCGTCATCGCAAGCTGTCTGCGTCACCCCCACATGAAGTACAGTGAAGACAAAGTATAATGTTGACGAGGAGTGCCATTGTGCCGAAACACTGTGTCACTGCCTACAGAAAACGATCCTATATATACGGGAGCCACTGGTAAAAAATTGTGTATGTTTGTGTCTTTCGACAGTAACAAGTATGACGCAACATTTAAAAGAACAATGGTACGCATTCTTTTACGTTGGCAAATACGTTTTGCTTAAAGACTAATACAAAAGAATATTAAGGAATTTTCTTGAAACAAAAGGAAACAATGTGTTTTACAGTTGTCACTCAGGGCCGAAACATACGGTACCTCGCAACTGTATTTTACTAAAAATTACATTGCTTCGAAATAGTTACCCGTTGACAGACCTTAACGGTCATTGTTCATTGTTCATTGTTCAGTCAAAATATACTTTTTTATTCATAGTTACGTAGCATATGATGGATGTCGAAATAGACAAAGGAATACACCGGTTGAATAGATAACCTGATATTTTTTTAATTGACTATAAAACATTTAATCTAAAGTATTATGTAAATCGGATGAAAGTCACAATATTGAATGAACTATGATCCAGTGGTGGAGCTACTAATTATTATATTGGTAAAATGTTGGCCATTCCCTCTTCAACCTTCTAGGAAATGTGGCAGTAGCAAGGTTGTTTGTTATTTGGTTGATATAATTGGGGAGCCTCTCCACAATTAACATTTTTGTTAAAAAGAAAAAACTTTGAAACATAACTTAATTGCAACCACATGGAACTCAATTATGGAAATGTCTAATTAGACAAGAGCTCTATTTACCAAACTTTTTATACGCAGAACATCAAATTACTAAAATGTTTAGTTGTGAAAACATCCAATGAACAAATTATCTAATTCTGTAAAATGACCCTCCCCCAGAAAATAAGTGTATAATTCTGAACTATAAGAAGAAATGGATACACTTTTTGACATTGTTCTAAGGCTTTTACGGCCGGTATCAGTTATATTAGAAGTATCTACCGGAATGTTTGGGCGTGGTCCAGGGGTTACAAACAAACAAAATGTTTCAGCAGCACCACTGGCTACCATCTTCAGTGGAATTCGAGTCTACCTAACGCGGGGTGTCTAACGTCAGACCCACAGTACTGTGATGTCCCACATCGCGTGACATCTTAGCCTTCACCTAAATGATGTACGTTAGAAAAAATCAGTTTTTTCAAATAGCATTGCGTTTTTAGAAAATAGCGAGATAAACTACAGAAGGCGTTTTACCAAATGAACACGGTCATAAAAGGTGAATGCGATATGATGATAAATACAGAAAAACAGAAGCCACAAAATGTTTTGGTTATGGAAAACAGAAGGCTGAAATATTTTTGGACTGTGAGACGTTAGTGCAATTTGATACTTTTAATATATTGGGAGCAGCATTTTATCAGATGGAAGATGCGCAATTCATGTAAAAAGTAGAATTGGACAAGCTAGAGGGTGCGTTTTTTAAGAAAAAAATTGCTTATGACGTCCAGCAACGTGTCCGTGGAAACCAGCAAGAAATTTATAAACAGTTTCGTTTGGAGCAACGCACATATGGCTCAGGAACCTGGACTTTGTAGAAATTGGAGAGGAGCTATCTTGATGTTTTTTAAATTTGTTACCGGAGGAGTGCGTTAAGAATAGGGTGAACACAGAAACAGAACGTAACGATGAGGTTTCCAAGAGGTTGCATGAAATGAGTCGGTTTAAAACCATTGAGGAAAGGAGAAGCTGTACGCCTGGTCACCACCTCGACCAAGGGAATGATTGAGTGGCGTAGTAGAAGGGGAAACACCCAGAGAGGTGTATATGGATGAAATAAAAGGAGGAAAAAAGTATATAATCATTAGGAGACTATGTTCGTAAAGGAAGTCCACTAACCGCAGGCTGAGGAGTAGGAGAAGAAGAAACAGAAGAAGAAGAGTCTTCATCCATTTTATTTCTGTCATTTGATTTTATTTTTGTCACATCATCATCATCATCATCATCATCATCATTGGCTTAACAACCTTTTATAGGCGCTGGTCTTCTTCAGAATATTTCGCTATTCTTCTGCATTTATAGCCATAATCTTTCTGTTTCTAATTCCAAGAGTACTGATATCCTGATTCACGCCATCTCTCCATCTCAGTTTTTCCCATCAAACTTTCCTTTTATCTTCTGGCTTTGCATTAAATATCTTCTTAGTAGCTCTACTTTAAAAAGGCACGTACAATGTGTCCAGACCATTCTAATTTTTTTAATTTAATAAAGGTGGCCACATCAGGTTCATCATACAAATATAAAGCTCTAAAGCATATATTTTCATCCAGGCTCCCTACTCTTTCACTAAAGCAAAAAATTGCCTGCAAATCCTCTTTCAAATATATTTGGTTGTCTCTTATGTGATCTAGATTGCGTCCATGTCTCTGATGCATAAGTCAGTGCTGAGCGCACTAGGACCTTATACTTCCAATACCTTGGTCTTCCTTTGTACTAAACGGAGACAGTAGATGTTTCTTGAGGCCCTGCAAACACCTGTTTGCTGACAAAATACGCTTTCGGATTTTCACACTAATATTATTTTTTCAGTTAACTTCTGAGCCGAGGTAGGCAAAGCTATGTACTCTCTCAAATTTATAAGATCTTATTTCTAAATTTTAAAGGGCTCACACAACAGTATTTTCTTAACACTGGCATATACTTTGTTTTTTCCAAACCCTAACATAGTGTCATGTAATTCTTCACACTTGTGCAAACACACAGTATTTTCTATACAGGAACGTTTACTGTTGCTATGACTTTCTCTGTCTCTCTTTAACACACATATCATTGTACAAACAAAGACGTGTACTTGACTGAAAACGCCTTAAAGCACAGAATAAAACGTTTTATAAGCGGAGAAAATTTTCGCAAACACCTACATGCCACGTAGTAGAAACTGTTTTGCCGAGTACACGAGAACCGAAATGCCATATGTTTGTCAAATGTGTAACATACTGCAACATTACAATTTCACGTAAAAGACGTTTCAGTGGCAATACAGAAGACAACAGTAGTGTATTAATCGCCAAGTATGTTGTGTGTGCGTTACGTTCAATAATACTAATAGAATTATCACTGTTGCACACCGCTATAGAAAATTATTCCAATTAGCGCTTTCAAGCTTCACAGCTCATTGTCAGATCGGAAATAACAATGGCCGATTAGCTCTTTCAAGCTTCACAGCTTTTAAGTTGTGACGATGAGCTCTGAAGCTTGAAAGAGCTAATCGGAAACATTTTCTATAGTAGTGTTATAACGTCTCCCTTGTCAAGACATTATAAAAATCGGGAACCAGTTCAATTGTTCGCTGTTAATTAAACTAGCTGCCGTTGTTAGTAAAATTTACTTACCAACAAATTATAACAAATTATATACCATGAATTAGTCAAGGGTTACATAAATTTATTCACTCTCTGGGTATTAGCGAAAACATCTCTTTATTCTTATATGTTAACTAAGTATAAAAGTAATGGCTTTAATGGTCATCCTTTAATTATTTACTTACTTTACTTTGCTTCTAAAAGAAAGATTCTAATAAATTCTGCATTTAATATTCTTTAAATTTTTATTCCTGACTCTTTTTATCTCAAAATCA
The DNA here is from genome assembly GCA_034769895.1 of Magicicada septendecula. Classification (NCBI taxonomy): domain Eukaryota; kingdom Metazoa; phylum Arthropoda; class Insecta; order Hemiptera; family Cicadidae; genus Magicicada; species Magicicada septendecula. The sequence goes on along the minus strand of CM068373.1, from coordinate 74,465,041 downwards.
TTCAGCTACGTATTATTTCAAGTACCACCGATCCGGGTCTCAACTTTGCAATATGCTAATATATCTCAACTTCATCCAAACTATTTGAAGAAATAAATTTTCGGTGTAAATTTTCAGAATTACTTTACCTCTAAACATCGTTATGTTATTACTATATCATTACAGAGATTACAAATATTTATACGTTAATCTATAAGTTATCTAAAAGTCTTTACCAGAAACTTTACTGTTCTTTTGTTTCGTTTTTTAAAAAAATTTATACACAAACGTTATGATTTAATATCACCTGTACAGAACGTGAGTTTGGTGTGGGGATCCGTGATGGTCTTCTTCAGTAGTCTTCTTGGGTGTGATACGTTGTTCCTCTTGATGCTCCATTTGGTTGATTGTTTCCGAATGGTAGTCTAGGTCATGACGATTGGATTCTGCTACTAGAAGTTCATACGGTTGTTGTAACTTTCTTCTTCTGGAGTCGGTTGTTCACATTTAACATTTTAATTGTTCTTATTTTAGCAGCACTAAAATATGGTAAGGAACATATCTTACCACTTACTGTTTGTTAAGAGATGTGTCGGCTAAGTTTTTTTTTATATTACATATTACCCATATTGCTTCACGCACTGCATTACTAGTTTTTAGTTATTTCCCAACGCAAAATGGGGATAAATCAAAATAACAACTAACGTGATTGTATCGTAGTTGAGCGGTATACACCTAAGTGTAACTTGACAACACATTTTCGACATCCTTACATGTTGAAGTTTCTCCGGCGAATGGGGCATTGTTTAGCGGCAAGGAGTCTGTAAGCTGGCGCGGTTTACGCGCTGAGAAAAGTAGTTCGTTCCTTTAGTAGTATTAATTATTCATTAATTAACTAGTAATAATTTATGCTACCTTTTGGTTATGAGTTAGGTATTTCCTTTATTATTAATACGTCTTTTATTTAATTAAAGCAATTATTATTTTTCGCTTAATAACATCGTACTTTGCGTGTTCGTACTGGACAATTTGCACGTTGAAGCAGGAATCTAGGTACAGAAAAGGGGTGGATAAAACTCTTACTTGTTATAAGAACAAAAATTTAATTTGTGCTATTTAAACAATTTTTTAAATCTTCACATCCTCCTGCACTTAACGATGAGGACGGGGCGACGGGGTAATAAATGAAAACTATATTGATATCTTTGTCTTTCGTGAAGTTCCCTTTCTCTCGTTTCTTAACTACTACCTTAATATTATTTACATATAAATAGATATTATTTATTTATCTATTTATTACTCTTAGTTTCCGTAACTTCACAATATATCGTGGCCCGACTGATTACGTTTGCATACTGTAACTATATTTGTTAGCTTTCTGCACATTCTTTAACCCTTGTAAAGAACTTTCTTTAACCCTTGTAAAGAACTTTCTTTAACCCTTGTAAAGAACTCTTTCAGTGCGGCGCCATTGTGACTGTGTTAGGTATTTATCCCTATATTTCTTAATTCTACTACAGTAATCTAAAGTTGATCCCATACTCAACCTTAGATCCTTTCTTAATACTAATATCTTATTCTACTGAGACAAGCGGAATTTCACGAAGGGGAATCTTTATTCACTTTTACACAATCAGCTGTTACAGTGCAAGAGGGGTCAGACACTTTACACTAGACGCATTGTATTATACACAGGGAGGTTTACTATTGTTTACTTCGGTACCAATTCAGAACAATAGGGTTGGCTTACTACAATATTCAACATGATTATCTCCTGCACGAACGAGTTTGTCTATTACTGGCAAGCTGGGGGAATTAATTTTCGAACAGGCCACGACCGGGTGTTTACACGATTCAAATATACTTTTATTATTATTTTCTCTTTACTCATTTTATTACTAAACTTTTCACTTTTATTACACGTTAGTTTAACTTAAGATACTATTCAGCTTTTTATTTAAAGGACTTATTATTTATTTTATTTCAAACACTTATAAAACTTGAATTCATTTAAACACACACATATATATCTAGTACTACACGTAGAATCTTATACTAATTAATCAAATTAAATTTATCTCAAATCAATTCAATTTTCTGTACTGCTAGATATTATCAGTCAAAACAAAACGATAATATTATTTTATAGTGGAGAGAAATTTCACACACGAAGATTTCATTGCTTTTATAATAGCACAATTGATCAGCTGTTTGGGGGAGTCTTATTGTTTGCATAGGGTGGTTTAACAAAGGAGGGTGATTCGGACAATCTCAAACACGATTATTTCCTGTTTTGAACTGTCTGTTATGTCCGCGAGGGAAGGTTTGTATGGGATTCTCTATACGTACAAAGGGGAGCGTACATTTCTCGACACGTATTTAACATGAAACCGCCTGTCAATACCGACAGGTTTAAAATGGAATATTTACCAGCAATGACTTGTTTATTACGGCAATGTCCCAATACTAATATTATTATTTCTTAATTAAAACCTTACTTATTTATTTGTTCACGATTTCAGAGTGAATAAATTTATATATTCTACAAAGTTACTGTTAATTAATTATCACAACGTACACAATACTTTTACACAAAAGCAGAGTGTGGTTATTTTATATGTGACACTCTGTAAACAATTATTTTTACAAGAAAGCAGAGTGGCGCAATTTTATGCGTCACGATGCTCGCAACTATTTTAACTGAAAGCAGAGTGGCGCAATTTTATAACGTCTCCCTTGTCAAGACATTATAAAAATCGGGAACCAGTTCAATTGTTCGCTGTTAATTAAACTAGCTGCCGTTGTTAGTAAAATTTACTTACCAACAAATTATAACAAATTATATATCAGGAATTAGTCAAGGGTTACATAAATTTATTCACTCTCTGGGTATTAGCGAAAACATCTCTTTATTCTTATATGTTAACTAAGTATAAAAGTAATGGCTTTAATGGTCATCCTTTAATTATTTACTTACTTTACTTTGCTTCTAAAAGAAAGATTCTAATAAATTCTGCATTTAATATTCTTTAAATTTTTATTCCTTACTCTTTTTATCTCAAAATCATTCAGCTACGTATTATTTCAAGTACCACCGATCCGGGTCTCAACTTTGCAATATGCTAACATATCACAACTTCATCCAAACTATTTGAAGAATAGTTCGGTGTAAATTTTCAGAATTACTTTACCTCTAAACATCGTTATGTTATTACTATATCATTACAGAGATTACAAATATTTATACGTTAATCTATAAGTTATCTAAAAGTCTTTACCAGAAACTTTACTGTTCTTTTGTTTCGTTTTTTAAAAAAATTTATACACAAACGTTATGATTTAATATCACCTGTACAGAACGTGAGTTTGGTGTGGGGATCCGTGATGGTCTTCTTAAGTAGTCTTCTTGGGTGTGATACGTTGTTCCTCTTGATGCTCCATTTGGTTGATTGTTTCCGAATGGTAGTCTAGGTCATGACGATTGGATTCTGCTACTAGAAGTTCATACGGTTGTTGTTGTAACTTTCTTCTTCTGGAGTCGGTTGTTCACATTTAACATTTTAATTGTTCTTATTTTAGCAGCACTAAAATATGGTAAGGAACATATCTTACCACTTACTGTTTGTTAAGAGATGTGTCGGCTAAGTTTTTTTTTTATATTACATATTACCCATATTACTTCACGCACTACATTACTAGTTTTTAGTTATTTCCCAACGCAAAATGGGGATAAATCAAAATAACAACTAACGTGATTGTATCGTAGTTGAGCGGTATACACCTAAGTGTAACTTGACAACACATTTTCGACATCCTTACATGTTGAAGTTTCTCCGGCGAATGGGGCATTGTTTAGCGGCAAGGAGTCTGTAAGCTGGCGCGGTTTACGCGCTGAGAAAAGTAGTTCGTTCCTTTAGTAGTATTAATTATTCATTAATTAACTAGTAATAATTTATGCTACCTTTTGGTTATGAGTTAGGTATTTCCTTTATTATTAATACGTCTTTTATTTAATTAAAGCAATTATTATTTTTCGCTTAATAACATCGTACTTTGCGTGTTCGTACTGGACAATTTGCACGTTGAAGCAGGAATCTAGGTACAGAAAAGGGGTGGATAAAACTCTTACTTGTTATAAGAACAAAAATTTAATTTGTGCTATTTAAACAATTTTTTAAATCGTCACAATGTCAAACAGTGATAATTCTGTTTGTGATTTTAACAACTAACACAGCTTTATTAATTAAAATTCAATAATACTGTTGCACAATAAAGCTTACTGTTAGTTGTGGGAGAAAGATTATAGTAACATGAAATAACGACTTAAATAATTCTTAAAAGGTTCAATTTATTAAAAAATATTTTTTAATATAAATAATGAAATTAAAATGAAATTGAAGATTTTTTTGAAAAGCTGTTAACAGTCTCCTGGTACAACCCTTGACAGCCCTCAAGAACCTCATTTTCGCTCCTTGTATTCTAGATATATCTTTGGCCATTCTAATCCAAGTCTCTCACTACCATACAGTAGTTGATGTATGGCCATGACATCATAATATTTCAATTGCGTCTTTTTCCTTGTTTTCTTTTTCAAGTGTTTTTTTTTAATACAGCCACAAAGCGACCGGAAGAGACTAATTTTCCTTATTATCTTGGTATGTGATGCTTCACTATAGATACTTGAAATCTGGCGCCTGTTTTATTTTCAAAGGCGTAGATGAAAATAATTGCCTCAGAGGTGTACTCTGTGTGCATGTCACAAATCATAAAATAGATATTCGTCAAAAAATAAAATAAGATTAATCAGAATAAAGCAAAATATCCTTTTAAAGCAGTATCATAAAACCAATAAACTAACATGCTACAGACATAAAAAGGCAACAGAGTGGATTGTCGTGCGGTTGACTCGATTATAACACGAGGCTGATATTTAAATACAAAACTTTACTGGAAAAGTGTAGGTTAGCAAGGCTGAGCAGACAAATTAGATTTGATCAATGTGACTTTATAGCCAGCCATAAAACGTTGCGCTGACATACTGAAATAACTAATATTTTTTCAGGTATAAAATTTAAAATTATATTTTTTACTTCCATGTTCCATAAGGAAATGTAAGTACGGTGATGGTGAAAAAAATCGTGTTCGAGATAAGGGCTGATTGTGATTGTACTACCCTCAAAACATGATAAAAATTCATGTTACGAATTGTGTGTGTGTGTGTGTGTGTGTGTGTGTGTGTGTGTAGAATTTTTTCTTTGGCAAAGGATAACTGCCGCAAATTCAAACAGAATAAAATAATTTTTTGCACATGTGCCTGAGTTGTAGCGGACTCAAGGGCTATTTATTTTGGTGAAGATCGGTTAAGGAAAAAGGGTAGTTTGCCTGTAACGTTTTACATTTTAACAAGAGTAAAGTACTTAATTTAATAAATAAAGTATCCTGAAGAGGTCATAATAATCCACTGTAGAAACGTAGATGAAATATCTATAAATAAAAAGGTTAGTTGAAGGGGGTGGGGGTAATTTTCTATAAATGAAATAATACTTGAAAGGGGAGGGGATAATTTTTTATGTGTACTACGTTTTTGGCAACAAAGAAGTAGTTTGTTGTTAAAATTCCCGGGGTGTTTGGCCGTTGTCCAATGTTTTCTTCAAAACCAGACGTTTTGGCAGTGTCATTGACTGCCATCATCAGTATAAAACGAGGGCGCTAACGTGAGGTGGTATACATTAGTAACCTCAGTACTGTGGTTAAGGCTGAAGAAAGAAGTAGTTTCTGTGGAAATATTTCATTTCGAAAATGATTTTAAATATAAATCTTTGAACTTGGAAGTCGTGTATTTTACATACCGATATTTTATATTAGAATTAAAATAAATACTCTTCGTCCACTCACACGCGGAGACATACACACATATCTCATACACACACAAAATCGACTAACAGTAATTAATTTTTTAAAGCTTATTTTGTTTCCTACAATTTAATCGTTTCTCGACTGTAATTGTCAGTTTATTTTTAATTACAGACACGAAACGCGAAATATTTATTTTACTCAAAAACTAAATAAATTTTAACCTTTAAAGAATCTGAAAAATTTTAACCTTCAAATATTTTGCTTTATGCACTGACATGTATGTATGTAGAGGGAAACTAGGTTAGTTGTAACTGTTTTGGTACTGGTGTACCGATACTGTATAAAAACGTCATTTAGTTCGTATTATTTTGATAATTTTGCTTAACTGGAATAATTCTCGCGCTAATATACTTTATCCATTCGGCGGAGTGGATCGGAAAGCAAATGAGAGATGGGGGTTCTGTCAGGGCAGCCTGGGGGTATCCTGGGTCCTAGCTTGGCAGAATGGTGCACATTGGCAGCAGGGTGTGCACCTAGTGTGGAGACGGAGGAGCCAGATGTTTCGTCCATGAAGCCAATCAGTTTGTACTATGAGGAAGAAACGCGAAAATCGCTTCGTTCGAATCCAGGTAAAGTCATCACACTTCGGCAGGTGGCATCTCTTTTCGGGTCGGCCTTCGTAAGTGCAGCATCCATGAAAACTGCAATGAAAGGATTTGAGGCTACTTGAATTTGGCCTGTCAACATGGGTGTCTACAGATGCAGATTTTTTGCCATCCGAACCTACGAATAGGCTTATTGAAGCAGATAACAAGTCAGAACCTACAGCATCTACTTCTACAGTGCAGATAAATCCGTTACCATCCACAAGCAGCACTATGAACCCAACTGCTACTGAACCATCGGCATCAACCTCGTATCCTAATGATTCCCCAGCAAATGTTTGTGCTGTTCCAAAAGTTCAGACAAAAGAAAAACGTAAAACTTCCAGGAAAAAAGGACGAACAGTAATACTGACTTCATCTCCCTACCAAAAAGAACTTCATGATTCTATTGAATAGTTGAAAAGGAAGGCACAAACATTCTAGGAAGGAGTAAATTCAATGAAGGAACCGAAGGCTAAAAAGAAGCTCATCTTCACTAAGGAAAAGGGAAATATTATGAAAAAAAGCCGTCACAACAGGTGACAGCGATACTAATTGTCTTTACTGCAATGATCTCTACTCAAGATCTACTGAGGGGTGGGTGGCGTGTGGTTTCTGTTACAAGTAGTGGTCAAACTTTGAACCTATGTGTACTTTGTATTCTAAATACTGTATTGCGAAGCGTGTAGATGACGTCACGTTTGTTTTCTGTTATCTGCAGCCGGGATTCAGACAGGCTGACTACAGTTAAATTTAAATCAGTTCTTCTCCAGACTCCGAGCAGGCCACTCATATTCAATTGCCCGCCGCGGCTACTTAAAGTTTCTTTTTTCAATATAATATTTAATACTAACAGCATGCTCACCATGCTACAATTTACCTCGACGATTTCGGCTTACGTGTTGTAATGCACGCCAACATTTTATTTCTATTTAATTCTCCGGCACTTATGCCGTGTTAAAATCTGCACGCTTCAGCAATCAAATATGTCTCTTTAACTCAATAAATAATATTTCTAGAAACATTATACAGTCCACTCAATAATTTCATCTTAGACCAGCTAACTCCAATAGCGTTCCTAAGAACAACTCAAGATTATTCAAGAGCTTCTAAGATGCAACATTTTTGGTCCTCCTGGATCCGGATTTTCGTCCAACATTTTTGGTCCTCCGGGCCGGATTTTACATTTTTGGTCATCCGGGCAGGATTTCACATTTTATGGTCCACAAGCGACCACATTTTTGTCCACAGCGACAGCATTAATATTTCATTTAATGGGCCCAAACGGCCTTTGGTTAAAGCCCCAACATTTTCAACTTTGAATTGCTGGCAGTGCGTGCCTCTATTATTTTCAAAAATTACTTCACATTCAACCCTCCAAGATTCTGCAGAGCAGCAAACCAGTGTGCCGGTAATTGCCGGCCGTTCGAGAATATTTAATTTTAGAATTTCTGCCAGTTATTCAGAACGACCTTTGTTCTGCTATGTAAGTGAACGGCAAAGTGTACGGTTGCGCGCGCAACCCTCAGTAAGGGGTCGCTTTGCTCTGTCCGTGACGGCAGTCCGGTTCCTGGCCCAGCTACGATATACATCGTCTGTCTCTCTCTCCGAACTATTACGGCGTAGTTTCTCTGCATCTGTATGGCTTGCTGAAACTTAAGTGACTCCCGGTAAGAATTGCATTATTTTATGTGTTTAAAAGTAATTCATATTAAATGGATAATTAATAACAAGCTGTATGCAACCGTATAAAAGATCTAATTATGTGAGTGCGACCCGGCAGTTTTTATATTCAAAGAAAACTCATTGTTCAGTAATTTACTTAATGTTCAGTATATAGCACATGTTCCGTTTATTATTACTATAATAGTGTGAGAGGTATTGTAATTGTCATGGTCATGATAAAGGTGTAGAATGTTAAAGATTAATGGCTAAAAATTAGTGCGTAGTCAGGTAGTGTCCATTCATGCAGCAGACTGTCGGGGAGCTCTTTAATTAACTTTACTGTAGAGAATTTATTTGTGAGAACTCCCATAGTGGAAATATTATCAATGTTAAAACATTATTAATACTGTGAGTGCCTTGAAGTTAAAATTTTGGTCAAATAATGATTATTGGTCACCACGTGGCGCTTACCTGTTAATTTCTGTCGAAGCATGTAGACATGGTACTAATGACTTTTACATTACGCCACGTTTGATATAGTCTTTTCTTTATTAAAATTTATTTATTCCATGACTGACTTTCTACCCTTTAAACTGGTTGCAAAGATTTTATTTATGAAACTTGTGTATTTATTGAGAGTTGGTTGAAGGCCCGTTCTGAGGTTAATTACCTGAACTTGGGTGTACATTTTTGGTGAACATTTCTCTAATTTATATGAATTAACAGGGTTCTTGATTAAGACGGAGATTTGGCTTGCTGATTGCCGTACAACTGCATCAGTCATGGACCATTAGAGAAGATCCTATCCGGAGAGGGAGCTGGTGACCGATTCACGATGTAGCACTTAAGTCAGCTGTATTAAGGTGATATGCACTCTTTTATTTTCCTTTTGGGGCCGGGCCGGCAGTGCGCCTGTTTTACAGTTAATATCATTTAAATCCATGTGACCACGTGCCCAGACTGTCTGCTATGAATGGGAGCAGCTGATCATCATGAGTGAATTTCAGAAACACTTTTAATAACTGAATTACCTAACACTATGTGCATTGCTTGTAATTGTGTGCTGCACTGGGGGAACGTGCCAGTGATATTTGTTCTCTTAGATATTTTACTGTTTGCAAATTGTTATCATTTCACTCTTTACAAAATTTATAGAACGTGTTATGGACTCTGTTCCGGCTGGAACAGAAATTAGTAAATATTGAATTCACATTGGGTTTAACATTTAAGGGCTGGGGTTTTCTTTTGTTTTCTTTTGGGCCGTTTTCTTTGGTTTAAAAAAGGGACTTAGTTTTTGTCTGATACATGTTTCTGCAGCCTGAGGCAGGTTAGATGCCTGTCAAATTTTGTCAACTACATGCTGGCGCGCTCCCACAGCGGCTAGGGCACAACCGTTTTACTGTACTTTCATTTCAATTATATTTACTAGCCATTCGGGGTTAATAGAAAATAATTGTTTTTTTTTCTGGGCATATACTCAATGATTTGTTACCTTACAATGGGCTACACTGATTGTTTTTCTTAACTTGCAAAACACATATTGATTAACCTTGCACTTGTAGTATCTGCTGATTAATTTTCTTGTAACTATAGAACATATACTCATTAATTTTTTGCAAACCATATATTGTTTAAATTGTTTGATATTTGTAAAGACTTGACTGGTTAATTTTCCGACTGTTAGAGTATATACTGATCTATTAAATCCTCCGGAATTTTTGAAGCAGATTAACTGTCTAGAATTGTATAACAACTGTTTAAAATCAGGTGATGTAGTTTCCGTAAATTTTATTTAATCCTGTGAAAGGAACTTAAGGTTCATACGCTCATGATGGGTCATTGATCAAGGGAATGCTATACATATGGGCGGCCGGTCTTACTTATGCGTTATGTGTAATTATCATCCTTTTGGGGGTTTTGGTTTTATGTAATTCTACAGACATGGGTTGCTGATGGGCGAACATTTTATCACTGCTGGGTTCTGGGTATGATAGTAACACTGCCTGCAAGGCGGGTGCATTCCTGGGGCATTCGTGTTAGAATTAATGTTTAATTGTGAGTCTATGTGCCTTATGTTTCAGTGTGTCTTGTTATGTTTGTCTGTGTCTAGCTAGTCACCAAAATGGGGGAGAACTTTGTATATATATATATATTTTTACTGAATATTATACACACTCGTTATGATATACACTGTCTGATATATGTTGTCTTTATGATATGATATGATATGATATGTTCTCGTTATGATGTTATATGTTGTCCTTAATACTGTTCAAGCAGGGCTTAAGTTATTTGTGATATTTATGATTTATGGGGTGGGAATAACCATGTGATAGAGTTGCCTACATGTATTAATATTGGCATACAATAAAATCGTTATTGTTATATTACAGCTGAGTTTCATTGCAAGTCCCGTCATACTGGACCCGGCACAATTTTTGCTTCTCTAGGCTCCTGCCTAGTCCTAATTGACTTGTGGCTTCTCTTTCAAAAAAAAATAATATTAAAATAAAAGAAGTTGTTTTATACTCTTAAAATACATAAAAGGAAAGAGGGGTCACAAATGATACCGCAGAGCGTGGTTTATAAAGTCTGCTAGCACAAATGGTAGCAGTGATCGTGGTTCATTCTAGGCTTGAACCCTTGGGTCCTGGTGTGTGACGGGGCTTGCAGACTCGGAAATATTAATGCCATTGTTTTGGTATATGCCCGTGTAGGCTAGTTGTAGGTAGTATAACTTGTGAGTCGGGTCGCACCACTGGGGCGGTTATTTGTGTTTGAAAAGTGTAACGGTTGTACGGCCGGGGAGTCTCAAGCGTGGCCTGGATGATGGAATGTTGATTTAGGGTCGGAGTTTAGCGTGTGATATTGGCGGGATGCGGTATGGCCCGATCGGAAGTCGGTACCTACACCGACTTGTGTCCGGTTGATGTTGGAGTATTATTTCCTGAATTATGAGTTTCTATTGTTAGTTGGTTGTTGTGAGTTATGTGTTGGTACGACGTGTGTGTCGAATTGCTGTTTGATGTTACGTGTGTTTAGTATTGTTGGTTGTCACTTGTCTCCTTCTGTCGTGGATGTGAATGGTTCAGAATAGGCCAGGTCTCCGCAGCGCTAGAGAACCCGGGGGTCCACTCAAAGGAAGTACAGTACTTGGGTTTTTCCGATTTTTGTAAAAATGTTTTTGTAGGTTATGTTTGTGTTAGGTGTTTAGTGGGGATTTGTTTTATGATTGTTTGTTTTGAATTGTGCAATTCTGGCGGCGGTATGCTATCAGGAATTGCCCCACCCTCTTACAGGCGTTCTCCAGAAAATTCCGGTGGTGAATGGATTTGATGAGGACCAGTTGCTAGTTTTCTTAGATCTTGTTCTGCAGTTGGCAGATTTCCCGGGGGTGTCCGATGGGGAGGTCTTGTCTCTTATATACCCGTATTGCCGGAGTACGTTGGCTGATCTGGTCACCAAGGCTCTGCGTCGGAGTGACAGTGTTGATGCTTTCCATGGGGAGGTGTTGAACTTCTTCCTACCCATTTGACGACGTGCTCAGCTTAAGTTTGAAAAATTCTATCGCCTACAGGCCAACGGAGAGGCGTTAGGGGACTTCGTGCACGATATACGGAAAGCTGCCCGGGTGTTAAGATTGGGGTTGCCCGAGACAGAAGTAATACAAGCGATTCTGGAAGGACTGACTCCCCAAGAGAGATCTCTTTTGGCATTTGCGGACCGTCCACGTTGTTTTGCGGACCTTGAACGGCTGTGCGTGGTTTCAAGAACAGTCTAGGAGGTTGACGAGTCCCGGGGAAGAGAAGCTAAAGATGTCCTATACTCCAGTGGTTCGTCAGGAAGAGCCAAAAGGGACAAACATGGTGGTTGGAGGAGAACGCAAGAGACTGTTGGAAAGCCTGAATATTCCGGAAGTGATGGAGGCTACAAGGGGGTGGCAAGTGTGAAGACGGTAACAACTGCTACAGCACAGAAAATAAAGAAACATGAAATTAACAGGGGAAGAAGAAATTATGTTAGGGAACAAACATCGGCAAGTAAGGAGCCTGTACCAAGGCGTTATTCCTATTCGGAGAAAAAGGAAACTTTAAAGGTTCCAGAGGAAGTACAAGTGCCTAAGAGAGTAGTAGATGAAGAAGAGGAAGCAGAAGTAGAAGAGCGGGATTACTTCGTGGGAACAATACAAGAGGATAAGAACACGTCAGTTAAGACGGAGTTACAGGACTCGAAGAGGACGTCATGGTTGAATCCAGAGGCCGCAGAATTTGTTCCGCTATTTACATCTCGGTTCCTGAGGGATCCAGATCCTGTAACATCATCATCGCCTACGCAGGGATATGAGAAGTCATTGGATGGTGTAGCTTTACCATCGCCAGTCGAAATTAATTTAGTCATTGCACATGAACCTGGACAGCTGGACTCCAGGGTGGAAAATGTTGAGGATGTTGTTGTTGCTGAGAGTGGTCAAGGAGTGGAATCGACAGAAGAGGCAGAAGAGCGGTCTGCGGATGCTGCACACGAAGGTATAGTTGTAGGTGTTAGGGAGACTGTAGAGTCTGAAGTTGCAGATGGACACAGGGATGTCCGAGCTGCGAGTGTTTCTGAGGTTGTGGATGGACAAGGGGATGTTCATGTCGCAAGTGAGGTAGAAGTTGAGGAGAAATTTGGTGGCAGGGTTGTAGAGTTTGTGAGTGAGAGTGATGTAGTGTGTGAAGATGTGCAGACGCCTTCTGTAAGTAGTGTTGAGGATTCCGAGGAACGGGAGGAAGTTTCAGGTGGACCAGGTGAGCAACTAGAGGAGGACGACGATGTGCAGTGTTCAGAGGGTGGTAGTGGAAGCGATGGCGATGACGTTGGTGATGAACGTGTTGATGAAAATGAGATCGGAGAAGAGGTTAGTCAAGAAGTTCGTGAAGGAGCTGGCGATGTGTGTGATGAAGAAATTGGTGAGGAGCTGAGGGAAGAGGAGGTTGAAGATGGATCAGAGGAGCAACGGGAAGATGCTGAGGAGGTACAGTGTCAGGAGGTTGATTTGGATTATGTGGACGAAGAAGGGGAAATTGTAGAAAAGGAAGAAATTGTAGCAGAGGAGTTAGATGACGAGCATAATCCAAAGTGGAATGGAAGTAGTGAGGTAAGTTGCCTTGATTCTGATTCCGAAGAAACCAGTCAGTACAGCTCAACACGAGATAATTTCTTGGAGAGTGGTGTCCGAAAGGAGCGAATATCTAAAGTGCGTCATAGAAAGGTAAGAAGAAGAGGTTAACGGGTAGCGGGTAGATGTTCCCCACAGTCCCAGTGGTGTTCATCTATTTCAGGGTTGCGCCCCTGCCCACGCGAGCCTTGGTTTCCTCCATTCATCCTTATTTTCGGAGGGAACCAGGTCCTTACCCTTACTCCTAGCTATTGACCCTTTAATGATCCTTGCCCCGTTTCATCTTCCCGATTTTCCTACCCCTCCCCTTAGTAAAAAAAAAAAAAGAAAAAACTATCGATAAGGAAGTAGAGAGACTTGCCGGAAGTGAGTAGATTGTGGTCGTCAGTTTCCCCTGTTATGATGGAGAGTGATAGCGTGCTGTTGTTTCTGATTAATGGTTTGATTTCGATTTTTGGGTAGGTGTAGGGTCGTGCCATGCCGCATTCTTCGGTTGTTTCCTGGTGTTTTTGTTGAGATAGAGAATTGTAATTGTTGTGTATTGACGTCGGCAGAAAAGTAAACCGCCTTGCTAGTCATGATGTTTTGTTGAGTAAAAGTTGAGATTAATGTTCGTGTGCCCTTGGTGCGGTCCTCTCTGTCTGGCTGAGCGGGGCCGTCCGCCCTTGTGTAGGGAAGTGGGCCAGCCATATGGCAAGGATGGAGAGACCTTGTGGGTGCATGTGGCTGGTCGGTCCAAGAGATGGACGAGGAGTAGTACGGTCGCTCACATATCAAGGTGTGAGATACCTTGTTGGGTCTTAGGACGAGTATGTGAGTGGGACCGGTGGGAGTAGGTGATGGTCACCGGAGAGGGTGACGTGTTGGGGCGGTCCCGTGGGGTTGGCGTGGCGGAGAGGGTCGCATGGGGATGGTGGTTCTCCTGGGAGCAAGTGCCGCCGGGCCACCTTACCCACGAAGTCCTCCGGAGTATTTAAGGAGGGGGTACACTGCAGGGTACTCTCCCGAGTTTCAGAGTGGGGCAACCGGGTTGCCCTTTCGGGGTGGGGTGTGCCGGTAATTGCCGGCCGTTGAATATTCGAGAATATTTAATTGTAGAATTTCTGCCACTTATTCAGAACGACCTTTGTTCTGCTATGTAAGTGAACGGCAAAGTGTACGGTTGCGCGCGCAACTCGCAGTAAGGGGTCGCTTTGCTCTGTCCGTGACGGCAGTCCGGTTCCTGGCCCAGCTACGATATACATCGTCTGTCTCTCTCTCCGAACTATTACGGCGTAGTTTCTCTGCATCTGTATGGCTTGCTGAAACTTAAGTGACTCCCGGTAAGAATTGCATTATTTTATGTGTTTAAAAGTAATTCATATTAAATGGATAATTAATAACAAGCTGTATGCAACCGTATAAAAGATCTAATTATGTGAGTGCGACCCGGCAGTTTTTATATTCAAAGAAAACTCATTGTTCAGTAATTTACTTAATGTTCAGTATATAGCACATGTTCCGTTTATTATTACTATAATAGTGTGAGAGGTATTGTAATTGTCATGGTCATGATAAAGGTGTAGAATGTTAAAGATTAATGGCTAAAAATTAGTGCGTAGTCAGGTAGTGTCCATTCATGCAGCAGACTGTCGGGGAGCTCTTTAATTAACTTTACTGTAGAGAATTTATTTGTGAGAACTCCCATAGTGGAAATATTATCAATGTTAAAACATTATTAATACTGTGAGTGCCTTGAAGTTAAAATTTTGGTCAAATAATGATTATTGGTCACCACGTGGCGCTTACCTGTTAATTTCTGTCGAAGCATGTAGACATGGTACTAATGACTTTTACATTACGCCACGTTTGATATAGTCTTTTCTTTATTAAAATTTATTTATTCCATGACTGACTTTCCACCCTTTAAACTGGTTGCAAAGATTTTAATTATGAAACTTGTGTATTTATTGAGAGTTGGTTGAAGGCCCGTTCTGAGGTTAATTACCTGAACTTGGGTGTACATTTTTGGTGAACATTTCTCTAATTTATATGAATTAACAGGGTTCTTGATTAAGACGGAGATTTGGCTTGCTGATTGCCGTACAACTGCATCAGTCATGGACCATTAGAGAAGATCCTGTCCGGAGAGGGAGCTGGTGACCGATTCACGATGTAGCACTTAAGTCAGCTGTATTAAGGTGATATGCACTCTTTTATTTTCCTTTTGGGGCCGGGCCGGCAGTGCGCCTGTTTTACAGTTAATATCATTTAAATCCATGTGACCACGTGCCCAGACTGTCTGCTATGAATGGGAGCAGCTGATCATCATGAGTGAATTTCAGAAACACTTTTAATAACTGAATTACCTAACACTATGTGCATTGCTTGTAATTGTGTGCTGCACTGGGGGAGCGTGCCAGTGATATTTGTTCTCTTAGATATTTTACTGTTTGCAAATTGTTATCATTTCACTCTTTACAAAATTTATAGAACGTGTTATGGACTCTGTTCCGGCTGGAACAGAAATTAGTAAATATTGAATTCACATTGGGTTTAACATTTAAGGGCTGGGGTTTTCTTTTGTTTTCTTTTGGGCCGTTTTCTGGGGTTTAAAAAAGGGACTTAGTTTTTGTCTGATACATGTTTCTGCAGCCTAAGGCAGGTTAGATGTCTGTCAAATTTTGTCAACTACATGCTGGCGCGCTCCCACAGCGGCTAGGGCACAACCGTTTTACTGTACTTTCATTTCAATTATATTTACTAGCCATTCGGGGTTAATAGAAAATAATTGTTTTTTTTTCTGGGCATATACTCAATGATTTGGTACCTTACAATGGGCTACACTGATTGTTTTTCTTAACTTGCAAAACACATATTGATTAACCTTGCACTTGTAGTATCTGCTGATTAATTTTCTTGTAACTATAGAACATATACTCATTAATTTTTTGCAAACCATATATTGTTTAAATTGTTTGATATTTGTAAAGACTTGACTGGTTAATTTTCCGACTGTTAGAGTATATACTGATCTATTAAATCCTTCGGAATTTGTGAAGCAGATTAACTGTCTAGAATTGTATAACAACTGTTTAAAATCAGGTGATGTAGTTTCCGTAAATTTTATTTAATCCTGTGAAAGGAACTTAAGGTTCATACGCTCATGATGGGTCATTGATCAAGGGAATGCTATACATATGGGCGGGCCGGTCTTACTTATGCGTTATGTGTAATTATCATCCTTTTGGGGGTTTTGGTTTTATGTAATTCTACAGACATGGGTTGCTGATGGGCGAACATTTTATCACTGCTGGGTTCTGGGTATGATAGTAACACTGCCTGCAAGGCGGGTGCATTCCTGGGGCATTCGTGTTAGAATTAATGTTTAATTGTGAGTCTATGTGCCTTATGTTTCAGTGTGTCTTGTTATGTTTGTCTGTGTCTAGCTAGTCACCAAAATGGGGGAGAACTTTGTATATATATATATATTTTTACTGAATATTATACACACTCGTTATGATATACACTGTCTGATATATGTTGTCTTTATGATATGATATGATATGATATGTTCTCGTTATGATGATATATGTTGTCCTTAATACTGTTCAAGCAGGGCTTAAGTTATTTGTGATATTTATGATTTATAGGGGGGGGAATAACCATGTGATAGAGTTGCCTACATGTATTAATATTGGCATACAATAAAATCGTTATTGTTATATTACAGCTGAGTTTCATTGCAAGTCCCGTCATACTGGACCCGGCACAATTTTTGCTTCTCTAGGCTCCTGCCTAGTCCTAATTGACTTGTGGCTTCTCTTTCAAAAAAAAATAATATTAAAATAAAAGAAGTTGTTTTATACTCTTAAAATACATAAAAGGAAAGAGGGGTCACACCAGAGACAACGGGACACGGCAGGACAGCATTAGTTATTCTACATCGAAAAAGTTGCACAGCTTTAAAATTATGGAGAGCTACAACATCAGGCGTCATCTGACCGGTAGAGACAAGAGGTGCAACAACTTCTAACAGGATCGAGCAGCGGGATCGAAGCGCGCATGGATTTAGCATCCACGTGATTATAAACTTTTATTTTTTATGATCTTTCATATATAATTATGACAATCTAAGTAATTTTTTTTTCGTACACAGTTAATAACATTTAATACAACATTATTAATAAGTTCTACAGAAACAGATATCATTGTCAAGTGGCCATAAGCTTATTATCAGATCGAATGATTTATATTTTCGATAACATTCACTACTAGTTTTAAGTAAATTACGTACCTATTATAATCAGTTATATATTAAGGTGTACATAGATCACTGGCTCCCGCATTATATCAGTTTGTAGTAAATTATTCTAAATTGCAACAACTGTTCATCTAGTTTTCGGTTTCAATTTGCATTTTAAACTTTTGGTCATGGCTGATGTGAAGGCCTTGATAGAGAAACGCGGCACAATCAAGGCGTCCATATCTCGCGTGAATACTTTCGCGGATAACTTCGATCCAGACATAAGCGATCATCATGGGTTAAAAATAAAGCTCCGTCATTTGATGGAATTGTCCGCTAACTATGACGATATTCAGACTCAAATCGAGGCTGACGATTCAGATTTCGCTCCAGTCAGTGACAGAGTTCAAACTGAGGATGATCTCTGCAATATCGAATGCAAATTGCACCATTTATTGAAACAAATAGAGGAGGTGAACTAGAAACCGTTAATTCAAACCGAATTACGCCAATTACCCCTCCCCCGATACCATTAGAACCGATTAAATTGCCTTCCTTCTCAGGAAGCATTATTGATTGGCGACACTATTACAATATATTTGTGGAGTTAATACACGTCAGAACTGATCTGACAGATATTCAAAAATTACACTACTTACACTCTTCATTGAGTGGTGAGGCATTAAATGTAATAAAATCTCTTCCAATAACTCATGAAAATTATGCAGTAGCCATTGATTTATTGAAAAACAGATACGACAGCAAATTAATTGTATCAGCCCATCACATAGGGTG
The DNA here is from genome assembly GCA_034769895.1 of Magicicada septendecula. Lineage (NCBI taxonomy): Eukaryota > Metazoa > Arthropoda > Insecta > Hemiptera > Cicadidae > Magicicada > Magicicada septendecula. The sequence goes on along the minus strand of CM068373.1, from coordinate 74,446,719 downwards.
TTGCGGTTTGGAAGCTCTTGAAGAATCGTGAGTTATTCCAAAGACGCTAATGAGGAAGGCTGGATTGTATGTTAGAAAGAAATGGACTGTATTGAAGATATTGAACATGCGTTTATTGAATAATTTGGATTGTTAGTTACGATCGGCACGTGCGGATGCATTTGTGGCAATAACGCCCGAAATTAAATTTGAATAAAATCGTGGTCCATAGTATATGGACGTAGGTAAATGAATTAAACGAAATCTTATGAATGCATGACAAAAAATATCCAGAAGCCGCGGCTGGAAGAGAAGTGTTTTACGAGAGTTGCGCTCGGAGCCGTGTTAGAAACTGAACTAAACTTGCCTGTAGCCGGCAGTAGCGTTTGATAAGCGCGTGACGTCATCCGTGCGTGCCGTGTAGCGGTAGTAGACCGCATACAGCTGATAAACCAGTACAAAGTTTAAACATACTGCCCGCCAAAATCGGGCCGATTTTGTACATTAAAGGTTAAATTGAATAATATAATAATTAGACTTACATGTCTAAAGCGATACAATAGTTGGCGTCTTGGCCACAGTGTAATAACATAATAAACATAATATGAATTCAATTAACAATCACCAGGCATACAATAAATTGACCCTTACGGCAATAGCAAGGGCTTACTGACGTTAAAATTACTCAAAACATAATTGTAGTACAATACGCACAATAATACAATAATTAAGTAGATATTGATCTTTCCCAAATAATACCCCTTGATATTTGCCAAGCATTACAATAACAAGTGATAACACCATAAAAAATACAATAATTTCCCCATGACATTGACACAACAACCCCAATAAATTTCATAATATGTGACCCTCAGAAAATACAATAAATATATAGAATAATTGACACTATAAATAACACTTGTGGTTCTCAGCATTTGAATCACACAAACATATTGGTAATACACAACATCCATAAATAATTAATAGTTCATATGAAACACAGTCACAGTTGGAGTAATAGCTAGCGGCACGTAAACAATATTACAATGCTTATGATACAATTGACTTGTATGCTCGCCCCGGGGAATGTCCCGGGCGTGGTCCATGCAATGTGACACGCACACACTCACACACACACACACACACCTCGTATGGCACGCATACGATTAGCTTGTTGCCACCGGAAGGGGGCATAATTTGTGGATGGGTCGGCGTAAGATACCTAGCGCGGTGCGAACTTCTGCAACGCGTACTAAGGAATCTTGACCCGGAAAAACATTGGTAATTACCCCACGCTTCCATTCTAGAGGGGGGGGAATTGTCATCCAAAATGAGGACAAGCTGTCCAACATTCAAATTCCTTAGCGGGGTGCGCTGCTGCAACTGGTGCAGATAATCCCTAGACACACACACACACACACACACACATGCATGTGAATAACGTGATGTAAGCCTTGGTCGTGGACTTAGAGCGCTGCCCGCCATGGCGTAAAAGGACGGGACCGGCGTAGTCCACGGCCGACTGTGAAAATGGCCTTGAAGGCGTGACCCTAGAAGGGGGTAATTGACCTAGTAGTTGATTCGCGCCTTTAGCCCGGAAACGAAAACAAGTGACACACTTATGTATCACTGAGCGGATATAGGACTTGTCGTGTATGATCCAATACTTTCGCCTAAGCGAAGCTTGAGTTGATTGCACTCCAGCGTGCAACAAACGGATGTGTTAGTATTCAATTATTAATCTCGTGAGATGAGAGTGCGGGTGCAAAATTATTTGGTGTTTACTCTCATAGCTAAGTGGGGAGAATTGCAAGCGTCCACCCACTCTTAAAATGCCCAATTCATCCAGGAATGGGTTGAGAGCAAGAATTTTACTACTGCGAGGAAGGCACCGGTGTGCCTCAAGTTCCATAACTTCTACGCCGAAATGCAACTGCTGAGATTGCCGGACAAAAATCAAGAGCGTGTCAGACAATTCTTGAGACGACAAAAAGACGTGTGTCTATCAACCACCGCGAGCCTAGAATTGCGAAAAAATCGACGGCAATATGCGAAGACGCGAATAAGCCTCGTAAGTGATGAATAATTTTCAACATACCTATGCGTTGAGGACGCGGCAATTAGTGAGGTTTGAACCTGCTTGCGACGTTCCTCCTCAAGGTCGGGAAAGGTACAGGGAGTATTAATGTCGAGCGCGCTGACCGGCCACGAAGCCGAATCATGTGCTAACCAGGATGGACCATGCCACCATTGAGTATGACAGTGCAAACCACGAGGGAGGCAACCGCGCGATAAAACGTCGGCAGGGTTGTCATTTGATACTACATGACGCCAAATTCCCCTGCTGCTAACAAGACGCTGTATTTCCGCAACACGGTTGGCCACAAATACCTTCCAGCGGGAAGATTGCTGATGTATCCAGTATAACGCTATCATCGAGTCCGAATAAAGATATAGTCCGTCAAAATTGTAATCGACGGCGTTTAAAACCTTGGACGTTAATTGAGCCAACAATAAACAAGCACAAAGTTCAAGTCGTGGTAGCGTTATCTGTTTCAGCGGAGCGACCCTAGATTTAGCACACAACAAGTTTGATGATATGGCGCCGTTCGAATAGACCGCCCGCACACATATGCGACAAGCGTAACCTTTAGCCTAAGCGTCGGCGAATCCGTGCAGCTGTAATGAACTAATTGGGTAATTGTTCGAACTCTTAACCGACCTCGTAATCTCAAAATGAGTGTCGGAGACTAATTGAGCGTATAATTCCAACCATTGATTGGCCAGTGACCTGGACAAGGGTTCGTCCCAATCTGTGCCCGCCAACCACAACTATTGCACGAAATGCTTGCAGTAAAATGTGATGGGAGCGATCAAACCTAAAGGATCATAGATCCCGGCGATGATAGACAACACGCTTCTCTTGTTGAAAACGGTTGAATTTTCCTCACCCCTAACGGTGTATAAAAAGTTATCCCTTTCAACGTTCCATTGGATTCCCAATGTACGCACGTTTTGACCTTTGATGAAGTCACGGGTTACTTGGGCGCGAAGAGTCATAATCTTATGATGGTTAGAGAACCATTTATGTAACGAAAAACCATACCTACTCAACAACCTCACGATCTCGCACTTCATTTCAACTAAGCCGTTCGGATCATCCGAACCCGTTATGAGATCGTCTACGTAGAAGTCATTTGCTATGGCCTTAGCAGTTGTAGGGTATTCGGGTTCATTTTCGTAGGCTATCTGAGCCAGACAACGTGTAGCGAGGAAGGAGGCACTAGCAGTGCCGTATGTAACCGTCCTTAGCGCGTAATGTCGCAATTCCTTGTGCGGCGCATCACGCCAAACGATGCGTTGCAGGTTTGAATCCTTGGGATTAACAATGATCTGGCGATACATCTTTTCAATGTCCGCAATAAGTACGTAGCGGTGTGTACGGAACCGAACCATTATCGAAAACAGATCCTGCTGGATCGTAGGGCCGACCATTAAAGTATCGTTAAGGGATACATTATTGGTGGTCTTAGCGGAGGCGTCAAATACCACGCGCAATTTAGTGGTTAAGCTAGAGTCTTTGAAGACTGCGTGATGGGGCAGATAAAAGACCTCTGACCTGTCAAGCGACAGATCGTATTCATTTAGCGGCGACATGTGGCCAAGTTTCAGATAGTCACTCATGGCTATAATCCTTATAAAGGATAGGGTTCTGCTTGAACTTGAACTCTAACGATTGGAATCTGCGTATGGCTCCGCGGAGAGAATCTCCCAAATGTAATTTATCAGATCTGCGGGGCAGGGATACCACGAATCTCCCATCGCGGTTACGGCTGGTGGTTTCCACGAAATGCCTTTCACACGGCGAGTCTTCAGATCGGGCTTCGCGACTAGAGATCTCCTCCAACTTCAAAAATTCTTTTAGTTGCGAGGAAATCCGATTATCATCCTTACAGACCATAAAGGAAGAAACCGTTTTAGTCATATCGACGTTGAATGGTAAGTCACCGGCCAAAATAAATCCTAACTTGGTTTCCTGAATTATAGGAAAGTGTGGTCCGCGCGTATATTTCATAGGTTCAATTAATTGGAGAAAATATTGAGCGCCGATTAATATATCGACTTGCGCAATGTAGATGAGGATCCGCCAAGAATATGCGCTTGGGTAAATTCAGAGATGCAAGATTGAACGACTCCGCCGGTAAATTATTAGTTATACTGGGTAATACGGCACAATGTACGTTTAACGTGAAGGGTTTATAGCGTGAATGTAGCCTTACATTAGTACTGAAGTCAGCCTGGGAAAGCGAGTTGTTTATACCCGTGATGGGTAGTTGTGATTTAACCAATTGGAGGCCCATTCTGCGGGCGAAATCCATTGTGCAAAAGTACGCTTGAGAACCGGAATCCAGTAATATCCTAACGGGAAATTTTTTGCCGACTTTATTGGATGTCATACAGACGGCGGTAGATAACAATACCGATTTATTGGTCTGTGATTTCAGTGAACACTGGTTGTTAACAGAAGTTACGTCCCTGTTGGGGACATGAATCGTGGTGTGGTGACGCCTAGAACATTTTTTACATGAGAATTTTGAGGGACATTTTGAGCTCTCGTGTCCCGAACGGAGGCAGTTTAAGCAAAGTTTGTTTTTTATTAACGCGTTTTTTCTATCAGGGATAGACAGCGATGTAAATTGTGGGCAGTCGCTAAGTCTATGTCCACCGTTACACAGCCTGCATAAATTGTTTCTAATATGTGAGTGGAATGCGCCCTTTGGAGTGCTTATCTGTTTAACTGCCTTGCGATAAGGAGACTTATCACTTTTGTTCAACCTGCTCGTTTGGCTAGTCGCGTTATCGAGATTTTGCAGTAATTTTCTTCGTGAATTTAGAAAATTTATAAAATTATTAAAATCAGGGAATTTATGCTCTGATAAACTCTCTTTCCACAAACGTAAAGTATAATTGTCAAGTTTTTTGGCTAAATAATTTACGACAATAATTTCGAACGTGTTGACTGGCAGTTTGAGATTATTTAAAGCATTTATATTGGCAGAGATTTGATCAATAAATTGCGATATGCTAACTTGGGATTCCTGTTGAACTAATGGTACGTCCAGGACATTCCACACGTGGTGAGCAGAAACAATTAGCTTACTTTCATATCTATTCCTCAACAGATCGATAACCACCGCGTAATTCTCATCAGTGATGGGCAACGATTTTATTACATTAAGCGCCTCGCCATGTAAAGACGAGTGCAAATAGTGACGTTTCTGTATATCCGTCAGATCCGCTCTGACATGAATTAATTCAAGAAAAATATGGTAATAATGTTGCCACTCAACAATACTACCCTCAAACCGTGGTAATTTTATTGGTTCCAATTGAATGGGGGGTGTTTTAGGCTGTTTACCTTCAGCATTAATTACTGGTTTTTGGTTCATATGCTCAGCTTGCTCCAGCAGGTGTTGCAATTTACATTCTATAGTACAGAGATCGTCCTCCGTTTGTACTCTATCACTCGTTAAAGCAACGTCCGCTTCCTCCGCTTCGATTTGTGTCTGAATCTCGTCATATTTGGTGGATAATTCCATCAAATGACGCAGTTTTATTTTCAGCGCATGAGGATCGCTATTTAACAAATCGAAGTTATCCGCGAAGGTATTTACTCGGGATACTGAGGCCTTAATTGTGCCTCGTTTTTTTATTAGAGCCCTTACATCGGCCATTATTATAATTTAAAATAAAAAGAAAGGAAAAATATTTAGAAAGAAATTAAGCATAGAGCATGTGAAACACAAACTTAATTTTGAATGAGTTTAAATACGTTTCGGTAGCTAGCGATCGTTATTTAGAATATAAACTTACTCTCTCTAACTAATCAAGCTTTGTTGGCAGTTAAATTATTGAAATTATGAGTCTAAATGGTAACAAGGTATATCTTTATCTTTAAAGTTTTAACTGATAATGAGCTGCCAACCATTTATTAATTTGTATTGTGTAATGAGGTGTTTGTTTATACAAATATGTTAAAAAATAACCACTAAAATGAAATATTATTAAACGTCAAATATGAGTAAAGTTTATAGTCACGTGGCCGTCGATCCATTCGTGATGAAGCTGGCTTCGACCCTGTTGTTTGATCCTGTTATGAGTTGTTACACCTCCTGTTTCCGCTGGTCAGCCGACGCCCCACGTTGTACCCTCCATCAATTAAAGCTGTGGAATCTTTTTTGATGACCTCGCAAATGTTGTCCTGCTTTGTCCCGTCGTCTCTTGTCTGCCGCTTGGCCGAATCTTGTTGAGATGACTGCGACGTGATTCAGAACAATGGTGTCGCTCAGGACGAGAATGATGCCCGTAGGGCGTGATTAAATTCAGATCGGTTTGTCCAGGAATGATGCGTATAAGAAATGCTGTCGCTTGTGGACCCAAACATGAGCTATCCGTCCCGTGGTGACCAAAAACGTTTTCGTTTTTGGGCCAAAAATATGAAATCCGGCCCGGAGGACCAAAATGTTGCGGTTTGGAAGCTCTTGAAGAATCGTGAGTTATTCCAAAGACGCTAATGAGGAAGGCTGGATTGTATGTTAGAAAGAAATGGACTGTATTGAAGATATTGAACATGCGTTTATTGAATAATTTGGATTGTTAGTTACGATCGGCACGTGCGGATGCATTTGTGGCAATAACGCCCGAAATTAAATTTGAATAAAATCGTGGTCCATAGTATATGGACGTAGGTAAATGAATTAAACGAAATCTTATGAATGCATGACAAAAAATATCCAGAAGCCGCGGCTGGAAGAGAAGTGTTTTACGAGAGTTGCGCTCGGAGCCGTGTTAGAAACTGAACTAAACTTGCCTGTAGCCGGCAGTAGCGTTTGATAAGCGCGTGACGTCATCCGTGCGTGCCGTGTAGCGGTAGTAGACCGCATACAGCTGATAAACCAGTACAAAGTTTGAACATAGGGAATGTCTTGGGCGTCAAGTCCGTACAACAAGAGTCCAGGGTTAGCATTTCTAGGCTCATTGACGAGGTCACTGCGAATATAAATGCCTTAAATTCATTAAATCTACCCGTAAATACATTTGAAATGATTTTAGTTCAACACTTAACGCAGAAACTCGATACTCATACGTGTCGGCTCTGGAAAGAAGGCTTGTCGGACGAGCGACTTCCTAATTTTAGTAATTTTATAAAATTTTTAAATAACCGAAGGCAGGTATTACAAAACTTAGATAGCGTGCCCTGCGCCGTAAACAAGATACACGTTAGCGATAAGAGTCCATATCGCAAAGCAATTAAACCTATTAATATTAATAGGACTGCATTCCATGCTTATATCTGCAATAACATATGTCAGCTGTGCAAGGCTAAACACCGTCTTACTGAGTGTCCGCAATTTGTAGCGATTACTCCTCTCGAGAGAAAAAATATCCTAATTAAAAATAAACTTTGCCTAAACTGCATAGGCCAAGGCCACGACCTTGCACACTGTCCCTCCAAATTTTCTTGCAGAACGTGTGCTAAACGTCATCACACAATGATCCATATATCTAGCAATAACGCTTCGTCCAGTAACAATCAGTGTTCGTTAAAATTGCAAGCAAACAGATCGATATTATTGTCCACCGCAGTCTGCATGACAACTGACCAAGCAGGTAGGAAGCACCCAGTTAGGATTTTATTGGACTCAGGATCGCAAGCTAATTTCTGCACCATGAGTTTCGCTCGCCGCATGGGTCTAAAACTGATTAAATCTCAATTACCCATCACGGGTATAAATAATTCACTATCTCAAGCTGATTTCAGTACCAGAGTAAGATTGCATTCACGTTATAAAAATTTTAATTTGAACATACATTGCGCTGTGCTTCCCAGTATCACTAATAATTTCCCTGCTGAATCATTTGACCTCTCCTCCCTAAACTTACCAAAGGGCATATTTCTAGCTGACCCGCAGCTGATCGTTTCGTCGCAAATCGATATATTGCTCGGTGCTCAGTATTACTTGCAATTAATTGAACCTGTCAAATTTATCCGCAGCCCACATTTCCCCATAATACAGGAGACTAAGTTGGGATTCATTCTTGCAGGTAACTTGCCATTTAATGTCGATATGACAAAACCGGTTTCATCATTCATGGTATGTGAAGATGATAATGCCATTTCCTCGCAACTAAAGGACTTTTGGAAGTTAGAGGACGTTGCGATTCGCGCTCCCTCCATTGAGGATTCGGATTGCGAGAATCGTTTTGTATCGAATACTGTCCGTAATAAGGATGGCAGATTTGTGGTATCCCAGCCACGCAGGTTACATAATTGTCATTTAGGCGATCCTCTCTCCGGCGCTATCCGCAGGTTCCAATCACTGGAGCTCAAGTTCAAGCAGAACCCTGCTCTTCACAAGGATTATAGCGCATTCATGCATGAATATTATATTATACCGATATCTCCCGTATCTGATGTCTTCTAAAGCCCCACTGTTGAATTAAGTATTGTATTAAGTGTGGATCGGTTTCTCTTATAAAACCGCAATGTTTGATTATTGGTGAATAAACAATATCTTCTAATATGTGATCCTATTCAAATACTAAGAATATCTCAGTATTCTGTATTAACTTAGTTTTTCGGTAATAGTAGCGTTCAATACCAGTTGATATAGCGTGTAATTATAATTTTCTTGCTCAAGCCTAGTCCGCGTTTGAAGAGAAGAGAGAGAATCCTTATCTGTTTCTCGTTCTCTTTAATTCAACAGCGGTCCGCGAGGTAGCACTGTGGTTCACAGACAGCTGAAAATTGTAGGTTAGTTATCCGCGTACAATAATTCCTACGTTACTCTCTCTACATAAATTATAACTTGTTCATACTGCACTAAATATTATATAAATGATAAGATATCGTTCAATTCAGAAATAATTCTTTATTATGATTTTTGTATTTCTTGACAACAAAGTTCTTTCTTTACGGGATACAAAAGTCGATCGTATTTGAAATAATCGATTATCTATCGGATTCAGGGTTATATATTATTTTAATTATTATTGTATTTCTTTAAACACAGGGTGTGAAGGTACTTTCAACTATTAGTAAGGTCAGAAAATGCATAAATAGGATTACAAGGTATTACAATATAATACTAATTTCTTATTAAATATTATTTAAAATAAGTGGAGTTTTACCGTCCGCTGGACATCGTTATTTGGGAAGGCCGTGTACAGCTAACCTCGTTGAAGTGTTTGGTCAGTAACGGAATACAGATGAATTAATCCTCGCCAGTCTTCACTCCAAGTTCGAAATAAAGGTTGAAGTCTTGGTCCTGGGATGATGCAGAAATGCCGCTCCTTTGTTCACCAATGTCCGATTCTTGTTGTTACGGGTTTCAATGTATTTCGTGTCCAACTACGCTTTTTCTATTGAATTGTGGAAGATGACGTTCAAGTATAATTTAGTGTTTTGTTCTCGTTCTTTATAATATTGGATTTTATAACTCTATTCAGGTAGTTATTTCTCTGCATTGGTTTATTAATTAAGTTAATGATTACACATTACATTGAGTTTTATTGGTAGAATTCTTCTTGTAGATTTTCGTCAATTTTCATGTATAGGTTTATTATTATTCGGTTATATTAGACTGTCGAATGTCAGTGAACCATATTATGGTTATTTATTACTTAATTTTGTTCACAATTGTATTGATTTAATTTAATTTGATTAATTCTTTTCTGAGTGCATCAAAACTAATCCGTCTTCGTTTATGGATAATATTTCAATAATCGAATCAACAAATTTTATATCTCTCGTCGTCCTTGACAACCATCCTGTCTTCTCTTATTGGATATTATATATAATACTATAACCATTATCATACAATGTTCTTACACTCATTAAAATAATCCCTTAGTAAATTTACATTATATCTTATTATACCTTTATATATAGTTAGTTACTAAATTATATACATTTTGCTGTCGTTTCCTCTTAATTTACTTATTCTAACAAGTATTATTTTCCTGTTACAAAATATTACCTTTCGGTATCATTGCACTATTACATTTTGGGATTTTATTTAAATTGAATTTATTTATCTGCCATCAGTAATTATTATTGACTTCTCCTAACTCATTATATTCTATTTAGTATTTTTTACAAATTTCTTTACCTAACTTTTATGACCTGACTTACTATACAATGTTACTGGTTTTAGGCCTATCATTACATTTTTATCTACTTCGGATTTTAATTTGTTACTATTTGCATTATTATAGAATACTTCATTTGTTTATTATACAATTATATTAAACCTTTTTGTATCTCATTAACAATTATAGCCTTTCTTGCCAAATTTACAATTATAATCTGTATACTAACCAATTACATGTATACAAAACATTTAACTTTATAAAGTTTAACACCAACTTTACAATGATATATTTGATAACACAATAAATGAAATTAAGATCAGTTAATTGATATTCTATTAAAAGAATTACTCCATTTGCTACACATAAAAAACAACATAAATATCATGATAATAACACAACATGATACAACGTAATAACAGGTACATTTTTATAACATAAATAATGGCACTAATTAATCATTCTCCTCTCCTTTAATTCATCAATTATTATAAAACTGTCTAAGTTAGGTTTTACATTCGTCTGTCGTTTACACCTTCTCACTGAACACTGAAGTTGGTATTTATAAACATTCTCAAATTTTTCTTTCTATCTTGTATTCTTATTGTGGGATGATTCATTTATTTATTAATGGGTTATTTTCTGACCTTTTATTAGTATGGACAATTACTATTTTTTTATTTTTATTTTAAAAATTATAACTTCTTTATGTAACGTAGGGGACCATATTTTCGTCCCGTTACAATATTTAAACCTCGGTCACATGTCTTTACTTGATGCGTACGATTTATCGGTAGACCAGTCAGATACATTTTACTTGCCACACCATTCAGTTTTTAAAGTCTCTAGCATAACTACTAAATTGCGAGTTGTTTTCGACGGCTCCGCCAAAACGACAAATAATTTGTCCTTGAACGACACACTGATGGTTGGTCCCACGGTCCAGCAGAAACGTAAACGTAAACGTAACCGTTTTCACATGGTCCATCCTGGTTATCCCACGAGTCATTATCATGGCCTATCTGTGCCTTCGATGCCCATTCTCCCCGCACTCATCCTGAGCTTGAGCAGGAACAACGGAAACAGGTCCAAACCTTATTGATTGTCGCATTATCCACGTCTAATTATGTTGAGAACTACTCATCGCTCTCAAAACTCCTTCGCGTGTTTTCGTATTGTCGTCGATTCATCCGAAACTCTAGGATTCCCACAGAGGATAGAAACACTTCCTTTTTTAACCTCCCATGAGTTACATGGTACACTTTTGGTTTTTATTCGCCAGTCCCAGAAGTCGCACTTTGGCGTCGAAATTAAGAACCTTGAAGAACAACGCTGCATCCCTAATAACAGTAAAATTCTTTCTCTTCACCCCTTTCTGGACAAGTCAGGAATACTACGCGTTGGGGGACGCCTTCAGCACTCTCAGCTCAACTACGAGAGCAAATACCAAATCATTCTACACCCACACTCTCATCTCAGCAAATTAATTATACAAAACGAGCACCTTCGTTTATTACACGCTGGTGTACACCTGTACTTATTCCGTACAGCAGTGCAGAAAGTTAAAATAGCCTGTATGATATCCAACATCCGAAACGGATAGGAACTGTCAGACGAAAATCTGTAGCATAAATTCTCTAGAGAATAATAAACCCGTAGGCATTCGTAATATAAACGCGTTGGCATGTCTACCTTGTAACTATAGTTGTTGCAATGACGAGTTATAAAAACGTTTAATTTTTTGTATTATACGTTACATGATACTTGCGCTAAGGTAGGGTTAGAAAACAAAACCAGAGGAAAATGCGTTCAGCAAGGTACAGGAAATCATTCAACAGATTGGAACATAACATTGTTAACACAACACGTAACATACATACACGTAACAACATTGTTTAACATACGTTTTGAGGCAATAAAATTAGCAGCACTTCAATTACGGGTTATATTCGCTGCTTGCTTGTCGACGTAATAAAAACATTTACATCATTTTATTTTAATAATTTAGTGCAGTATGCTCTCCAAATTGCTGGAGTTAACTGTTGAAATTGCAATCTCGGGTGTCACGTACGCGCGCGCGGGCGCGCACATACTCACACACAGGATGTTTTTTAGTAAGAGTCTAGTTGTGTAAAATTAGGCTAAGTGTAATGATTTAATACTGGATTTCAGTATAAAACGAGTATATTTAGTACACCTAGTTTTTCGTGAATTACCAATCATGTCGCATCCAAACGTAAATCCAAACTTTACAGATTTCTCTGTATACTTTCGGAATCACTCAAGAATACGTAGTTTGAATTAGTTTTTCAGTTCTTATTTTCGTTTATATTTATTGTCATCATCGTCATCATCATCATCATCATCATCATCATCATCATCTTTATCATCGTCACCGTCGTCGTCTTCATCGTTACGTTTTAGAGTCTTACTAAGTTTTAGGTGGCCTTCCAACTTTGGCGATGTATATGGAAAACCGTTTTTGTTCACTCCAGTACGGAAAAGCAGATTAAAGAGAACAAGTATTAAAAAAGTAACAAGCAATTCGACTTTCTAAAAACTACTACTACTACTACTACTACTACTACTACTACTACTACTACTTCACAACTCATGAAGAGCCCTGGCCTCCAGAATGACGTGCCTCCACTCCTCTCTATTCTGTGCGACTCTTCGCCACCATCTCAGGCTGTCTTCTCAAATTTTTATCTATATCATCCATCCATCCCCTTCTTGGCCTCCTTGTTGCTCTTATTTATCCTGATCTTCCAATTAATACTATTTTCACTGTTCTTTCCTCTGTCATTCTTTGTATGCGATCTGCCCACATAATTCTAACTTGGTTTATTGCTGTGACGATGTCCGATCCCTTGTATAGATTGTACAATTCGGCGTTTGTCCTCAGACGCCACATTCCAGTATCTAGTACACCTCCATAATCCTCCTCATAATTTTTCTTTTCCGTCTTCTGATCATATCTTTTTGAGCTGAGATCATGGTCTAGGCTTCTGAAGCATATATTTTCATAATAGTACTGGCCGCAATACAGTTTGGTAAATCTCGACCATGGAGGTTCTAGAAATGTTTCTGGACTTTAGGATAGACAGCAAAAATAGTAGCACCTATTTACCATGGACTATGTCTTGATTGACTTTCTAAAAAGCTACACTTAAAAAAAACAACTGAAAACGTGTGCTAACTCGGCGAATGCGACAATCATTTAAAATATAATTAAATAAATAGAATTAGAAAGTTAAAGGGCCAGTAATATTTTTAAATTGCTCACCTAAAAATAACTGAAGAAAAAATCAGATTAAATCGATCGAGATTTGAATAACAGATCTATGGTACATCTCTTTCTTTATATTGTGCTTTGTTTTGTCTGTCTATTCCAAAACAGGGATTCATCTGCTTGAAAGAATTCTTAAAGTTTCAACTCAATTAGCAGAAATTTCCCTTTTCTTCCCAATCGTATTTGATGTACAGGATATAGCCTACAAACTTCTATGCGTTGCCGGCGATACTATCCCTACTCTAATTCTCTCCTCATTTGGTCGACTGAATTCTTGATTAAAACTGCACAACAGACTAACCGTCACATGGCAAAGAAGCAAGACTATATGAGCATATTTTATTACACAAAGCCACGCTGTAGTGAGATGTTGGTTAGCGAAGGTTCTGTTTTGCAATTTTTATTCTTATACAGTACATCTCGGTCATCGAATGGTTCTTATTTAACAGAACATTTGTGCAGGCAATATTTATTACTCCGGTAATTCAGAAAATAACGGATGGTCAAAAAGTCACGCTACCCGACGTTTGAAAATGTTGTCGACAATTAGCATTTGTAGGGAACTTTATTCCTTGCACCTAATTAGTGACAATTAATTATCTTTTTAACTTGACATACGAGTTACGGAATAGATTGCAAATTATATACAAGGCATAATTGTTTTGTTAAACTTGAATTTATCGTTTGTAATGCGTTTTTATCAAGAGAAATGTGTGAAAACGTGGAACATTACATGTTAACGGATCCTTATATGGAAGCGCAAAATTTGGGTCGCAGAAGGTTTCCTGACGCCGACATACGGAATAAATTAAGAGAAAATCGTTTTTACTTCTTTACTGATTACAATATTTTATTTACCTTATATTGTTTTATTTATTTTTTGAGCGGTGGTTGTACGACTTTAACTGCTCATTATTCTTTGACCTTTCTGTTCTTGACTGAAAACGCTTATGTTTTTGACGCAAAATAAAATTGAACTGACTGTACACAATGATAATAAAATAAGCTTTAAGTACAATATTTCGGAATTTAAGATCGACTACGAATCGATTAAATTATTTTTGAATGATTTGCTTAAATTACACACATATTTGTAATTACATTCAAGTAGGTATATGTCCGTCCTAAAAGATTCTGGTGCAAGAAATGTATGCCTAGCCTTCAGAAAAAAAAACACCTCCCACCTACTAAATTTTGTACTACAGTATAGAAATAAATTTACATTTGATTATTTGAGGAAACGTAAAATGTTGGATTGTTTTTCCTTTTGTTTTCATCGTGTTTTCCTGAAACTCTGTTGCTGCAGACTCTCGACTAATTAAAGTGTCGAGCGGGAAAGCAGACACCTGGTTTTACCGAACGTTAACTAATCGCGAGGAACAGTGCTACGAGTAAGCGAATTGACAAGGTTCCCGGTAGAACTTGGCCATTCCCACTAAAAAGCAGTACTGGCAGGAACCCGTGGACGCCCCTACCAGGAATTACCTAAATGGGCTTAGAACCTTCATTAAACCCCTTAGGCCGTGTTAACAATCTCTAGATTTTCAAGACTGAAGGTGTTTTTATATTTTTTTTCGTTTATTTGTTATTAGTTTTTAATATTTTATTCACTTTTTACCTTTTTTATCGTTTTTTTATTGATTTTTTACTTTTTTTTTTAAATTTTTGCAGGAAATGTGTTACTGTAAGGTACTCGTTGACCTGATCTTATTTCGACTTTTTGTAGTAATGTGAAGCACATTTTTGACGAAGAGAAATCTTGAGATCTTCTGTTTTTAAGATCGCTTAAAAGTGTTTTCATAGAGTTTAAACAGTTTTTGAACAGACTGTTTCTTTTAATTTTGTTTTCACGAAAGGAAGCCTTGCGAATACTCTATTTTGTTTTTGGATGCATGGGTTTTATTACGTGCAGAAAAATGAATTTATTAGGATGAACAATATGGAAATTATCTGCCAATTGGGCGTGGGAACTTCCACACGGATTTGTAGTGTAATCTCTAAATTCAGACAAAGCCAGAATTTAAGGGGAATACTGCAGCCGCACTTGTAGTCTTCTCCTATATACGTTCCAAATAAATAATCAACAAATTTGGTCACTCTGTCATCGTCGCACGAGTAAGAGTAAGCGAATTGTACAAGGGAACAGAATATATTAACTTAATGTACAGAACAGAATGTCCAACTCTGTATTAACTTAGTGTCGGAGCTTAAGGTCTAGAATGGCAGTTTTGACAAAACAGACGGATATGATCAAATTAAGAGCGCCAAATATAAATTAAAGTGTACTGTTACGATGGTCTCACTGATCGCCCGTCGTATGATACAGTGGAAAAACAAAATAAAGACACCAATTAAGTCATTAATCACTAGTCTTAATTAATCACAATTAACGGTTTGAAACCAACACGTTATTCAAGAAGATTATACTCGTACACACGCAATAATAATGTCAAGTAGTAGAGTCCCGCACATTAATCACTTTTCACTAATAACTCACTGTGTAACTAATAACGAATAAACTCACTGTGTAATCGCTCAGGTAAGTACTTTTTCTCTCTTTCTCAGTAAGTATTTGAACTAAATCAACTTCATTTAGTATATGTCCAGTAAATGAATATTATTACGACGGTCTGACTGATCGTCGTAATGGTACAGCGGGAAACAAAATACAGACACCAATGAAGTCACTAATCACCAGCTTTAATTAATCACAAATAGCAGTTTGTAATCAACAACAAGTTATTCAACAAGATTATTTTATTACAATAATTCAAGTAAAATTTATCCACCCGCAATAATAATGTCAACTAATAGAGTACCGCACAGTTATCCCTGTTGACTAATACACCACTTAAGACGCACTGAGTAAATCGCCCGACGTAAACTGAACTGACCGTAGCTGGATGATTATATTTATACCCCGCTGAGTGCCAGCATAATCTGTCACTTTTTGGATGACGTGTTAAACAAGTGCCTATTACAGGCGCTCACGAATCCACTAGAAACAGTGTTTATGTAGGACGATAACACAGTTCGTTGTCCGGTGGGGTCTGGAACCGCCTCGATTGTTGACGCATGATAAGTGTCACGTAATTGTCTTTGTACGCACACAAACATTACAGCTGGGCTCTGTTGGGATAGCCAAGACATGTAGAACGGCACACTCCATTGTTCTGTTACGTAAGAGTATATTACAATTCTTAATATTAAAACTCTTTTAAAATATATAATTGTATTGTAAAATTATTAACACAGTACTATTATATATAATAATAATAAGCACATTAATGTTTTCGCATAAATCGTGCACACACATTGTTTTGAATAAATCAAACTTAATAATGTAAAGTATTTGTGTGTATACTTATGTATGTGTATAAATGTAAATGATATCTTTTAGACATTATTTCTAATTAAATATATTAACATTATATTACGTTACAACTAAGTTTATTCACAACATTCAGCTAGAGAGTAACCGTGGTACATTAGTATTAGAGATTTAGGTCCATCCTTATAGCTTATTTGTTATAGCTTATTTATTAGGTTCAGTTCTTGCCTCGTGATAAAATATTCACCGGATTTAAGACACTAAAGAGGGGTATTATGACTACCAAGGAACGTCTCTAATTAGTCTCTATTTTTAGCAAAGGCGTAACTTGTGGGGGGAGTTGCAAGGGGCAGTTCCCCTCCCCTTCCAATGTTCCGAGATTTATAAAATTGTGTTTAAAGTTGTTATAAGTAAAAAAGGTAACAAATAGTCAAAAAGGAGACAGTTTCCATTCTTGCGAATAGAGTACGCGCTGTTATAATGTAATTTTATTACTATTATTCCTTTCGAAAGGAATGTCAAACTTGTGAGGAGAATGTTTAACAAATCTGAATGGTATACTTTAAAAATGGTATAATCTTTTTTATTAAAAAAGCACGAACTCTAACACCACCTAGAATACAATGCGTCTAATATTCCTTTGTAAGTAACTCGTTGAGTTTCCTGCAGGTTTCCATGTAATATCTTAAAATAAATTAAACTCCAAGAAGGTTTATTTTCACCTGACGCACGTTTCACAGAAATTATTCTGTATCCTGAGGAGTTTTTGAATTGTAATTCAATATCTTGCTTACAACAGTTAACTATTATAAACTTGATTATTCGTTAACTATATTAGACGTGTAATTAGAAAAAGAAGAATTACTTTATACGGACATGTTTAAAGAATGAATCCTGACAGATTAACAGAGAAGCTTTTTAACTATTTCAGATAGCTTAAAATGTCCAATACATAGTTCAAAGGCACAGAAAAAGACATAGTAAACTCCAGATTACTCAAGAATACACTGAAGAATGCTCCCCACTCAAAAAGAAATTAAAAAATGCCCAAGGTTTTCAGCAAAACCCCAAGAAGAGGACAGGTGCGATCTGGACTGACGAAAGGAGGAAGAGACATCGATCAAGAATGAAGGAGATGTGGGAGAGAAGGAAAAGAGAGGAGAAGAAGGGAGGAACCAGTTTAACCAAACGTAGGGTACAGTGAATGATACATTAAAAAAATATTTTGGGTTTATCATAGACTTTTTTACTGTTCCTATTTTAGCTTTTTAGATACTTTACTACTTAGAAGATAACTACGAAAAAATGTAGATAGCTAAATACATAGACAGGTATGATTTAAATGTTTCCCCATAGTATGCGAGTTCTTAGGTGATGTATTATACAACATAGTGATGTAAACACTGAGGTATTTCAAAGTACAATTTGAAACCATAAACGTTAATTGTTTCTTTCATTGTTTTTGCATTTTTTACTTCACCCAAAAAATCTGAGATATTAAGCAGTAAACAGATGTTAGTTAAATAGTTTACAATTAATTTTAAATTAACTATTAATTTAAAAATTTAGTCTACTTTCAAACATGAGTTTCTCTTCCTTCAGTTAAAAATAAATTACGCATATTGTTACAACACAAAAAGCCGCCCCAATACCAGGGAAAAAACTATAATGAATCAACTATATTAAATTAAAGAAAATAAATTGACTATAACGAGACAAATGACTATGACCCAACCCAAGTGATTGACTCAATAAAAGAACATAAAATGAGAAGGTATATGAAAAAGACACAAACAAATAATAAAGAAAAGAAAATGAGAAAAATTAAACTCAAATGATGATGAAAAAGGCACAAACAAATAATAAATGTAAATGACCAGTATTAAAATCAAATTAAATAATCTCAATTAAAGTACACTAACCAGAGAAATAGATATTACATGTTATGAATAACTCTATAATGATAAGTGAATCAGAACATGAAATTTGTTAACATAATAACTAATAATCGTGAATAAAACAATAAAAAACCCAGAAGTGAGAGATAGGTAGGAAGTGAAATTGATTAAGTGAGTAAAAGAAATCAATATTATGGAATACTAAAGTACAGTAAAAAAGTGCAAAGTACCAGTGTAACCCAAAATAAATATAAAACACAACATATTGATAAGGACACCAAAACCAGTGATTAACCTGTAGTTTAAGAGTGATAAATACCAAAAAATAATAATAACCAGAATATTGTTATTATAATAATTAATAGTGAAAATAGATTAGGAATACAGTGGTATTCAAGATAAAAATCCCATAATGATTAAGAATGTTATTGTTACAATGGTTAAGTAGTAAAAAATATAGAGTAAATGTTAAAAGAATAATAAACTAAATAATATGAGTGCAAAATATAATGTTATTCACCAAGATAGTTATTTATTCAATTAAGTTTATAAGAAGAAATATGGCTGAAAAAAGTAAACAGACCATAAACCTAAATTTTTGTGTTATGTTCTATAAGTAATATTAAATGATAGACAAGTTATAAAAAATGGCAATATAGATAAGTAAGGAGATAAAATTTTACAAACATAATAATACTCTTTAGAGTAAAAGAAATTAGAGAATAACAGACAGGCATTGATTTTGTAAAGTAATAAGAATATACAATTATTATAAAACATCCCAAATTAATTCAAAATGTAAACAACTCGTAAGTGACACCAAGCAAAACATATGTAAATGAAAACTAATCTTTAATTTGTGTAAAATAAGAAGATATAGCCAATTACTACTTAGGCCTATAAAATGCCTAACTGTATAAATCCAAAATAAACAAATTGTAAGAAATTAACTATTGTATTAGAAAATCCAGGGCATAACTAATTAAGTACAATTAGTGAACCATATTAAGATGTCAAAGTTAGATTAAAAACATAAAATAAGAAAGAAATGTAATAACATAATATTAACATTATTGTCAAAACTTTAATACATAAACAAACCCAGCTTTGTGGGATCTCAAAATGATCTTTGAAAGAAAATATAAACAGTTGTGATAATATCTAATACATAAATAAGAAGACAGAAGAATAATAGCCATCAGAAGATATTCATTTATTTTGAATTAAAATTCAAATATTATAACAATAGACACAAATATGATCAGCCAATGAGAGTACAGACAGTTGCCATAACAACGGAACGTTATTTAATATAATTCCGTTAAAAAGAATTAGTTCATTATTGACGCTCAAGACATACATAAGCCGAACCATATTCGACTCAAGTTTAACTTAAAATAATCAAAAATAAGTCGAATTTTTATAAAATGAGGATGCAAGAAGTCTGATGAAGAACTAGTCAAATCAACAGACAAAATAGACCAGATTTTCATATTCTAAATTAATTATTTAATCCACATTATCCGAAAAAGAAGCCAGACGTAATACAAATTACAAATAATGGAAGATTGATGATCATATGGACCAACCTAACTAAAAACTGAATGACTCTCCACCCGAATTCACCAGATTTGTTAAGTATATCTGAAATACCCGAATTTATGGAATAAATTCTAATTAACTTTTTTTCACCACACAAATAACTCTCACTCCGAACTAGTAATTATATTATTTCTTTCAAGGATTAATTGAGAATAAAAACTAAACTTGTATGTAACCAGAAAATAACCTGTATACAAATTACGAATTATTAACACACACTTTTTAACACTTAAAAAACGAATTGTATTTAACTCTAATAGTATATAAGTACCATTGACGTAAGGTAGTGTACCTTATTATCATCTTATTAGTACTTTTTCGTAAACAAAAGAACTCATGATTAAACGAACAGTAAGAAAATAAACACAAAACGACAGCCATGTCGATTTAGAAACGTTTAAATCATCTTAGCCAACCTGAGAAAATTGTCTATTTATTGCCGGAGCAACTTCATTTAATAACAATATATAATTTTGTATTCAAATGAACAACTATTAACTATTTCACGTTAATAAACTAGTACTGAGTAGTAATAACCGTCCTTTATTTCATTATAAAGTTTGTGTACTTTAGCGACGGGCGAAATTGTCTGCCAGCGTTAGACGTCGGCAACACGGCGAACTACTAGCGAGATTCATACGCCCGCCAGTTGCGAGGGTAATTTGAATTAGTCAACACCGTCTAGAACGACAGCTCGATTTCACATTTTTAATTGTTTTCATAAACAATTTGGCGCCACCCGGGAATTAAAATTACTCATTAAAGGACATGTAAGGTTTACACTCGCGAGATATTGGCACTGGTAATTCATGAGATCGCGACGGACATCGTCGGCGTAACAAAAAGAAAAAGTAAGTAAGTAAACATAAAGTAATGACTACAGCGTGTGGGGCTAACACAGGATAAAACATACTTTTACAGAATACGACAGTCTACTCGTTACAAATTGACGCAACAACGTGTGGCTTTAAGAGTCGAGGACGACGCTCGTTACAATATACACATATGAAGATATTTTATTTGTGAGGTATTTTAATATAATCGTTAAAAATGAAGTGTTTACACAGTTCTTATACACAACAGATTAGATCACCTTATTTAAAAATAATAATAAAAAAGCAATAAATTTGTTAGCAGTGGTATTATTAATAATAATCTGAATAACATTGTTCTGTGTTTGTTATAGTTATTTATTCACTGTTTCTGGTTTTGATTCTTAGGTACTTTACTACTCACATAAACAAATAAAGTAAGTAAATACATACACTAAAAACTCGTTTATCCGAAATCCGGTTTATCCGAAACAATTTTTCGTAAATTTTAAAAATACACAAAAGCATTTTCCTGTCCTTTCGTATTTGGAGCGACAAGACGAACTTCCCCTCCAGAAATTGTAACAATGAAACGACTTCGAGATCGGGCAGCCAGCAAACGAGCTTCAAAGCTTAGGGAAAAAAACTATGATTGATTACTGTAAGAACAAGCAATAGGACAGTTCCAGTACTGTAGAAACTATAATTTACAGTGCGGTAGCGTATTATAGTTTATTGTGTCATATTCAGTGTAAGTAACTTTGAAATTATTATTATTAAATAAAGTTACTACTGTACTTACATATCTATTATTATTTAAATAGAAGTTTCGGTTTATCCGAAATTTCGATTATCCGAATATGGGCGCGGTCCCATCAAATTCGGATAAACGAGTTTTTAGTGTAGACAGGTAGGTAATTGTTATGATTTAAAATGTTTTCCCATAATATTAAAGTACTCAGCTGATGTATTATACAAGATAGTAATGTAAACACTAAGCTATTTGAATAGTAAATAACTACTTGAAATCTTAGACGTTAATTTTTCTCTTTTCCTGTTTATTTGCATTATTAACTTTAACGAAACATATCTGTGGCTGTAAAATCATTAAATATAAATTAATTAAATAGTCTTCAAATGTCTGTTGGGAAAGAAGTCAACATCAAGTTTGATTAAAGAAATGAAAAAGGATATTGAAAAAATAATATAAACGCAGAAGAAGCAATCGAAAGAGAAAGTTTTTCGGGAGAAAGAAAAAGAAGTGTTAAAAAAGGAAAGAGTCCAGTGTAGGAGAGAGAAAACCTCATTTTCAAAGTAGACTGAAGACAGGAAGAAGAGACATAGTAAAAAGATGAAAGAATATTGGAGGAAAAGAAAAGAACAAGGAATACAGAACTGAAATTGACATGTGCCCCTCAGATGGCCGATACAAATAGAAAAAAGTTAGTGTTTTATATTTATCATGGTTATTTATAAACAGTTCTTGTGTTTTGTATTTAGGTACCCTACTTTACTCCTCACAAGATAAGTACATAAACTTATAGGTAAGTAGGTATCTAAATATATAGAGAAGCAGATAATAGTTAATGATTAAAAATGTTTCCCCATAGTATTTAAGTACTCAGGTGATGTAACATAGTGATGTAAACACTACGCTATTGAAATAGTAAACAACAATTTGAAATCTTAGATGGTAATTTTTCTCTTCCCTTGTTTATGTACATTATTTACTTTACAGAAAAAATATCTGAGACCGTAAAAATCATTAAATATAAATTAAATAAATAGCTTACAACGAAGGTAAAGGCAAATACCTCTAAGTTGTAAGATATAGTCTACTTTAAGACGTGAGTTTCTCTTTACTTCGGTAAAAATTAATTACGCCTACACAAGCATAAAAGTAAGAGTTTCTAGCGTTCTGCGTAAAATTTATCGCTCTTTTATAATGTATGAACCTTAACTGTTTTACAAAGAACATTTTGTTGTTAATAACGCACAACACAGGCACTCTGAGGGGGGGGGGGAGTGACACGACAAAATGTGAGAGACCGGAGACAAGCGGCAGGTTAGAACGACGAAGAATGTTGTACACTGAAACTTTATTTAACTAGAAGACAGGAAAGTATGTGCTTCGTAGTGGCTGCTTTATGAGCCAAACATTATAAGCATAAAGTTGTAGGCGTTTGTGCATTGAAAGCGAAATTCCTAAGCTCCACTGTGATGCCTTATAAATCTGCCGGCAAACTGTTATGATTAATACACAACACATGAGTATCCATATTAACATAGAGTCCATCAGTATGACTATCTAAAATACGCATACTATTGTACCTGTTGGTTTACGTTTAACTAATCGCCAAATTTGATCCTGATCCACTCTTACAAGTAAAATTTTAGGTCTCACGAGTATAAAACCAGTTCTTGAATAAATCTTTAATTTCGTAGTGACCGTCAATCAATGAATTTTAACGATGAAGGGTTTGCGAGGATAGGTCAAAGAAGTATAACACAAGTTTTAAATTATTTGTATCGACGTTTCGACAATATTTATTGTCATAATCAGGACCTGTGTACGGATACAAGAGAAAATATCAACACAACAGATAAATTTGTTGAGTGAATGTCTTTGTAGGCCTATATGTGAGTGTGTGTGTATGTGTGAAGGAGTTGAAATAGGTTGTTTTACAATATTTTGATGATGTTTTGCCATCATTACATCATGTTTTGCAATTATTTTGATGATGTATTTTGTTTTGCTTTCTTTATTCTTAATTTTATTTCAACATCTACTGTTCCTTTTCCATTAAAGTTTACTCCTAAGTATTTGCAGCTGTTGCGTTTTTTTATAAGTTCGTTGTTTTACAAGATTAAATCTGTTGTTTTTTCTAGGTTCATCAGTAATCCCAATTTCTCATACTATTCCTTCAGTTTGCGTGTCATATATTCCAGGAATTGTTTTTTTTTTATTTGCACATATCACTGGATCGTCTGCAAACTACAGGGTGTACAAACATGTATCATCGACAACTTCAATACCCATCCCTTTGAATTTTTTAGTGACAGTTTACTTGTTTATAAATTGATTAGACACGCTAAATGCTGTTGCAATTGTAGGTTGCATGGGTAGGTTGCATCTGGTTGTAGGTTCCAGACGCCACTTAAAGGATATGAATACATCATGTCAAAATCATTGTACCAAATTCATTTTTAAGTACTGTACCGGACTGGTAATCTATGTAAGTAACTGGATAACTTTCTGTGTGCGCTGTCTAGGGAACCTCTAATTTCTTCTGTTTTTTATGTCGACCGTACTTTAAAAGAGTCAAATTATGTAAAATCATTTTACAGCGAAATTATTTTAGGCAGGTCTGCTTCATCCTCGGCCTTCATACCACTTGATTGTTGTAGTCAGTGATTGAATGGCCTCCTTATGAGAGTTTGCAGGTTTTATTAGCTGGTCATCATCTTCATCTTTAGCTTCTGTAGGTTCTGTGGTTACGTATGTAACAATTTCATCATCACTAAACATTTCGTGGCCTATATCCGGTATGTCTGCTTCACACCAATTTTTAACGTCGTCTTCATTCAAACTGTTAAATGCGGGTAAGGTCTGCCAGATATCTTATAATTGCGATGTGAGGTTCTGTAGACGCTGGTTGTAATTTAAATAGCCGTAACTTACTCCAGGCAGAGTTTAGAATGTTTTCCTGAACACTTTGTCACGCATCAGCGATTGAATTTCGGAAACTTATTACGCTGAAACAACACTTACTGTGCCGTGCACACAAGTACGAAATACACATTCTGGGAACCAAAATCTTCCGCAATCCGTTCTGCTGGCTATTATTGGAACGTGGCTCTAATTAGATCGTATATGTTACTCACTTGGTAAATAAAGAAAAAGAAAAATATCGGTATGGAGAACCATACAGGACTTGTATGTTCTAAGATTTATATTTAAAATCATTTTCGAAATGAAATATTTCCATAGAAACTACTTCTTTCCAGTGGCGGCTCGTCGTTACGAACATGGGAGGGGCTCTTTCATAAGGTCATAACTATCTCTACACAAACACACACGCACGCGAACGCGCACACACGATACACACACTCATTCACTTTCTTGTATGTATTTTTATAAATTTATAAAATTGTCAAAATTAGTCTACTTATAACATTTGATTTTACTGTAAGTATTTTATTTTTAAGATATTTTATGTGAATAATAAGAGTGGAAATTCAAAATATTTTATAGAACAGAAGTACATAGCTATATACCACAGGGCAAATGTGAAAGCTATATTTTTAAGATTAGACCAAGCATCAGAATTAAGGAGGAAGTTGTATTAAGTAACAAGGTATTAATCTTCTACCACTTTAAATATACTTAGTCACATTTAATATCAAAATTAAATTAATCTACGACTGAAAATTCATACCTTTAGTTATACTGTTTGTAGCAGAAATCCATCCTCCTCTCCTTCTGTGCAGCGAAGTGGTTGATCACACGTTCAATGAAATTGGGGGTAGATAATAATTTCTTTTCAATTGAACACATGGCGAGTGCACTGAGTCTACCTTCTTTCATTGTGCTCCTGGTAAAAGTCTTTATTCGCTTTAAAGTTGAAAAACATCTTTCACTTTCTGCAGTGGTCATTGGGATTGTGCAGATGATCTGAAGTAATTTCACTGATTAGGGGAGCACATCTCTCAGATTATTTTCTTAAATAAAATTAAGCAACCGTAATGAGCCTGTTGCCTCAGAAAAATCACTTCTACTGTATATTACTACCAACTCTTGTTTCAGTTCTATTTTGGTCAACTGGAATAAATTTACAGCAATTTCTAATTCATTTTCAGGAAATTTATTTTTGAACTCAGGAAACAAACTTGGCTGAAATAACTTAGCTACCGACAAATGATCTAAGAAATTAAAGCGATTGTCAATTCCAGTCATGATAACATCACACACTTCTTTTGCCACAATGTGTCTTCTATCTTCAAATCGGCCACGTTTTCTACTGGGGCCTGAACTAGATAAATCATTTTCAGTTCCATCAAGTTCGCTAGAACTGGGCTGGTCAACCTCAGGCAAGTTTCTTTTTTTTCGATTATAGACTTAAATTCGCCTATATATTTTAAGGCCTTGATGCAGTCGATTGTCTTGTCCTGAAGCTCGTTGTACAAAATATCACAATGGGGCATTATTTTATTAAAAAATGTTACCCAGAAAATGAAATCGTTGTCTTTAAGAAGGTTGCTTAAACCAACTGCTTTGTTTACAGTTGTATAATCATTGCTGTCGTCGTCTAATATTTTATTTAAGCATTCTTCTATTTCATTTTTTACTTAAACAATGTGCTGACAATTCTAGACTTGAAGTTCCAACGAGTGCCAGAGCTCTTTGGTATTCGTTTTTTCATAATGTCGTCAAGTACTGCTGTTCTTTTAGTCGATTGTGAAAAAAAGGATGAAAATGCTTCAACATTACTGAAAAATATTTTTATCTGTTTATTTTGTGCTGCGCAGCGTTCAATGATCAAATTTAGTTGATGCGCGTAGCAGTGTACGAAATGTGCATTTTTGTACACAGCTTTGACTCTTGCCTGCACACCTGTGTGCTGGCCACTCATGACAGAAGTGCCATCGTAGCTTTGAGCAATAACTCTTTCAGGTGTTTTTTCAATTTTTAGCCATGTCGTTAAAAATTGCTTCACTAACAGATGCTGCGTCATGACCTTTGGGTACTACAAAACTAACAAATCTTTCATTTACAACCCCATTTAACTCGTATCGGACAACAAACACTAGCTGAGACAATTTAGCACAGTCAGTTGTCTCATCGGCTTCAATAGCAATATATTTAGTTTGAGTAATTTCGTCGCATATAATTTCCAAGCACACGGCATATATGGAATCAAGTAAATCATTTTGGATGGTTTTGGAAAGCCCTAGAAATACTCGGTTATTGCTTTTTTCAATATGTTGTTTTAATGTAGAGTCTAACTCTGCCATTAGGTTGACAAGACCACGAAATATGCCAGGGTTGTTAGATGTATCAGTGCCACTTTCGTCATGCCCCCTTAATGCAAGTTCAAAAGCCCCACAAAAGTTCACTGCATCAATCAACTTACTTAAAATGTACCGATTTTTGGATACTTCCTCATTTAACTTTTGAATTCTTAATCTATATGCACTGTCTAACTGAGATCTAATGTCAACCTTCCCAAGTACTGCATACTCGACACACGCATTTATATGTTTTTCATTTAATTTATGTTTTTTAAGTTTTTCACTCAAATGCTTAATATCCGAGACACCATCTACAGTCCAGGTGCGATCCTGTACGCCCATTACTATGCACGGGTAACAGAAAAATGAGTTTTTTATTCAACACCCACACAACCAATCAGCATAATTATACAAATGAATACTAAATTTCCGAGTGTAGCTATTCCTACTCTTAGTGGATTTTTGTACTTGATTAATCACCATATTAGGCCTAGGAGGCCCTAATCTTTTAAGTTCAACCCTGTGCTCTAAGTTCTTTATCCCTTGGCTAATAATTTTACTTACATCATTCGTAATCCGAATCTTACAAAGTTAGAATCCGTGTTATTCATTATGACACACATTAAACACACACTAAACACAATAACTCTGCAAACAAGGAGTGCCAATAACTGCTACACTCCTGGCGGCTGGCGCTGGCTGAGATGATTTCCGCATGCGTGGCCAAGGATGAAGTCCCAGATGTCCGTAAGAACACAGTTGATTGACGTCACCGCACGGTTAGAGCTGTATGCTGTATTTTCCATTTACACTGCACACAGTAGCTTTGGGCTCTATGGCCAACGCCCGCAAACTCAACTCCGGACTTTAAACGTCAAATGTTTTCCTTTGTATTATTGTTTTGATGCGTATTATATAGGAACTTTTTTAATTGATTTGGTGAAAAATTAATAATTAATTATTAGACTACTTTTTATTTTATTGGGAGAGCTGCGCCCGAGAGCCCTTATGGGCAAGCCGCCACTGCTTCTTTCTACTTCTTGCTTCAGCCTTAACCACAGTACTGTGGTCACTAACGTATACCACCTCACGTTAGCGCAATCGATTTTCCCTGATGTAGGCAGTCGATGGCGTTGCCGAAACATCTGGTTTTGCAGAAAGCATTGAACCACAGCCAAACAGCCCGGAAAGGAATTTTAACAACAAACTACTTCTTTGTTGTCGATAACGTTGTACACATAAAAAATTGCCCCCTCCCCCTTCAAATACCCGTTTTATTTATAGATATTTCATCTACCTTTCTACAGTGGATTATTATGACCTTCTTTTCAGGATACTTTATTTATCAAAATTAAGTACTTTACTCTTGTAAAAACATAAAATATTCCATTATTTTACGTTTTATATTTTAACAAGAGTAAAGTATTTAATTTTTATAAAAAAAAGTATCCTAAAAAGAAGGTCATAATAATTTACTCTAGAAAAGTAGATAAAATATCTATGAATGGAAAGGTTAGTTGAAGGAGGAGGGGGTAATTTTCGAATAAGGCTTCTTTTATAGTTAAGGCTACACACTTTATAGTTGTGTGTTATTCTCGACGAAATTTTTAACACTGTTCTCAACTCAACTCAAATAATTTCCTAATTTCTGCTAAAGGAATCTCTTGGTGTACAACTGTATTAGTACGCTCCCGCTGTGTATAAGACAAAACGGAGGGAACGCTAGTTGCCGTGAACACAAATATGATTGATAAATAGTAGAGTTAGCATTACTTTCAGTGGTAGTTGTATTTGTAGGAGACTATTCTAAGATAAAGCTAGTACTAGAAGCAGGAGGGGTTTCTTAGTTTAGTGCTTTTACTGGTACAAGTATTAGACTACTGAATTCATAATTTGAATTACAGGATGATTGTAAGGATGTTTCAGTTTAATACGTAAGCTAACACGGCAGGAGTCAACGTTGTTCCCGGGCTGTTAGGCCGTGGTCTGTTGTTTCTAACTAAAACAGACGTTTCGACAGAACCGTCGAAAGCCATCATCAGTATAAAAATTCGAGTTGTACTAACGTAGGCTGGTACATCTTACGTACCACAGTACTGAATTTACAGACCTACGTTAGTACAGCTCCAATTTTTACTCTGATGATGGCAGTCGATGGTACTGTCGAAACGTCTGTTTTAGTTAGAATCAGTGGATTACGGCCAAACAGGCCGGAAATTATTTTTAATAATATATTTCAATTTGTTTTGTGTTTAAAAAGTTTTGCTCAACGCTACTAATAAGCAAAGAGACGAAAGAGGGGGAATGAGTTTCTAAAACTTTAATGAAGTACGCAGCCTTAATAATACCTGTAATAACAATGAACATGATGCGGTTTTGTTATAT
Source organism: Magicicada septendecula (assembly GCA_034769895.1). Taxonomy (NCBI): domain Eukaryota; kingdom Metazoa; phylum Arthropoda; class Insecta; order Hemiptera; family Cicadidae; genus Magicicada; species Magicicada septendecula. Next base: position 74,417,256 of record CM068373.1, on the reverse strand, counting down.
TTCTCAAAAAAAAACTGCAAGATATAGATAAAAGTTGTTCCCTACCTTTTACTTTTTGAAAATTAATGAAACATTTATATTAAGGAAAGTTTCGAATATAAGAAACGGTTGAGGGTGTATTATTGGTAAAAGTTATAAGGTTAAAAAAAATGTCGATTCTAATGTAAATACTCTGATATAGTAAATGAGGTCATTAATCAAGTTCTTCTCCGTATGGCTACGTACAGTGCCGAATTAGGAGAAGAACGAAATTCTGAAACAAGTGAAGGGGGAGGTCAGACTATACTACTTTGGAGAAGAACCTGGGACTGCGAAAATAGTCTTCTATTGCGGTGAACTCATTGTTCATAACCTAAAGATACCATACCTATGATTTATAATAAAGTTTTAATTACTCACATTTTAATTAAAACTTTATTATAAATCATACGTATGGTATCTTTAGGTTGTGGACAGTGAATACACCAAATAGAAGATTGAGATTTTAGGTACTTTAGTAAACAACAAGTGTGTATATATTATAAATACATCACATTATCATTAGTTGGCAAAATAGGTTGCTGAAGAAAACTCATGATTAAGGCACGTGGCAATAGGCTTACAATTAGTATTATAAAAAACTTTTTACTACAAACATTTTAAATCAGAGAATTCGACAAAGCAATATTTTTGGAAGAAACGAACGTCTATTGCCTAGTACTAATTTAGAGGTGCGGGTTCAATTCAGGGCGCACCATAAAATTCAACATTAATTGTTAGGTCTTTCAACCGCTACTTACAGTTGTAAGGAGCCACCAGCATCACCACCACTTTGAAGGTCTGAGGACGATCTGAGATTCCAGGGATCGAGACGGCAAGCGAGAAAAATATTACCATTGAAGTAGACCGAATAGAGGGATTTACCGGTAAGAAATCGCCTATCGATTAGAGATTTTAATAAACATAAAATCTATATGCGTTGCTTATCCCCTAGGTCGACTCACGCTGTGAAAATTATTACGTGGTTTAACACACCAAGGAGTGATATCGCGGGGGCGAGTGTGGAGCGTTGTAACACTACTCTCCTTAACTTTCGTCTGAAGCTCGCACGGCCGCTGTCAATGAATTCAAAATTACTACTAAAACCGGGCTATTAGGCCGTGGTCGGTTGCTATTAAACGTCATTACGTGAGCAACGTTTCGATTCCCCGTCGGGAATAGTATCGGGTAGTGTTCGGCGTACATCTGCCGCTATTGTGTTTTTACTCTCTGTCGCTTCTTAGCGGCCTGGAAAAGGTCCCCGGCGGGAAATCGAAACGTTGCCGACGTAATAACGTTTAATAGCAGCCAACCAAGGCCTAACAGCCCGATTTTTAGTAGTTATTTTGAATTTACTACTTTCTTTGTTTGCCGATCAACCCACATAAAACAGCCTAACCTGCCAATCTCTAAGTTACCTTGTTGGTACAGAAAGGAGCAATTATTATTATTATTATTAACGACTACCAGCAAACGTTCGAACAGATAAAATGATTTTGTTAAACAGGTTTATGATCTTACTTCGATATTTGTATAAAACCGAAGCCTCATAAATCATACAAATAAACAAATCAAACTCTCTAGTCACCAACAACCACAGAATCGATCTATATCATTAGTTTAAAATAAAAAACTTTTATATCAAAATAACAAGCAAAGTGTTTTAAAACTGTTTGGCATTCGCAGATGGCTTTACTATACTTTTTGAACATCTATCTGCAGTAACACAAGTTAATTTTTTTTAGGACATAGTCAGTAAAATAGGCTTAAGAATTTCTGCAGAATAAAAAACAGATTTCTCACGAACATTAAAAATGCACCAACATTCCTAGTAACAGATATTGGTCGAATAGAGAGGGTTCATAAATCGCTCATAAATAGCTAGGAGAAATAATCAAGAGAATGGCTTAGAAAAATCTGCTATAGAAGAAAGGATTCATAAGATGGAAAGGGGATATGGTATAACTAAAGATATCTAAAATAAAAAGTGCATATCTAAAACTACGAAAATAAGGCATCACAGTACACTAGTGAAGCCAGAATGCCTATATGCAAGTGAATGTCTAGCATTGAATTATAATTTGGAGAAACTATAAATATTGGAAAGACGAATTATTAGGAAAATATCAGGCCCACGAAAAACTACAGCAGGTTGGAAATTAAGAAGTAATGATGAAATGTATCAAAGTATAGAAAATATAACAGAAACAATGAGAAAAAGAATACTATTAGTTTTTGGTCATTTATATAGAATTGATGACAATAGGTTGACAAAACAAATCTTTAATGTCACTGGGAAAAAAGTCAATACCAAGTTGGATTAAAGAAGTCCAAAAGTATTTAAAAAAGTAATATACACGCAGAAGAAGCAATTGAAAGAAAAGTTTTTCCGGCAAAAGTGTTAATAATGGAAACAGTCCAGGGTAGGAGAGAGAAACACGCAGGTTCAAAGTGGACTGAAGAGAGGAAAAAGAGAAACAGTGAAAAGATGAAAGAATATTGGAGAAAAAGGAAAGAGCAAAGAGTAAAAAATTGAAATTGGCATGTGTTCCTTAGATGGCCGATACAAAAAAAGTGTTTTAAACCAAAACACCACTCTTTTAAATGTTTTAAAACAAAAGAAATCATTGAAATTTTAACCACATTGTCGATTCGTAGAAACAAGAAATCCCACAAAGCGAAAACCACAGAATATAATAATTACAAAGAGATTATATATGTCAATGTTCTTATGGTTTATCAGTAGTTTTGAATTTCTATGAAATATATTAAGCTTTTATATTTGTACTGGGTATAAAGCCAGTCACAAAACAAAGAGCTTTAATTAAATATAACTACTGCTATTACTTCTGTATCTAGTTTTTCATGTTTACCTTTGTTTGAACCGCCTCCAGATATTACGGTTAATCAAATCCTCCCTTTGATATACAAATGTAAAACTTGTAACTCGTAACTTTGTTCAGACTAATGATATTGGCTAAAGAACCAAATGTTACGTTGAACTGTAAAAATAATGAACATAAAAAATATAAAATCTTGTTTGTATCTAATTAGTTTTAAGAAACAGATAATCATTAACTTCGATATTTTGTGTAATCCGTAGACCAATTTAAAGTAGTGATGCAAAGCTATCAGCAGCAAATGCAAAAAAAATATATTATTATGGTGTAGTAAATCGTTTACGATAGAAAGAACAAAAATAAAGAAAACAGTTGTATACCTTAGTACGAGACAATTTCCTTTGAATAAGTAAATACCACAGCCGTAAAGCAAAAAATTTCATTTTATCAAAATCAAAATTTGATCGCTTATAAGTACAGTAGAGTCTCGGTAGTTCGAGATTCAATAGTTCGGGATTCCATATAGTTCGAAATACCCCGCTATAAAAATAATATGTACTCCAAAATTAGCGGGGTATTAGTATCAGAAAAAGATCGTCAACTCAAAAACAAAAACAAACTCTTGATTCATTTTTTAAAAAGTAATTTTCATGCAAAGTATTTTGTTTTCAAATATACATACAGTTTTTAATATTACTGTATGACATTTTAAATTTTAGCGTGTGCATTAAATATACGAATTTGTGAGTGTAAACAAAAACTTTTTGAATTTTTATTTAATTCTCATGAATATAACCTAATCAAACGAATGAGGATTCATCGTCGATTTTTCCTTTCCCTTTCGCTCGCGAATGTTCTCGAAAGTTCGCGCAAATTAGTAAACAAAACCCACATACACAGCCCACCAGTTTACAGATTGTGTATAACATTTCTTTTCGATAAATTTCCAACATACACTTTATATTATCACGCAGAGACGCTTCACATTAGAAAGCACAGTACACTAGGACTAATACAGTTATGGCTTATGGTCACAGCGTGGTGTGCTCAGTGCGCTGGCAGAGCGCGGCAGATCCGCTAACGGCAGATAATACCGGCATTTTGCGTAGTTCGAGTTTTCGGTAGATCGAGGTTAGTTCGGTCCCAGTTGCCTGGAACTATTGAAATTCTACTGTACTTTAATCTTATTTAAGAATATTAGCATAAAATATAAAAACAAGACAGAAGGTACTGTAGTTTTAATACTTTTTAAATGAGATATACCAATGCATTCAGCATTCGGCTTACATAAAAGTAAATTTCAGGACATATTATCAGGATACAAACATACTTTCATGCTCTTCTTGTGCAGAAAAAATGTACTGGTAAACTATACAAAACTTATAGTAACTTTAAACATTTTTCTTGCCTCCAGAAACGATTAAGACTATAAAATAGGTTATTTACCTTCTGTCGACGTTTCTTAAAATCCTTATAGGATTACTCGAGTTTCGACACCATTTGGTGTCATCATCAGATCAGAATATGAATTAAGTTAAAACATTTCGATGTATATGCATCTCGTCAGATATTTAAAGATTAAAACAACACATAAAATTATATATAACAATAAATAAACTATATCACAATAAAATAACATTAATAAAAGAATATAAAAAACAACGCGGCCGCAACGAACCTGCACAGGAACGCACTCCACGGTAAAATTAATCAATGCCGGTTTGACCTGGGTTCAACTTTTCGATCTGATATCGCCAATCTCTCGTTCCATAAGATCGATTCTATTAAATAAAACATTATTGTTATATATTGCTTTTTCATTAAGGACACGATTGTGATCCTTCTTTATGGCTTTGTATATCTCGAATCTTTCAAGGGTGTCCAGCTTTAGTGACTTTTTACAATTATGTAGGATATCTAAATTATCATTGATACTTTTTATATTATGGTTATATGAGCTCAAATGTTCTGCAAATGTAGATCTTGTTATATTTGATTTGGAGCTTGGGATATGTTCTTTATAGCGTAATTTGAAAGAACGACCTGTTTGTCCTATATAGAACTGTGTGCAATCAGAACAATTAAGTCTATATACACCAGTACCATCAAGTATATCGGAGGGTATATTTTTGTTAGTAAAAGTGAGTTTTTTCTCAAGTTTATTACTTGCCTTTGAGGCCAATGTAATATTATGCTTTTTTAATAGGTTTTTTAAAGTATGGTATAGATTTTCGCCATATTCTATAGCAATGTATTTGTTTTCTTTGGATACATCAATATTTATTGGTTTGTTTTGTTTTTTATTAATTAATCTATCTACTATATGACTTTTGTATCCATTGGCCAATGCTATGTGTTTGATAATGTTTAGTTCACTGTTATAATCATCTGTAGATAAGGGCAATGCCAGCAATCTATGAATCATGCAGTTAAAAAAAGCCATTTTATGTGACATAGGGTGATACGATGAGGCATGAATAGCATGATCTGTGGTTGTTGGTTTTCTGTAAATATTAAAGCTAATTTTATTATTTATTTTAGTTAAAGCTAAATCTAAAAAATTAATTTTATTATTCATTTCAGTTTCTAATGTGAATTGTAAATTATTTGTAATGGTATTCATATATTTTTTAAGCATTTCTAATTGTCTGCAATTGCCATTGTAAATCATTATTGTGTCATCCACATATCGTCGATAAAATAAGATTTTTGTATAATGTTTGTTTTTAGTCGATAAGATTTCGTTTGTTTCAATATGATTTAGGTAAATTTCAGCTAGGATGCCTGACAATGGGGATCCCATAGCTAAACCATCCCGTTGTAAATAATATTTGTTTTCGAAAGTAAAGTAATTTTGTTCTAATATTACTTTTGTCAAATTGATTAACTCATCAACTGCTTCATAATTTAATGTGGATTTAGATAGTAATAAATTTTTAGCTATTTCTAACGTTTCGGTAATAGGTATGTTCGTGTATAGATTTACTATGTCGAATGAGGCGAGAGTGTGTCTCGGTTCGATTGTAATAGTTTTTGTAAGTTCGACCAATTCTAAGCTGTTTTTTAAACTATAATTTTTGTTAAACGTTATGTGTTGTCTAAAAATTTTTTCAAGTTTTTTGGCAATTTTATATGAAGGTGCAGACATAAAATTAACTAAAGGACGGATAGGCATATTATTTTTATGTATTTTTGGAAGGCCCTTAAGTTTAGGGGCCTTGGGGTCTATCATTTTTAGGTGTTTTTTCTCATCATGCGTAATGACATATTTTGATTTATTCAATATTGATTTCACTTTATTGTTAAATGTAAGAGTGGGATCGCTATGAATTTCAATAATGTTATTGTTTTTAATGAAATCCAGTATCTTATTTTTATAATCATCATAAGTTAAAATTACTAGAGTTTGACCTTTGTCCGCTTTGGTGACGATTGCGTTATGGTCTATTAATTTCGTCTTTATCTCGTTAAACACCCTTGTTTCGCTATGGTAAATAGTTTTTGTATTCTTTATGTTTTCGGCTTTTAAAACGTTTTTTATTTTATTGTCAATTGCATGTCTTATTACTGTTTTCGTTTCTTCATCGGGTATGGAGTTTATTGCGGTTTCAGCGTTCAATATTTCGTTACAGAGTGATTGTTTGGAACTATTGTTTTTAAGATTGTATTTTAAGCCTTTATTCATTAATTTGGTTTCTTCGTTGTTGAACTGTATTCCAGTAAGATTAACAATACGTGGGTAAAACTGGTGATTTATTACATTGTTCTCTTGCGTGTCGTTCTGTTTTTTCAATAAGTTACGAATTTTTTTATTTTGTGTCTTCTTTTTCTTTATAATGGTACTATTTATTTGTCTTTCAATCAAATATGTTACATTGTGGACTTGTGAGGCGTGTAGGTTTTGTAAAAGTTCGAGATGTTTTTTCAAGAGCATCGTATTGAGTAAGTTCTTTTTGCTATGCAAATGTTTTATTTCGTTCTTTATCCATAATTTAGTGGCCATTTCTTTAGTTTTTTTAGCGCTATAAGAACTAGATTTTATTTTTATTTGGACATAACTCGGCACGATTTGCAAACTTAAACATGTTTTGTTATACTTAATATTCAGTGCCGTTTTTAGTAGTTTTAACCTTAAATTCATATATTGAAAGGCAATTTTTACCTGACTGGCATTCAATTTAAACATTTTTCTTGCCTCCAGAAACGATTAAGACTATAAAATAGGTTATTTACCTTCTGTCGACGTTTCTTAAAATCCTTATAGGATTACTCGAGTTTCGACACCATTTAGTGTCATCATCAGATCAGAATATGAATTAAGTTAAAACATTTCGATGTATATGCATCTCGTCAGATATTTAAAGATTAAAACAACACATAAAATTATATATAACAATAAATAAACTATATCACAATAAAATAACATTAATAAAAGAATATAAAAAACAACGCGGCCGCAACGAACCTGCACAGGAACGCACTCCACGGTAAAATTAATCAATGCCGGTTTGACCTCGGTTCAACTTTTCGATCTGAATCATCTGAATATTTGAGAAAACAGTTATAGTAACTGTTTTATCAAATATCGAAATTTTTTGAAAATTTACTAACCCGTTTTAAAGAATGTACAACCAAAAACTCGTCAAAACGATAATGAATGGGCACATAGATGGGCGCAGAAGACGACGCAGGCCACGAAGAAGATTGCAAGATGACGTGGAAGAGAACCTGACTAGGATGGGTGTCGGCTCGTGGAAGACCAAGTCACATGATCGGACTATCTGGAGACGGATCATTGTGGAGGCCAAGGTCCATCCTGGAGTGTAGCGCCGGATATGTAAGTATGTATTAACCCGTTTTCCATATTCAATGAAAACGTAATAATTACTTCATGTGTTTTGAATTCAAGTCTATCGATGACGTTTTGGCTTTTTTCGTCAATTTTACTCTGTCAACCAGTCTCTTGTAAGACAATAATTATAAAATAGTTATAATCGTAGACTCTTCAAACAATACACACAATTCTCCATTTTGAAAATGTACACAAAACGACAAAACACAAAACGACAAAACACAAAACGACGACAGAAATAAGGGAATAACATGTCTGTTTTTGTTGACACCGTTTTTTGGATATAATTGATCACGGCACGAAAATCAGTGAGTGCGTCAGAAGGAGAACGCCGGGAGTAAAACTCATTCAAAAGCAGGGCTGCAGATTATTTTATGACATTGTCTTTGTAAGTTATGAGTATTTGGATTTTTTTACACATCTAGGCTATAACTGAGAATCAAAGGCAGACTCGCTCGCGCGGATGCGTGATCATGATTAAAACTACGATGGTCATTTAAGAAATAAAGCGACAAATAGCTTTAGAGGAAAAACGCTTGTTAGGCGGAGTACGATAGTTTTAGAACCGTAATTTGGCATTCCTATGATAAGTTCTGATCAGCTGTTTGATTAGAGTTGTTTTGTTTATAGCCTGACATTGGCAGTTAACGGTGGAAAGTCCTCTTAAAGTTTCAGAATTAGATGAACAACGTTCAGTGATCCGTTTTCTGCTATCTGAAGGTGAAAAACCGTCTACAATTTATCCTCGCATGAAACCGCGCGTATAATATGAATGTCAAAATAACCAAGGCAATAGTGAATAGTGAATGTCATAATAAATACCTCACATAAGAATAAAAAAATAGGGTTTACAAAAGCACAATATGTCCAGTAATATCTTATGCTTCAGAGACCAAGCCAGATACAGCAACAGCTCAAAGAATTCGACAAACTATAGAAATGACTAAATTACGGAGGGTTCTAGGAAAGACAAGGAACCGTAGGTTGCTAAACAATAGTACAGAAAACGTGTAACTTAACAGATATTAATTATTTTATTGGGGAAAGAAGCAGGATATGGAACGAACACATATCAAGAATGGGTGACACAAGGCTAGTGAAAAAAGCAAGAGGCAGCCAACCAAACACCAAGAGGAGCATTGGTCGGCCAAGGAAGGGATGGAGTGATCGGCACGTAGGACCGTTGTTATAGGACAGGATAGAGTCCTAATGAGGAAGCCAAAGAACAAGAATAAAAAGCTACAAAACTATTAACCGAAGAATAACCGACAATAACTATGGACTTGAGAAGCACTCAGGGGATCTTCAAGCTTAATATACTGTATAGCTTACTGTACTGTACGTGTGAGTGATGGAATTAATTAAACTGCTGCTTAGATCAACCATGAAAATAACATACTAATTTTCTCTTGTGTATTTGCTTGTTATTATTATGATTACGTTATTAGACGATGTCACATTTTGTACTCTTGCGGGCGTAGAATATGTTTAGATTTGCCATTAATATTTTTTTTAGAGTTAGGATTGTTTTGTTTTGATCAGTTCTTTAATACACTTGATAACCCAAATTTACAAGTATAACACTCCCGGGATCGTTGCAAATCTACCTGTACGGCAAACATATTTTACTTAATTATTCTTTGTAAGTAACTCGTTGAGTTTCCTGCAGGTCTCCTATGTAATATGTTCAAATAAGTCCACTGAAAATAGGTTTATTTACCTGATGAACGTTTCACAGAAATTATTCTCTATCTTCATAGGTTTGTTTGAATTGTAATTGTATGTTTCGCTTACAATATAGTTAATGGATAAACGATTTTACTTCGATCCTATCTTAGATTGTTGTAATGTTTACGTAGTCAGCTATTTATTATAAAATTAAACATAAATATATAATATATAGCTGACTAAATAAACATTAGAACAATCAAATATCGGTATGGAGAACCATACATGACTTCCATGTTCTAAGGTTTATATTTAAAATTGTTTTCGAAATGAAATATTTCCATATAAACTACTTCTTTCTTCAGTCTTAACCACAGTACTGTGGTCACTAACGTATACCATCTCACGTTAGCCCACTCGATTTTCACTGATGATGGCAGTCGATAGCGCTGCCAAAACGTCTGGTTTTGTAGATAACATTGGACCACGCCAAATTGCCCGGGAAGGAATTTTAACAACAAACTACTTCTTTGTTGCCGATAACGTAGTACACATGACATATAAATAAAAATTATCCTCTCCCCCTTCAACTATCATTTTCATTTATAGAAAATGACACCCACCCACTTCAACTAGCCTCTTTATTTATAGATATTTCATCTACGTTTCTACAGTGGATTATTACGATCTTCTTTTCAGGATACCTTAGTTATCAAAATTGAGTAATTACTTTACTCTTGTTAAAACATAAAACGTTGCAGGTAAACTACCCCTTTCCCTAAACCGATCTTTACTAAAATCAACAGACACTAACTCCCCTACAATTAAGGGAAATATGCAAAAATGTATTCGATTCTGTTCGATTTTTTGTTATCATTCGTCATGTAAAAAATTACTCTTGTTAAAGCATAAAACGTTGCAGGTAAACTAACCCTTTCCCCTAACCGATCTTCACCAAAATCAACAGGCCTTGAGTCCTTTACAATTCATGGACGTTTGCAAAACAATATTTGGTTCTGTTTGAATGTGCGGCAGTTATAGTTTGCGATAGAAAAAATTCTACACACAGACACTTTTCGAAAAATGACTTTTCTTCATGTTTTGAGAGTAGTACAATCAGAATCAGCTCTTATCTCGAACACGATTTTTTTCGCCATCACCATACTTCCATTTCCTTATGGAACATGGAAGTAAAAATAGAGGCGAAGTAAAATCGATTATCCGTTAACTATATTGTATGAGAAACGTTCAATTACAATTGAAACAAACCTCTGAAGTTGTGCCGAAGTGTTCGACATAATTTAAAAATCGCGCCGAGGCCAACCGAGGCAGTGGTTGTCGGCGCCAGTGACGTTTGATAGGTGAGCGGCGATTCAATAATGCAGGCTGCCGGTCAGCTGATAAACAGTCCGTTGCACGTTAAACCGAGGCCTCGTGGCAAAATGAAAAACGCGAGTCTGCCTCATTTCCAATTTTGCTCTCCTCGGTACTGGTGTCTGACGGCCTTGGAAGGAATTTCTGCCACTGCTACATTCTTTCTATATTATGTGTCGCTGATCGAAGGTGTCTCAGGTAAAAATCATTACTTATTCTTTTCATTTGATTAAGACTTAGGTGTTAAATAAATAAATGAGAATTGTGGGGGTTATTTATTAATTGTGTGAGAACGAGTACATGTGTGTGTGTGTGTGTGTGTGTGTGTGTGTGTGTGTGCATTCAGCTGGCTACTTCCGGTATGCAAATATGTAACACCAAAAGTGAAAGTGGTTGTAATGGCAAGTTGAGTTGAGATTTTTGGAGATATTTTTTTTTTTTGAAAATACAAACGTGAACATTTAGTTTCTCTAATTGCATGAAATCATGTTGCTGGTGTACAATATTGGGGGTGTGTAAAATCGTGACAGTGTGTGTGTAGTCTTGGTAACCGATGTTGAGCCAGTTATATGTCATGACCACTACTGAATACCTAAACGTTGCAGGTTCCTTGATCCGCCAGGAGGAAGGGAGAGGCTGAAATGGTGACCTGACCATCTATCACCATCGGCAGGGACGTCGACCGAGAGCTCCCCAACGCCGTCGGACACACACATACACACACAAACTCCAGGAGATTAGGAGGACAGTCGCCCTAAGGAAAGTGAACCACAGTTTCCAGCTCACCAACAACCTTGCTAGTCATCATCATCACAGGCGGTAACATTAACCAGTGTTAAAATACAGGTGGGAAATTTCCACTTATACAGTTTCAACAATTGCTACACTTTTGGTGCTCGAAGCAAACATAGACATGCTTATTCAATATATGGACCATATTTTCAATTTATAATTGCCAGAATTGTGTGAGAACAAGCCTAATCAATGCAAATTTTGTTTCACTTAGCCTGTGTTAAAAAGGGCATTCACTTTTATGTTCTCTGCCTATTTACAGTGTTAAAATTACTTTCATTTCTGTTATAACAGCACATTGAATATATATACATATATTTTCTACAAAATGAAAAACGATGAATGTTAAAGGCATTAAGCAATGAAACAGATCAACTTGTTAGAACTAGCAGTGTAAAAAATACATATATGTTGATTTGTATAGTTAACTGTATGGGAGTCCGTGTTTATCAGGCGGTTGATTAATTTTCTTAATTACATTCATGGGTTTTAGTAGAAAAGTTTTGATTAATCAGTATTTTTTTCTTTCTTTTTTCTTTTAATGATCTGATATTTTGTCCGAACATGTCCACTCATTACTGACTATCATGTATTACTATATTAATTAAGAGTATCCACTCGTGATACTGGGCATTGAATATTATGGTTGCTGGTGGTGATTACCATACATGTGCAGTCAATATAATATATGTATATATATTTATGTTTTAAAGTAAAAGATATAACAAAAGATAACTGCAAGAATTATTCCTGTACAATCATTATTACAGTTTTGCATTAATAATATATTACATGCTTATATACATACATATATATTACAAAAATCATTGTCATAAATGTAGTGTAACCTGATAATTATAAAACACTAATAAAAGGGATTGTTACTGTTGAAGCAAGCGTATTATTGCAAGTCCTGTCACTATGGGCTCCAGCCATTTTATGCTTCCGTCTAGACCATGTGTCTAGTTTTAAATATAAATGTAACCGCCGTAGCGGTTACAAAGTATAAAATAATTTCTGTGAAACGTTCGTCAGGTAAATAAACCTACTTGCAGTGTACTTATTTGAAGATATTACATTTTACTTAATGTACGCACACATAAACACAAACACCTACAGATATGCATAAATACTTTACATAATGCAGTGTAAAACTAAAATATCATTATCTTCACCTGTATAAGGCAGCAATGTGAGCATGCTCCCAGTGACGTCGCATTGATATTCACTGTCAGACGTAGATGCTTTGAATTATATACACAAAGTCGCGGCACGTGACAACAGACCAAGTGACTAAGTACGGTCTGATGTTCCTGTATCACCATCAACACTTCGCTGTGAAGTTCAACTCTCTATCGTCAACACTACACTTTAACGTCGTATTTAATTGTCTCAGACACCTTTTGCAATATTTCAAATAAAACGCACACGCTGGTTCTTGAAATGTTTGTGTTTTACAATGCGTTTTATATTTTAAAACATTGTACATAAAACTGTCATACATTTGTTAAATTGAATCTGCAAAGACTCTGGATTGCAGATATCCACACGTAAGGTCAAGGTGATGGTTTTTTGTGGCACTGATCCCGTACGGGCAAAAATTGTTATAGACGGTACTGTCCTAGAACAAGTTAGCAGCTTTGAATACCTGGGTTACAGTGAGCATTATAATGCAAGCAATGAGGTGGTGTATAAGTTACATAAGCTCAACCTTATGTGCGGGACCATCAGGCGAAGCCTTAAGACAGCAAATAAAGGAACACGCCTAAAATTCTATAAGATGATGACTCTTCCCACACTTCTTTATGGGTCTGAGAACTGGACTTTAACGAAACACCAGGCCAATACCATCGAAGCGGCTGAAATGACATTTCTCAGGCACGTGGCAGGGTATCCACGGTCTCCACGGTCATAGAAGAAACACAGATATACGGCAGGAACTGTATATTATGAGTATACTCGAGAGGATCATCCAGTATCGGCTGAATTGGTGGGAACATCATTGCCGAACGGATGACTGCCGCAGCCCCAAACAACTCTGGAACTATAAGCCGAGGGAACGGAGATGTGTGGGACGTCCGAGGAAGCGCCGGAGTGACCAGCTCTAACCTTTGCCTATTTGATACCGGAACAAACCATCCTTGGTTTAGTCCGTGAAGATGATGATAGTGATAAATCTGTCACAGTTTTATACTAAAATTCATTTTTAAAAGTCGTATTATTATTTTAACAATGTAGGCCTACTACAGAAGTCAAGAAACTAACACGTGGCTGTTTGCACGTTTTACTTTGAGAAATAATTTGACTAGTCTATAAAAATGTCAGGTCTGATTTGATTTGCTACGTTACATTCATGCTCTATTATTTGACAGATATACTGTATTATTGACGTATTCAAAATTCAAAGCGTTGTGCGTTTTTGAGTTACCTTGTATAAAATACGAACTTGTTAAGCAATCCAATAAAATGCATATTATTAAGTTGTTCAAATTTAGTTAAAATTGCAAATTACTCTTAAATTTCTAATTTACTCTTTCCCAAATAAGAAAGTACCGACTTCGAGTATAAGACACAAATTGTAAAAATATGATAAGAATTTAAACTTGTAAATCTCGTATTTAGAAAATGGAGGTTTAGAATTCAATGTAATAATTTTTTTATTTATTTATGTATTACATTTTCCTGCTTTCTGAATACTTTTACGTGTACGAGTGGAGACGCTTTCTGAGAATCGTCAAAACGTAAGTGCCTATTAAAACTGAATTTCAGTCGAAAGATTTGGAATAGACAAACAATCGAATAACAAAGACAAGCTAAATTAATAAAAATTTTTGATCAAATACAGTTGCTTATAAAATAAATATTAAATTTAATGTTTGAGTTAGTTTGTTCTGCGTAAGTTTAACATTTATTGACAAAATGTGATCTATCGTGTGCCACGGATCATCAATCGACAGATTAGATGTGTCAAGTGTTTTTGAAACTGTACACAGCACAAGTGACTATAATTTAGAAATAATTGAAGCGGAATGTTAGTTAGAATATTTTATTTTGTGAAATAAAATTCAGTCACGTGCAAAAAAAGAAGCCTGCGCTTTTGTTACTACAGCACAGTTGTGAAAATATAAGTAACGAGTCCAGTAATTAATGCCAGTTCGAACGGAAAGTTTCAAGTCGTTAACAAACTGAGAAGTTGAATTCAAAGTTTAAAGTAGACAAAACGAAGTAGCTGTTTTGTCGTAAGTAGGTCACACAACATTCTATCAGTTCAGTTCGTAGTCCTTCAGTCTTTCGACTGGTTAGTATCCTCCCCGCATATACCGTGATGGGTGTGGTACTGAGTCTCTGACAGGTATATGGGACCTACAGTTTAACGTCGGGATCCGAACGGCAATTTTTTTTTGGGAGGGTTTATACTAGGCAGGATACCTCTCGCTGGGTTGCCATTACCTTGCGAGGGGGAACGGTCGTATCTAAATCAGATGGCCCCTGGCGGGAATTGAACCCGCGCCGACAGCGTAGCAGCGTCACACGCTAGCCACTACGCCACGACCGCTCCACATTCTATCAAATAAATTTAAAAGGGTTTACTATTTTTATATAAAACACGTGCACGTTCTCATGAGCTTCAAACTGCAAACATCGTGATTGGAATCCTCGTCTACTCCTTTTTGCCTGTCTTAGATTGTCTGTGTGTGCACCATTTCGAACGGGCATTCAAATAATACAAATTTCCGGCCTTTACATTCTGCACAGTCTACATCTACATTCTCTATGTCTATTCTATACAGTCTTCTTCTATAATGGTATTTTGCCTGGGTCGGGTAGACCTTGTCTGACTTACCATTTTGGTTTTATTCACATTCATTGATAAGCCTACCTCTTTTGTACATATTTTCAGGTTTAAGTGTGTCTCCCTTGCAGCCGCATTTGATCGGAGGGTTATGGTGGCTATGCAGCCGCACAAATCGTACACGGGATCTCTAGATTAATACCCAAGTGCTTACTCTTTGGTCCATTAATATCACATCCTATTTTGTTGGAAACGCGTAATTTTATTTATGTTGAACTTTGCATCCAAAGATACTAATAAGTTGAAAGTGTTGAAAATATTTTTTTTTTTGAACTGGGTCACGTGTTCAACTTGTTAACAAGTTTCCAAACATTAATTAAACATTTGCAGTTTGAAAACTTTGTCGTATTTGCTTGGATTGGATGTAAACTAATTACATCTGTGGCTTGACCAACGTCGAGCGGTAATATGTGAGAGAACAGAATTGAAATACAAAAGTAAAACAAACAACAAGCGTTGCGCAAGCGCGACATAATCAGGTAGAGCTATAAATATTAAAAATTAGTAAACAATTTCATTAAATATGAGTAAATTAGAATAAATATGTGCGGGACTATTAGGAACCCTTAAGTCAGCACGTTAACGAACACGCCTAAAATTCTACAAGGTGATGGCTCTTCCCACAGTTATTTATGGGTCTAAACAGTTGTTCTTAATCAGCGGGTCATTTTAGTTTTTATGACCGCTGTCGACTATGGGCAGTATGGCAAGGAAAGGGATCCCACAACATCTAATTAGAGCAATACAGAGTCTTTATGTGGAGAATAAAATCTTAATAGAAGCAGGGAGACCGAGAACAGCTCCTAGAGTTGGCCTGATCAATTGTGGAATACGACAAAGGTGTCCATTATCACCTTCCCATTTTAATTTATATATTGACGACGTCATACAAAACTGGCAGATGTGTTTTCCAGACCATTTATGATTGGTCACTCTACAATTGACACTTTGTTGTTTGCGGACGATCAGGCTATTCTGTCGAACTCTGAAAACAGATTGCAGATGGGTATACATTTGTTAAATGAAATCTGCAAGACTCTGGATTGCAGATATCCACAATTAAAACCAAGGTGCTGGCTTTTTGTGGAACTGATCCCGTACGTGGAAAAATTGTTATAGATGGTACTGTCCTGAAACAAGTTAGTAGTTTTCAATACCTGAGCTGCAGTGTTTCTTATAATGCAAGCAACGACGTGGTGAATAAGTAGCATAAGTTCAACCTTATGTGTGGGACCATTAGGTGAACCCTTAAGTCAGCAAGTAAAGGAACACGCCTAAAATTCTACAAGGTGATGGCTCTTCCGACACTTCTTTATGGGTCTGACAACTGGACTTTACGAAATGAATCCAAGCGGCTGAAATGAGATTTCTCAGGCACGTGGCAGGGTATAGTCTCCATGATCGTAGAAGACACACAGATATACGGCAAGAACTGAATATTATGAGTATACTCGACAGGATTGCCCAGTATCGGCTGAATTGGTGTGAACATCTTTACCGAATGGATGACTGCCTCATCCCCAAACAACTCTGGAACTATAAGCCGAGTTGACGAAGAGGTGTGGGACGTCCGAGGAAGCGCTGGAGTGACCCGCTGTAATATTTGCCTATTTGAGACCGAACAAACCATCCTTGGTTTAATCCGTGAAGATAATGATGAATTTCTTAAACTCAGTGCTCACAGACCTTTAAATGAACATTTATCTCATTGACCTTTAAATGAATTTTAACCTTATAATTTATTTGACTCTAAATACAAGTTATGTAAAGTAATAATATTGCAGTGGCTGATTTGAAGACACTGTGAGAAGTGTACACTGTTTTTAGTAACCTCTATAAATAGGAAAATATTGGTATCCTGTCTATACATGAGTCTACATGCGTTAATAAAACATACATGGAAACATCTGTTAATAAAATCTGTTTATATAATTGAGATATGCAGAAAATCTCCTCCTCCTCCTCTTCATCCTCTTATGACGCTACAGCCCAAAATCGAACCTTGGCCTCCTCTTTCCTGACCCTCCACATCTCTTTACCAGTAGCAAAGGACTTCCATCTTCGCACTCCCAACATCTCTCCTGCATCCACAGCCACAGCAGAACCTTCTCATCTTTTCCTTGGACGACCTTTTGCCATCCCTACTCACGTAAAAGACTTTCTTAGGTGTTCGTCTGACATCCATACTTACGACATGGCCTGCCCATTGCAGCCTCCTAAGTTTTATGTACACTTCTACAGTTGGTTCGTTGAAATGAAAATATATCTCATCATTATGCTGTTTTTATTATTACAATGGATTATGTGCATCATTATTATTCTCCATTTCTATTCTATACAGTATTTTTCTATAATCAAAGTTTTCCTGGGTCGGGTAGACCTTGTCTGACTTACCATTTACGTTTTATCCACATTTATTGATATTCCTACGTCTTTTGTACTTATTTTCAAGTTTAAGTGTGCCTCCCTTGCAGCCGCACTCGATCGGGGTTACGATGGCTTTATCGTCAGCATATCCTGTTATTTGTACTGATTACTCGTATAATAAAGTACTCCTGAGCGACCTACACTCATTTTTCTGTTGTCATATGTAGAAAACTTTCAACTGATATAAGTAGTTACCTCTGGACCGTGTTTCCACTGGCCTGAGAAATTATGGAATAGAAAGGCAAACTTGACTAAAAACAATCAACAATCAATTGAAAACTTGACACAAGTAATTTGTGGAACAAGAAATGTATAGTTAAAGCATTAAAACGCAATATTGCGAGTTTCAAAGAGAGACGTTCACGCTGGTATACATTCGTAACTAACAACGACTGTCGTAAGTGTACGTAATTAGCGTACAGAACGCTACACCGGCGTTTGCTGTTAAACTTTTAAATTGTTGAGTTTCAACAGGTACTTGCTTTGTGAAATGGTGGACTGCAGCCGTTTACTAAACTGTGTGACCCTTTTCGTTTGGAGCACGCAACAGACTTTAATAGTTGTAACAGGTGGCTGTAACCTTTCCGTACTCTCACTGCTTTGTGTCTGCGGGAACACAAACACAGTTTCGTACTTGCTTACTTGCTTCGTACGGCCTAATATGTTAACTACAGTTTCACACTCGTTGTTGTTTGTGCTTCCAGTTAATCTCACTAACTTTTTGAAAGAAGAATTCCTTTTTGAGAATAAATAGTTTCCTCATTTATTCATAACATTTTATCTACGAAATATTATTTAATTTGTTAATCATAACATCAAAACAGGAACCATTAAACGTACGTTAGCCTATTGAACCTAAATGAACCTAAAATGATTTCATGCATTGTGTTGTCTTCATTCATTAAGCACTGACAAATTATGTACTCTTACAGTAATGGATCCAATCATTACTATCTAATCATTTTCCATAATTTTCTTGAAAGCCTTAATCATGTTTTTATATCTAACAAGATACACATTTATCATATAAATGTATGATGGGTAAACAGTTTTCTTTCCCATCGGGACTTCTAAGATTCTATTATTCACTTAAGTATATGCAATTACTTTTTCTTAGAGATTACTCCAAAAGATAAATATATATCTTTTCCCCGTTTCATTTAAATTGCCATTTTCTATATATAACTCAAGTTTTTTTTGTAAAATAATAATAATAATATTTTTTTATGACTACCGAAATAGTTTAGAAATAAGGCAGGATAGGTCATACAAAAATGTGTGCAGGATATGCAACCGGTTGCCACATGAAAGGTTGCATATCTATCATTACGCTGCACGAGACTATTTTTACAACGCGATGTTATGCACATACTGATTTCCATAGCTCTAGAAGACCTGGGGCCAGAAAAACACTTAGTCCTTTCGTATTTTGACTCTAACCTGACCTCGCTAATGAATCTAAAGGTCCCTTTTCTTATCTGAAATGCCGTTCAATCTAAAACTCCTCCGCAATTTTTCATTTTTTTACCTTAGATTTTGTGTGTGTGAGAGTGTCCCTGATCAAATTGATATATTATATATTTGGATTTTATTATAACCCCACAATGACTAAAACAAACATTTTCACAATTACTCTGTCTAGTATTACTGTATCCGTAAAATGCAGGATCTACCTTTTCTAAACCCACGTTTGTATTATCCTGATTGTGTATCCGCTAGAATTTCTATCCTATTCTGGAAAGGTTTTGATAGGATCTCGTACGTTACTGGTACCAGGGAAATTCCTCTGTAATTTTCACATCTGCCCCATATCACCAGTCTTACTCCCAGTAAGTGTATTAATAGTTTCCAGTCTTCTGGTATTCTTTCCGTGTACCAAATACCTCTCACTGTACCTCTTAATGCTTGTCCTATTTGACTACCAGATTCATTTTACAACTCTCCCACAATCGGATCACCTACTGCAGTTTTATTTTTTCAAGTTTCTAATAATGTTATCTGTTCTACCTCGTCAGGTTTATGGTTGTACTTGATCAAATTCCAGTCAGTCTTCCGGTTCGTGTCAGTCTGATAATTTTTCAATGTATTTTGCCAAACTTTCAAAATTCTCCTTGTAATCGAGTCTTTAAATCCAAGATCAAGGGGCAGATATTTTGTGATTTTTCTTTTTGGAAGTTTTATAAAAGGTTTTATTAAATGTATTATTAAATGAGTTTTATTAAAATCTTATTAATTTGTTGGGGCAGTCTATTAGGTGATTTTCGATTATGAATTTGTTTGTTTTATGTTGTTTTTGTTTACGATTTACTGATTATATTATTATTATTATTATTATTGATTAATATTAATTTAAAGGAAAAGTTACATTCGTACTAAACATTTTTATGTTTGTATTTTGAGTTTTTATGCAGTCACTGCATATTGTAAATAATACCGATATGTGCACCACAGTTTCAGCACTCTCATTCGCAATCATTTCCATAAACTTACTACACTGTACAACTCTCACTCTCTCTCCCCCCTCTTTCTCTGCCTTGGAACTTTAAAGATTATATTTTATTGATTAATACAAACTACTAGTCATACTGCTGAAATCACAAAGAATATGCAAAGAAATGTAAGAATAAATACTAAAGAAAAATATAGGCCTTCGCGCAGACCGGGGCTGTGCGGGACGAAGGGCTTGCCCGGTGCCCGCTCGTATACTACGTTCCGAGCTTCAAAGAGCTCCTGCCGTAGGGACTACTGATGATCTGGATTTAGGGTGTGGCCTGCTACCGGCCGTGGGTTGTCAATTAATTACTTAATTGAGGGTGAGTGTTCGCCAAGGCCGGGTCCAAAATTCTCCTGGCACAGATTGGTAGCGACCGAGGGTGCTAATGAGATGGTTGCCCTGGAATCGGGCGGAGTGACGATAGAATTTTCGGGACAGTGTCCGTATAGTGGTGTCCAGGGAACGGACATGCAGGCTGTCACGGATCGTTTTGTTTGATGTCAGATAATGGGCTTTGCATGCCCAGCGCAATCCTCGGTCAAGGAGAGACTGAAGCTTTCACTTGTGGGTCTTGGCCAAGTAGCCCCTAGGCCTTCACAGTGTACAAGAAAAGAAAAGCAAAATTTTGCCGATTGTGTCCTATGTAAGTGATCTTGTAGTTAGAAAGTAGAGAATTAGAGAAAACAAGCAATACAATCTCCAACCGCAGTGTCTGTAAACTCCGAGAAAATACGTAGATTATATCAAAAAAAAATAAAATTGTTCTTACATTTTAGTCAATACATTGAAACAAAATCGAATTTACACAATTACACAATTCAATGTAAAACGGTAATGAAAGTTGAATGCGAGAGAGAGATTTAGTAGTAGCCTGAATAAGTCTCCACTAAATTATTAAAAAAGTGCAAAGTTCGTCAAAGTTTAATCTGAGAACCCAGACAAAAGTTTGAAACGACGAAGTAGTTTAAGTGATACTAAATTCAATTAGGAGTAATGAAATGAATGTTTCGAAGTAGAATAAAATAAGTTTTTAACGACAGTAGTTTTACTTGAAATTATCCTTCTTTATTCTCAAAGTATTGTGCTGGTACTTACATGGATACCATGTAAATGTGTCCATGTAATAATACATTGTACATACGAAATAAACCTAAATATGTGCTAGTTTCAGGTTTTGTTGTATGACAAAAGATAAGATAAAAAGAGTGAAAAAATACAGAGAAGGCAGTCAGAAATAGAGGGGGAGAGGAGCGAGAAAGTGAGAAACACAGGGAAGAGACTTACTGTTACTAAAGATGTATTTAAATGGTAACTAGTGTCTTCCGTAAATAATAAAATTGTTTCAGGTTTAAGAGGTTCAAAAGCAAATGATTTTTATAAACGCTATACGATCAAATCTTTGTAAGAAAATTGGTTTAAAAGCAATTTTTAAATTAGGCTGCATAAGGTAATCTCGTCTCACGCTAACGAAACCAAATCGATTTATTTGTCTCCATATTGCATACGAAAGTTAGTATATTGGAAACAAAGTAAAATAAATTATTTGTAAGTTTTAGAAACACTAAAAACGCTTTTTGTTCTAAGGCAATAATCAAATACTTTTGCTGAAATGCGTGTTCGTGTATTTATAATTTCTTCTTCTTCTTCTTCTTCTTCTTCTTCTTCTTCTTCTTCTTCTTCTTCTTCTTCTTCTTCTTCTTCTTCTTCTTCTTCTTCTTCTTCTTCTTCTTTGTTAGGACTCTGTCATGATCCATAACAACGGTCCTACATGCTGTCACTCCACCTCTTCCTTGGTATACCCTAGTTTTTCTTCTTTTGTGAGATTCCACATTCATGAATCCAGCAATTCTTCTTGCTTTCATTAATTGATGTTCTATTTCTTCATCTCCCTATTGTTACTTGTAAACCTTGTTCCTAGGTAGTCTAGCTGCATTACTTGTATTTATAATTTAGGAGAACAAATAATATCAATTCTTGATCACTATTTACCAGGTGACCCATCCGGTGCCTGTTAATTTGTCATCAGTTCCTTTTTTACGGTTTGATGATTGTACTTCTTTTGTCTTCTAATCACTTGTACGGATTTATTGAGTTTGATATCACGGTCGCTACTCTTCTCGTCTGACTATTTCTGAGAACAACTGACTGTTGACTGTTGAAATAGCGGGCGGGCAGCGACAAGTCAAGAGGAATAGCTGTAAGCAAAGAGCTGCCAGATTCATTACGGACACTCAACTCTCCGTGTAATCTCTTGTAGAATGCAAGCGCAGAGCCTCTTATGTTCTATAAACTGAGATCAGTACATAACAGGAAGTTTTGCGGTAAAGCACTTCTCGGCATCTGTTGAATAGTTGGACAGTTGTAGTGCCTCGCGATTTCCTTGAGTAGTTGATGCAACAAACTTCTGAGTATTACATTATCTGTTTAAGAAACCCATCGCGTCTACCCTAGATAATCTCTAGACAATATCCAACTAAGCCTTAAAGTTTGTAGAATTGTTTAACTAATAATACAATTTTTATCACGTTCAATCACTTTAATTAATGAACAAGATACAGATAAACAGTAGTTTTCCATACCGTTGTTTTTAAATTTTCTAAGTTGTTAAGGAATAGTTATCTACTGAAGCTCAGTTTGTAAAGTGAAAAAAATTGCTTTGTGGACGAACCACAGTTTTTCATGTTTTGTGAGAACGTCTACTTAAATAAGTTTTATTTACAGTTTTACAACCTAAAATTTGCCTAAAAGTAGTGAGTCGTGCTTTCATGACAAAAAAGGAAAGCAGCAATATTCAGAGTGCTGAAATGCAGTTTCATCGAAATACTTTAAATTATACACTGCAAGACAGAATAAGGAATGGAGATATCAGAACAGACCTCGAAGTAAAGGACACAAATGAAATTATTTCAATTTACAGAAGACAATGCTGGGATCATCTGCAAAGGATGGCAGAGGATCGATTGCTGAAAACTGCACTGAACTATAAAGCCATTGGTAGAAGAGACGTGAGTCGTCCGAGGATGAGATGGGTGCCAGGACAGGTTTATGTTACCTAATCCTTGAAGAGGAGAAGAAGACAGCCTAATATTATATAAAAGGCAACCTCGGTCTTTTTTCAGACGAAGACAGGAATACAGACACCGGCAAAAACTGGCAAAACGCTAAGTAATAAAATTACATTCACTCGACTAATACAAATGTAAAGAAATATACACCTTACTTGCCAGTGATATGAGGTTCAGCAAAATGAACAGAGATTTTCTTCTCACTACGACAATACAAACATAGTATGAAGTACAGGTAAGTACCTATAGGTGTACGAGTGACGTTTCAATTAACGTTATTTGTAATTACCGGTAACAAAAGCTGTATTCTTCGGGAAGTATTCTCTTACAGCTTTGTTGGTATGGAGAGACGCATTAAACTGATACCACTATTACTGTCATAGATATTGTATTAATTCACTGGATATTATTAGACATCCATTAGGGACGTCAGTTTACCTTATTGTAAGCAATCTTACTGCAAGCAATATGAAACAGTAAACGCATAAAGACATAACATCTTGAGGTAATATAAACATAAATTTTAAATTACTTTATATATATCAAGAAACGAACTGTGCAGAAAGTGATTGAATATATATATATATATATATATATATATATTACATTTAATATTTATTCATAATATTATATGGGACATATAATGTTATTATATTATATTCATAATGTTATATAGGACAAACAAAAAAACAGCTGAAAAAACGTTATTTTGAACACCTAAATGCATACAAAAAACCAGAAATATATAAATCCAATTTAGCCACACATGCAATAAACACAGGACATGAATTCCCAGACATAACCAATGTAACACTAATAAAACATATACCACACAAAGGCATCATAATGAACATATGGGAAAATTTACAAATATACAAACATAAAACAGAAAACAAACTAATACCTGAACAAATACAAATCAATACAAAACATGACACAATATTCAAACCACTCAACATTGAAAATACACAAAAAACTAACACATACACCACAATCACACACAATAAAACCAACTTGAAATACCAGAAGCCAACAGGAAGCCACAATAGTCAACCAACAACACATATGTACTTCACCAGACAAAAAAACCGGAAGGCTGAGGATGGGAACAAGATAGTACCCGAAACATGTTCCAAATAGAAAAATAACATCTTGAGGTAAATTATGAATAAATATTAAATGTATTATATACATCAAGAAACGGACTGTAGCAGAAAGTGATTGAAATATATATATATATATATATATATATATATATATATATATATATAGCAACGTGACAAATGGTCTCAATAAAGATGAATATAAAGAATAATGAGTTTCAGCTATTATAAGTGTCTCAGTGAATAAATGAATGCTTGAAATAAATAATATTAATAAAATAATTAGAATTAATAGAAGAAAATTAGAAAATGAGACAATGTAGAGCCATGAAAATATAATTTTACATATGAGTGAAGTGTTGTGTAATGTGAATAACGAATAGAATGTTAGGGAAATATATTCATATGCTACAAGGTGTGTTGTAGAACATTCAAGACAGAATAAGTTGGAAACACGTGGCCGCTACGAATTACATTAAAGTAATTGAAACGATGCCTACGCGCATAGCGGCGGTGACGTCACTCAGCAACGCAGTGATTTACATTCCACTGCATTATAAAAGGAACAGCCAGTCTTCTATGAACTCTCTCTCTCTCTCTGATAACTCTCTGAAAGACTGTGATAACTCTCTGAAGTCTCTCTGAAAGATCGTCAGCGAAGGTGGTCGCAGTGGGAAGCGATTCCAGACGACGCTAATTCCAGACGTCCTTGGGTCCGTAGGGTCGAGTGAGCGGCGATTGTCAACGGGAAACTAGCACGGAGTCTGTGATAGTCAGCTACCGTTCCTGGGCATCGTTTGCTGATCGTAGCGACTGGAATACGGAGACCTTAAGTAAGGCACTAACTGGAGGCGATTGCTGGAACGTGGACCGAGACGACGGATCGCTGGAGGCCGGATCGAGATCGTCGACCGGGAGGACTGAGAGGACGACCAAACAGGGAACCAAAAATTAAATCATTCTCAAATTGTAGAATTTTAGAGAGCACATTAAAGAACATTAATTTTTAAATAATTTGTTTAATAAAAGAAGACTTTTGAGTATTTAAATAAATTCATAAATTTGTGTAAAGCAAGAAAGCTTTTGTTTAAAGCACATTTCAAGTAAAAATTTTAACAACAACAAGTTAATTGTATATAAAACGTTTAAAGAACATTTGAATACTAAGTGTACAAGAAAGAACAATAAATGCATTAAATTTTCACTAATTGTGCATTCTTTTCTGGAAGTCTGGTCTGGGCTCGCACCTGTTACCTTGCAAAAAAAAAAAAAAAAATATATATATATATATATATATATATATATTGTAAAGAATCTCGTTGTGGGTTTGTAAAAATTAAAGTTTAAATGTTGTTTGGTGTTAAACGTGTAAAAATGTATCTTCTCAGTCGTGTACGGGTAAACCGTATTTTGCTCTGCTGCATTCAAATGTTGCCGCCTCGCCACCTGATTGGCGCACAGCTTTCTGCAGTATGACCCAGCTTGCGTCTCGCTTTAACGCCTTCACTTCAATAATTATTAGTCGTTATTCTAAATTAACTGAATCAAACATACAGAATTGCAGATTGAGAACATTTATTAATCCTTTAGAATATTTCACTTGATTTATTATACATCAAAATTTGTTTTCTGCACCGGCTATTACAATTGTGCGGTTGGTATTGGCTCAGTTCAGTTTGTATACAATCCGTCAGTAATGTTAGTTTACAGTAAATATATCGTTTTATCTCAGGGGTGTTAAGTCCTTTCGGCTACAGAAATATATACTTACGGCTAACACACACAAAGTTATAACAATTCTTAAGACTAATTACATAAATAAATCGATATCTCATTACATTTAATTAAGTAATCACCAATGAAAACTTGTAAAGCAATTTTGGGTTAGGTTTCGTTGTCAAAGTTCAGTTATCGAAAGGTTCATCAATTATTTTATTATATTTTACCTTCTTAATAATTGTTAATTGATTAAAGTTAAATAGTGAATTTAAATAAGCATTTATTTTGACTCGGAATAGTGATCAGTGATTTGAAATAGTTATATTTAATTCAGACCAAAATAGTGAATTCGGTTTAAGGGATAATGTTTATACTCATCGGTTAATTGTTGCTGAAGATCCTGATGTCGTCTTCTTCTATGGATAACTCCTGGGCTGTCGTCTTCTTCTACTCTCCCGTCGTCTGTTTCCCTCGTCTCGGCGCTTCTCCTCGCTGACTCAGGCCTCGTATTTCTTCAGTTGATGTCGTCTTCTTCTTTCAGGATGTTCCACGATCTTCATTTAGTGTCCGTGGTCGTCTCTCTTCGTCACGGCGTCGTTTCGTCTTCTTCGGATCACTACGGTTTGTTATTTAATTTTTATAAATAGAGTTTCGTTCAGGATTCCCTGTACTGTTGTCATTGTCTTCCACTGGTTTTAATTAGTTTCGAAATTACTTGAAGAATAACAATTTTAATTTTAATATGAGAGCTCCTCGGTCCACTCTCTGGCGTTGGTTAATAATGACTACTGAAAATCTAACGGTTTTTTGGCGTTATTTTTCTTGTTGCTATGGTTACTTAATAAATTATGCTAATTTTCATTTGTTATTAACTTAGGTCATTGTTATGATTTATCGTCTTTTTTCGTCTATTTTTACCAAAATATCTTCAACTGAAGATTACTACTTTATACTAATAGCTAGAGTTATTACATTAGCACCATTCTTCCTAATTTTTCATGATGAACATTTTGATATCTCTCATGCCCACTCTTGAATAGCTAATTACATTTTTACTATTTTCCATATTTATATCTTACATATATTTTATTCAAAATTAGTTGTTAATCACATACTTTGGTACTATGAATACTCACTTACATGGTTTAATCATTTGGCACATTCTGCCTTAACTTTGGATTATTATTTGTTCTCAAATTAATAAATTTATATTCAACAGTTTGGCCTAGAGCCTAGATTCCATTCTACTTCCATCTAACATTTCTTACTAACCTTTCTGGTAATTATAATACAATTTATAAACAAAACAAACAATAAACATCAGTATCCCTAATTCTAATTCTTACTATGAAATATTCCTTGTCAGGTTCTAGCCTGAAATAACTTTTAACTACTGTTCTCTGCTTACCCTATAATTTACTCTATGCTATGATTTTCTGAACACTAACAAAACTCTTAATACTTACTTAAAGAAACTTAAAGAAACTCTTATAATACTATTGACAAACTGTTCCTTGCATGATATGTCCTATCTACTATTCCCTTCACTTAAATACAGTGTCAGTCCTTCTTAATTTGCTATTCATTCTAATACCTTAACTCTTACCCTAATATATAATCCTGATATCTTATTACTTAAATTAATAATATTACAATTAGTTCAATCTTACTTACTAACGCACAGTTTATCAAAAATTGTTTATCTGTTTAACATAGTTGGCTTACATAATATTTTGTTCTACACCCCCACTGCACTTTTCCTTTCATTAGAAAGTTTCTTTAATTACTACCCTGCTCACTGTGTTTCATTATTCTATACCTATCACTTCACTACTTATTTAGTTTTACACACACTTTTGGGCTTATTCACTTGTTTATTCAAGGGTTGTCTAATTACTTTATATCACTGTGTGATTATGGTCATGAATAACTAAGTTACCTCCAAATCACACTGATCACTTTTGGTCATTATTCTAATATTGCTTTTGTTTTGGCTCAAAGTATTGTTTATTGTCTTTGGCCATTATCATTACAAATGGTTTGGGGTATGGTTAGCTTCTAACCCCCTACATTATATTATACAAGTACATTCTTTTAAAAACAAGATACATGTGATACTATTACCCTCCATTAATCTTATTGTCCGAGTTACATCTCATATACTACAGACATCAATTCATTATTAAATTTACAATATTCTGTTCACTTTTTTGGGATGACTTGATTGTACTTAGGTTTTAAACTTCTTCTTCACTGTCTCTTGGTTCCTTTGTTTCTATCCGATCTATTGTGTCAAGTCACTGTCAGGTTAATAGTCATTTGTCATTTATTGGGTTACTGGGTTATTGATCTTTAAGTTTATAAGTTTTTGCCTCTTACTCTTATCTTCAGCTGTTTATTTTATAATTAAATACAATTGAATCTTCGCTACCTTATGTCATGTTACAATATATATTAAGAAATAATCAAAATGAACAACACATAAATAATAACAACAACAACAAATGGGCCACATTCACATACATAAATAATAAAATGACAAAACTATTTAAAAACACAGATATAAACATAGGATACAAAACTAGGTAATAAAAATAATTTACAAAAACTAAATAGCTCACACAACAAAGATAATACAACAACTAACGGTATATACAAAATTAAATGCCAAGATTGCAATAAATGTTACATAGGACAACAGAAAAAACAGCTGAAAAAACGTTATTTTGAACACCTAAACGCAAACAAAATATATAAATACCTAAACAGAAATATATAAATCCAATTTAGCCACACATGCAATAAACACAGGACATGAATTCCCAAATATGACCAATGTGACACTAATAAAACATATACCACACAAAGGCACCATAATAAACATTTGGGAAAATTTACAAATATACAAACATAAAACACAAAACAAACTAATACCTGAACAAATACAAATCAATACAAAACATGACACAATATTCAAAGCACACAAAATCAAAAATACACAAAATACAAATACATATACCACAATCACATACAATAATACAACTTTAAAATACCAGAGACCAACAAACAACCTTAATAGCATCCAGCCAATACACAAATACTTCACACGACGCAAGATCGCGAAGGCTGAAGATGAGAGCACAGGAGCTCTCGAAACATGTTCCTAATAAGGAAAAAAGTATATCTTGAGGTAAATTTATTTATAAATATTAAATGTAATATATTCATATATTCCTTAGTGGAAGAAGAATGTAATACGGAGGAATGAAATTGATATGCATGGGCTGTTTTATAAAAAATTCTTGTAATTTTTGAAAACTCTTTCTATACCGTAACCATACAGTGTTTCTTTGATACTCAATATTGTAACGTGACAGAAACAGATGAGCCCATAAGAGTAAAAAGAAACTAACATAACTAACATAAGAAGTACAATACATTAGTTAATATGTATGCCACTAAATAGGCAAACAACTGAACAATTAGAAAACAAAATAGATAATATTAACAGAAAAACTGAGGATACTAATGAGAGGTTGAAACAAATCATTGAAAAAATTGAAAACATTAATAAGGATTTGAGCCAAACCATAAATGAACAAAATAAAAACACTGAAGGAGACTATTAATGAGCAACAGGAAAAGATTGATGAGAAATTTGAAAGGAATAATGAGAACTTAAAACAAATTAATGAGAGGATCGAAAATATCAATGAAACAATTAGGGGAAGGTTGCCATCAATGGACCAGTTCCATGGATGGACCTCTTACGTATTTCCTCTACCAAAGCGTGCACATGCGCGGTAGTAGTTGTAGAATCTTTGTTTCCTTCACGCCAGCTGTGTGCAGTGCTGTAAACGAGTTGGAGTTGCGTCGTTGCTAGATACAAATTCAGGTAAGATTTCTGTACTCTGTGCTATAACTATTAGTCTTTTTTAATATCAGTTATCAGGAATTATATATTACTGAACAATTTCACAATTTGTTGACATTAAAAGCAGTTTTTAAAGTTCTAAATTTTATATTGGTTGTTCCAATTTGAATCGTCATTTCGGCTGTGTTTATCTAAAGAATCCAATATGGCGAGTTGCCATCATTGGGCCACTTGGCGTTTCCATGAATGGACCAGTTTATCAGGTGGTCCATTCATGGAAACGTGAACAAATTTTTGAATTATTATTATTTTCCTCGACACGCTTTACGTTAAGTATCTTTTCTTTTATATTTTGACTACAAGTAAGACTAAATTTTATCATTTTAAATTTTACCTCTTACATGGGACACAGAAACCTTGTTTGCGTGGTACTTTTCCATTTACTGATATTTTGTGATAGGCCTGTTAGTATATTTTATTAACCTATAATATACGGTTTACAGTACAATTAACAACCTGTTAAATTGCAAATATTAATTTTTATAACGCTAAGAATGTAGGAGATGCGAGGAAATAGCGTATTATTGTGTGTGAGTTGGTAGCTGCGTTAGTGTCTAGAAAAACGTGTTATAATACTCAAATATACACTGTGTTCAATGTAAGTGCTACTTTTTTTTTTACAAATAACCTAACTATTAGCCTAAAGTATAACCTATAGCTACATATAAACATTAAACTCTGTAGACTACCTTGAAAAATTTACATCATTATATTCTAGCCCGAATATTGTAGTCATTTGAAAATAAGTTTATAGCAACAATTGGTAGCAAATTGAAAATAAAAACGTTTCAATACAAACATATTGAGTCTGCCTGTACTATGATAACACTAATAAAATTATAGCCTTACACTTTTAGTCACAAGGGCGTTAGGTTCCTACTGTTAACATGGTCGTTGTATGGCACTCAGGTTGAAGAGTAGATAGACATTTGATTGTATTTCAAAGCTGAAATGAAATTTATTAATTTTTTAATAGTAATCATTGCAAAAAAGCCTAAATACACAAAATATTGTAGTAGCTTGTCTATAAATTAACATACTAATTTTCGTTTTTCAGAAAAATGCCAAAAGGAGTGAAATATGGACAGTGGAGTACCGAGGCAATGGAACGTGCTATCGCAGCCTTTCCTAACGGAGACGTTTGAATGAAGTCTGCCGAGAGTATGGAGTGCCCAATGCAACTTTAAAGAGACATTTAGAAGGCAAAAACAATTTTGCTGTGGAGGGAAAGAAAATTATTGGTAGTTTAGGAGATCTGCCTCCTGAGGTAGAGAAGGAATTAGTAGACCAGACTTTAAAATTTTAAAGACCAGAGATGTTTTTTGGAATCACAGCCAAAGACTTACGAGAACTCGCGTTTCAAGTCGCTGAACAAAATAACATCGAACACAGATTCAGCAAAGAGAAGAGATCGGCTGGGAAAAAATTGTACTACAATTTTATGCGGCGACATCCCGAATTAAGTCTCAAGCTTCTTGAGATAATTTTTCATACTTTATATGTTTTAGTTTTGTTTTACCATGACTAGTAGATACGTATAATAAAATGTAATACACCTATGTAGAGACAGTTTTTCTTTACTTTCGTAATCGTTCCATCGATGGAAACTCGATGGTCCATTCATAGCAACCAGTTGCCATCAATGGACCGTTTGTTAAAATTTTGTTTTTTGTTCCTACTACCATATTTGAAAAATCTAAAAACAAAGTAAATACTCACGGTTAATCAGAAAGTAATAGAGAGACTACCTGTATATTGAATGGTAAATTTAAGTTGAAAATGTGATGAAAAAAACTTAAAAACTGTTACGTGGTCCAATGATGGCAACCTTCCCCTAGTCAAAGGGTCGATAAAACAGGTGAGGAACTCCTAGTGTTCAGGAAAAATATAACTACTCAAGTAAGCTCTGAGATGTCAAAGTATGTCTTCTTCGAAATATCATAGCTGTGATGAACAGATAAAGTTTCCAATTCAGCAAACAGAAAGTGAAGTGCAAAGAAACGGGGAACACAAACCATGGAATCGACCTGAACAGAAGATAAAGCAGAGGAAGAAAGAAAAGAAACCCCAGAGAAGAAATATCAGTAGGTAAAAATCAATATAAGAAATACAAAGCGTATCCTCAAATTTGCCCAGAGAAGCGAAGGGAAATCCACCAGTAAGAAAAGAAATCAAGAATGAAGATACAAAAAAAAGAAATAATTAAATACAGTTCATCCAAATAAATCTGTCCGTACCAATTAATGTTCTTGAGACCACCGCCAAGAGCAATAACGGAACTAATCACTTTCCCCGAACAACCACCAGAAGAACCAAATATGAGAAGAATATACAACAGAGCACAGCATCAGGCAGAGCTGAGAAAACGAAGGCAGGAGAAGACAGGAATTTCCAAAGTAACATACAATGACGGTGAAAAGATTTTGATCAGAGATAGACAACAGCCGAGTAGTACCGATAACGAAAAAGCTACTTCTGATTTACGTAGGACCCTTCGTAATAAAGACAGACAATGGAAACAACACCTATGTTATTGCATACCCAAACAACAATAAGATAAAAGGAACTTATAATAAAAGCGAAATTAAAAAATTTTATGAATGAACATTGCAAACTAATTCTAACAGATTTCTTTCAATAAACTCTTTTTAACAAAAATAATCATGCTTTGGTGGGGAGGTAATCTGTAACGTGACAGAAACAGATGAGCCCATAAGAGTAAATATCGGTATGGAGAACCATACATGACTTCCATATTCTAAGACTTATAATCTGAAATATGCTTGCCTGCCAAGCACGATATATTTTCTAATATATACATAATTTACATTAAAATGAAAAAATTATAATTTTATTGCCTGGCAACAAAATTATTTTATTTTTAACAATTACCATTGTTTGAAAAAGTTTAAATGAATTTTCAAGTACTTTACTCTTGTTAAAACGTAAAAGGTTGCATGTAAACTACCCCTTCCCCTTAACCGATCTTCACCAAAATCTGATGGCCTTGAGTCCTCTACAATTCACTTATGTATGCAAAAAATTATTTGATTCTGTTTGAATTTGCGGCAGTTATCGTTTGCCATAGAAAATACGCTTTATAACAAACGTTGCAGGTAAACTACCCCTTCCCCTCAACCGATCTTCACCAAAAACAAAAGATCTTGAGTACTCTACAAACCAGGGCTGTATGCAGAAAATTATTTGATTATGTTTGAATTTGCGGCTGTTATCGTTTGCCATAGAAAATAACCTTGTTAAAAAAACGTTGTAGGTAAACTACCCCTTTCCCTTAACCGATCTTCACCAAAAACAATAGGTCTTGAGAACTCTACAATTTAGGGCTGTATGCAAATAATCTTTTGATTCTGTTTGAATTTACGGCTGTTATCGTTTGCCATAGGAAATACCCTTGTTAAAACAGAAAACGTTACAGGTAAACTACCCCTTTCCCTTAACCGATCTTCACCAAAATCAACAGATCTTGAGAACTCTACAATTCAGGGCTGTATGCGAAACATTATTTGATTCTGTTTGTATTTGCGGCTGTTATCGTTTGGCAAAAAAAAAAAATTTCCCTTGATAAAAAAAAACCGTTGCTGGTAAACTACCCCTTTCCCTCAACCGATCTTCACCAAAAACAATAGATCGTGAGTACTCTACAAATCAGGGCTGTATGCAAAAAGTTATTTGATTCTGTTTGAATTTGCGGCAGTTATCGTTTGCCATAGAAAATAAAAGGTTGCAGGTAAACTACCCCTTCCCCTTAACCGATATTCACCAAAATCGAAAGTCATTGAGACCTCTACAATTCAGGCACGTATGCAAAACATTATTTGATTCTGTTTGAATTTGCGGCTGTTATCGTTTGCCATAGAAAATACGCTTGATAAAAAAACGTTGCTGGTAAACTACCCCTTCCCCTTAACCGAACTTCACCAAAAACAATAGGTCTTGAGAACTCTACAATTTAGGGCTGTATGCAAATAATCTTTTGATTCTGTTTGAATTTGCGGCTGTTATCGTTTGCCATAGGAAATACCCTTGTTAAAACATAAAACGTTACAGGTAAACTACCCCTTTCCCTTAACCGATCTTCACCAAAAACAATAGGTCTTGATAACTCTACAATTCAGGGCTGTATGCGAAACATTATTTGATTCTGTTTGAATTTGCGGCTGTTATCGTTTGCCAAACAAACAAAATTACCCTTGCTAAAAAAAAACCGTTGCAGGTAAACTACCCCTTTCCCTCAACCGATCTTCACCAAAAACAATAGGTCGCGAGTACTCTGCAAATCAGGGCTGTATGCAAAAAATTATTTGATTCTGTTTGAATTTGCGCCAGTTATCGTTTGCCATAGAAAAAAAATCTACAGACACACAGACAGACAGATAGACAGACAGACAGACAGACAGACACACACACACACACAGACACTTTTCGGAAAACGACTTTTTTTCATGTTTTGAGTGTAGTAGAATCAGAATCTGCAATAATCTCGAACACGATTTTTTTTAATATGAAAAAAACTTTATGTAAAGTACCTTATAAAAAAACAGTTGTGAACTATATTAAATAAGGAAAAGTGATACCAGTGGAAAATGTAAAAGTGAAGTGTAGAGAAAAAAAAGGTGAAGAAACACAAAAGTGGGAATTATAAAGTGAGTACAAACAATCTTGGAAAGATGATAATGTTTAATAACCAAGGGTACTTAACTATTAATACATTAAGCATTAAGCTTATTATTGTTTTTTCATTTGTTCAGAATAATATTATTATCATAATCAACAATCTTGTTAATGACCATAGTTGTCATAGGTTATAAGCCAGGTAAAAAATTGAATCCCAATTATTTTGGTGATGAACAATGTTATTTCCTTTTAGGGAACACTAATACCTAAGGCTTAGTAACCAATTACTATAGTAAATAACTAGTCAAATTGAATGGAACTGGTAGTTAAACAACATATCAGATGATATGACAAAAATAATTTTAATGTTAATAACCAGTTTTTATGTTATGTTATATGTTCAACTATGTTATAAAATCTATGTTGATGTTAGAAGAAATTTGTTAAAAAATGTTAGCCATGGAACATGAAATAGGACTAAATGGTTTGTTAAAAAATGTTAATGTAGAAGGAGGAGAGTAATTTGTAATCTTCAGAGGAATTTGGTATTTAATTGTAAGATTTTTTTAAATTAACTAAAAAACAAATGATATAATCAGAAGCATACACTATCACCTAAACATAGAAATTAACTTATAAAGATATAAAATCTATTAACCAAAAGTGTAAAACAGTAGGGATTAATAAGGGTAAACCATAAAATTGCCATTGTTAGATTGTTTTCCCTAATAAATCAAAGATAGTGACAAATTCCAGAAATATAATATGATTTTGTGATGGTCAAAAAACCAAATTGGCTTAAACAGCATACTTTTGAAATAACACAGAACATTTATTATGACACACACACACAGGCCATATTTGGTATCATTTTAATTGTAATAAAACAAAGAATTACATGCTGTAAATTAAATTAAGACAAACTATTTAACAAATAGAGAGTAATATGTACTAGGGTGAAAAAAATCTGTATTGTAAGAAATATTAGGTCATGTGACCTCAAAATTCAGTTAAATTAGCTAATCAGGAATTAGAAAAATTGGTCAAACTA
Source organism: Magicicada septendecula (assembly GCA_034769895.1). Classification (NCBI taxonomy): domain Eukaryota; kingdom Metazoa; phylum Arthropoda; class Insecta; order Hemiptera; family Cicadidae; genus Magicicada; species Magicicada septendecula. The sequence continues at coordinate 74,381,431 of CM068373.1, read as the reverse complement.
TTCAAATTCGAAAGAAAACGGTAACAGTGTATTGTTAGCACGAAAGCAGAACGGAGCAGTCCTATGTCTGGCTGAGTGAAACTGTACAAAAGCATCAAATCTAAGTGTGAAAGGTTAGAAAAAATTAAATTCAAAAATAATAAAAATAATTATAATAATGAATATTTAAGAAGACAGAAAACCAATGATAAGTATAAAAGAAGAAACACAATAAGTATACAAGACTAATAGCCGATAATAATATTGGAAGGTGAGAAGTTCGTTGGCATATAACTAAACATTAACGATCACACCACACTAAGAAAAAACATCACAGACACTATTAATTGACACTCCAGTGAAAGAAAACGAACAAATAACTATTTTTACAGTAGAAAAACTCTATATAATTCCATTCATATTAAGGGAAATGGATGCATAAACTTTAATACAATAACGAACGTCTTAAGGGCGGCCATGTTGAAATACGTTTAGGTGACGCCTTCTTGTCAAACCAAACCACGCTGCGTTGTAGCAAGCTTCGGTAACGAAACAAACATTATTTATACAATATTAATTAAACAAAATTCAGTTTCTAATGTAAAAATTGATAGAAATTAAGATTAATTTGTAAGTATTGTACTTCGCTACGGCATTTCTGACTTTTGTAATAGTTCAAAGAACCTAAGAATTAATATGTGTTGTACAAAATCCCAACAAAACTAACGATTGTAATTCTCGACCCTAGAGACAGAGTCGATGTATTAAATAACATTTCGAATTTAAAATCAAATAATTCAATAGAAACCCAAGAGTTAATGCATCAAAAGAGTTTTTTTTATTAGATAAATATAATTTAAGGAATTTCAGAATTTTATAACAGGAAGAAGAAATAGTAAGAATTAATATAACTTATTGAAGAAGGTGACTCACAGCTAACCTACCACTGGCTGAAGCGATTCCACAATCGAACGCAATTATTCAAAATTAGAATTTTACCGCGTTTGACAGGGATCGTCTAGACTTCAACGAATTCTTAAATTAAGAAGAACAGGGCATTAATTAATTGGGAAAATAAATTTAAACTAATAACCTAATTGAGTTAAAGAAAAAATTTCTTAATATTTTATTTTAATGAATTTTTTTTTTTTGTAACCAGCGTTAATAAAAATTATTGAACACCAAAGACTGAAACGGGTTTGTTTTTATAACGCAAGGTTATAATATATATTGATTTCGTTCTTAGCTTAATCCTGATGTAAACAAACAGGCGTGGCACATCTGAAACGCTATTCGCTACTTGAATTAGAGGCGTGTCACTCTGACAAAAGGAGTACAGACTGTTGATACTGTTGATATAATGTTGATACTGTACAAAGACACGTAAATTGTTTTAATTTGTCCTGACCAAAGTACAATTTGTGTGACAGTGTCAGACCGACAGTGAAACTTTTTATAACAACAGTTAATGTTTTTTTTTTTATTAACCGTTTAAATATTGCAACAACCAAAAAGTAAAGTTTATTTAAAACGAAAACAGAAGCTGTGAAAATTACCGTGTACTGAATACTATCAGTTGCTGTCATAAAGTAATTCAATGCCTTCTATATCTGTGTCTGAACTTGTATCATCACTTGAATCAGCGTCATTATTATTATTATTATTGATAATAATTGATAAGCGTCATCATTATTGATAAGATTGTTGTTTGTCAATAACGACGTCGGTAATGTGGGCCAGTTGCCGTAGCTTATCATCTTCCTTGATTATATGCTGCATACAATGACTCCGCTTGTCAGCCGTTGTTTCTGGGGACGTCGGTCAGTTGCGTCCGCCTGAAAAAGGACCCGGTCAATTGCGTCCCTCATAGGAAATTTTACCCGGTCAACTCCGTCCCTCGTAGGAAATTGTACCTTGCTATTCCGAAAAATTGATCACAATAATAAGTATAGATACTAGTGTATCTTCCTCTAATCATTTGTGGTTTTAATATCCCAGTGAAAAGCAAAAACATATTTCACACTTATTAGTGATCATCAGCTGATCATCCTTTGAAAGGAACTACAGTATATGTTTTGTCTAGCCACTTATAATAGTTTTGTCAATTCCCTATGTTACATTTTTTTATTTAATTTTTTGATGCTGTTTTGTCTAGCCACTTATAATAGTTTTGTCAATTCTCTATGTTACATTTTTTTAATTTATTTTTTTGATGCTGTTTGTCTAGCCACTTAAAATAGTTTTATCAATTTTCTATGCAACTTTTATTTTTATTTATTTTTTACTTTTACTTTTTTTTATTTATTTCTATGTATTTTATTTTTTTGCTGCTGTTTGTCGTCTAGCTACTTATAATAATTTTGTCAATCTTCTATGTTACTTGATTTTATTGGTAAAAATTTTATGTAGACAGCCTCTACATACTGTATTCGATAACAGGTTTTTCTGGTGAATTTATTCATTTGTTCCCGAAGATACATTTCCTTTTCTTCTATCCGTTTATATTTCCTTACATTTTCTTTGCTTCTTAATTTGATTTATGTATCAGCCTGGAAAATTTTCAAAACATCAACAACATTGTATATGTTGGGATGAGAAGTGTAGAAGTGCGCATTTAATCTAGCGTGAAACGATTCGCAGTTGTTCGTCGTACGATTTGTTGAAACGCTGAAATCAGCTCATATTCTTGGAGGAAACGTAGCATCAGGAGAAATATAATTGTCGAATACGTAATCTGTGAATATTCTTGTTTTCTTTTCCGTCTGGTTGTAATGCCATTAGGTCGTCTATGTCGTCGGGACTTAGGAAGGGTAAGCCAAAAAATAATTTCAAAAAACGGCTGGTTCCCGTGTTCGATTTATATTCAGAAGACAACCCAAGGGCTTGAATATTTTTCCACCAGTTTTGCCCCAGATGAAAACGACAACCCTTGATCTTCATTGAAGGCCAAACAACTTTTGCAGCACCATGTATTGCAGATTCGAAGTCCATAAACATTTCCTCAGGATCAAGGGACAAATTATGCGATTCGCACTACGCGACAATTGACTGACCATTTCGGTATAAGTGCAAGTCTTGGTCCGGTAATAGAAAAAAAAACTAGTGGCACATACATACCCTTTACATATCCATGTACTGTGAATATCTGTTTGAAAAATTGTGGACAACTTTTAAATGTACCATCAACATAGAGTTTTGGCATTTCACACAGAATTTTTGAATTTGTCATTGTCGAGAAACAAACAAGTTCTTTTTCTGGGTCGTTCATCATGAGGAAGTCTTCCCCAGTATTGGTGACAATTTACATTTCTTGCAGAGCGTGATGAGTTGCACAACGACTTTTTGGAAGACTTGGATGAATCGATTCTCTGGACCGCCTAATTACTCGCTTGATTAACTCAACGTCTCCAGTTGATAATGTTTCTACGTCTCCATTATTTGTCAATTCTCTCTGTAAGAGTTTTGACGGCCTACATAAAATATCTTCAGCTGCTTTTCTTTTCACAGAATTTGCTGTTTTTTGTCTGTTACTTATATTTTCTTCCAAACGTGCATGAGTGTGTTCTTGAAAACTTTCTGTAATTTTATTTTCCAAATCAAATTTTAAGTAACACAAGTCTTTGTGGTGCATGCCCATCGCTGAATTCCGTCCATCAGATGTTTGTGGAATCTGAATTTGTAACCACCAACTACGATTACGTCAATTGTACCTACCATTTATCCTTCTCACTTTTCATAACTTCCATGATCGATGCACTACACTTGCTACACACTGTACATAATTTCCTACACACAATTTGACAACTCTTACTAACGACAACTAAATGAGGAATAAATCCCGAAAAAGGTATAAATACAACAAGAAACAGGTGGGGGGGGGGGTGTTGAACCTTTCTTATTGTTAGCAGTAACGGGGACGCAATCGACCGGTTTGAAAAAGGTAGTCAGGTAGCGGCGGACGGAATTCACCGAGCCCGGTTTCATCTACCGCCTTCTCAATAAATTGTTTTATATCAAGAAGTTAATTTTCTGTTGTGACAGGCAACATATCCTTTCAACTAGCTCCATATTAATTCAATACGATTCAGAATACAGTGACACGGAGGAAGTCTCATAACGACGTCCCCCGATTTAAATGGCAAGATAACTCACATGACTATACTATACAGACATTCTGCACATGCGCGTAATACATTACTGTGTGAGCACTGTCAACGCCACTGGACCAATAGAGTTTCAGATATGCCACGTGGGTTTGTTTACATCAGGATTTAACTAAGAACGGAAAAGTATAAATGTGTTAGTATAGTTATGTTAAATAACTATTTGTTGACAGAGCGAAGCGAGTTCTCAGTTTTATCCAGACTGTTTGGCATTTGTTTGTCTGTCTAGTTCTCTTACTGCCTATTTACGGTGTCTTACGATAACTTCTGAACGTATCAACCGACTTTGGAAAAACGTGGGACTTGAGCCCATACTTTTACACAACAGACCCTTATTCGTTTTTTGACTGATCCCCTGAATATGATCCCCTGGGAGGACTTTTGTAAAAAACTCGTAAAAGTCCATGCGAATATCAAATTAAAGAGTATTTTAACATATCTCAGTACAGTGTTCGTTTTTGAAATTTCAAAATATTTGCACGCAGGGCCCAAAAGTGAGAGAAAATTTTGATAAAATTCCAAGAATTAATGTTGGGGTTTCATATTAAATATAATTTTAACTAACGCCTAAATGTAGTGTCGAGTTTAGAAAATTTTTAAATTTTTTGACCCCGGACCGCAAAAAGTCATAAAAAATTTGAAAAAATGTAGAAATCTTACAGGGTCTTAGACTAAAAGAAACTAAATATCACTATTACATTAACGACTCGGAACACTATGTGTTCCCAGTCGTTAATGTAATAGTGATATTTAGTTAAGTAACGGACACGTCATGGACAACGAAATCCAAGAATAAAAGAAACTGTATCCCAAATCGGATTGTTTCAAATGATTAGTGTTATTATATATGGTATGCTCTACAATTTGTTATATAACTGAGGACATAGTCGAGATTTTTGTATTTTTGGCCATAACTGAAAATTAACAATTATTCAAATTTATGTGATAATAAATCCACTTTGTACAAAATAGTGAGTGAGTTCTGAAGCTCGGGAAGTTTAATTATAATTTTTTATTTTTTACATTCATATATGCTCAAATTTGTCTGTGAAAAAAACTTTTAACAAGAATACATTTTTTATTATGTAAACTACAAATGTTTCAATGGTAATCCAACTATCATCATCAGATGTAATTAATAAATTCAAAATTTAATTAAGAAAGTTGTGTTAGTGGTTATAATTACAAACAGAATTATCACTGTTGCACACTACTATAGAAAAATTATTCCGATTAATGCTTTCAAGTTTCACAGCTCATCGACAGATTCGAAATCAGATCAGATTTCCGATTTGACGATGAGCTTGGGGGGGGGGAAGCGCTATCGGAATACTTTTCTATAGTGGTGTGCAACAGTGATAATTCTGTTTGAAATTCAACAATTTTTAAATCTATTGTTCTAAACAGCTGTGTTATATGTAGACTAAATTTATTGTTTTTATATGTGTATATAAAATATGTTATATAACACAGCCCAACACATATTTTGGTGCCGGGCTTTTTCAGCTGATTTTGCGTGTATTTGATATGCTGAATTTGAATTTGACATTAGTTTTAGCCTATGAGCTCTTGTTTGTAAAAAATCACAATAGCGTGATTTACGTTATCCCATTTAAATTAGGCCTAAGGTATAGGTGATCAATTTTAAATGAACAGCCCTATTTTAATTTATAATTTAATTTATTAACTCGAAAAACTCCATAGTAACATATCATTATCCCTACAGTAGCTAAAATAACAATTAATATTCAAAATAGTAAGATAAAAAAACAAGGAAAAGTTAATTTACACTCCGGAAGCTTCTTTTTTGGGACATTCTTGAATGTACTTTGTTTGGACAGTCTCTTTGCAAGTTCCAGCAGTAATCTGCCATCATATGAGTACCCCTTCCTTCGTATCTTCCTTTGTAGCGGTCCTCCATCGTTTTAATATCCTGGTGAAATCTCTCACTTTGTTCTTCACTGGTATCGCCTAGATTTTCAGGGAAACGGTCCAAGTGGCTGGGTAAGAAGTGAACATTTATGCTCATGTTACATCCAAGGTCTCTGAAATTGTTGAGCATACTGTTAACTAGTTCTTCATAGTTTTCAGCTTTGTGGTTGCCCAGAAAGTTTCTGACAACCAAGACAAATGACGTCCATGCTTTTCGCTCTGCCTCATTCATAGAATCTACGAAATGAGGATCATTTATGAACTGTCTGATTTGAGGTCCATAGAAAATTCCAGTTTTAAGTTTTTCTGTATTTAGCCCAGGCATCGCTTGGCAAATGTATGCAAAGCATGGACTATCCTGATCAAGAGCCTTCATAAATTGTTTCATAAGACCAAGCTTTATAAGCAATGGAGGCAAGATGATTTTGTTCCGTCCAACTAAGGGTTCATGAATAACATTTCTTTCCCCAACAACTACGTTCTCCCTCGTAGGCCATTCTCTTCTTACCCAGTGATATTGTTTTGCTCTGCTATCCCAAAGGCACAAGAAGCAAGGATATTTTGTGTAGCCACCTTGCTGACCAATTAATTTTTTGTTAACATGTGATAATTAATTGTAAAATATAATATAAATATTTATTATTTTATTAAATTAGTAATTTAAAAAAATATAATTATTTGTATTCATTTAAAACAAACGATTTAAAAATTTTGATGATGATAATTGGATTAATATTAACACATTTTTAATATACAAAATAAAAATATATTCTTGTTAAAAGATTTTTTATTTATATAATTTTTAATTTTTATAATAATTTTTTTTCCATTTATAATTTACGTAAACATAGTTTAAAACGTAACTGCTGATCACTAACACAAAAGAAAATCACACCCACTGGACAATAATGTCAGCAGGCTGAATACCTTTCAAGAAATTCGTAGGGAAAAAGTGAAAAGTTTATTCTGTTGTTAGCAAAGTTGGAAATTGAATTAGACGTGTGTGAACGTGGAGGAAGTTTGTGACTGTGAAACAAGTAAACAGTAAAGGAATGGCTGAAATGAACTTCTAAAGGCTTATTATGGAGGCCATCGCACAACGGCATTTATGTTTTCTTCTAAACATAAACGTATCCATCAAAGGGTTGGTGTGATACATAAGAGTGCGTATTCATACGTATACGTGTGGACAAGTACCGTTTATTCTGACGATGTGTTTACTTTATATAGTAAAAGGAGAAATCTAGGTAAGCGAAAAGTAGAGATAAAACAAGTACTGTCTAAATTGTAAGCAGCTGTCCAGAACAGAAGTAGGTGAAGAAGTGATGTGGAGGTATCTGGCAAAGACTACTGACGTGGGGTTCAGCGACTACTCCTTGCAGTATAGAAGAAGAAGAAAATTAAGAGGAGGAAGAAGAAGAAGAAAAAAAGAAGAAGAAGAATAAGAAGAAGAAGAAGAAGAAGAAGAAGAAGAAGAAGGAGAAGGAGGAGGAGGAGGAGGAGGAGGAGGAGGAAGAGGAGAAGAAGGAGGAGAAGGAGAAGGAGGAGGGGAGGAGGGGAGGAGGAGGAGGGGAGGAGGGGAGGAGGGGAGGAGGGGAGGGGAGGAGGGGGAGGGGGAGGAGGAGGAGGAGGAGGAGGAGGAGGAGGAGGAGGAGGAGGAGGAGGAGGAGGAGGAGAAGAAGAAGAAGAAGAAGAAGAAGAAGAAGAAGAAGAATGTTCATTGCGGCTTTGAAATTTTCACCTAGTAATCTTTAATTTTTTGTATTAGTAAGTTTAAATCGTAAAGTTTGAACGATTAATAAATATTACGAACACAGAACTATTGTACCATTTAATCCATATTACAAAACTATCTAATCCACATTACAACTCTAATACAATATTACTCTGTCACGACTAGACACATTAAACTAGACTAGACTAGACACGAATTTACAATTATTAAATTGTACATCAAAATAATCGATCACCGAAATTTTTACTGAACATAAAACTATTTTAAACCCTTTTGCTCTAATATAAGTGCGCGTGCACACTCCCCATTACACACACACACACACACACACACACACACACACACACACACACACACACACACACACACACACACACACACACACACACACACACACACACACACACACACACACACACACACACACACACACACACACACATGTAGACAGAAACAAAGGATCAAGTTTGTAGACAAAGACGTACTGTGATACAAGGAAGAAATTAAAGTGGAAGGGGTCAACGTAGTCGTTCAAAATTATAGAAAAAGATTCTAATACGTGCAATAAATCTTAAATGATACATTGTCTAAAGCAGTTGTCCAGAACAGATGTAGGGGAAGATGTGATCTGGTATAGTATACTTCTTCTTCTTCTTCTTCTTCTTCTTCTTCTTCTTCTTCTTCTTCTTCTTCTTCTTCTTCCCCTCTTCAAGGATTAGGTTATATAAACCTGATCCGGCACCCATCTCATCCTCGGACGACCCACGTCCCTTCTACCAATGGTTTTATAGTTCAGTGCGCTTTCGGCAATCGATCCTGTGTCATCCTTTGCCGATGATTCTATCATTGTCTTCTGTAAATTGAAATAATTCCATTTCTGTCATTTACTTCGAGTTCTGCTCTGATATCTTCATTCCTTATTCTATCTTGCAATGTATAATTTAAAGTATTTTGAATAAACTGCATTTCAGCACTCTAAATCTTGCTGCTTTCCTTTTATGTCATGACCCACGCCTAACTTGCATAAATTAAATGTTGGTATTGGAATATTGTCTTATAAAATTTAATTCTTGTGCTGTGTCTTGTTTTATTTCTAAGACTTCTGTGACTCGAACCACTAATATTCCTAAATTTATTTGTTTACAAGATAATTATTGACTTAATTGTTTCATATTTCAAACGTATATACGTTAATGCTGGGTAATGAACTTGTATATTTAAAAAAAAGTTACTATTTTATTAGCTTGCTCTGCTGAAAATAATAATGAAACAACATAAAAATTACGGGATTAAAAAAATTCGTTAACTTTTTTCCACTGTCTGGGGAAGATGTCCGGTCTCGTTTGTCTTCTCCCTTGTAAACACGCCTCTGCCTTCGGAATACTTAACCTCTAAGGCAGGCGAAGAAATAAAGGTATAAGGAAGAACTTGGAGTTAAAGAGGTCCATGCAGTCGTTCCAAATTATAGGAAAAAGATTGTAGTACTTGCAAAACATCTCAAAGGATACATTGCCTAAACCAGTTGTCCAGAACGGAAGAAGGGGAAGAAGTGATGTGGCGGTGTCTGGCAACGAGGTTTAGCGACTACTCCTTGCAGTGTAGAAGAAGCAGAAGAAGTAGAAGAAAAAGGAGAAGAAGAGAAGAAGAAGAAGAAGAAGAAGAAGAAGAAGAAGAAGAAGAAGAAGAAGAAGAAGAAGAAGAAGAAGAAGAAGAAGAAGAAGAAGAAGAAGAAGGAGAAGAAGAAGAAGAACGGTCATTGCTGCTTTAAATTTTTCACCTAGTATTTTTACGTTTTTTAATAAATCAGTTTAAATTTTGATATCCAAATTATTCATGAATATTAAGAGTACAGAACTAAAGTACTATCTAATCTATACAACAAAACTATCTAATCCATATTACAACTCAGTGTTACGACTTACAATGAGTAAATTGTACATCAAAATAATTCATCAACGGCGTTATTACTGAACATGAAAACTTAATTTTAAAGCTATCAGTTCCTATACATGCGCATGACTCCCCACACACATACATAGACAAAAACAAGGATCAAGGTTGAAGACTGACCTACTCTTGTTTAGGAAACATCACCAAGAGTCGGCATTGTTCTGAATTGTCAACTACGATTTTCGGCCTCCCTATTTAAATTTTCTTACAATTTTCCCCCAAAATAGGAATGTAACACAATTACAATTTTTCATCACCAAATTGACGGAATGATTTTGTGTCCGTTTGAGAAAGGTTTCTGTGATTTCATTTTCTTAATTCAGCCCGTAGTATTCGACTAACCATCTTTATTGCCTTGTTTCTGGATTGTATTACCCTTGCGACAGTTTAACAACTCACGTGTAAAAAGAAGCCACCAATGTTCACGTGTTACCTACTTATATTATATGTCTACATGAGCAGTCATCAATAAGCTTTCCGGCTACATATTATTGAATTCACTTGTTTCGATGGCAGGGCGTTTAAAAGGAATTTAACAACAAATTCTTAAATGACGTTAAACGGAAGGTTTGTACGGATTATTTAACTATTTCGTTTAATGTGCATTTCCTATTTGGTACGGGGCATACTTGTAATTTTGCTACTGTATTGTTTTAAGTAATATTATTAACACATGATGACGTCTAACAGGTCCTAACTTATATATGGGTCACTGTAAGCTATCCCAAACTAATCCTAGTTACGTTTTCTCTATTAACTCTGGCAACTGCCGACAGGATTCAAATGCACAGTTTAAACAACACAATCTAAACAGCGCAATGAACACACACACACACACACACACACACACACACACACACACACACACACACACACACACACACACACACACACACACACACACACACACACACACACACACACACACACACACACACACACACACACACACACACACACACACACACACACACACAAGTTTTTATAGTGTGTAACACAACTCTTTACGTTGTGTGTGTGCGTGTGTGCGTGTGTGCGTGTGAGAGTGTGTCTGTCTTGTTTGTCTGTCTATCTGTCTGTCTGTCCACGCAATTAAGGCGTACGTATAGTCCCAATATTCATTTAATAATGGTACTTTTTTCCTTGAATATATACTATCTGCCTAATTACATTAACGCTAGTCTAATATTGGGTAAAGTAATATACAATTTTATTTCAGCTGAAGTTTCCAATAAATTAAAGGCAGCCGTTTTTAATTATTACAACAGGAAAGGAAGTTGAGACGATGTATAGGCTATAATTAACGCATACTCACACTGAAGAGCACTTGTACAGGATGTCATATGGAAAATTAATTACTGTGTATTATCTGCAACTGAACTTATCACAGTTTTCCCCCGTCAAGCCGTGTAACAGACGTGTACACTTGCAATAAACATTATTCTAAAAAACGAATTAAATTCATATCGTTGTTTATAAAGTTGATGACTTTTAAGTTTTTAATCAAATCACCTGCCGTCTGCAAACGCTGACAAGATGCAGATTCTATGTATAATTGGGAAGCCAGTTAAATACTGGAAAACTTTGAACCGACATAGAATGTTTTCTGCATTTTGCAGATGTGAGTTTTTACCTACTAATGCTGAAATATGATATAATATATTCCAACGGTTAAATCAAATGAGAACGTGCGTGCGCGCGCGCGTGTGTGTGTGTGAGTGCGTGCGTGTGTAGAGATCTTTTAGATACCTCAACCAACAATGACTCAGTGGTTAAGTATATTAGTCGATTTTCCATATTTAACAGGCTCTGTGTTGGTTGAAACCATTACATCAAGCCGCCAAACTACACAGTACGGCTAAGTTTGTACCCAACCCCTTTGCGACTGAAGGCTGCAATTATCATTACCACCTGCGTAGCCTATAATATGCGCAGCAAGTTTTGTTTACATCCCCGTATGCTTCGTTACATAACATTCTTCTAGGATACTGATACCGAACCAAATCACGTAGCATGTTATAAAGACACTGCTGCAGCCTTTTCATAGATACTGTGTATTCAATAATATTGCACGATGCAATAATATTTAACATAATTAAAATAACTTTACAGTTATATGCTGTGAAATTTTTTCTTCTTCATGAGGTGGCATGTACTTTGGTCTTTTAAGACCAGGTTAACACCAGGTTGGTTTTTTGGAATGGACCTCACCAGGAAGAATAAAAAGAGGAAGCCCACCTGGATAGAAGAAATTCAGACTATATTAAGGGAACGAGAAATTGAAGAGATTTTTGGATGGACAAGCAGCAGTGGAAGATGAGAATTCAATCACTTCTGTAATGTTTGGTTCCGGAAAATGTGTGAACATTGTACAGCCGGAAATATAATAATGAGGTGGCATCTTCCTTCCGAAGATCGACAATCATCGAGGCTGTACGTTTTTTCGAAGCTGGCTGTCTGAAACGTTCAACCCTTTGCTAAAACACGTGCGCCTCTTTGTCAGAATACAATAATGGAGTCTCACTTTGTTATCACTATTCTGAGCATCATTTTCTTATACGGATAAGTGCAACGTCTTTGAAGCTTAATTGAACATTTCCAGTGATGGATATATTCAGTTTGTTTAATGTTTTATTCTCTCAACGAACTAAATCAATCACTTGTAAATTTTCCAGTTTTCTTGAACTGTATTCTATTGTATTGAACTGTATCCCCGTTTGTTTCATATTTTTTATTAATTTGAGAATCTATTTATAATTTTATTTATTATTTGTCTGTCTTAATTCTATTGCCTATATAGTCTGAAAAATGGCTCCTTTACAAATTGTCGTCTGGAATATGTAAACGTTAAACGTAGATATATAAATGTACAGGCGTACGAGCGTATTTTTAATAACGTTAAAAAACTTTTTTTTAAAGGACCGTTTCGGAAAATATGCTTTAGGTGACTAAATTTTTTGTAGTGCTATAAGTCATTGTAACATAATCACCGTAATTATAACAGACTATGTGTTTACGTATGTAACATAACGTAACGGCGACGCACCTTAGCGTATATGCTACGTACTTGCGAGCAGATATGGTTATTACTATACAGTAGCAAAATTACAAGTACGCCCCGTACCAAATAGGAAATGCACATTAAACGAAAAGTTAACTAATCCGTACAAACATTCCGTTTAACGCCACTTAAGAAATTGTTGTTAAATTCCTTTTTAAACGATCTGACATCGAAACAAGTGAATTCGATAATCTGTAGCCTAAAACCTATTGGTGACTGTTTATATTATTTATGCGGACAACGAAGTAATAATACCGAAAACAGTAGGCCAGTTACAAAAACGAAATTTGCACTTGATAAAATACTACAAAATTATGGTGTAAATGTCCCTACTACAAAATAGAAACTATTATTATTTGGTAACCATCCCGTTAATTCAAGGATAGTTGTGGAGAATCAAACTTAAAGCAAATTTATTATTTTAGTTAACACTGATGTGATACATAAACCATATGAAAACGACTTTGAATCGGAGTTTAAGTTAGAAAAACGCAGAAGCCTCTGCGGTACGAACTATAGAAACTGTCGGAAAAGGAAAGGGTATCCGTATTCTCTCAACTCAGTATGTAACACGGATCCTCGGTGAAAATAAAAACAGTAGTTTTTGAAGGCGCTGGATTAAAATTTTTAAGAAGTGTATAAGAGTATTCCTTTTATGAACTAAAATGAAATGACAATATAAGAAAATAATAAAAAATAAAAATAAATTTTTTTATATGATTAGGTAAAATATTTGGAGGTAGTAGGAACACTTTGACCACGTGTCAAATAACATAACATCAATTAGTTATTTGCTAATTTCTTATCACTTTTCTGAGCTGTACGGTACATAACACCTTTATTATCTCTGACTGTATACGATAACGCCTGTCATACGTTATTCAATTTAGAATTTTAACTAGTAATTGACTGAGTAACATGACAGGTAATAAAGTGTCTATAAACGCGACGGTATATAACAGGTTAAAAATAGGAAATGTAGACATATTATGCCAACAGTAGACTATTGAAAAGCAGACTCATTAGCCTTAATACAAAAATAAAAATTTATAAGACAGTTATCAGACCGGTTGTTAGTTATGGAGACGATACGTGGAGATTAACAAAAAGGAACAAACAGAATTACCACTGTTCCACCCCACTATAGAACAATTATTCCGATTAGGACTTTTCAACCTTCACAACTCATCATCAGATCGAAGGAAAATGATGATATGATGATGATCTGAAAAGCTTGAAAACTGTAATCGGAATAATTGGTCTATAGTGGGGTGGAACAGTGTTAATTCTGTTTGTGATTATAACCACAAACACAAATTTGTTAAGTAAAAAAAAAAGGACAAAGGAACACTAAGAAGGTTTGAAAGAAAGATTGTAAGACGTGTTTATGGCCAATTAGAGAATATGATGAATGAAGAATAAGAAATAACCTGGAGATAGATGAGCTACTGAATAATAACGGCATTGTAAGATTCTTAAAGACTCAACGAATACAATGGCTGTCACCTAGAGCGGATGGATGATCAACGAATGCCGAAGAAACTCCTGAACGCACATGTCTATAAAAGGAGAAAGAGGGGCCGACCGATAAGATGGTTTGTGAAAGATCTAAGAGGAATCGATGTGAGGGGTTACACTGAGACGGCAGTGGATAGAAGACATTAGAGAAGACTGATGTTGAAAGCCAGGGCTCACGTTGGGGTGTAGGGCTAAAGAAGAAGATGAAGAAAACTAGTAGAATAAATGGATAATTTTAAACTAAATTTCCATACTCATTTTTGCCCATGGTGTATGTCATGATACCATAATGTACGTGTCCCCAGAATAAAAAACTGTGTCGAAGGATTGTACGCTTCCTTTAGTCAAAACGGTTACAGTAGAATGTGAAGTGTATTGATACATAAATACGTTTAATTACAACAGGAAACCTCGAGCGTGGGAGAGGAAAGAGTAAAAGGAGGAATAAGAGGACCGGAAAGGGACAATTCTGGGCGCGGTGAAGGGGAGAGAGAAAGAGCAAGTGAAATCAATGACGAGGTGTCCTTGGGTTTGGCGTCATGGCGATTATATTCGCTTTATGCGTGGGTGTTAACAAACACCGTACAGTGGGTGTGAGAGTATGTTTGTTGTACCCCCTTGTTGTATGGTACAGTTCTATACCGTGGCAGTGAATTTGTACACGGACACGTCTCGGTCACAGTAAGCTATACTACACGTAAAGGGCGTTACTAACTGTGCTGACTTCTTTTACTAAAAACAAATTTATACAGTTTAGAAAGCACAACATGAACGTGCTGATTTTAACGAAAACACTTTTCTCTGTTTGAGTATTCTGTTTGTCTAAAAGTAAAGGCGTAACAGAAAGGTATTGTTACGACGTTCTACTTGATCGTCGTAGGTACAGTGGAAAACAAAATACAAGACACCAATTAAGTGACTAATCACCAGATTTTATTTTTACAGTTAAACAGTTCGTAATTAACAACACAACCTCTTACAACAATCAAATAAAAATTGTTCACACGCAAGAAAATGTCAACTAATATTAAACACGATTGTATTACAATTATACCGCCCGATTATAAAACGCAACACTTCACTAATAACCACTTGAACGTACGCAGTAATATCGCCCGATAATAACTCGAACCGCACTGTAAAAATATCGCAACTATACTGAAAACTAAGGCCGCTGCCGCCTTGTATTTATACATCCGCGCACAGACCAGAAGATTCCAAACTGCGTCTTAGCGCCAGTGTGTACGACGTATTTAATTGCGGCCTTGACACAGTCCGCGCGGATGGCGTCTTCCAGAAAACTCTCGCGAATGCGTTGAGAGTCACGTACACCACCGCATTATATTCTGGATCCCTCTGGAAAGTTCGATAAACACGTATTTGTTCTGTGATGTCGTAACATAGCCCTCTCCTTAAGCCTGTTCGTCCCGAACTGGCAAACAGTCTCTGAAGTAATACTCGACCAGGCGATCTAGGTGGACGTCCTTGCGAAAGATAATTCTCCGGTTCTTCGAAATCAGTCTCGTGTGATCCGAATATCACGTTCCCAGGAATGCGAGTCTTCCGCTAAACCACTAGTTTTGCTGGAATCACTCCCGTTGCGTCATGTACTGATGACCTAAACACCACTGGCTGATCCAAGTTTGTTTGGTTCTTGTCAACAATCTCTTGCAATCTCATCTTCAGCGACTTTTCTCTCGGGCGGTCCTATCAGCTCAAGAACAAGCAAGAGATTTGTCTCGACACCCATAGTTGGTTTTCCAATCAATTCTTTTGTCGTTACACTTATTTGTAGTTCCTCTGCTTGTTTGTCCTCCATTTCCGCTTGCAATAGGGAGGGTTCCTCTTGACCAGACCTGTTGACTTTTACTTTGGGCAATGCCACTTGCTTAATTGAATGGCTGGTAAGCCCTGTCATTTTAGCCATGCAAAGCATTATCTTCTCTTGGCCAACCGTCAGGACATTCTCTCTTAAGTCCACAACGAATCCGTAGGCATTCATAATGTCCGTGCCAAGAATTACTTCATCGACCATGTCTGAAACAAGCATTTGGTGGCTAAACTCGAGAAGACCCAGGCGTACACGTACGTCTACCTTTCCTAGCACCTTCACGGGGCTTCCAGTCACAGTCTGTATTGTACAAGAGCTAATTAGATGCTGGCGGTTGCTGACTAAGTCAGGGCGCACAATGGACACTGTTGCGCCCGTGTCAACTGTAAATGAGGTTGGTTTACCTTCCGCAAAATCCATTAACAAATAAGTTTCCACAAGTCTTACGTAGCGTGGATACTGCGTGCTGTTCTGTGGCTTTACTTCTCCAATTGGTGCGATCACTCTATTCTCTCGGTATCTTCTTCTCCCAACATTCTACCTGTAGATGACCACGTTTTTCACAGTTTTAATATTTCGGTCTTCTGTCTTTTTCCCATCGTTCAAATCGTTGCGACTCTCTTGAACTTCTGAATTGTTTGTCCGACAACATTGTATTTCTGCACCCATCGTAACGACAATGTCATACAGGGATCTTCTGACTGCAATGTGATGGCACAAACCCATTAACGTAGCGGGACGCCGACTTGGCAGCTTCAAACTCTAGGTCGTGAACAAGAGCTTCTGAGCTACTTCGGTGTCTTGCCATTCGTAACACTTGCTGAAGTTCACAATCTCCGATGCCATCAGTAAATGTCTGCACCGCAAACCTTATTGGAAAATCTTCTGGTGCTTTAGGATAGGCGAATCTAATCAATCTGTCGATACTTGCTTCAAACTCTTGAAGACTCTCCCCGGAACGTTGTCGTCTTGTTCTCAACTGAGCTTAGTACACATCTCGCAAATGTTTATCACCATACCGCAATTCTAGAGCTTTTATCAACTCGGCATAGGTGTTTTGGCTGTCAGGTGGCACTTTCTGTAGTAATTCTGCCGCAGGTCCTTTTAATGTAAGAACGAGTGAAACAACCTTGTCTTTCTCTGTCCAATTATTTGCTCATACAGCAGATTCGAATTGGTGTAAATACGTCGCCCAGTGCATGCTTCCATCAAAAGTTGGGGCCTTGACATGAACTGTCCCAACCGCAGGCGAGGTGACCTTCTCTATTGACTTATTTTTTGTGTCTTTCTCTGTCTTTATCATTGGTACAGTCTGTTCAGAAATTTGTTTTGGTTGTATTTTCATGAACTGCTAAACTTCACTTTTAATTTGTTCTCTTATGTTTGCTATTGAGTTTTCTACTGCAGATATTTTATCTGACACAGATTCTTCTATGACAGATATTTTTGTAGACATCAGTTCTTCAACAATCGAGACAGAGTTTTCTACTTCAGCTATTTTTAATATCATTGATTCTTGTACCTTCGATATTTTAGTAACTTGCTTATTAAGCTCAACTCGTAGAGGCCCAATTCCGCGGTACTGTGTTCTTGCATCTGTTTCTGCTCCTGCATTAATGCTTTGATGTCTTCTGTTTCACGCTTCCGTTCCTCTGCCTCCTGCTTACGTTTTCCGTCCTGTCGTTTTTCTGCTTCTTCCGCCTCCTGTCTGCGTTTCTCATCCTGTCGTTTTTCTGCTTTTTCTTGTGTCTGCCGCAGCAGTGTTTGTAAATCTTCCATCATATGAATGGCATCCATGTTTACTGATTCATTACGAATTACACTCGTCTTGTACAAAGTGTCCACTGTTGCCACTGTTAACAGTTTTATCCCAGTTCTGACACCACTGTTACGACGTTCTACTTGAGCGTCGTAGGTATAGAGGAAAACAAAATACAAGACACCAATTAAGTGACTAATCACCAGCTTTAATTTTTACAGTTAAACAGTTCGTGTTTAAACAACACAGTCTCTTACAACAAATCAAATAAAAATTGTTCACACGCAAGAAAATGTCAACTAATATTAAACACAATTGTATCACAATTATACCGCCCGATTATAAAACGCAACACTTCACTAATAACCACTTGAACGTACGCAGTAATATCGCCCGATAATAACTCGAACCGCACTGTAAATATATTGCAACCATACTGAAAACTAAGGCCGCTGCCGCCTTGTACTTATACATCCGCGCACAGACCAGAAGATTCCAAACTGCGCCTTAGCGCCAGTGTGTACAATGTAATTAATTGCGGCCTTAACGCAGTCCGCGCGGATGGAGGCTTCCAGAAATATCTCGCTAATGCGTCGAGAATCACGTACACCACTGCATTACATTCTAGATCCCTCTGGAACTTTCGATAAACACGTAGATTGTTCTCTGATGTCGTAACAGTATTGTCTCTAAGCGGTCGTTTCCTTTGTTTTGATTTGTCGTTTTCTCAGGTAAATTATGTGTTAACTACAGATTAACTCACCACAAATTGTAAAAGTGCCCAACCCGAAAACGACCCTGAAGGCCAGACAACAGGAGGTGATCACCGTCTACCCAGAAATAACACATTGGCCGCTTACCAGAACCGGACCATCGACATCGCATCGTCCATCGTAAGAGTAAGTATAATTATTTGGTACAAACTTAGGTATTGGAAAACACCTATAAACGTAAAATCAAAAGAACTTGTAAAAAATTATATCTTTATGCAATTAGAATATATAATAGAATATTATTTTACGTTTTTAAGAAAAAGGTCAGCAGAGAAAGTTAATTAATTTTATTTTGTTATAAGTACAGTGCAATTTAAAAGAATCTTTAATAAATCCGAAGCATTCCAATATTCGATAACCGACTAACTATTCTATGCAACCCTTGTACATTGCATATGTTATAGAATAGTAGGCCTATACACAAATTTTATCCATAACAATATGTAGAGTAGTTAATATATGAAATACTTCCCTTCAATTTTGTTACCATATTTCTTCTTCTTCTTCTTCTTCTTCTTCTTCTTCTTCTTCTTCTTCTTCTTCTTCTTCTTCTTCTTCTTCTTCTTCTTCTTCTTCTTCTTCTTCTTCTTCTTCTTCTTCTTCTTCTTCTTCTTCTTTAACGTTCTTGTTAGGACTCTGTCCTGTTCTATAACAACTGTCCAACATAGTGTCACTCCACCTCTTCCCTGGCCGACCAACGCTCCTCTTGGTGTTTGGTTGGCTATGGCTTGTCTTTATTACTAGCATTGTGTCATCCATTCTTGATATGTGTTCATTCCATATCCTTCTTCTTTTTGCAATCCACGAATTTCTATTTGTTACATTACTCGTTTCTCTTATACTATTGTTTGGCAACCTATCGTACCTTGTCTTCCCTAATACAATATAGTACTATATTCCCTAACAGAGTATGTCTTCCGTAATATAGTAATTGTCTACAGTTTGCCTTTTTCTTTGAGTTGTTGCTTTATCTGGCTTAATCTCTGAAGCATGATATTTCTGGACGTGTTGTGCTTTTGTAAACCACAGTTTTTGCTTCTTGTGTGAAGTATTTATTATTCCATACATCCAGCAATTCTTCTTGCTTTCATCAAGTGCTGTTCTGTTTCTTCATCTCTCCTATTGTTACTTGTAAGCCTTGTTCCTAAGTAATCTAACTGCATTACTTCTTCTATTATTTTATTATTTATCACAAACTCATACCTCAATAATCTTTAAATAAAATTAATAATTGGTAATTTAAACATTAAACATACATATTCAATGTAGACAGTAAAACTGGGTATGTATAAAACTGGATATTATAAGTGTGTGTGTTTGTGTGTGTATTAGTTACCTCAACCAAAACCTACTTCGTGGTTAAGTATTTGAGTCGACTTTCCGTAATTAACAGGCTCTGTGTTGGTTGAAACCATTACATTAAGCCTTATTAACACCACCTCCGCCAAACTACACAGTACGGTTAAGTTTGTACCCAACCCCTTTGGGACTGAAGGCTGCAATTATCATTACCACGTGTGTAGCCTATAATATGCGCAGCAAGTTTTGTTTACATCCCCGTATGCTTCGTTACATAACATTCTACTAGTATACTGATACCGAACCAAATCACGTAGCATGTTATAAAGACACTGCTGCAGCGTTTTCATGGATATTGTGTATTCAATAATATATTGCATCGTGTTATAATATTTTGCTCGACGAAAATGATTTTAAAGTTATACTCTATGATATTTTATTCTCTTTCATCAAGTGGCATCTTCGTTCCGAAGAAAGATTAACAATCATCAAGATTGTACGTTTCTTCAAAGTTCTTTTTCAGAATTCAAAAGTGGAGTCCCAGTTTCTTATCAATATTCTAAGTATAATTTTTTTTATACGCAAAATTAAATTCCTTTAAAGTTTAATTAACATTTTGGCGAGTGAAGGATGTAATAAATTTTTTTTAACGTTTCACTCTCTCAACGAACTAAATTAATCATAAAGTTTTCAGTTTTATTGAACTGTATTGTATTGTACTGTATTGAACTATATCTTCGTTTGTTTCATACTTTTTTTTAATCGCCCATCTAAGATCACATGCTAATTTAAATTCTTTATTCTTTGTTTTTTCTTTTTCTCCAATGTTCTTTCATCTTTTTACTGTGTCTCTTCTTCCTGTCTTCTGTCCACTTTGAACCTGCATTTTTTTCTCTCCTACCCTGGGCCCCTTCCATTTTTAACACATTTCCCGAAAAACGTCTCTTTCAATTGCTTCTTCTGCGTGTATATTGTTTTTTTCTAATTCCTTTTGGACTTCTTTAATCCAACTTGATATTGACTTCTTCCCCCACAGATATTTGAAGATCTGCTTTGTTAAACTATTGTCGTCCATTCTATATAAATGTCCAAAAAATAATAGTCTTCTTTTTCTCGTTGTTTCTGTTATATTTTCTATACTTTCATATATTTCATCATTACTTCTTAATTTCCAACATTCTGAAGTTTTTTGTGAGCCTAATATTTTCCTAATAATTCGTCTTTCCAATATTTCTAGTTTGTCTAAATTACGTACAATTCACTTGCATGTAGGCATTCTGGTTTTTCTACTGTACTGTAATGGTTTATTTTCGCATTTTTAGATATGCACTTTTTATTGTAAATATCTTTAGTTATACCATATGCCCTTTCCATCTTATGAATCCTTTCTTCTATAGCAGATTTTCTAATCCATTCTCTTGAATTATTTCTCCTAGATACTTAAATTTTCATACTTTTTACTAATTTGAGAATCTATTTATAATTTTATTTAATATTTGTCTGTCTTACTGCTTGGCTTTTTGCTTCTGTCTTATTGCTTTTGCAGTCTGAAGAAATATTTCTTTACAAATTGTCGTCTGGAATATATAAACGTTACACGTACATGAAAGTTCAATTATTGAATTTTGATTCCTTCCCAGAAGTATCGTTATTAACATCATCGTCGTCGTCGTCGTCATCATCATCATCATCACCGCCGAACAATCATAATCACCACCTCGATCATCGTCACCATTCTCATCTTCACTTTACTACTATGAAGATAAAGTTTATCACACTACGCACACTACCCTTTCTCATCTTCACTTTATTACTATTAACGTAAAGTTTATCACACTACCTCTATATCAAGTTTCCATATGGTGTGAGAAAAAACCACCTGTCCCTAGATGTTAAAGAATAATAGCATAGATCGTATTAAATACGCGTATCACTTGTGTTGACATATAGAATTTTAAAGAACAATATGCATAAATAATAAAATTCAAGTAAAATTGAATAAAATAAAAAGAAATATTAACTTGCTGAAATTAAGTGAACACAAAACTGCACAAGACTACTATTCAATATATTTTCTTTCTTTTTATTTTCGTAAATTTTAGTTTAAATGTTTTTGTATAAGTTTATTTTATTTGAAAGTCTTATGTCAGTCAATATGTCAATGCCCAATATTTGCGGCTGACTCTCTTCAAATAATTAAAAATATTTTGTTGTATATTACTATAAGCGTTTTTAGCTTCACCAGCGTCTATCTGTCGCAGATATCTAAATAGACGTTTATCACGTCTTTTGCTGTCTTCTGGTTTATGTGGAGCACGTTGTCCTTGTTGCCGTTGGGTTCTGTCATCCTTTTGAATTTTGTAATATTTCTGAATAACTATACAGTTCTAGGTTATCGTGAGTTAAAATTAAGTTTTTATCTTCCATATTTCTTATTTACATGTATTTTAATCTATGATAATTCTTCTACGAGTTTAATATGTAACTATAAAATGTTAGGATAACAGTTTTAAATTATATGATATACTAGTAAAATATATTTTAATCATATTTATGATTTAATTTTAAATCTAATATTTATTAGTTGACATTAAACTTACATTTTCCTTTGTTAGTTCCACTGCCAGGCTACAGTTGTTTGTACTGAAAAACACTTTTCTTCACTGATTTTCGGCATAGACATTGACAACAGAAGAATCTGAAATGTTTTCTAGGTCACCGGTCTGTCAGCTGCTGTGCGTTGTTTCTTTCATTGTTTCTTGAGCCAGTCGGGTTTCATAATCTAGAGTAGCCCGCCTTTACTCCCCCTTCCCAAGAGCCGTATTATAGTTCTATACACAATAGTTTCACATGTACGGACAAGTATAATTCCATTAATCATTATAAAACGTAATAATAAAATAAAACTCTATTGCACGTATTAGGAATATATCGTAAGTAACATAACTTCATACAATGCGTATTGTTACGACTCTCTAACTGATCGTCGTAGGTACAGTGGAAAACAAAATACAAGACACCAATTAAGTCACTGATCACCAGCTTTAATTATCACAATTAAACAGTTTGTAATCAACAAGATAGTCTCTTACAATACATCGAATAAAAATTGTTCACACGCAATAAAAATGTCTACTAATATAAAACACAATTTTATTACACTTATCCCGCGCAGTTATAAAACACATAACACTTCGCCACAATATTACGAACCGCACTAATAACCACTTGAACGCACAGAGTAATCGCCCGCCCGCCAATAACTCGCAACTAAAAACTGAACTGAACGTCCCGGAGTACTTGTATTTATACCCCGCCGAAATATCAGAATATTCCATACTACGCATTAACAATAAAGGAAAACATTAGAGCGTAATTCATTGCGGCCTTGACACAGTGCGCGCGGTTTCTGACACAGTTTAGCTAATACGTTGAAAATCACGTACGCACACACATTACAGCCAGATTCTACTGGAGCATTCGATAAACACGTACACTGTTCTGCATATGTTTACCTAAGTAATGGGTCTACATAAAAAATTGGGTCTACTATGTTTCATTAAATTTTTGTTATTAAATTAAACATATATGACAATCTAAATTATTAATAGAGGAATGAAAAAGTAAATAATCTATATCTATAAAAATGAATGTTTGTTTCTTTCTTTCTTTGTCCCGTATGCGTTCCTATACCATTCATCCGATTGCGATGAAACTTCGGTGAGTTGTGCGCACGCCCGCGAAGGTTTATGAATTTTTTTCGATGGGGTCCTTTGGGGGGTTCTTGGGGTCTTCCACATCTCCTCCTAAACCACTGGACCGATTTTAACCAAACTTGGCACAAATATTTTATGCAACGGGAGAACCAACATAGGGTAGGTGTTTTTTCGATGGGGTCCTTTGGGGGGTTCTTTGGGGTCTTCCACATCTTCTCCTAAACCACTGGACCGATTTCAACCAAACTTGGCACAAATATTTTACACAACGGGAGAACCAACATAGGATTGGTGTTTTTTCGACGGGGTCCATTGGGAGGTCCTTTGGGGTCTTCCACATCTTCTCCTAAACCACTGGACCGATTTCAACCAAACTTGGCACAAATATTTTACGCAACGGGAGAACCAACATAGGATATGTGTTTTTTCGATGTGATCCTTCGGGGGTCCTTTGGGGTCTTTCACATCTCCTCCTAAACCACTGGACCGATTTCAACCAAACTTGGCACAAATATTTTACGCAACGGGAGAACCAACACAGGATATGTGTTTTTTTCGATATGATCCTTCGGGGGGGTCCTTTGGGGTCTTCCACATCTCCTCCTAAACCACTGGACCGATTTCAACCAAACTTGGCACAAATATTTTACGCAAAGGGAGAACCAACATAGGATAGGTGTTTTTTCGATGGGGTTCTTTTGGGGGTTCTTTGGGGTCTTCCACATCTCCTCCTAAACAACTGGACCGATTTCAAGCAAACTTGGCACAAATATTTTACGCAACCGGAGAACCAACATAGGACAGGTGTTTTTTTCGATACGATCCTCTGGGGGGTCCTTTGGAGTCTTAAAAAACTAACTTATTAGATCTGGTTACTATGGCAACCCAATGGAATAGATTCTGTTCTAAATATATTATCGCATTAAATTGAAGACCACGCGAACGAAGTCTTTATATATTATATATATACAAACACTTTCTTTCTTTGAGTGGCATTGCAACGCATGCCGGGTACTCGCTAGTATAAATATAAATATAAATTATAAATTAAAAGACTTAGACTATAATTACAAAATACACAGAAATGGAATAAGAAACATTCAACAGCCACTGATACGTATGAATATTGTTATTATTAACAGTTATTAATAATATTATTAACTGTATTATTAATAAATAAACATAAAGTATATAGTATAAATACGAGGTGAAGCTGAAACGCAGAAATAGTAATGAGCAATTGCGCTAATGTGAAGTGTATAACTCTTCAAGTTACCCTACGCACGCAAGGTAGGCTAAATAATTTTCTATTGCAAACTTCTATTTAAAGTCTTATATTATATTAAATAATTATGTAGAATGTATTTAAAATTTCATTTAGGACATAAAATATAAGAGAAGAAATATTAGGAAAGACGAACTGCAATAACATTTTGTTAATGTTATCTTGTCAGTGACTACAGTCAGAGTTTCAATTTAACTGTAGCATAGAAATTACTCAATCATTCCCCAATATTATGGAATAACGTGGACTTTTTAAAAATTCTTGGTATCCAGTGTAGCAACTTTTCCGACCATCTGCTGCATTCATACGTATTTTTGTTTTTGTTTTCATAATTGTTTAACGATTCATTTTACCCACTTAATCAGCTGACATCATTATGTAAAGAACTATAATTATTCTGCAATCTGAAGTTACGCATCTGTACTGAACAGTAATTCTACTCTTACGCTAATCGATTGTTTTCCATACATCGACCTTAACGTTTTCAAAAAATTGTACCGAATAATTTTCAGTCAAGTTAGATCAGTTTTTACTTCTCTTTACTATTTTTCAAACTTTGTTTCCACAAAAAACATGACTCGCCTTCTTCTTGTTCTTCTTCTCTTCAAGCCTTAGGTTGTATAAATCTGTTTCGGTACCCATCTCATCCTTGGACGACCCATGCCTCTTCTACCACTGGCTTTATAGTTCAGTGTCGCTTTCGGCAATCGATCCTCTGTCATCCTTTCCTTATTCTATCTTGCAATTCATAATTTAAAGTATTTCCAGGACACTGCATTTCAGCACTCTGAATCTTGCCGCATTCCTTTTTTGTCATGACCCACTCTTCACTTGAATAAGTTAATGTGCAATGTGCAATTCTCTTATAAAATTTAATCCTTTTGTTGTGTCTTGTTTTATTTGTAAGATTTATATGAATCGTACTACAAATATTTGTAAATGTATTTATATTCTCTTTTATATTATATTCAGATTTATAGCTTACTGCACAGCCGAGATATTTAAAAGGGCTCAATTCTTCTAAAGTGCTTTTGTTTATAACTATTTTCGTCCTCATTGAATATTAATTTTTTTAAAGGTCATGGTTTTGGTTTTCTTACTGAAATTGTCAGTGAGTACTCTTGCCACTTCTTTTAACTAAACCATAGCTCTTTGTAAATCATCCTTATTTTCTTGAATAAGAACTATGTCAGCCGCATATAGCAGGGGACCGATACAAATTGATCAATTGCTATGACACACCTACTTTTCTAGTTTAACTCTTCACCATTTCAAGTAACAAAGTATAATGACCGCGTCTTCTAACTGTAGAATTGTTAGTCATCCTGCGAGCAGGTCAATTCTTACAATTATTACATCGGCATTCTATAGGTACATTACCTAGACATTTATCGTAGTTTTCCAGCTTAAAGTTTCATATAAATTTAAAGAAAATTGGTGAATTCCTCTTTGCACAAACAACTACTTATAACCCGGAGAGAGCAGATTGCAAAAATATCTGCAGTGATTTTACGTCAAGGTATTAGGGCTCTTCCGTTAGTTTGATTTCCTGTACCAAAACAACGTCGATTTATTGCAAGACATTGTTACTCTTAACTTTATACCCACCGGATTCGCCATTGTCACGATGCTCTTTCCATTAATGTCATTCTATAAAACTTGCGCCATTGCAACAACGCATTTATCATTACTTTCCTTGTAATGCAACTTCACTAAATAATACTTTAATGCCTCTGAATTCCACACTTTTTGCAATTTTTCATGTTAGTGAGAATTATAACGTACTTCTGTACCTCTTTTAAAAGCCCCAAGTTGTTGGCGTTCTTTTATAAAGAAGCCGATAGCGTCCTTCTATATTTTGTTTGATCAGTAATTGATTATGTAACGTGACTCGCCTCGGCGTTGATCTTCAGTCTATCGCTAACGATGACGATCGCGAACGCACTAATAACCAGTACCAAATGTGTATCGTTCTTCTCCTTACCTGTCCTTATATTAATGTACCTTAATTCCCGATATGCGCCAAATTTTTTACTAAAAACAATTAAAAGTTTCTTCCTGCGTCGTCTTCTTTTTCTTCTATAATAATTTAAACTTACCCAAACGGACTGGCGCGAATTCAAATCTCGAGTGGAGTCTGAAGTGTTGCCAACCTATAATTCTGGTAAAAAATTGTCTTCACTGCTAAAGTACACAATTATTAAGAGATATATCAAATAAAACAAGGAACGATTATTAGTGTTCAGTACTAATTTATTAGTGTCCAGATTCGCTGATTATTTATAAGTTAAGTACAAAATATTTGTTATTATAAAAAAGTTTGCTCCGGCTATTAAATTTTACTCGCTCATCGGGTGGTCAGGCGTGTCTTCAAGCGTTCTGGTTAATGATAAAATGTTTTGTTCAGAACGATGAATAAGTTTTTTGGATTACAACAAAATAAAGCAAGATGTTTATGAAAGTACAGAACCTTACATCAATGTTAATTAAATACTATACAGGTTTACTTGCAACTCGGTTCTTAGTGTCTAAAAAGTTTGTCGACTTGTAGGCGTCACATAGAGGTTAAGTTACAGTTTCAAATAGGCTGATGCAGTTTTAAATAATTTTTCAATAATGGTTTGTGAAGTTGTTCAGTTTTTTTTTCTTTTTTTAAGATATAGTTTCAACTAATATTTGAAAGAATTTATTATACCAAGTTCAGAGTGAGAGTTATTGTGTTGTTGAAAAGTTAATTAATTTTATTCGCAATTATATAGAATTCATTTATACTTAACAAAATCTTGTTGTTTCTTCTGATTAGTCCCAGGTAATTCTTCAAAATATTGTAGATTATAGCATTTAGTTCTTCATCATTTAGGTTTTCTTTTTTTCTATTTTATGTAGTCAATGATTTTTTTAAATTCAATTATTGAACTTTGATTTATGGTTTCATCATGTGTTCAATGGATGCAGATTCAATTTCTATTATTCATATTTGTTCATTTTGAGTACATTTCCCTCTTATTACTTTTTAATCAGAGCGGATTCAGTTTGGCATCTGCATACCTTGAGCGTTAATAATGGACTGTTTAAAAATTCTAACGGTTTTCTTAATTCCAAGCATAATTCCCTGCTTCTGATTGGTTAAGAATTTTGTTTACATTCTTATGAAAGCTTGGGTTTTTGGCCCCAAATTGACCTAATATTTTATAATTGCTATAATTCATTGGTGTTATTACCAATGTGTGAGATATTAACATTAATGTCTTTATTTTCTTTCAAAGATTAATTTGATATCCCATAATGCTAGGCTTGATCCTATATCAACGTTTTGACCAATTTGCTAATGTTATTTTATTACATATTTCACTTATTTTTTATGTTTACTCTATTTCTGACATACTCTTATGGTTAGATTGAAGTTAACAAGTCACTTTGTCTTATTTCTCAAATACAATGGTTAATTGCTTATAAATTGTTTTTTCTGAATTTTGACAATTAGGCATTTTATAGTCCTAAGCTATAAATGTCTGGAATTTCTTAATTTACACAATTTAACCATTACCTATTACTTTCATAGGTTCTGCTTACCATTACTTAGTTATAGTGTCTACTTTTGAATGACTTGGGGCCATTTAAAATAAATAAATGTTATTATAATTTAAACAAAATCATTCCTTGACCTTTGCTAGTTCATTTGTATAACATCGTTTTTTCCTATCTTATTACAATTGTGAGTACTATTGTGATTATTAAACTTATACAATTGCTTGTCTGTATTTTCTAATATTTCTTACACAAACGTTTTACCACTTAATTTTTCTATGGTAACATATAACATTAAAATGGTTTATGGTCTTCTCATGATCCAGCCCCATTCCTTCTTTTAAAATACAACTTTTTTAGATAAACTAACAACAGGTTTGGTGCATGGTGCCTTGACACCATTTACAATATTGTAATCACCATCCTTGTTACTATTTTGTAACATAGGATGTTTTACTATTATTTAAATCATAAGTAATTTGTTTCTTAGTTATTAACACAATAAAATTGGTTGACATACTAACTTTGTTGTCTACCATTTGTATGAATATTTAACATTATTTCTTAATTGAACAAAAGAATTCCTTTAATAAATCTAACAATATGGTTTTTAAATTGATCTTATTTTCTACTAAAACTTATCTTTTAATAATCGTCTAACATAATTCTTATACCATAGGTTCTACACACTACTAATGTTTCTTATTGTTTATCTATCAACATTTTAGTATTGTTGTTGTTTATTACCACTGTTCTTTTCTTTTATTACTACTATTAATCGTTTATATTAACTCATCCCTATCCTATCTACCACCTTCACTGATTCCACTGGTTAAGTGTTTATTAAACTACAGTCACATTTGTAATACACTCTGTTTAAATTCACAGTAGTGATTCATCTTCAGATTCTTTAAGTTTTACAATCACTGTTGCTATCATATATTAGTTTGGTTCACTGGTTATCATTAACACTCACTACCTACCTCTCACTCTTGGTTTAAATTAGTTTTGACAAATCTAATTTTAAAGTCAGTTTTTAAAACCTCATG
The DNA here is from genome assembly GCA_034769895.1 of Magicicada septendecula. NCBI lineage: Eukaryota > Metazoa > Arthropoda > Insecta > Hemiptera > Cicadidae > Magicicada > Magicicada septendecula. The sequence goes on along the minus strand of CM068373.1, from coordinate 74,351,853 downwards.
TGTTTGTTTTTATATTAATAATGTTATTTTAAATCACATAACATTCTAAATCACAAAGTTAGTCATACAACTTTGTGTAAAGTTAGTTTTTTGGCTATAAACATTAGTTCCTATAAGTCCTTCTTCAAGTCTTTACAATTCGATTCTATTCTGCCCTTTCTTGGTAGTATTTTTATCATCATAATATAATAACAATGAGTTTACATGTCTATTACTGGTGGTGTACTTTCATTTACATAACTTGGGTAATACATGCTACAAAATGAAATATTAGTTAGGTTTTTATTCGTTTACTTTTTACTTTGTAGCCTTTATCTGGCTAATCACTGGGGTTGGGTCACAGTCATTTGTCTGTCAGTCTAGTCTACTCACTCATTTATTATCTTTGCCTACTATTTTTCTTTTTATTCTCTCATTCCCTTTGTATAGTTATTGATCATTATGCTTCAAATTAGTTTACTTCTCTTACAGCTATATTATATTTGTGGATCCCTTATAGGGTCTGAGTTCTGCAACGTTATAATATGCATTGAAACGCGTGAACTAATGGAGAATGCATACAGTAGTTCTAAGATTGCTGGTTTGTAAATTTTATAATAACACCTGGAAAACACGTTGTAACTAGCCGTAGTAACAAGAGTAGCCGTAGTGATTAAGAGTACTTAATCACTTTTGTATTTTATATTGCATTACGCGGAGACATACGCCTAATTTAAGGTTGCCCTTGATATTAAAGTTCAAAGCAGAAACACCTGAGGTTTTTCTGTGCGGAGTAAAATTTTATAAATACCTTGCTACAGGGCAAAACGTATAACAAAGGCCACGGTGCGCACTCATAACGTTACAACCGACCTTTTATCTTTATCACTAAGTAAAAGTTGGGTCGTTAGCAAAGTTTGAAATTGAATTAGGAGTTGTAAAAATGAGAGAGAAGTGTAATACGACTCGCTGTGAGAATAATAGTGACTCTTCGTCACGTGGCCTTGTAAGAGACAGGATGGCGTTTTCTTTTATTTTAAATATTAGTTTGTGGGGTAGAAAGTTGATACGGAAGCCATTAACAGCAATTTGTGTACTTTGACACACACATTTTCATACGCACACTCAACTTCATTAAAATATCCGTATGGAGGACCATACATGTTCTAAGATTTATATTTAAAATAATTTTTGAAATAAAATATTTCCATAGAAACTACTTCTTTCTACTTCCTGCTTCAGCCTTGACCACAGTAGGCTACTGTGGTCACTAACGTAGGCTTATACGACCTCACGTTAGCACACTCGATTTTCACTGATGATGGCAGTCGATAGCACTGGCGAAACGTCTAGTTTTGCAGAAAAAATATTGGACCACGGCCAAACTGCCCGGGAAGGAATTTTAACAACAAACTACTTCTTTGTTGCCGATAACGTAGTAACCTCTCTTCTCTCTTTTAGGTTAGCAGCCCATTGGGCGGTTGGCAGCAGCTCGCCATTCTTCATGATTCTCTGCTTTTCTTTTCAACTCACAATATGATGTGCCGTTCATATCGACCATAAGCTGCTTCATGTAGTCTGAACGGGGTCGACTTCTGTGATGCTTCCCTTCAATTCATTTATAATGTAACGACGGTCTACTGATCGCCGTATGGTACAGTGGAAAACAAATTACAAGACACTAAATAAGTCACTAATCGCCAGCTTTAATTATCACAATTAAACAGTTTCTAATTAACAAGACAGTCTCTTACAACAGATCAAATAAAAATTGTTCACACGCAATAAAAAAATGTCAACTGATACACAACATAATTGTATTACAAGCGTATCGCACAATTATAAAACACGTAACACTCCGCCACAGTACGTCGAACCGCACTGTAATAATTCGGAACTCAAACGCACGGTGTAATCGCCCGATAATAACTAACTTGACCGTCGCTGAATGCTGTAATTATACCATGCTGATTTCCAGAATAATCTGTCACTTTGTTAAACAAACAGGCGCTCTTGAGAATCCACTAGAAACAGTGTCCTTGAACACAATGTGCTGACCGGTATGAGCAGGTACAGACTCGATAGTTGACGCGTAATTGTCTTTCACTGTAACGTAGTAGCATTATGGGCGCACGCACGCACGCACGCACGCACGCACGCACGCACGCACACACACACACACACACACACACACACACACACACACGCACGCACGCACACACACACACACACACACACATTACAACTGGAATATTCGAGATACTTATAGAACGTTCAGTATTACGTAACAATATCAATACATACAAAAATGCGTTATGCATTATGTGAAATAAAAGAAAAGTCATTTACTTCCCTTCACGTCACTTAACAGGAAACTATTGTTTAGTTAACATCAAACACATTGGTTTCATACATGTGAGTCCAGTCCCGGAAGGCAGCTAGAGGATTAGGAGACCCACACACACACACACACACACACACACACACACACTGACAGGCCGCCTAACAATAGAGAGGGACAGGCCTTTGACCTGCGCTGCTGTCTTTTTAGTTACAGTCCACTACAATAAATTAAATTTTATTGTCGTGCTTAAACTTTTAATTTTGATTGTTCCATTGAATTCAGACTGTAATTTCATTTAAAATAAGTCCAAACACGAAGTTTTTATGGCGATATTCAAATGTTTTACATTTATTTGTTTATTTTGAACTATTGTTATTGTTAAACTTTAGAACACCTTCTAAACGACTATTATTAAAAATGATGATTATTAAAAACTAAGTTACTGATCATCTTATTTCTTTTTCAACTAGTTTTCTGTGACACTCCCTTTAATATGTAATATTTTTAAAAATTGATTTTTGATTTTACAACTTGACCTCGAAATTACGAGAATCTTAAAATTCCTGGCGTCGGCCTTGACCATTTTTTTTTTTTTTTTTTTAACTGTTCCGATTCACCGATTGTGATACTCGATAAAGAGCAGATTGACGACCCACCTCTTTATTGTTGTAATACTGAAAAAATTAATCAACATATGTAACAGATTTTAATATATAGATATAAAGATTATTTTCAAACCTCACATTTTTATTTTAAATAAACAATATATGAAATAATAGTTGTTGTACATAATCGAAATAATTGTTTGCCTTTTTACTAGCACGAACTTTTAAAAATTTTATTTATTATAAAAATATTATATATTATTGTTTTACAGACACTCAAAATGAAATGTGTTATGTATCTATGTAAATATATTACTAAATTACTATACTATATATTAAAAATTTACTGTCCATGTTATTAAACTCACTATAACTTGAGAGGACGAGGTAGCGCGTCAGGAATTAAATGTGTATTATTGTATCATGTAATTTGGAAAATAATAACCGGTATTACAGATTTCAGTAACATGCAAGAGAGACGTCCTTTCCTTACTTGTTCGCTATTGTCATTTTTCCAGGTAGAGAGGGTAACTCACCCTCAAACCAACAAACAGTAGAGGTCTTTGCTCGTGTACCGGGTACCCCGAGTGATTACTGATTATCCGCTGATTAGTCGTTAAATAGCTTGCACGGGGTAGTGAGACCAGCCAGTCTTGTCAGAGAGCAGATCTGTCGCGTATATTGTGAGTGAGTCAGTTCATTTGTGGTTAGTGTATAGTTGATTTGTGATTATGAGTTCTTGTAAAAAACGCCAAGTTTTACATACTCAATGCAGAACAATGATTGCTTCTGTTCTGTTCTATTTTGAGAAAGAGAAGAATAACAGAGGTCCTTTACTTGATACTAAGAAAGTAATGCAGAGAACAACAGATGCTTGTGGCATTTCGTTGAGAACAATACAACTTATCAACGCAGAGATTAAAAAATGTTTCGAAAATGAAGAAGATCCCTGTGTAGTTGAAGATATTGATTTAATCACAGCTGAGGACGATCAACAAGATAACACCTTAAACAACACCAAGAGGAAAAATATTATTATTCATACTCCTCGGAAGGAAAGCTTGAAGAGAAAGCGACCAGTAACAGATATGGATGACTTAGACAAAGGAGCTATTCGACGTCACATATTGAGCTACTATGCTCGAAAAGAAGCGCCTACCCTCAGACAACTTTGTGTGTCACTTCAAGAAGCTGGACTGTATATGGGAGGAAAATCTTCACTGAGCTAGCTATTATCAGACATGGGATTTCAGTACAAGAAATTTAGCAGCAGAAAAATCCCCATGGAAAAGCCGTCAGTGGCCCTGTTAAGGTGTCGTTTCTTAAGAAAGATGCGTGAAGTAAATATTAAAAACACTATATTTTTTGACGAGACCTGGATCAATGAAAACACGAGAAAGGACACTGGTTGGACTGATGGCACTATCCAATGAACTCTGGGTAAAGGCAAACGATGGATCATCTGTCATGCTGGTGGCTCCAACGGATGGATTAGCGCTCCGCCTTTTGTGTTCCAATCTAAGAAGACAGGAGATTACCATGAAGACATGAATGCGACTGTTTTGGTATCATGGTTCTTCAATACATTACTGCCATCCATTCCTCAAGGAGCAACTATTGTTATGGACAATGCTCCGTATCATTCCAGGATTCTAAACAAACCACCGATGTCGTCATCAACAAAAGCGGAAATGATCAGCTGATTGAAAGCTCGAGGCGTCCCTTTCCCAGATAACCTTCTTAAGGTGGAACTATATGCGTTAGTTCGGTTACATAAGCCACCAACGCCTACCTATGTGATCGATAAAAAAGCATCTGAGTTGGGTTTCAAACTAATTCGTCTACCGCCCTATCACTGTCATTACAACCCTATTGAAATGGTTTGGGCGAATCTAAAAAAATTACGTAAACTTTAGGAATACAACCTTTAAACTGGCAGATATTGAAAACCTATTTAGAGAATCTTTTGTCAACTTTACTTCCGACATGTGGACTAAATACGTCGACCATGTAGAGAAGTTGATTGATGAAGACTGGAGGAACGAGGGGTTAAATGAAGCAAGTGTTCAGGAACTGATTCTAAACTTAGCACCTGATGACTCCGATGAGGATGAATATGACGACACCACTGATGAAGACGATTTTGGTTGTGCACCTATAGTGTAAAGTTGCACTCAACCCAAGCTACATTTAGCAAAACAACAAAATTGCTACATTTTGTAAATATTTTATTAGAATTTTGATTTTTAATTGTTGTAAATTTGTAAATATTTAAAAACTTGTATATAACTTTTAATGCGGCCATCGGCAGTCTCAAGCCTGCAAAATAAGCATCAGAGCTTTGAACGCAGACAGAGAGTTAATTTTAAAATTCCGAGTATATACATAGTTGAATTTTGAGCTCGAGTTTAAAGCCTTGTAAAAAAAAAGTAAAATAGCCTAACTATTTAGCATTAATTTGACGTGTAGTATAAAAAGATACTAAAAGTACTACAAGTAATGCATCCGCTACGATGAATATACAAAAAGCCAGCGAGATCGGCCGCTGGCAGTTCTCAGTGTCATTTGACGGGCCGATTTAATCGGCCGCTAGCAGTTGCAACAATGGCAGTGGCAATAGGGCCATTTAACCGGCTTCTGGCATCCAAAGGGAGTGTCTCAGAAAAATAGTTGAAAAGTAAATTAAATGATCAGTATCTTAGTTTTTAATAATAACATTTTTGTAATAACAGTCGCGTAAATAATTCTCAGAAGTTTAGCAATCACAATATTTCAAAATAAACAAATAAGAGTAAAACATTTGAAAATCGTCGTATAAACTTCGTGTTTAGACTTACTTTAAATTAAATCACAGTCTGAATTAAATGGAACGACCAAAACTATAAGATTAAGCAGAATAACAAAATTTAATTTATTATAGTAAACTGTATTTGAAAAGACAGTTCAAGTCTCGGCCCCAGTCTATTGTTAGGCGCCCTGCCAGTGTGCGTACGTGAGCCAAGGGTCTCCTAATCCTCTAGCTGCCTTCCGGGACTGGACATAGTTTAATACTTAGCTTGTAAGACTGAAAGAGCAATAAATACGAGAATTATATTGGGCGCTCACTTAAACTAACAGATACAGTAGAATGCGTACTGGTGGACTAAATGCTAATATAAATTGTCATGAATTGTGCAGTTTAAAAATAACCTACATCTACTTCCAACGACTAAACTCATATTAACCATAACAGTTTGTCGGCAAGTTTATAAGGCATCACAGTGGCGGTTAGGAATTTCGCTTCCAGTGTACAAATGCCTACAACTTTATGTTTGGCTCATAAAGCAGCCACTACAAAGCGCATACTTTCCTGTCGTCTAGTTAAATAAAGTTTCAGTGTACAACATTCTTCGTCTTTCTCACCTGCCGCTTGTCTCCGGTCTCTCACATTTTGTTTCTTGTCCCCCCCCCCTCGGAAGTGACTGTGTTGCACGTTATTCACAAGAAAATGTTCTTTGTAAAACAGTTAAGGTTCATACATTATAAAAGTAAGGCAAATTCTAACTTGCACATAGAAAAACTTTCATGTTTGTCTAGGCGTAATTTATTTTTACCGACGTTTGAAGAGAAACTCACGTTTTAACTTAAACCATATGTTACAATTTACAGGTATTTATCTTTACATTCGTTGTAAGTCTTTAAATTCGTAGTGAGCGTCAATCAATGAATTTTTCAGTGAAGGGTTAGTGAGGATCGGTAAAAAATACACAAATTTTAACTTATTTGTGTCGACGTTTCGACAATGTTTATTGTCATCATCAGGACAATTGTTGCTGACGCCAAACAGTTGTGTGTTCGGCGTCAGCAACAATTGTCCTGATGATAACAATAAACATTGTCGAACGTCAACACAAATAAGTTAAAATTTGTGTTATTTTTGACCGATCCTCACTAACCCTCCACTGAAAAATGTGTTGTAAAATAATTATTTAACTTATATTTAATAATTTTACAGTCTCAGATATTTTTTCTGTGAAGTTAATAATGTAAGTATACAAGGGAAGAGGAAAATTAACGTCTAAGATTTCAAGTTGTTGTTTACTATTCAAATAGCCTAGTGTCTACATCAATATGTTACGTCACCTGAGTACTTAAATACTATGGGGAAACACTTTTAATTATTAACTATTATGTGCCTGTCTATGTATTTAGATATCTACGTACCTATACGTTTTTGTACCTATCTTGTGAGTAGTAAATTACCTAAAAAAGAAAAACACAATAACTCTGATAAATGACCATGATAAATATAAAACACTATATATTTTTCTGTTTGCATCGGCCATTTGAGTACCACATACCAACTTCAATTCTTTATTCCTTGTTTTTTCTTTTTCTCCAACATTCTTTCATCTTTTCATTATGTCTCGTCTTCCTGTCTTCAGTCTACGTTGAAATTGCTTTTTTCTCTCTCCTACCTTGGACTCCTTCCATTTTTAACATTTTTGGCCGAAACGTTTCTCTTTCAATTGCTTCTTCTGCGTTTATATTATTTTTTTCTAAATCCTTTTTGACTTCTTTAATCCAACTAGATGTTGACTTCTTTCCCCACAGATATCTGATGATCTGTTTTGTTAACCTATTGTCGTCCATTCCATATAAATGTCCAAAAAATGCTAGTGTTCTTTTCTCACTGTTTCTGTTATATACAAAACAGTATTATTGTTATTGTTATTTTTTTATTAGTATCACTATCATATAATTTATCACTTTTTATTATTATTTTATATTAAATACGAGTTAATTTGCTGCGTATGAACGTTTTAGAATTTTCTCTTTAAACCAAGTATATTTCTGAACTGTGTAAACCTCTCGTTGTATAGCCTACATACAGTTTATTTTATTTTCGAGTACAGGACAAAGAAAAGCTACATCAGGTCAAGAACGGAAAACTCTGTCAAATAAAATTGCTAATAGATATTTACTAAACTATGAAAGAAATAAAGACTTGCAATGCTAAGTTTGTTCTATTCACCACAAGCCATACACGAACGAAAATGTATTGCAGACGACTAAAGACTGTAAGATAGAATTTACTGATACAACAAAGAGGATCAAAGATTCACCCATCTGGAAAACTGTGACGATTATGGCGCCTATAATTTACGAGGTGTGTTCAAAAAAAGACCAAACGTTTTGAATAACACATCAACCCGCACAAATAACGCGCTGCGACTTTGAGCGCGCCTAGCAGTAGTTTTTGACAACAAACTGCCATTTATTGTTTTCCGCGACCAGCATTAATCTTTGAGCTACATCAGATTGAGTGGGGACGTGCGCACGCTGGCCAGCGGATTAATGACAAAGCGATTAAGAAAGACCGCGAAGAACAACGTGTGCGTATGAAATTTTGCGGCAAAACTAAGTTAAAACTTTACAGAGACATTCTGGTTGTTCAACTAAGCATACGCGGAGGCTTGCATGAGCCGAGCGATTATTTTAAGTATTTTAAAGAGGGCCAAATTAATAGTCGGTGCCGATCAAAGCAATGTCAAAGATCGTGGCAAGAGAGTTTATGACGACTGGTCTGTTACAAGTTCCACCTCAAAATTTCCCATATATCTCGATAGTTATTCAACTTAAAATATATTTTAAGAATATCCCCTAAAATAATACGAAAGCGGCTAAGTACCCTTACGCACCATTTCGCTGCATTTAAGTTGTTCTATAAGTCTAGAAATACTTAAAACTAACATTTTTTACAATGATCCTTATCAACTAATTTACAATGTTCAAACCTGTCTTTCTTCATATACCTGTCTTTACAATATTCTTCATATAACGTCTTTATATACTATCATATGCTTTATTATTTGCTCTATTCCATACAACATTAGAACGTCTATTGCGATATAAAATACCAGAAGCTTCAACAAAAGCAATTGTGTGCACGCTGAAACAACACATTAAGCAAAGCGCTGTCCTTTTTCTAATATACTCATGCTCGCCGACTTCGTGGTTAGTTACCTAAGTTGACTTTGTGTTGTTGAAACTGTTAAGCTCATTAACACCACCGGGCGCCAAACTCAACAGGAAGTTTGAACACATCTCCCATTGAGCTGTGCAATGTTCACACCCATTATTATCAGTCTGCCACGTGTGTACTGGGGAAGGCACTCTATTATGTTTAAGCTGTACTATCCAAAGACATCCATGTGCATTTAACTGACATGTTGCTAATTATAGTCGACGAAAAATTATTATTATTAACATTATTATTATTATTATTATTATTATTATTATTTTAATAGGTACCTGAAAAACACATTCCTGTATGCTAGTGAGACATGGAACCTTGGTAAAAGGGCCAAGCAGAGTTTTCAGGCGGTTGAAATTAAATTTCTAAGAGGGACGGAAGGTTGTTCTCTCTTGAATCGGAGAAGGAACGAGGATATTAGACACGATTTAAACATTGTAACATTGCACCAGAAGACTGAAGCCTACAGAAGGAGATGGTGTGAACACTTCGCATGAATCGCATGCCTGATATTCGTCTACCTGTGGCTGCCTTGGATTATCACCTTACCGGGAAGAGAGATGTCATTAGACCGAGGAGGAGATGGGTTCCGGAACAGGTCTAAGACCTAGTCCTTGGAATAGTAATGATGATGATATTATTTTTAAAAAACACTTGGAAGGGGCATAAACATCAATATTAGCAAATTAAGTAGACAGATATTTCACTGTTTACTTTCCACTAATATCAAGAACTCAGAACAGTACAAAGTGGCGGTGTTCTAAGTAGCGATTTGTAATATTTTACAAATTTGTATTTTATAATTGATTCATTAAGCAAATTGTTTGTTTAATAAGTTATCTTACAGATAATGAAAAATCCGTTTAAATACGTTGTTAACTAAACAATTTTTTGCCCAGCCTTATAAATATTCTGAAACAAAAACTTCGTAAATTATTATTTTAAGGTCAAAATCATATTAAAATTTGACAAATTCTATCTGAAGGTTTCCAAAAACTCCACTAATTATTAAAAAAGTATATACTTTATCGGAATTTTTATAACTTACTTATTAAATTTAAATATTTTTATTGAGATCCCTCTTTGAATCTTAATTTGCAGTTGACAATTGTTAATTGCAGTTTTAACGGCCTGCTCATTTCAAAGCTTTTTTTTACTTGATCATCCTTTTCTTTAAAGACCCCAAAATATAAGTAAATAATTGTCTTGTGAATTTTCTTATAAAATTATTATTTCCTGAGGGGTTAAAAATTTCGTTTTATATAGGATGGTGCAGTAGTTGAGGAAACATTTAGTTACTTAAACCCAAATACATAATTAAACTGGCTTAGTACGATGTTGATTTAGACCCATAAACTTAAAAAACGACTTTTTTAAAATTTTTAGATTCCATAATTTTAGTTGCAAATATTTTTAGAAAAATGCAAGTAGTTGACGTCGTTTGTGTACGTAAGAACACAAAATATCAGGGTTTTCCGAGTTTTATGGCCATAGGTAGGGGCCAGAGGAAGGCATTTTAAGTAAAGTGTTAAACAAAATTGTTTAATACTAGAAAAAGTGTAAATTTTGTTAGTTTAAAGTGTAAAACGATATAATTATAGGTGTATATTGCGATGAAGAAGGGTCGCGTAGGAAAAGTGGTTGGCGATATCGAATATTATTATGGAATGCTTCGGATTTATTACTGATTCTTTTTTCAAATTCCACTAATAATTTAATATTGTTTCTGATAACAAAATAAAATTAACTAACTGTTTATGTTGACCTTTTTTTACAAATTTAAAATAATTCTAATATTTAATATTATTCTAATTACATAAAGACTTAATTTATACGAGTTCTTTAGTCTTTACGTATATAAGCGTTTTTTAATAGGTTTATACAAATAATTTCACTTCCCTTTACGACGAGCGATGCGATGACGATGTTCCGGTCCTAGTAAGCGGCTACAGTTGTTCCTTCTGGGTAGACGTTGAAGGTCGTTCTCGGTTTGGGTACTTCTACAGTTTGTAGTGAATTAATTATTAATAGTGACTTATTCTGTGTATTAAAACTACACAATACTCCAATACTCCAGTGTTCTTATATATGCTTATGCAGACAATCTTGTACTACAGCATATTACCACTCGATATTTAATCTACTCGTGAGCTGAGCTTTCTGACTTGTGCTCTTGCTTTTTTGTAGATCAGTCGTCTAAGCGAGTAGCGACGACTACGCGTTATTGAGTTCAGAGCGAGACTAAATTATACGCTATGAAGAAAAAAGATACAATGAAATTTTAACCAAATCTCTACAGTTCATTGGCTAAAAATTTCCCTTTCTCTGCATCTTCAGTAAAGATAACGTTCTTCCCGCAAAAGATTGTCTACGGACAAAGTTAAGCTTGCAGATAAAACCAGTATAATTTTATTACTTTTCTTTTGGGTTATAAAACTTTCTTTATAATAAATTCACATATTTAATTCTTTATTTTATAAACAAATATTACCACTTGATAGGTCTTTCATTTATGCGTATTCTGGTGTAAATCTCACGTCAAAATTTTTATTTTCACGAAAGTTATTTAAATTAATGTGTTTGTTTCACTATTATACCGTAATGTAGTTATACATACACGCACACGCACATCATATATTTCAGCACTGCTTACCATAATATTAATTTTTTTTTACTGCCAAAAATTAACTTAAACTAACAAATTTAACATGTATCTTATTGTCTATTACAATGTCTTAACTTGCAGTCTTTACTAAGATAAATTTTCATTGCAACATGCTATCATACGCTAAGATTTAAATTACTACGTTTAATGCAAATTCCACCTATTGCAATATATTCAGTTTAATTATAGGTTTTGTTTGAAAATACAACCTCATTTTATCTTTTATAACAAATAGAGTAGACATTTCATAACATAATTATCATAACACGTTCAGTTAGAAAAATCCTCCACAATGCATCTGATTAAAGAAGCCATTCATATTTTATTGATTATTGAGCGTTTATTCATATTGCAAGTTGATTATTGCGTTACAGTAAACACGACGCAGTCAAAGAACGAGAACTCCGCAAACGCAAGTAGATCTGCTAGTAATTTACTTGCTTAGCGTATTAAGTCACGCAAATAGCTTAAGATTAATGAATAAAGTTTTCCAATTAAACACTTTTATTTACATAAATAAGGAGAAGCAGTTTTCCTAACATGTTTTAAGTCTTTAATTTAAAAACTAACATTGCTATGTCTTACATTGACAAACGTAAAACACTTTTATAACAAACTAAGTAAAGTAAGCTTTTAAGATAAAACGGTGTGTCAAATAACTTGAAGCAATTGCAATTAACTGCCAGCTGCACGTGAACAGGGTGAAGACTAACATGAGCCCCGCCCCCTGACCAACAAGAACTGGTATAGTTAATTGGAATTAAGTTATAATAAATAAATAATAAACATCAATAGTTCAAATAAAGGAAGACATAGAAAAGTTGTTCTAAACTGTACCGTAATAAGAATGAGGCCATAAGAGAAGAATTATAAGAGTTTTACTTTAATAAAAATTTAAAATATTACAAACAGCAATCGAAAGAACACTTAGAAAGAATGTCAGATTCCAGACTGGCCAAACGAGTTTGGAAATACAAACCTGTAGGACACAGGTGTGTGGGTAGATCCAGGAAGAGATGGCAGGAGGATATTTTAACGTGGAAGATGCAGCACCTTGCCTATGGCGTGTTGTGAAGAAGACGATGATGATGATGATGATGATGATGGAAAATGGTGATTAGCAATCTCTAGTTACAAAACTAGTTAGCAAGTTTCCTAGTTATAAACTTGTGGTATATAATTAAAGATGTTATAGATTTATATTGAATTTATTTTAGACATAAAGCTAAATTATAATTGACGTAAATAAGAAAATCAGCTCAAATTAATTTTATTGACCACTGGAGAGAGTCTGAGTAGGAATACTCCTGTAAATTCACCTGTACTGTCACCGACGAGTGGCGACTGAAAATATTGTTGGCAGAACATACTATGTACGAACGATGTGGTCAGTCATAGAATTCATGAATATTAAAACTTTCTTTTTGTATCGGCCATCTAAGAACCACATGCTAATTTCAATTCTTTATTCTTTGTTCTTTTCTTTTTCTATAATATTCTTTCATCTTATCACTGTGTCTCCTGTCTTCAGTCCACTTTGAACCTGCGTTTATCTCCCTCCTACCCTGGACTCCTTTCATTTTTAACACTTTTGCCCGAAAAACGTCTCTTTCAATTTCTTCTTCTACGTCTATATTATTTTTTTCTAAATCCTTTTGGACTTCTTTAATCCAAGTTGATGTTGACTTCTTCCCCCACAAGTATTTGAAGATCTGCTTTGTTAACCTACTGTCGTCCATACGTATATACTGTAAATGTCCAAAAAAAATAGTCTTCTTTTTCTCATTGTTTCTGTTATATTATCTATACTTTGATATATTTTATCATTACTTCTTAATTTCCAAACTTCTGAAGTTTTTCGTGGGCTTAATTTTTTTTTTAATAATTCGTCTTTCCAATATTTCTAGTTTAAATATGAAAACTTGTATTTTACAAAATATTATCGATTTAAAACAACCGGGAAATTATTAAATTTGTCTAACAGACGGATAAAGACGATAAAATACTAAATTAGTAATTAATGTCTGAAGTGTCTGATTAACGCACTGATTAACAACGAATCCAACTACATTGATACGCAAGCGCGTTGGGTTGGAGACTGTTTGGAGAAACGCAAAATTTGAAAATGCTACTAGCGGATCAGACTGCAAAATTTAAAAATATAGTTCAAATTATCCTGTTTGCTGATTGGTAAGTAGAATTTATTAGAGAAAACTATTTAGCGGGACATCACTGATTTCTCGATAGTTTGTCATAACACAGTTTATATTATGTTTGCTCATCTTATTTGTTTATTTACCGCTTACATAGGATTTTCACTTAATAGATAAAGCTTTGAAACTTATAACGCTCTGATTTTAATTAGAATTTTAATTAATATAAACCTTCTGATTTATGTGTATTTTATACATTTTTTATATCAGAAACGTTGTTACAGTTTTGTTCATATACGTACTTGAGCACAAACTTGACTGGGACTACATCTGTTTGACTAGCAGAAGGGGACGGGTGGACGATGCTCTCGGCTGTTCCAAGCGGTTTCATTCGTTTCAACATAAATTGTTTTATTACATGTACAGCACGAACATCTTTATTTCTTTAGCCAAATGTAATAGAATGTTAGTATAGGTTGCTAACTAAATATTTCAACGCATAAAAAATAATTGAATTTTTTTACTTTGTAAATGATATAGTCTATATTTTTCTTTATAAATAATTTTATACTACAATGTAATTATTCCTTTATAAGTAACTCGCTGAGTTTCCTGCAGGTCTCCCATGTAATATATTCAAATAACTACACTGCAAGTAGGTTTATTTTCAACTGACTCACGATTCATATAAATTATTGAGTACCTTCAGACGGTTGTTTAAATTGCAATGGAATGTTTCGCTTACAATATAGTTAACGGATAATCGATTTTTACTTCGATTCTGTTTTCGATTGGTGTAATGTTTATGTAGTCGGCTATTTATTATGTATTTTACGTTTTATTTTATTACTATAATAAATGAATGATTTTAAATAAATCGTCTTGTTTTGTTTTTATTTGAATTTGTTCTTTAATTAGAAGATTATTATTATTATTGTGTTTATAAATATTAAGATTTTCCTAGATATTCATTTTTTTTACCTTTTTTATGTTTTTGCGTTTCCTACGTTACCTGTTTGTAACAGATAAAGAAAAAGCTGTCCGATAGATTCATTCAACATCGCAATGCGTTTTTACTTCCATATTCCTTAAGGAAATGGAAGTATGGTGATGGCAAAAAAAAATCGTGTTCGAGATTATTGCAGATTCTGATTGTACTACACTCAAAACATGAAAAAAGTCGTTTTCCGAAAAGTGTCTGTGTGTGTGTCTGTGTGTCTATCTGTCTGTCTATCTGTCTATAGATTTTTTTTTCTATGGCAAACGATAACTGCCGCAAATTCAAACAGAATCAAATAATTTTTTGCATACTGCCCTGATTTGTAGAGTACTCACGACCTATTGTTTTTGGTGAAGATCGGTTGAGGGAAAGGGGTAGTTTACCTGCAACGGTTTTTTTTTATCAAGGGAAATTTTTTTTTGGCAAACGATAACAGCCGCAAATTCAAACAGAATCAAATAATGTTTCGCATACAACCCTGATTTGTAGAGTTCTCAAGACGTATTGTTTTTGGTGAAGATCGGTTAAGGGAAAGGGGTAGTTTACCTGTAACATTTTATGTTTTAACAAGGGTATTTCCTATGGTAAACGATAACAGCCGCAAATTCAAACAGAATCAAAAGATTATTTGCATATAGCCCTAAATTGCAGCGTTCTCAAGACCTTTTGTTTTCGGTGAAGATCGGTTAAGGGAGAAAGGTAGTTTACCTGCAGCATTTTTTTATCAAGGGTATTTTCTATGGCAAACGATAACAGCCGCAAATTCAAACAGAATCAAATAATTTTTTGCATGCTGCCCTGATTTATAGAGAACTCAAGACCTGTTGTTTTTGGTGAAGATCGGTTAAGGGGAAGGGGTAGTTTACCTGCAACGTTTTTTATCAAGCGTATTTTCTATGGCAAACGATAACTGACGCAAATTCAAACAGAATCAAATAATTTTTTGCATGCTGCCCTGATTTATAGAGAACTCAAGACCTATTGTTTTTGGTGAAGATCGGTTAAGGGGAAGGGGTAGTTTACCTGCAACGTTTTTTATCAAGCGTATTTTCTATGGCAAACGATAACTGACGCAAATTCAAACAGAATCAAATAATTTTTTGCATACTTCACTTAATTGTAGAGGACTCAAGACCTTTTGATTTTGGTGAAGATCGGTTAAGGGGAAGGGGTAGTTTACCAGAAACCTTTTACGTTTTAACAAGAGTAAAGTACTTGAAAATTCATTTAAACTTTTTCAAACAATGGTAATTGTTAAAAATAAAATAATTTTGTTGCCAGGCAATAAAATTATAATTTTTTCATTTTAATGTAAATCTGTACATAGTATAAAGTAAAGTCGGTCCGTTTTCTCTCTGTGTTTGAAATCGCTAATCTCAGGAAGTACTGAACGGATTTTATTCAAGTTTTCGCCAATAGATAGAGTGTCTATCGAGGAACATTTAGTGTATAATTAATACATATATGTTGTACATTAGCTTAGCTATCACGGTTTATGTCAAGTAAGTGGTATAGTTTACATCTTATATATAAAAATTAATGTTTCTTTGTTTGTCCCGTATGCGTTCCTATACCATTCATCCGATTGCGATGAAACTTCGGTGAGTTGTTGTGTGCACGTCCGCGAAGGTTTCTTCCACATCTCCTCCTAAACCACTGTACCGATTTCAACCAAACTTGGCACAAATATTTTACGCAACGGGAGAACCAACATAGGATAGGTGTTTTTTCGATGGGGTCCTTTTGGGGGTTCTTTGGGGTCTTCCACATCGCCTCCTAAACTACTGGACCGATTTCAACCAAACTTGGCACAAATATTTTACGCAAAGGGAGAACCAAATAGGACAAATGTTTTTTCGATACGATCCTTTGGGGGTTCTTTGGGGTCTTCCACGTCTCCACCTAAGCCATTGGACCGATTTCAACCAAACTTGGCACAAATATTTTACGCAACGGGAGAACCAACATAGGACAGGTGTTTTTTTCGATACGATCCTCTGGGGGGTCCTTTGCGGTCTTAAAAACTATTAGATCTGGTTACTATGGCAACCCAATAGAATAGATTCTGTTCTAAATATATTATCGCATTAAATTGAAGACCACGCGAACGAAGTTGTGGGCAACAGCTATTTATTTTTAAGAAGCCTACTTTAATTAAACTTTATTAATTATACTAACATTTTGATTACGTACAACGTGAAACTCCGTAGCGAAGCACGGGTATTCTGCTAGTCATGTATAAGAGAAAATATATCGTGCGGGGCAGGCAAGCATATCTCAGTTATGTACTGTTTACGTTTCCATTTTATTATTATCACTACCGCAATAAAAAGGCAGGGAAGACACACACACAATTCGCGTTATTTCTGGCCTCATTCATGTTTATTTTCTTACATTTGCACGGTTTTTAAATGGAAAGTGCCGAACCCATACCAACATAACGCATGCAAGCCGAAAAAATGGACACCATTTTTCTTCCTGTGGATCGCTGGGCAGTGTAACTGCACGTGTTTACAGAGGAACGATTCATAGACAGACTTTTCGTCTTTAGGGAATGAACCCTCTGCAAGATGCTGAGGGTCCATGAGTGACTTCGGAGCGCTCCTTCTTTTCCGCGTGTTTGTTCTGTGAAACACACTGTAGATTCGCAGCTTTACTCTAAGCAACGCTCAATAGGAAATGTTGAAAATTTTTGTCCACAGTGTACCCTCATTCACACTAAACTTGCTCTGATGTTTTAATTACGGACATCATAATATTAAAACTTTGGAAACTTGAGCACTACTTAATGGAGATCAACCATTAACTTATACAAGCCATTAATTTTATGCATATATTTTATATATGTGTACAACGTTATCGGCAACAAAGAAGTAGTTTTTATTAAAATTCCTTCCCGGGATATTTGGCCGTAGTCCAATGTTTTCTACAGAACCAGACGTTTCGGCAATGCCATCGACTTCCATCATCAGTGAAAATCGAGTGCGATAACGTGAGGTGGTATACGTTAGTGCCCACAGTACTGTGATTAAGGCTGAAGCAGTAAGTAGAAAGAAGTAGTTTCTATGGTAATATTTCATTTCGAAAATGATTTTAAATATTAATCTTAAAATATGGAAGTCATGTATGGTTCTCCATACCGATATTTAAAACCTAATATTAGAAATATAATTTAGCCGCACAATGTTTAAACAATAAACATAATTTTCCAGACATTCAGAATGTCAAATAAATTAAAAAAGTACAAAAAGGCAACAAAATGAATATCTGGGAAATAAAAACAAATCAAGACGATTTATTTAAAATCATACATTTATTGGAATAATAAAATGAAACATTAAATATATAATAAATAGCTGACGCCATAAACATTACAACAATCGAAAACAGAATTGAAGTAAAATCGATTATCCGTTAACTACATTGTAAGCGTAATATTCAATTACAATTCAAAAAAACCTCTGAAGATACAGAATAATTTCTGTAAAACGTGCGGCAGGTAAAAATAAACCTACACGCAGTGTATTTATTTGAAGATATTACAATGAAATTCAACAAAAATTTTAGTTTCATTGTTTGAGATGGGGGCAGTGATTGAATATTTTGTACAGAGATGAGACAGGTAAGGTCGTGTAAGGAAAACACACAAATAATAAAAAAGTAGCTTTTGTGTGACATTTAATATTTAATTTTATTTATAAATGTGAGGACGCAGTCTACAAGAAGTTTTAAAGACACAACATAATTTAAACAGAATGTTAGCGTAGATCTCACATGAACAGAGAACAAAGAGACAAAGCAAAGTAAGTTTTGATGTTATGCCTCAACTGGTGCAGAACTTAATATAACTTTGTGCATTCCATGTACAGCAACGCCGACAGTGTTTTATAGTGAAGTAAAGAGCCATTTATCCAACCAAGCAAACTTTGACACCACGAACAAGCAGACGTTTTAACTATCACACACATCCGCACAAACTACTATAACAAAAATAAGAACCAGTAAGACAACTTTTTACTCCAAACTAAACATAATTAATGTATTTTCTATGTATAAGATTTCCATAAAACAAGACACAGCAAAATGATTAAATTTTATTAGGCAATTGCAATACCCACGTAGACTTATGCGAGTGAGGCGTGGGTCATGACAAAAAGCAAGATTCAAAGTGCTGAAATCCAGTTTGTTCGAAATATTTTAAATTATACATTGCGAGATAGAATAAGGAATGAAGATATCAGGGCAGAACTCGAAGTAAAGGACATAAATTAAATGATTTCAATTTACAGAAGAGAATTGTGGGATCATCTGCAAAGGTTGACAGAGGATCGAATACCGAAAGCGGCACTGAAATATAAAGCCATTGGTAGAAGAGACGTGAGTCGTCCGATGATGAGATGGTTGCCGGTACAGGTTTTTATAACATAATCCTTGAAGAAGAAGAAGAAGAAGAAGAAGAAGAAGAAGAAGAAGAAGAAGAAGAAGAAGAAGAAGAAGAAGAAGAAGAAGAAGATTCTAACTTAGAGATTTGTGGCTAAATTTACTTATTATATATGTTATATTTTCCAGAAATATAGGTATATAAATCAAGATACCTACCGTTTAAATCACCGTTTTTAAACTATATAAACAAAGCATGGTAAATGTAACTACAGTAATTTTCTAATCTCTAGAAACGTAATAGAATTAATGTAATTCCTAAAACCCGAGCTTAAAAACAAAGAACAAGAGGGCGTAAAATTTAATCAAACTGAAGTGCAGCATACCAAAAATTTAAATCTACTCTTAATTAATCATCTAAAGAGTTCAGGGAGACTAGATTTGGTCACTCCAGCTCTCGTCCTTTCGGCTTGTAATTCAACGGTTGTTTAGGGATTCGAGAGTCATCCGTTCGATTAAGACGTTCCAACAACTTTAGCCGATATTGGGTAATCCTGTCGAGTAAACTCATAATATTCAGTTACTGCCGTTCATCTGCATTCATTTTGTGGACTTCTTAAGTATATGCTTCGACGTACCTAAGAAAAGTCATTTCTATAACTGGCCTGGGATTTTGTTAAAGTCCAATTCTCAGACCCGTAGAGGAGTGTGGCGAGTGCCGTCACCTCGTAGAACTTCAGGTGTGTTTGTTTACTCGTTGAATTTACAGTTCTCCTGATGGTCCCACACATGTGGTTGTACGTATGTAGCTGCTTCACAGCGTCACGTTTTGTACTGTAAGACACATTCTAGCCCAGATTTGCAAAATTACTGACCTGTTCCAGAAGAGCAGCATAAGTTATACAAAATTTATAAATATCAACAATACGCATTGCGCATCATAAAACTAATATTAAAACTTAAAACGTAGTGGATGTTCAAAAGCTTGAGTGTATTCAAAAACGTGTGAACAACTTGATCGTGAAATACGATATTGGAAGAATATGTTGAAGAGAGTTGTGTGGTGGTAAAATTTGTTGCTTCTTGTGCCCGGCTTTGCGTACGGCTAACAAACATTTAGGAATCCTAGATGGAGGAATTTTTCTTAGTTTAGTAGAAACTCTGTCTGAATTTTATCCTTTTCTATTACAAAACTTGAAGGATTATGGTGACAAAGGTTAAGGGAATATATTTTACTTGTCTAAAACGACAATGAATGGTTTGTCACTGTACTAGCTGATAAGGGTCTTAAGCGAAACGTGGTGTACACAAAACACGAGACACAATGAAACTTGCGACAGGGTGTATTTTAAAAATCTAAGATATATTAACCTATGTGTGCAACAAATCCAAAAATCTATCCTAGTTAAAATCAATTCAGAATACAGAAAAGCTCCTGTAAGAGGAGTCTGAACAAATGTAAGAAGAACCAATACTCGGAAATTCTACAAGCATAAAAAGCGACACAATTTATTAACAGCCATTTATCAATAGCCATTTACAACACGCAGCTTTTATTAAATTCATCATCATCACCATCATCAGTAGCTCCTGGGCCTCAGCTTCCCTCAGGATTTTCCTCCAAACTTCCCTATCCTTACCCAGTGTCCACCAATGTTTCCCTCTAAGTACTTTCATATCTTCTAGGATTCCACCAATCAATTCTGGTCTAGGTCTTCCACGTCCTCTCTTTCCTTCTGGTGTGCATTTCATAAATTTTTCCAAGTTTTACTTTCAAAAGACGCAATTCAAAACAGGTCACTCTTGTCAGTACCCATGTTTCACTTCCGTACATCAGGACCGGTTTTACTAATGTTCTATACAGTCTAGCTTTGGCTTCACGGTGTAGAAATTGTGATTTAAAGTATTTTATCAGACCATAATTCTGAATAATTCAGAACATTATAAATTTTGCAGCCTATTAACATTCTGAATTCTTTTATTTATCTCTTTATTTATTTATTGTTTTCATTTACCAGAGATCCCAAATACGAAAAACTTGAAGCCCTTTCAAAATTAAAATTTATAATTTTTAAATGTGATGCTGATGGGTTTCAAGTTTTTCTAGTTTTTACTATCATATATTTAGTTTCTCATCATTTACCCTTAGCCCCACTTCCTCAGCTGAATCGTATAATGCTGTGAATGCCTTCTTTACATCATTCTTTGACCTTCCCATAATATCTATGTGAACAGAATATGCCAATAGTTGAATAAATTTGAAGAATATCGTGCAACTTGTTTGGATACCTGCAACCTTTTCCAACGCTCTGTTAAAGAGGAGACACGAAAGTGAGTCGACACTGGTTCGGAGGATACTTTTTATTTGTCAAAAACGACATTGAATAATTTGTCACCCTGCTAGTTGATAAGTGCCTT
The DNA here is from genome assembly GCA_034769895.1 of Magicicada septendecula. Taxonomy (NCBI): domain Eukaryota; kingdom Metazoa; phylum Arthropoda; class Insecta; order Hemiptera; family Cicadidae; genus Magicicada; species Magicicada septendecula. The sequence continues at coordinate 74,330,293 of CM068373.1, read as the reverse complement.
AAGACAAACTTGATCGTCGTGTATACAACGTACTTAAGATACACAGATGTCATGTATAAAATACTAACTTGTGACAAGAGAAATTAATTGTCTGGGATATATTAACCTGTGTGTATAACAATTCAGAAAATCTATGCTCGTTAAAATCAAATCTGATTAATCAGAATACAGAAAAATTCCTGTACGAGGAATCAGTACGAAAGTAAGAGGAAACAATTAACGGAAATGCTACAGGCATAAAAAAGTAACGGAATTTATTAACAACCATTACTCAGTTGACACATTTACAACACGGAGCTATTATTAAATTAAATACGAAACTTTATTGCAACAGTGCAGCGCGGCCGGGCAGACAATTTAGACTTGACTAACGTAACTTTATCGTCTGCTATAAAATGTTGCAATTTGACATAATTCACTTTTATTATTTAAACTAGAAGTTTTTTTAACACTACACTGTAATTTATTTTTTTCATGTTATAATTAATAAAATAAGATATCTTGAATACACGCCAGAACGAGCGCTTGCACATAAACACGCGCGCTCTCTCACGCAGGCAGTGAAGTAAATTAAATTGTTTTTTCACTACAATTTTTTACTACAGTCAGGAAACTGGAAATATGTAACTTTTTTTATAACAAAAGCAGATTGTGTTGAAAAAGAAAAAAGCTGTAACAATATGTTTGTTACATATTTCTAAAAAGTTCTAAAAATGTGAATTTTTAAAATATTTTGCTTCACATACTGATGTTCATGTCGGTATTAACATGATATGGTATGTTCAGGTCGATCTTAAGTATATTGGTTAACTCGAATTTTTCTTTGGTTCCTTTCAGTACTAACGTACTGAAAAGTTATCTCTTTGATAAATAACGTATAAGAATGCTGTTTAGTTAGAAGTTAATTATGATGTTTTTTTTTTTGCTTAATTCAAATAATTTTCGCTGTAATAAAATTGTACTCATTCTTCACTTTCGCTTAGTAAATAAAAGTTTACGATCTATTTACACTGGTCTATATCGTCATCTACTCCAGGGATTAGAATCCAACGCCTGTTCCAGCTTTACTCGTCCTGTTCCAAACAATGTTGTCTTCTTCATCTTGTCATGCAATGCATCGCACGCCTCGCTATGTTAGTTGATGGTTGCCGCTGTAGGCGGTCTACCCATTTACAGTGGAACTTGGTTATTACGGCCTCGGCTGTTACGTCAACTCGGGTGTAGCGTTATTTTGTCATAAGTCCGGTCAAACTGATATCTTTAACATTAAAAATTCCCGGTTTTAATGTCACTAAATATTGTACTACTCTGTTATAGCGTCAAAAATTTCTCACATATTTTACTCTAAATTTCATATAAACGTATATATGTGCGCGCGCTACGCCCATGGCTACAGACACACATTGTATGCAAGCGATAAGGACTGTAACAGGACCGCCGGCGCCAGTCGGTGTCTGGCGACTGACATGTCTCCGCACCACTCTCACCGGGTCAGTAGCACTGCGCGTCTCGAGGCTATTGTTCACGCCACGATGTTACAGTATTTACTGTACAGTATTGTTTACACGTAGTCTCGTCTCTGTTTTTGGTTGTTATTGTTTCTGTATCTGCTCGTACTGTGACAGTTTCTTTTGTGTGTTTTATAACTTAAGTTTCGGTAGCCACTGTTTATAGAATTTTATACGTAGGTCTACATTTTTATACAGTAATCATGGCAAGTTCTAGTACAAAAACAAAGGTTCTGTCTATTCAAGAGAAAGTACGTGTAATTAGATCATATGAAAGCGGACGTAAAATAGCTGATGTATGCCGTGAGTTTGGTTTAGTGAATTCTACTGTAGGTTCAATTTTAAAAAACAAAGACAAAATTTTAAAAAAATTTGAGGAAGATGGAGAAAAAATTAAAAAAATTAGGAAATGCGAACATGGTGATGTGGATGCAGCATTATTGAAATGGTTCAAACAGTGTCGATGTTCAGATATTCCTGTGAGTGGACCAATTCTGAAAGAGAAAGCTACAGAATTCGGAAAATTGTTTGGTATTGATTTTACGTGCTCCAACGGTTGGCTAGATCGATTTAAGGCCCGACACTCGATTTCCTTTGCAAAAATTTGTGGTGAGGCAAAATGCGTAGATCCGAACGTTACAGGCGATTGGGTGCGTAACACTTGGCCAGAAATTAGACGATCATATAAAGATGAAGACATCTTTAATGGAGATGAAGCCGGAATTTTTTATAAATTAACTCCAGATAAGACTTTCAAATTTAAAAATGAAAAGTGCGTTGGTGGGAAGCTCTCTAAAAAAAGAGTTACAGTTTTTGTTTGTGCGAACATGACGGGAACCGAAAAAAGGAAACTTTTAGTTATCGGGAAAAGTTTGCATCCTAGATGTTTTAAAAACATCAAAAAACTTCCTGTAAGTTACACTGTCAAAAAAAAAAGCGTGGATGACTTCTAGTATTTTCGAAGATGAACTAAGAAAGTGGGATAAAGAACTGTCATCGAAAAACAGAAAAATTCTACTTCTAGTTGACAACTGTGCAGCCCATCCAAAGTTAAATTTGACAAACATTAATCTGGTCTCTTACCGGCCAACTGTACGAGTGTCCTGCAACCTATGGACCAAGGGGTCATTAGAAGCCTAAAGTGTCACTACCGAAAGCAACTTTAAAAAAAAATTATTTTCTGTCCGGATACGGCGCAACCTGCCACAATTTCACTCTTAGATACAATACAATTCCTAGACGACTCTTGGAAGAGTGTAACACAGAAGACGATAGCAAAATGCTTTAGTAAAGCACAACTCGTACATGAAAATTTACCCGATGATGACGAAGACGACGACTTGCCGCTCTCGGAGTGGATTAAGAAATTCGACGTAAATGAATTTGGAAATGAACTTCATTCCTATGCATCAGTGGATGACCAAGTAGAAACATTCCAAGTGTTGAGTGACGCAGAAATTATTGGGGAAGTAAAAAACATAGAAGCAGAAGATAGTGTTGAAGAAGATGCTGACCAAGAGGAGGATGCCGACATCGTTTGTCCGACAGTACAGGAAGCAATGAGAGCCGCCGAAACTCTTTCACGATTTTACTGCTTTAGAGAGACGTCTGACGACACGTTCAATGCAGCGCAGCATCTCCACAGCACAACAGAAAGAATTTATTTTTCAGAAAGGAGCGTTCAAAAGAAAATTACGGATTACTTTCGACAGTAAGCCTAAATGTAAGTTACATGTACTTTCTTTTTGATCTTTTAAAATATTCTTCATGCTGTTTGTATAAATGAAATGCAGTTTGTAAACTTTAGAATAAATATCACGAATAATGTTAATAATGCAAAGATTTTTTTTTTATTTCTCCTTCCTTACAAGTGATTAAAAAGGGTCTTTTATAACGACTCTTTTATAACGTCACTCGGACATAACGTCATTATTTTTTTGGTCCCTTCAATGATGTTATAACCAAGTTCCACTGTATATCTATATTTATTTTGTTTTTTTTTTTGGATCGGCCATCTAAGGACCACATGCCAATTTCGATTCTTCATTCTTTGTTCTTTTCCTTTTTTTCTCCAACATTCTTTCATATTTTCACTGCGTCTCTTCTTCCTGTCTTCAGTCCACTTTTAACCTCGTTTCCTCGTTTCTCTCTCTCCTACACTGGACTCCTTCCATTTTTAACACTTTTGCACGAAAAACTTCTCTTTCAATTGCTTCTTCTCCATGTATATTATTTTTTTCTAAATCCTTTTGGACTTCTTTAATCCAACTTGATGTTGACTTCTTCCCCACAGATATTTGGAGACCTGCTTTGTTAACCTATTGTCGTCCATTCTATATAAATGTCCAAAAAAATAGTAGTCTTTTTTCTCATTGTTTCTTTTATTTTGACTATACTTTGATATATTTCATCATTACTTCTTAATTTCCAGCCTTCAGAAGTTTTTAGTGGGCTTAGTATTTTCCTAATAATTAGTCTTTCCAATATTTCTAGCTTGTCTAAATTATAATTCAATGCTAGACATTCACTTGCATATAGGCTTCGCTACTGTACTGCAATGCCTTATTTCGCATTTTAAGATATGCAATTTTTATTGTAAATATCTTTATTTATACCATATGCCCTTTCCATCTTATGAATCATTTCTTCTGTAGCAGATTTTCCTAAACTATTCTCTTAAATTATTTCTCCAAGATACTTACATTTTTGAATCGTCTCTATTCGACCAATATCTGTTACCAGGAATTTTGGCGCATTTTTAATGTTCGTGATAAATTTGTTTTTTTCTGCAGAAATTCTGAAGCCTGTTCTACTAGCTATGTCCTCTAGAAAATTAACTTGTTTTACTGCAGACATCAGATGTTCAGAAAGTATAGCAAAGTCATCTGCGAATGGAAAACAATTTATTTCAATACTTTTGTTCCTTCTTCCCAACATGATTGGTGGTATTTCTCATTCCTTTTATTTTTCATTCCAAATTCTCACTACTTTCTCCAGGACACAGTTGAAAAGAATTGGGGATAAACCCTGCCTTACAATTTTATGTCTTTATTTACATATTTATTTTACTACAAAGATACTTATGGTTAATAAGCTTATACCTAGCGACAGCTTGCAGAAATCTCATTTCCGCAATACGTTTGTATACGTTGGTAGTCTACGATTCACTAAGCCATTACCTTATAAACTTGAGCAGTATATGTCTGCCAGCTTCATTTTTAGAGTACAGTAGCTGTTACCCGCAGCTTCGCATGCGAATATTTAACTTTTAATAAATAATTTAATATAATTTTTATTGTTTATTTCTATATGTGGTTCTGTCAGCTCGTATAACAATTTTGTACTCGTTAGTCAAATTCTCTCCAAAGCTGTTTTCAACACTTGTACTATTTTAACTTATACTAAATTATTATGTTTGTGCAACTTGCCTTTGAAGATTTAAAAGTCCCCGTTTATAAAGCATTTGGAAATATTTATAAAGTACCTGTTGAATCAAAAACTCTAAATTCTTTACTTTAAGTGTGACTGTGTTAGAAGCATTGTATAACACATTAAACGTTATGTTTTCGTCAACCATGGCTTTTATATTTATTTCAGCAGTAAACTAGAAACCAAAAACCGTTGTCACCTAACCTCACAAATGAAAACAACACGTATTTTCGCTTTGCATTAAGTAATAGGACAATTTACAATTAATACAGTTCTTCTTTTCCGCATCGTAATATATCGATACAATTGCATATTATGTAACACATCAAAAATGTACTGCAGGAATAGATAAATGTACAGTTATGATGCTGCTAAATAGCTTTTGTTTATTTACTTGTTACTATTGTAACTAATTCTAGTCTCTATGGTTTTTTTGACATCTTTAGTAGTATTATTTAATCTATTTCATTACTTATTGATTGCATCATCAGAAATACGTATAAACATAAATTTTATAATCGTTTAAGACAATTACAAAATATATAGACGTATTTGTGTACAAAATTACAAAATATATCGATACGATCGCATATTAAAAACATTAAAAACTACAGGAACGGAAAAAGGTACAGTTCCAATGCCGCTAAATATCATTTGTTTATTTACTTGATATTATAGTAATTAATTCTGGTCTCCATGGTGTTGATGACATCCTTATACGCGTCAACGGAAAGGCATAAATAAAAGAGTTTAAATTGTGCGAACCGTCACAATATCAAATTCCAAGTTAAACACTATTTTTCGCCTTGTGTCAAAGGTTACCTGTGCAAAATTTGGTGGCAATCGGTGTACCGGTTTGCCCATAAATCCTCAGACTTTGAGTTTTATACGATATACAGATTTAACTGTGCGCTACATATTTTGAAATGTTGATATTTTCTCTTCCAAGTCATAATTATCATCAAAACTTACTAGACAGCCTAGATCAGCAGTCGGCAACCCTGCGCTCATTGATAAGGTTCGACACGGCCGCGAAACAATTTGTAATTTTATTTTCTTTTGAAGGAAGGAAGACACACGCATTGTACCTGCTTCTGATACAATAATAACTGTGCGTTAGTTTTCCAAGAAACCGAACTGATACCTTCATTTATGTTTTGAATGTGATTGTTTCAAGCTTTACATTTCTGTGCACTTCATGAAAGTAAATAGCGTTATTGTGGTAAGTTCTTTACTTTTATTAAAATATTTTCTTGTTAAACCTTTTTTTTCGTTTAAGTTTTGTTAGTTTCAACGTGCGTGTTCATGAGACAGATTGTTAATGACCTACTACTATTGTGAATAATACTACTCCTAATTTAAATATTTTTCACAAATTTAAATGAAAAATACCGCAAACGTTTTTTGATTCGGTATTCTACGTTGCTAAATATAAGCGCAAGGGTATTATAACGCTGCAGTTAATGATTGCAACGTCCAGCTATTTAACTCTGCACCTTTCTATTTCCCATTGATGGGGTGGGGAGATGTGCGCCCACTGAACTGCTCCTTAATTATATATGCCCCCCTATAAATTCAAAGGTTACCTATGACTGGTCTAGATAATTAAAAAACACTTACTTGTTGAATTGATGGTCGGTTGTTCAATAGATCCAACATGTACATTTTTAGTTACCACCATCAAACGTGAAGGTATCAAAATAATTGAAGGAATCCAATTGTGAAGGAATCCAATAGTCTTCTATCCACAATTTTCCATAATTTCTCCCTGTCAGGTGCATAAAAGATAATCTATAAAGGGGAGTTAGGTCGGGATATTAACCTCCTGTCCATTTTAATCATCTGCTCGATATATTGTCTAGACACGATTTTCCTTTTCTAAATCCTGTTTGTTCCCCAATGAGGAAACACTCTGTTATTCTTCCGAACCTCCGAGTAATCAGTATTGACTAAAGTTTGTAAGCTTCCGTTAATAAACTTATTCCTCCGTTAGGTTACGTCCATCTGCTTCCTTAAATGTCTGCACTGCTACAGCTGTTAGCCATTACTGAGAAATAAATTTCTAAAACCAACACAAATTAACTATGTTCCAATAGCCGCTACTTTAGTCTTGTATTAGAGAACTTAATCAGTTCCATTTTAATCCCATCTATTCGTGCTGTTTTTCTACGCCTTACGTCGTTTAAAGTAAGCTCCAATTCTTCCAAACAAACGACGTGTGTTAAAAAAATACCGAACTATTTGTACAGTAAGTCAACTAGCGCATAGAGCGAGCTGCAAAATTAAGTGCTGCTAGCTACAGGTTTTGGCGCCGGGATGCCGTTATCTCCGTTCCGTCATGATCATTAGTCTTCGAGCTACACACGCTGCAGCGGGCACGTGCACACACCGACCGACGGATTTATAACGTGGTGAGAATAAAGATCTTAACACAACGCGTATGTAAAAAATTTTGTTGCTAACTTCCTAAAATCTTCACAGAGCAATTTCCATTGCATTCCAAACATTGGTACGCAGTTGTTGACCGATTTCAAAACGGGTGTCTTTCTGATCGTCGTCAACAAACGCAGTAAGCATTTTTCAGTGATACAGTAGATTTAAATTTTTCTATCAAAATTTAATTTTACAATCTTATACGGATCCGTATTCTCTCAGAAAGTCTCAACAGTTAAACAGTGATTTACAATTACCACATAGTTACTTTTAAAATTAGTAACCGAATGTATGAGTTTTTAAGTGAAATAGTTTTCATAACCCTTAAAATTGATTGTAAAATATTTCAGGCTTTTGAGCATGAATTATTCTGAACGATTCGTTTTTGGACAAGAACATTTATTACGAGGATTGTTCAATAGAAACACGTTTGATCTGCGCAGCCGTGACTTTGTCGCCATGGCAACGGAAATTATTTGTTTATATTGTCTGTTTCAGTACTAGTGAAGCGTCTATCAAATATATTTGGAGTTTGCTCTTTTCTAAGCTTGTGACTGGATTGAAAAATGGTATCTATGATAGAAAATTCGTCCAAAGATAATCTGCGTGCCGTTATTCAGTTTTTGGCCGGTGAGGGGCGTCAGCCAATGGAAATTTATACAAGAATGAAAGCTCTAAATGGTGACTAGTTATTCTCATACGGCAGTGGTTGAATGGTGCAATACATTTCGACAAGGATGAGAATTCATCCACTTAAAATTTGACCCGTCCCTGACCTGCACGTGTTGCAGCATCAGATAAAAATGTGAGACAGTTGGAAACTGCTTTACGCGAAAATAGGCTCGTCAAAGTTAGAGAACTTTCTCAAATGTTGACCATCAGCGTGGGAACAGTTTATTCTATCATTTATAGTCTTGGCTATTACAAAGTTGCTGCTCAGTGGATTCCACGACTGCTTACTGATGAGCAGAAATATTTGCGTTCCGCCTTATCATTATAGTACAGCATTTCATGGGCTATAAACAACAAAGTAATGCCTTTCTACACCAGATTGTTGCCGGTGATGAGTCTTGGTGTTATCACTACGAACCAGAATACAAAAGTCAGAGTATGCAGTGGGAGCATGCACAATCTCCGAAGTCGAAAAATGTCGGTCCCATCCTTCGGCAGGAAAAGTAATGGTGACCGTATTTTTTGATTACTAGGATGTGCTGCTATTAGATTTCAAATTTAAATAACATCAACATCAGCATCAATGCCCGGTGTCAACATCAACGCTGAGCGATATGCAGACAGCTTAAAACGCTTACGGGTCAGCTTCAAGAATATATGTCCCGGGAAACTCACAAATGTGGTCATTCTTATGCATGATAGTGCTCGACCCCATGTAGCCCAGATTATTCAAGGTCGTATGAAGTGGGAAGTCTTACAACATCCACCTTACAGTCCCGATTTGTTCCCGTGCGATTATCATGTTTTTGGCCCATTAGTTAAATCACTAAAAGGACGGCGGTTCAAATCGGACGCTGAGGTAGAGTTTGCTGTCAACGAATGGTACCGGAAACAGCCACAAGAATTTTACCATCAGGCAATCTACAGATTAGTGCAACAGTGGGACTCATGGGTTAATGTTAATGCAGGCTTCTTTTAATAAGGTTAAATAAAAAATGATTTACAGCCTATAAATGTGTTTCTGTTGAACAATCCTCGTATCTGTAAAAAAAGCATAAGAAGTGGTTACTGAAAACCCAATCAGATTCCACAGCGGTTTTAAGTTAGTTATGTAAAGTCATAACTGTCAATATCTGTGTATGGGCGTCTGAAATTGATGACTTGTTTTATTTATTGTGATAGTGGTCACTATATGATATTTATTAATTGTTATATGTAATGTGTGTGACACAATCTTAAACTTGAAGAATGCTTATTATTGCTATTAAATTGGAGTTTTGAGTAACGGTGTTTGTGATGTTCAATTATGTTATTTCTACTGGTAAAAAATGATGATCCATGCTACCGTGGCAACAGTATATATAAAATAATGACTAATGTCAATGTTATTAGTCAGTGTATCCTGTAATGGGAGTATTTACGCTGTCGCATTGAACTACAGAACACTAGCGTGAAGGATGGGACCGACATTTTTTCGACTTAGGAGATTGTGCATGCTCCCACTGCATACTCTGACTTTTGGATTCTGGTTCGTAGTGATAAACACCAAGACTCATTACCGGCAACAATCTGGTGTAGAAAGGCATTACTTTCTATGTTTTGTTTCGGTGTTTGTTTTGTTTGGAGTGTGGCTACTGTGGAATAAGCTTTATACTTAAATTGATAAAATTATAACTTTGGTGAACAAAGTCCTCGCTGATTTACCAACTTGACAAAGTTGTTTTTTTAACTTGAATGGTATGTGTGTGTGTGTGTGTGTGTGTGTGTGTGTGTGTGTGTGTGAGTGTGTGCACCGCGTATACAGTACATGAGTCGCGTGTGATGTTTCGTGTTTTAGCGTTTTGACCCAATGAAATAATATATTAAAATAAAGTCCTTACTTACTGCTTTGTATTATATATATAGCCACTTTTCCCGTTTTGTTTCAACTTGTGATTCCGTTTCAAAATTTGTTAACCATGTAACATTTAATTAGTTTTGAGAACAGGCTGTGATGTCAAGCAAACGTAAGATTTCCTTCTCAAACAGAACGTCAACCTGTTATGCTTTAATCTTTGATATCAAGAGCAACCTTGTGTTTTGTTAGTCACTAATATTTAAATGCTTCTTCTTCTCCTCTGTAAGAATTATGTTATATAAACCTGTTCCGGCACTCATCTCATCCTCGGACGACCCACGTCTCTTCTACAAATGGCTTTATAGTTCAGTGCCGCTTTCGGCAATTGATCCTCTCTCATCCTTTGCAGATAACCCTCCATTGTCTTCTGTAAATTGAAATAATTTCATTTATGTCATTTAATTTGATTTCTTCTCTGATATCTTCATTACCTATTCTATCTTTCAATTTAAAGTATTTCAAAGTAATTGCATTTCAACACTCTGACTCTTACCGCTTTTCTTTTTGGTTATGCCCCACGGATCATTCGAAAAAATCAACGTGGGTATTGCAATTGTTATACTAAATTTAATCCTTGTGCTGTGTCTTTTTTACTTCTAAGATTTCTATGAATCGTACATAAAATAATCCTAAATTTATGTATCTTCTGTTTTATATCATATTTAGATTTATAGCTTACTGCACAGACGAGATATTTGAAACGGCTTACTTGTTCTAAAGTGCTGTTGTTTATAACTATCTTAATCCTCACTGGATATTTACCTTTAAAGGCCATGGTTTTGGTCTTTCTTACTGAAATTGTCAGTGAGTACTCTTTCGCTACTTCTTGTAATTGAAACATAGCTCTTTGTAAGCCATCCTCACTTTCTTGAATAAGAACTGACATCCTCATATAGCAGGGAACCCATACAAATTGATTTGTTAAGCTGTATTCCCAAAGTCACTCTGGATTTCTGTACTGCATAATTAATTTCTTTACAGCAGAAACCAAAACATCACGTATCAGTACAGAAGATTCCCTTTAATTTGTTCTAGAAAATTTGTAAACCCTGTCCTAGGTCTGGAATTAATATCTGATCAATTATTTCTTTTATAATTTCACTAATGGTCGTATATTACGAGGGACGCTAAATATTTAGTGCTTTTAGCTAATTTTGTGTAAGGAAATCACACGCTAAAATATTTAAACAAGTGAATGTAACTCAACTACAGGGTCATTGATTTTATAATTCACAGCCTATGCCTATGAGACCGAAAAGAACCTGCGTCTGGTTGTAGTAATCTGCTTTGTTTGCTTCAATTATTATTATTATTATTATTATGCACTTTTCATCTTCTTCTTTTCTTCTCTTCATGGATTAGGTAATATAAACCTGTTCCGGCACCCATCTCATCCTCGGACGACCCACGTCTCTTCTACGGATGGCTTTATAGTTCAGTGCCGCTTTTGGAAATCGACCCTCTGTCATCCTTTACACATGATACCATCATTGTCTTCTGTAAATTGAAATAAATTTTTAATTTATATCCTTTACTTCGAGTTCTGATATCTTCATTGCTTAGTCTATCTCGGAATGTATAATTTAAAGTATTTCGAAGAAATTGCATTTCAGAATTCTTTTTGCAAACATTGTGTACGGAATTAACGCACTGAAATATTTGTGTAAGTAAATGTAACTGAACTAAGGGGTTATGATTTTATACTTTGCAGGCTATGCCTATGTGACCGAATATAACGTGCGTCTCCTTTGTCTAATGTAGGGAGGGATCCAGAATGTATTGCGGTGGTGTACGTGACTCTCGACGCATTCACGAGAGTTTTCTCGAATCCGCCAGCCGCGCGGACTGTGTCAAGGCCGCAACTAATTACGTAGTACACACTGGCACTAAGACGTAGTTTGGAACGTTCTGGTCTGTGAGCGGAGGTATAAATACATGGTGGCAGCTGCCTTAGTTTTCAGTATAGTTGCAATATATTTAGAGTGCGGTTCGAGATTATTGTCGGGCGATTACAAATGATTATCTGGCGATATTACTGTGTGTGTTCAAGTGGTTATTAGTGAAATGTTTAATAATCGGGCGGGATAATTGAAATACAATTTTGTTTGATATTAGTGGACATTTTATTGCGTGTGTACAATTTTTATTTGATTTGTTGTAAGGGACTGTGTTACTAATTACGAACTGTATAACTGTGAAAATTAACGCTGGTGATTAGTGACTAAATTGGTGTTTTGTATTTTGTTTCCACTGTACCTACGACGATCAAGTAGACGGTCGTAACAGTGGTGTCAGAACTGGGATAGAACGGTTAACAGTGGAAACAGTGACACTTTGTCCAAGACGAGTGTAAATTCGTAATTAATCGGTAAACAATGGATGCCAGTCAAATGATGGAAACTTTCTAAGCGCTACTGCGGCAGACATGGGAAGAGACAAAAGAAGAACGAAGACAAGAAAGAGAAGAAGCAGAAAAACGACAGGATGAGAAAGCGGAAGAGAGACAGAAAACTTTACTGCTGGAAACAGAAGGAAGACAAAAACCACTGTTGCTCGAGTTGGAAGGACGACAGGCAGAAGAACGAAACTCGAAACACAAGACATCAAATTGTTAATTCAAGAGCAAAAGCAAATGCAAGAACATACTACCGCAGAATTGGGTCTCCTACGTGGTGACGTAGGTGAATTACAAGATGAGCTTAACAATCAAATTACCAGAATATCTGACGTAGAAGAATCCATGTCAAAGAAAACAGCTGCAGTAGAAAAATCTGTCTTGAGTGCAGAAGAAGCTATGTCAACAAAAGTATGTGCAATAGAAAACTCAATGGCAAACATAAGGAAACAAATTAAAATTGAAGTTGAACTGTTCATCAAAATTCAACCAAAACAAATTTCTGACAGACTGTACCAATGATAAAGACAGAGAAAGACACAGAAAATAAGTCAATAGAGAAGATCACCTCGCCTCTGCTGTTTGGACAGTTCATGTCAAGGCCCCAACCTTTGATGGAAGCATACACTGGGCGACGTATCTACGCAAATTCGAAGCTGCTACATGCGCAAATAGTTGGACAGAGAAAGACAACGCAGTTTCATTCATTCTTGCATTAAAAGGACCTGCGGCAGAATTACTACAGAAAGTGCCACCTGACAGCCAGAACACCTCTGCCGAATTGATAAAAGCTCTGGAATTACGGTATGGTGATAAACATTTGCGAGATGTGTACTACGCTCAGTTGAGAACAAGACGACAACGTTCCGGGGATAGTCTAAAAGAGTTTTAACCAAGTATCGACAGACTAATTAGATTGGCCTGTCCTGAAGCATCAGAAGATTTTCGAATAAGGTTTGCAGTGCAGACAATTATTGAAGGCATTGTAGATTGCGAACTTCAACAAGTTTTACGGATGGCAAGACACCGAAATAGCTCAGAAGCTCTTGTTCACGCCCTAGAGTTTGAAGCTGCCAAGTAAGCGTGCCGCTACATTAATGTGTTTGTGCCATCATATTGCAGTCAGCAAATCCCTGTATCACATTGCCGTTACGATGGGTGCAGAAAAACAATGTTGTCGGACAAACAATTCAGAAGTTCAAGAGAGTCGCAACGATTTGAACGATGGGAAAAAGACAGAAGACCGAAATGTTACAACTGTGAAAAACGGGGTCATCTACAAGTAGACTGTTGGGAGAAGAAGATACCGAGAGAATAGAGTGATCGCACCAATTGGAGAAGTAAAGCCCGAGAACAGCACGCAGTATCCACGCTACATAAGACTTGTGGAAACGTGATTGTTAATGGGTTTGCGGAAGGTAAACCAACCTCATTTACAGTTGACACAGGCGCAACAGTGTCCATTGTGCGCCCTGACTTAGTCAGCAACCGCCAGCCTGTAATTAGCTCTTGTACAATACAGACTGTGACTGGAAGCCCCGTGAAGGTGCTAGGAAAGGTAGACGTACGTGTACGCCTGGGTCTTCTCGAGTTTAGCCACCAAATGCTTGTTTCAGACATTGTCGATGAAGTAATTCTTGGCACGGACATTATGAATGCCTACGGATTCGTTGTGGACTTAAGAGAGAATGTCCTGACGGTTGGCCAAGAGAAGATAATGCTTTGCATGGCTAAAATGACAGGGCTTACCAGCCATTCAATTAAGCAAGTGGCATTGGCCAAAGAAAAAGTCAACAGGTCTGATCAAGAGGAACCCTCCCTATTGGAAGCGTAAATGGAGAAAAAACTAGCAGACGAACTACAAATAAGTGTAACGACAAAAGAATTGATTGGAAAACCAACTATGGGTGTCGAGACAAAACTCTTGCTTGTTCTTGAGCTGATACCGCCCGATAGAAAAGTCGCTGAAGATGAGATTACAAAAGAGATTGTTGACAAAAACCAAACAAACTTGGATCAGCCAGTGGTGTTTAGGTCATCAGTACATGACGCAACGGGAGTGATTCCAGCAAAACTAGTGGTTGAGCGGAAGACTTGCATTCCTGGGAACGTGACGTTCGGATCACACGAGACTGAATTCGAAGAACCGGAGAATTATCTTTCGCAAGGACGTCCACCTAGATCGCCTGGTCGAGTATTACTCCAGAGATGGTTTTCCAGTTCTGGACGAACAGGCTTAAGGAGGGGGATGTGTTACGACATCGCAGAACAAATACGTGTTTATCGAACGTTCCAGAGGGATCCAGAATATAATGCGGTGGTGTACGTGACTCTTGACGCATTCGCGAGAGTTTCCTCGAAGCCGCCAGCCGCGCGGACTGTGTCAAAGCCGCAACTAATTACGTAGTACACACTGGCACAAAGACGTAGTTTGGAACGTTCTGGTCTGTGAGCGGAGGTATAAATACATGGTGGCAGCGGCCTTAGTTTTCAGTATAGTTGCGATATATTTACAGTGCGGTTCGAGATTATTGTCGGGCGATTACAAGTGATTATCTGGCGATATTACTGTGTGCGTTCAAGTGGTTATTAGTGAAGTGGTTTAATAATCGGGCGGGGTAATTGTAATACAATTTTGTTTAATATTAGTGGACATTTTATTGCGTGTGAACAATTTTTATTTGACTTGTTGTAAGGGACTGTGTTGTTAATTACTAACTGTTTAACTGTGAAAATTAAAGCTGGTGATTAGTGACTTAATTGGTGTTTTATATTTTGTTTCCACTGTACCTACGACGATCAAGTAGACCGTCTTAACAGCATATAAATAGAATAAAATTACCTCTTTTATCCCTCTAGTGGCTTTTCCTTTTTTATATTTCACTACGCGTTTCTGGACATATATCCCGTCTTCAGGTGTAATCCCTCAGAAAAGTTCGTCAGATAATTAAAACAAATTAGTATAATTTACACATATGTCGTAAATAAATATTTGAACACGGAAGACACGCGGTGTTAGTGCGCACCACGGTAACACTATAATCGACTGTCCGACTGACGACACTATAATGGACTGACGAACTATACTGACGAGGGATTACACCTGGAGATGGGACATATTATGTCTAGAAACGCGTTGTAAAATGTAAAAAAAGGAAAAGCCACTAGACGGATAAAAGGGAACTTTATTGTAGAACTTTATTATGCAATTGAAGTGTTGTGTTCAAACGCCAGAGTTTAACATTTCTGAGTTATTAGATTGCAGATAGTAGAGTAAACGTGAGACGGTACTTAGTCACTTGACCTGTTGTCACGTGCCGCGACTTTGTATAAATAATTCAAAGCTACCTCTCGCAGTGAATATCAATGTGAGGGAGACGTCATTTCTGTTCTATACAAGTGAAGATAATTGGCGTTTTTCATTTCACAATGATAAGTATTTCTACGTAGTCGTGGAAACGTAGACGGCCCGCCTGTGGAAATGAATACTAAGTTACAAACAGATTTCTATTAACACATGGATCGTGATATTTTCAATTTAGCGCACTTATTATAGCGCAATTTTGGGTGCCAAATTAAAATATTTTATATGACACCTATACGCTGAGATGAGCTTCCGGTTTTCTACTACTCTTTCAACGCATAAGGAAAACCATTCTATTATTAGTTTTAATATTTTAATAATCCTCTAATTTTGGAAATAAAAAAGTGAAAAAATAAAACAATACAAGTAATACATTGCGCACATGCTCGCTGCAGCTACACACAAATACACTGAATATACACATACACATATTTTTGCCTTGGTTTTTAAACACATTTAAATGAGAGATTTTCTGGATTATGAAGTTGTTATCACAAAAGTCTAGAACTAATTTAGAAGTGTTTTGTTATAAAATCAACTTGACAAGTAATTAGGCTATGTACTGTAACGAGTACACGACTATTACTGTATATTAATGCATAAACAGCAACGGTAACCGAGGCAATGTAACTGCGATCTCTCACTGTGTCAATGATTATTGATTATAAATGTAATTCTGGTGCTAGGTTTGGCCGTTTCGTTGCAATAAACTGTTGTCATTACTTTTACAAATTTCTGGGAGACTAATCTCAAAGCTGCATTAGTAAACTTTGGCCAGAATATCTTGTGATATATCATAAGGGTGGAACCCTCTCGAAAAGGCGAGAGAGTCTTTCCACCCGTTTCTCGACTAGCCCAGCGTGCGTCGTCTGTATCAAGGCCCCCCCCCCCCACTCACGTAACACAAAAGTACCTTCCAGAGTGTTCTGGAAAGCACTTGAAATACGCATTCGTTGGCACACCTCAGTAAGGATGGAAAGATATTATAGAACCCTTGCGCTATCTGTATAAGCAACAGCGACCGAGTTATAAAGTCAGTTACAGAGGGAAATTTCTTATTAAGCCTGTATAATCCACAGCAGATGGCTTTGTCAGCCAGTTACGTTGAGCGATTTTCTTAGTGGAAGTCGAGTGGTCGTTGAAGATTAGTGAAAGTGTTTATACTGTGTTATTATTAGTGTGGAACTCTATTACTCGACATTATTATTCCGTGTGGACAAATTTAACTTGAGTTATTGCACGACAGTACTTTGTTGATTGCAAATTGTTATTTGTGATAAATTAAAGCTGGCAATTAGTGACTTCATTGGTGGCTATATTTTGTTTGCACTGTACCATACGACGATCCGTGTGACAGTGGTAACAATATGACACCCATAAGCACTAACATTTACATATGTAAGCATGTATGGGTTCAGTACTAACAGAAGTACTTTACCTCTTTAAAGGGATTTTCACGTTTTCTGGTAGAGACAGGTTTGTTGTTTTGTTATGTATGTGACCGCTGTTGCCACTAACGGAGAGTACTGATTCTCATCCCATATTTACAATGATTGGCCCATTACAGAGCACGTAGGAAACTGCCAAATTAACATTACATAAAACACCTGTAAATACATTCGCGTGTCTTTGGGTACCGGAACGGCACCTCCTCGCTGGGCAACGTTGCGTTTTGTGCGGACATTCGTGTCCTCACTTAATGTATCGGCTAAGACCGTTTGTCTCTTCTCTTCGTATAGAGGAGAACGCTCCAGACCCGCTCGCAGACGTATCCGGAGGACGGAAAGCGGGGATTTTTTTTCAAACCGGTTTCCTTCCCCAGTTGTGGCGAGGTTTTAGTGGTGTGATGGCAGCGAGGCAAACATCTGCTCCCCGGTACCAGCCGAGACATCGCCGCGAACACCTGGCGGCGCGTGACATCTGACGAATACGCAGTGAGCCAATCAGAGGTCAGCAGCCGAGACGTGACACCTGACGATTTCGCAGCGAGCCAGTTAGGGATCCCTGTCAGGGCATAAAAAGAGCGCCGCTAGAATTTTTTGGCGCAACTGTCACGTGACAGGACACTTCGCTTCAGCTTCTTGAACAGGAAGGACCTCCTCTCTGGACCAGCTCTTCACTGGACATTTACGGAAGCGATTCGCTGTTGTACAGCTGCTGCCCTGCTGCCTTCGCTTGAAGAGGACAGCAATACTACATCTGCTGCGGTGGAAACATCAGGCCCAAAGAAGATAGAAGACATCAACTCAGCTGGCTGGTGAATTGAGTAGCCAGCACAAGAACAGCTGAGTCGTCGGACCTTCTAAGGGCCACCAGCCAAGCCGATCCATCTCAGGACCAACATCTCGCCTGTGAAGAGGAAGCAAATAGCCTGTCAGAGCTCTATTTGCGCATCGCATCTTGCCCGCTGACGCGCAGGCTCTTAGGTAGCGCTGCCCAGGACGATCCTTGCGAGCCCCCACCAGTGGTAAGCGAGCTTGGATGTCGTCTGGGTAAAGAGGCCGGTGGACACCTATCTTGGTAAGGAGAGGTATTCAACGAAGCCGGTCATTAGCCCAGCTCGTAGACAGCCTGAGCGTTCCACTTCCCCTGCTCGCGGTCCGGCTCGGGCCGGACCCTAGGTCCCTGGTTACAGCCGGAGGCAACCTGGCTGCCTCTGGTCGGCGAACCTTCCGCTCGTTGGCGGAAATGCCTGGTACGGGTGAGTCAACGAGCACGCAGTCGCTCGCCACTGCCATGCCCCACTCGAGCGACTCGCCGAGTTCTCCGCCTATGCCTGCGGACCATGTCGATCCCCGGACGGTTCCGCTGCCCGGTGACGAGACCGACGCTTTTGTGGAGGTTGGGCCGCGGGGGCGCCCGGTTAAGATACAGAGGCGGAACCGGTGCTACTCTACCTCATCCTCGGCGTCCGCCATGGAAGTTGTCCCCACCGATAGCGAATCCGGCACGAGGCCGACTGTGCCCGGCGATGCCCAAGCACCGCCGGCCGCTGGTCGCATCCCGCCCGTGTTCGTTCACGGCGTGAACAAAGTTACCGGCATAGCGGCTCCCGGACATTCCCCGGCCAACGTTGACTTGAAGCTCCTTGGGGGCGACACTGTCAAGATCGTTGTCCGAGGAATGGACATGTATCGCAGTGTAATGGCGTTCGTGGAATCATCTCAATTCCAGTTCCACACCTTTTCACCCAAACATGTGAAGCCTCTGTCCTTCGTGCTCAGAGGCTTGGACGTGGACTCTCCTCTCGAGGAAATCCTCGATGAGCTGCGCGAGCTGGGCTATCCAGTTCGCGCGGTGCATCGAGTATTTGCTCCAGCCGGACCAAGGCGTCCAATTCCCCTGGTCCGTATCATGGCGGAGAATAGCGAGGCAGGCGCAAGCCTACTCTCTCTTACGCGGCTTTTTGGATTCGGCGTTAAGGTGGAAAGAAGCCGCGCTCCTGGGGTTCTGCCTCATTGTTACAGGTGCCAACGCTTCGGGCACCACTCAGAGACTTGCTCAAACGCTCCTGCGTGCGTGAGGTGCTCCTTACCTCACGCCAGTAAACTTTGCGATACACCTTCTTTCAAAAGGTACATCAACTGTGGCGGAAGTCACCCCGGCAACTACCGTGCATGTCCGGTGTTTCAGCGGGAGCTCGAGCGACGAAAGCCGAAAGGGCGCCTGCCACCACCGAGGCATCCGATAGCTGGTTCTAGACCTGCAATCGAGCAGCCAGGGCCTTCGCCTCCTGTTACGGCTGCCGTGTCTTTCGCCACAGTTGCTAATAAGCAACAAAAAAGTAGCAAAGGCCCGAAGCAAACACAAGGAGTACAGGCAACCCCAACTGAGGCTCCTTCTCAGGCCCCTGCCCCACCTCAGGCGAAAAAGCGCCGAAACCTCGCGGCATCTCAAAAAAGGGAGACAGACCAGCCTTTCCAAATATCTCGGTTGTGGAGCCTGAGACAACTCAACCTTCCCCAACACCGGAGAATCCAGACCCTGCTTTAGAAGCAGCCTCGACTGACCTCCCGCCCCCCCGGTTTCCTAATGCGGTAATAAGAAGCGGCATCGTAAGCCTCGTGGCGCTCTCTCACGGGCTCCTGCTAACCCAGCCGCACAGTCCAGACAGCCTGCGCATCGCGTTAAGACCGACGTAATCGCATCTGTCCCTCTTCCTAGCACCTCCGCTAGAGGCGCTACATCTGGCCCTAAGACACCCTTGGCTTCCACCAATCCACCGATTGATAAGTCTCGGCGCTGTTACGCGCAAACAGTCTCCGGGCACTCTTCCTCAAAACCGAACCTGACGACTACCAGGTCGTAAAAGACTTCCTTGCGGAATTTGACCTCCGCAAAGTTGCCCAGACTTTCAGGTCCATCCGCTCCCGCTTGGAGACTGCTGATATAACCGAGAGGTTCATGCTCTTGGTGGAAGCCGCCACTTGTGTAGGACTTCTATGAGTCGGGTACTCAAAAGTGACCTCTCCATTCTTCCTGGAACGCCAACGGTCTGGCTAACAAGATCCAGGAACTCCAAGAATTACTGGCCCGACTCAAACCCGATGTAGTACTCCTCAATGAGACCCATTTGACCCCTGCGAATCGGTTACGACTGGCTAACTATGTGTGCTATCCAAACGACAGACCGGGCACTGCTGGTGGCGGTACTGCCGTCGCGGTGAGCCTCAGTCTTGAGCATCACCGAGCCGTCTTGCCTGCAACGACTCACCTGGAAGTTACCGCTGTGGAGTTGTTAAACGCTCTAGGCGGTGTGCTCTTGGTAGCGGAGTATAAACCGCCAAGAGCTCCTTCCCCCCGATCTTGCTGTCGCGTTCGATGCACACAGGAGGGTCATCATGGCCGGCGACCTGAATTGTAAACATCGCGATTGGAACAGTCGTTTGACTGCCCCAAACGGGAAACGTTTACGCAGGTTTGCTGATTCACGCAGGGTAACAGTGAATGGGCCCGCCCAACCTACGTTCTACCCCTCACAACTCCGCGCGGCTTCCGATGTCTTGGACATAGCGGTGATCCAAGGAATTGACTGCCTGCTCCATGTGTCCGCGCTAACGGAACTATCGTCCGATCATCTCCCCATCTTGTTACACGTCGCTACCCAGCACGTCGTACGCAGAGATGTCAGGAAGATGGTAGAATGGGACCGCAATGACCCGGCGATAAGTCGCCGATTGCCAGAGGCGGGACCACTCGAAACCGTCCGCCAAATCGACGAGGCAGTTGCCGCGTTTGACGAGGCTGTCGTATCTGCGATCGACGCGTCTTCCAGGATGAAGCCTGGCGTCATGCCCCACTGGCAGCGGATCCCAGAGGAGACGAGTGCTCTCAATTGCGAGAGATATCGCCTCCGAAGTTGCAAGGCAGCGTACAACCGGGCGACCGGCATTTTACGTCATGAGATGCAGTCCTACCGGAGACGCTATTGGAAACTCGCCGTGGCCCAAGCAGGGGACGGATCAGACGAAAGTTACCGGATACCTTCGGCGTTGGTAGAGAAGAGGCGCCGACCTCGTATCCCAGCCATTGCTGGACCTTTCGGTCAAATCCTGGCTCGCCCGGAGGCGAAGGCCGAGTACTTGGCGCGTGTTTCGAGCGACAGTTTGCTCCTACCCGCCCATGGACTGGGACTTCGATGAAGAAGTCGAGAATGAAGTGGAAGACTTTCTGTCTCTTTCGAACACTGCGGAGCCCGAACCCATTACTAGGGAAGAGGTCACATATCGGCTCATTGAACTCGTTCCGAGAAGAGCTACTAGCCTGGACGGCGTCTCGAACGCCGAGCTTACTCGACTCCCGGAGCAAGGAGTACTTTTCTTGGTTACGCTGTTCAACGCGTGTCTAAGACTGGCCTATTTTACCCAGAAATGGCGTAAGGCGACGGACATAGTGATCCCGAAGCAGGGAAAGGACGTTTCCCGTCCCGGCAGCCTCCGGCCCATTAGTCTACTGTCAGCCACGTCAAAGGTCCTCGAACGTCTTGTACAACGGAGAGTCCTAGACCATCTAAGAAACTTCGATGTACTGGTCCCCGAACAGTTCGGTTTCCGTGTGGGGAATTCCACCACTCATCAGCTGATGAGACTGGTGGAATACATCACGGGCGCCGGCTGTCGGAAAGATCAGACTGTCGCCTGTTTCCTAGATTTGGAGAAGGCCTTTGATAGTGTCTGGCACGACGGGCTCTTGTTTAAGCTCCGGAAAATCCAGCTCCCAGATTGCTACCTTCGCTTGATTGCTAGCTTTCTGACGGAGAGGACTTTCTGCGTGAGAATAGACGACCATGTCTCTTCCGAGAGACGCATTACAGCCGGGGTACCTCAAGGTAGCGTGCTAGGGCTTCTTCTGGTCTCCGTGTACGTCAACGACGCACCCAGAGAGCCTGGAGTCCAGATGGCCCTATTTGCCGACGACACGGCGGTCTATACCGCCGACCGGAACTCTGACAGAGCTATCCCACAACTCCAGCGCGCACTCGATGCGTATTCGACGTGGACGGAAAGCTGGAAAGTTGCCGTCAACGACACCAAGAGCTCCGCGGTGCTATTCTGAAAGCGCCGGAAAGAACCAAGAGGCCGAGTGAGACGCGGTAGAACGTACCTGCCCTGGTCGAGAGAAGTTAAATACCTCGGTGTCCACCTTGATCGTCGGCTCACCTGGCGTGCCCACGCTGAGACGATGCGAAAGAGAGTGTCCGCTCGTCTCGCGCAACTGTTTCCGATACTTGTCAAGAAGGCTATGACCCGCAAGCTGGGTAAGTTGATCGTCAACGCGTATCTGTTGCCGATCATTACCTACGCTCTTCCCATCTGGGGTTACCTCGCAACCGTTCATAAAAGAAAGTTGCAAAGCGTTCTCGATAGGGGCCTTCGGCTAGCGGCCAAAGTCCCCTATCGGTTTTCTTCTCGACTCTTGAGAAGAGGACTCGATGTCCGCTCCTTGGAAGACACCGCATGGCGCGACTTGTAGGTAAATTTTACGTCCGAGCTGCGAGGACCCAGACAAACCCACTCATAGCTGGCCTTGGCAAGTACCGAACACGTCCAGGTTATTCTTGGAAACGGCCTCGACAAATACTGTACTAGTCGACCTAGTACGAGCATGTCGTTGTAGCGGCCATTAAATAATTAAATAATATTCCGTCTGGACAGGTTCACTAGGCAGAAGCCCCTACCGGAGGCTCGGTACTAGGAAACCATTGGGTCGTCTCACGACGCGTAACCCAACAGCTCTGGTAGTAGTAGTTTTTTGGCGCACTCCATCGCCACGCCATCGGACGCACTTCATCGCCTCTCCTCTATCGGACGACATCGACGCGGAGCCAGCCGGAAGGAACAGGAAGAAAAGTAGAACGGACGTTCATTGCATTCCTCGCCCTGTGACGAACCAGCGATGGACATCGCTGGGTCGGTAGCGGACTCTACAAACGTATGCCGAAAGAAGCGGAGGACTGCATACGCCACGAACAGCGGGCGCAGCCGCCGAACATCTCAGCGTTTTCGCCACACGGCCCTTCTAAAGGTGACCAACAAACGAAGGTTTGCACGATTCACACCATTTGTCCTGTGACAGTGGATAAACAGAATCTGGTGTAGGGGCTTGCCCCTGGAGTACAGTTGAATGGCAACACTCTCCCGATATCAGATCTAGATACATTGACAAAGATAATGAAGAAATTTTTTTAATAAACAGTACTTTCGTGTAAAAATAAATAAAGACGATACCTATATATTTAAGCAGCAATTTTGAAAATATATATTAAATTACTGCTTCATTGAATTAGTAATTATATCTTTATTTCAACCCACGCACCTCGCTTAGAAATACGTTAAGCGATCATGGAATTTAATTAAAATTTGTAGCTCTTCGGGGGGGATCGATTCTCGTTATCCCTCAATCCATAGGCTGCTGCTGAAATTATTTATTTGCTTTTTATCATATTAGGACATGATAAAATTTACATTATATTCCAGCCTTACAGTTATAATACATGAAATGGGCCTACAAAAATTAAGTTTATGTGATTGTAACGTACATATACTGACAGGTACTACTTGTTATAAAAGCACAAGTGTAGCCCTACATTGTGTTAGATCTCAAACGTAAACCTCAGACGTTATGGGCCATTAATACTTTGCCTTCGTTGAGGACCATTACTCTTCATAAACAGAACCAACGATTCGTAACTGATTACGCGATTTGAAAGCAAAATAACTGATGAAAATTAAATGTTTTGAGAGAAAGGAGATAGTGATAAAGTAATTAAGGAAAATGAGAAACAAATAAAGATGTGCAAACATATTTGCGTTGCTCGTAATCACAATACGTTTGTCTCACAATATTCTAAAAATCATTTATTCAGAATTCGTTTTACCCTTGACTTCGCAGTAGCATTAGTAGCCCTATGTTGCTGATTACAAATTTAAAAAAATACTAAATGCTGTATTTAAACACTTTTTAAATAAAATAAAAAGTAAAGTAAAATAATCAATAAGTAATAAAAAAGCAAGGCTTGAAAAATTAAAAAAAATTATGAAGTAGGTTTTACAATTGTTTGATACACGTCCTGACATTCAACACCGTAAGCATGTAACCAGAGAGATTTACTTATTCCTTAAAGTCGTAAAACTTATTTCTTCCTTCGTAACTTGTACTATTCTTTGTCGTACAAGCTAACTTAATAATAATTTACTAATTTTATAGACTAATGATAGTACTAAGAGGTACTAGGCACATATTAAATTATTCCATTCAGTTCATAATTTCTTTAATGATAACTATAATAAACGAATATGCTTTAGTTTTAAAATACTTTAGTATTTTGCCATTTACAACTGAAGATAAATTATAGAGACAATTGACAGGACAAAAATATAATGTACACACAGTTTATAAAATTAAAAACATGTGAAAACTTTAAATTCAGAAAACACTCGTATTATTGACAAGTTTTTGTTGCTAGTATTTATCAATTGTTAAGTTGCTAATATTTGTTAATTTAATAGTTACGATTTTTGAATAAGAAATGTTTTACATATCATGGTAACCATGACCTTTCTTAACCAGAAAACATCTGTATACAGAAAATGTTCGGTTCAAATTTATGCAACTCTTCGTCATGTTACAGTTTCTGAGGTGACGTCTTTAAAGGCAGAGCGCAACAGGTTGCACTGCGCTGCTGTATTGACGCCCACTCGACTGTAACACATCAAAGGCTGCATTTAACCACACAGTGGAAGCTGCTAATCCACCTTACTGCAACTCTGTTAATAACTGTGCTTACAGTAAGACGCTGATAATGAAGTTGGTTTTGTAATGTTTCTGAAGTGTGCAGATTTCATTTTGAAATGTTCTACTATATTTATTTTTTCTTAAACGTAGGAAGTTTTCCCTTTTGCCAGGGTACGGTTACATGAGCGTTTTTTTTTCCGGCTGTGCACGCGTGTAGAGTTTGGAATAATGCACAGTGGTCACACGTGAGTTTTTTTTCTTGTACGTGCACGGACGGAAGTGTAGTCACACATTCGGTTAATAATCGGCGGCAGCGTTGGAACGTCTCGGACGCGCGTCCCTACAGCTCAGGCTATAAAGGTTAAAACGCAACTGCACAGGAACGTCCGTGTTTAGATTAAAGAAACATTGGTTATCAGTAGTAAATAAATCTTTAATAAGAACATTTTTTAAATAACATATTTGTTCTATAAAGGTGTCAACAGCACCATGGAGACAAAAAATAATTACAATAGTAACAAGTAACTAAGCAAATGCTCTTATAAAAACGCAACAGGTTGCGTTTCGATGGGGAATACCTTGAAAAGGCAGCAGAGTTGACGACTTGTGCGTTTTTTTTACGTCCGTGTGACCAATTTTATTGCCGCCTGTATGTTAAATTCAATGCGTTTCCCAGCCGTCCATGCACGGCCGGTAAAAACGTTCGTGTAACCGTACCCTTTAGTGAACATCTGCCAACGATCACCTACTGGTTTTACTTTCTCTGTTTACTAACAATATTTGTCAAGCGTCAATGATGAGATATATCAAATGTATTATATTTATTATGCAGTTATATTCATCCACCCTCTTTCAACTATGTTCTTCGGTAAATAAATCTGAGATCGGTTATCTTAGTGTTTTCTATTGTATAACAGTAAAACATTATTGCCATTTCACTATCACCAGAATATTTATCATTTGTATTCACTGCCTTATATTCGTAACTATGTGTACACCACTATAAACGTTCTGAAGGAGTCCTTAATTTCGTAGTGACCGTCAATCAATAAATTTTGACGATGAAGAGTTTGCGAGGATCGGTCAGAAAAGTATAACACAAATTTTAAATTATTTGTGTCGACGTTTCGACAATATCTACTGTCATCATTAGGACCTATGTACGCATACAAGAGAAAATATCATACACAACAGATCAATTAATTGAGCACTAAAGAAATAGCTCAACACCTATATTCAATACATACAAGACAATGAGTGGGAGACACACTATAAAAACCTAATTACGGAGCGTACACAAGAATTCCTGAATAACGATGAAGACGAAATAGAGACAGAAACAGAAAATAGAATTACTATAACGGCAGCAGAAATAAGGAAAGCAGTAAACTCAATGAAAAACAACAAAGCATCAGGCCCAGGAGGGTTAGTAGCGGAACTAATAAAGTACGGAACCGAAAAACTTATGAGAATGGTAGGAAGAATGTTTGAGAAAGTTATACATGGAGAATATTTACCGGCGGAATGGAAAGTGTCACAAATTACATCGATATTTAAAAAGGGCAATAGAAAAGACTGCGAAAACTATAGAGGCATAAGTGTCATAGCAACAATGGGAAGGGTGCTAAGAAATAAAATCGAGGAAAAGATAAAGAGAAAGATTGGAGAAGAACAAGCAGGTTTACAGCCGGGAGATCATGCGTAGACCAGATATACAGAATCCAACAGATCATAGAAAAGAAAAAAGCGAAGAACAGGGAAGTATATCTAGCGTTTATCGACCTTAGAAAAGCATATGATACAGTACCCAGACAAGAAATGTTTAAAGCTCTATTACAAATGGAAATACCGAAAGTCCTGACGCAAGCAGTAAAAAATCTATATAAAATCAACAACGTACAAATTAAAGTAGGTAACAACATTGTCTGTAGGTTTAAACATCCAAAGGGTTATTGCAAGGCTGCCCAACATCGCCCCCGCTGTTTAAGATATTTTTAGAATATGGATTAACCATGTGGAAACAGAAATGCCATGGAATGGGAATACCGATACGAAATGAACACCTGTACACACTATGCTTCGCCGATGACCAGGTAGTTTTCAGGATGAAGAAGATCTAAGCTACATGGTCAGAAAGCTGAATGAAGAATACACAAAGATGGGATTGGAAATAAACATAAAAAAGACTGAATATTTGGCAATTAGAGATGAAGAAACAACAGATTTAGAAGGAGACGAAAATGTTAAAATTAGAGGAACAGACGAATTCAAGTACCTAGGATTTACACTGAGTAAACAAGGCACAACGGAAGCGGAAATAAAAGTAGATTAGGGAAGACTAGAACAGGGATTAGACAATTACACAGTGTTATATGGGAGAAAAATATTAGAAAAAGCACCAAAAAAATGATATATCAGAACATGATAATGATATAGTCCAAAGCATTATGACGTATGTGTTATTAACAAAAAGAATGAAAGAAAGATTCTTGCAACGGAGATGGAATATTGGAGGAGGTGCTGTGGAATAACGAAATAACGAGAGCAGACCGAGTAACAAACGAGGAGATCAAAAGAAGAATGGAAACGGAAAGAAGTGTAATTGACTACATCGAAGAAAAAAAGATTGGTGTGGTACGGTCATGTCCGGAGAGCCCAAAATAGGTGGATAAACAAAGTGACGGAATGGAGTCCATTAGGAAGAAGAAAAAGGGGAAGACCGAGAAGATCTTGGAGGGACGAAGTGGATGAATCTATGCAACGTATAGGACTTGAGGAAGGACAATGGGAACATCGGGAGAATTGGAAAGCCCGGTTGAAGGAAGGGAGACGGCACGAGCTGTAGCAACCCTATTATATATATAAATAGGAACTCATAAGACGGCTGCTATGACTTTTCATAGGTAGCGCACGCCTTCTAGAAATCTTCCATTCTTAATGTGCACGCCCCTTAATGCTGACGCTAATGGGTATCTCAAGTGGCCTCTTGAAGAATCTAGAACAAACTTCTACGCGCCCTTGACTAAGGCAACACCTGCCACACTTGGCGGGGGACGGGTCGAGGACGCTCTCGGCTATTCTTCGCGGTTTAATAGGATTCGCGTTACACTATGGTTTACCTTAAATACATCGTGAACATTATAATAACCAGAATATAATTTATTCAATATTAAAATTTTAATTACTGATAATTACTGGTATTATTTAATTTTAATTACTGGTAATGTTGTTCCTTAATAAATTAGCATTAATTAATATTATCAGATCTTAAATGACGTAACCGTCAGGTGAAACTGTTGTTTGGAAAACTTGCCGTTGTGTTTGTTAATGCACTCGTGCAACAAAGTCCACTTTTAACACGCCATAAGTGCTTGTGTTGTACGTTTAAACACACTCCATAAACCAGGTGAGGCGAGGGAACAAAGGTTGGGTTGGGCCGTAATGTAACTCAGCGCGGATGTGTTATTAACGTTGGTTAAAAGCTTGGTTTAACGCTGCCTTAGACAGAAACACCGCCGTAATGCATGACTAACATGATAAATGTTGTAATAATTCCAAACATGATAACGAGAGCTTAAAATTTGCAACACTCATTATGGCTCTCTGAAAAAACTTATATTTAATGTAGGCGTAAATAGAAAAAAGCGTCATCTTTATTATTGAGAAAATATTTCTTCAATAATTAGTGTTTTAAATTTTATACGAAAGGCCAGGCCAGTCGCAACCAAGCGGCTGAAATGATATTGCTCAGGCACGTGGCAGGGTATACTCTCCATGATCATAGAAGAAACACAGATATACGGCAGGAACTGAATATTATGAGTAAACTCGACAGGATCGCCCAGTATCGGCTGAATTTGTGGGGACATCTTTGCCGAATGGATGACTGGGGCATCCCCAAACAACTATGGAAGTATAAGCCGAGGTGACGGAGAGGTGTGGGACGTCCGAGGAAGAGCTGGAGTGACCAGCTGTAATTTGCCTACTTGAGACCGGAAGAAACCATCCTTGGTTTAAACCTTGAGGATGATGATGACGATGATGAAATTTTATTCAAAATCATTTAATATTGACATTGGTTTTTATGTGTAGAAAAGCGAGTCACTACAGTTAGTTTGGTACCCTCATTTTGTAAAGATATTAGAGTTAAGAAGATGTACAGTGGATATTATTTCAGGAGATTTCAAGTGTATCACTGGAATTTCAGGAAAAATTCGTTCATCATACAAACGGTAAGCAAATTCCCATTGCCGTCTTCAAATAATTATAGACTGATTATTCAAAAGACGCTGTCGAACACTAGACGGAGAGTTCAGCACTACGCAGTGATTCCTGATTAAATTGCAAGATTTGGGTGTCGCCCAACACCGAGTATTTCATCACTCATAAGATTATTGTAAATAATGTGTTCAATGTTTATGGCATTCAAGGTTTGGAAGCAAAAAATCATACGATTAGTATACGTCACGGATACGTTAGTACACAAACGTGTAGCTCAACGCTTTATAAGTCATTCACATACTTTGCCGCAGCGACACCATTACTGAACTCTGAAGAATCACCATCTCATGAGAATCAATTCAGACGATTCTCTCATTCACCATTTTCTCAGATTATTTATTGCTTTGTAGTAACACTTTTCTTTGTCCTCGACTACAAAATAATTAATTACGTTAACTATTACGTATTACGTCGACGTAATTTCAATTAAAAAAAAAAAATTAATCTCATCAATCACTATGTTTCTGAAATTGTAGGAACAAACTTATCGATTGTTTATTAATAAGAAAGCAAAGAGTAACGACTTTGAGAAAGGAAAGTAAGTTAATGATCCATAACGTTTCATGTTTTTGTTAGAGATTTTACGCAATGTACACAACACTCGATTTCGTGTAACAAAAGAAAATGTAATAACTCATATTAAATGTAGAATAATATATTTTTGACTTAAAACGTTTTCGTAAAGTTACATTCACTTAAATAACTATTTTGCTTATAACTAAAAATGAAAAACCGAGTTTCTCCACTTTACATTATTAATTTCCTATAGCCAATGCGGAATAAAGTCATGAAGTAGGCACTAGGTACCGTTATAATTGCTTTTAATAATAAATATATCTTTTAGATATTTACAATAAAAAGTGCACATATAAAAATGCGAATATAATGCATTACAGTACTGTACTAAAGCCAGAATGTCTATATGCAAATGAATGTCTAGCATTGAATGAATATAGACATGAATGTCTAGCATGAATATTTAGATAAACTAAAAATATTGGAAAGAAAAATTATTAGGATAATATTAGGCCTATGAAAAACTTTAGAAGGTTGGAAATTAAGAAGTAATGATGAAATATATCAGATTATAGAAAATACAACAGAAATAATGAGAAAGAGAAGACTATTATTTTTTGGACAATTATATAGAATGGACGACAATAGGTTACCAAAGCAAATCTTCAATTATCTGTGGGGGAAGAAGTCAACATCAAGTTCGATTGAAGAAGTCCAAGAGGATTTAGAAAAAATAATATAAACGCAGAAGAAGCAAATGAAAGAGAAGTTTTTCGAGCAGAAGTGTTAAAAATGGAAGGAGTCCAGAGTAGGTGAGAGAAAAACGCAATGTTGAAAGTGGACTGAAGACAGGAAGAAGAGACACAGTAAACAGATGAAAGATTATTAGAGTAAGAGAAAAGAACAAAGAATAAAGAATTGAAATTGCAATGTGGTCCTTAGATGGCCGATACAATATATATGTGTGAGTATATATATATTGTTACGACGGTCTAGTCGATCGTCGTAGGTACAGTGGAAACAAAATAAGTACAAGACACCAATTAAGTCACTAATCACACCTTTAATTGTTACAGTAAAACAGTTCGTAATTAACAACACAGTGTCTACAACAAATCAAATGAAAATTGTACACACGCAATAAAATGTCCACAAATATTAAAACTCAATTGTATTACAATTGTACCGTCTTATTATAAAACGCAACACTTCAATAATAACTACCTGAACGTACAGCTTTTAAAGTTGTATTTCTGGCAGATTGTGTTGATTACCTTAGTAACGGACAAAAGAAAAGATAAATAAAAATAAAACAATTTAAAAAGTCAGTAGCATCAGTACGGCTTTCCGAACATGGTAAAGGACAGAAAGCCCAAGTCTCACAAACATGGAAAACGTATCCATTTTTAAGCAAATTGCATCCATTTTTAAGCAGACTAAAAATAGAAAGTTGGCGTAGATGCACCATTTGGAGAAGTAAAGCTCGTAACCAGCACACAGACCTTAAGTGTTTGTTTCATAATATACTACGTAATACGTTTTTTAAAAGATTTATTGAAGAGAAACCGGCCGCATTTACAGTTGACACGAGTTCCATCGAATCCATGTACAGTACACTCTAAAACACTCAGCCACCTTCAGCCTTAGTTTAGCTGTTTTAGCATACGGAGTACAACTGAAAGCCTTGTCAAAATGTTAGGAGGAGTTAACGTAGTTTAAGCTCAGCTTTTCTCAAGTTTATCTACCAAATTTCTTGTTTCAGATATTGTCAATAATGTGACTGTTGGCACAGATTTATGTATACCAATGGATCTGTCGTGGATTTAAAGGAAACAGTCCTCATCGTTGACAAAACAAAATTAAAGTCTTGCAGGACTGAAATAGTAGGGACAACTTAACTATGGAATAAAGCGTACAGCGTTAGTAGTTGAAGAAGGAGTCGTCAGCACGTGCGGAGAACAGGAACTTGTTAGAAATGAAAGAAAATGTGTTCATTGGTGAAATGGGATAAGAACTGGTAAATAAAGAACGGTTGGTGTGACCACAGGAAAGTGATAAAAACACTAACTGTGGTCATTTAGAAAACCTTCGCGCTTGTCCATGAGATAAAGGAAGTTCCTGTCAAACAATCTGGATAGAAGGACTTCCTGAAGATGAACTAAATACAGGAGCAGGAAAAAAAGACGTGCCGGAATTACAAATATAAAAAGAGCTGGAAAATCGGAAGACAATAGTTTCAAGAAAGACAATGATTTCTGAAGAAGGTGTTATAGAGTTGATTGGGAGTGAACTGGGTTAACAAACTGGACTCGAACAAGAGGTGTTTGCGAGTGACGGAGAAACTGGTCTGGAAGTGGTTGGACGAACAGGTCTAAAGAGGGAACCGTGTAGACAAGTGTTGCCACGGGCAGTCTACTCTGAAATTCTTTGAGATTGTCACGTAAATATTTATTTTTCCAGACGTATTACGTTTATTTATTTATATACATTAAATTGTTCTGTTTCCTACTTAATACTGTTTATTTTTTTAAATCTCATCTCTCAGTCTGATCTTATGACGAGCTTCTCTTTCAGTACCTTACCCTGACATTACCTGTGTCTCCTTGGAATATAGTGCACTTGATGAACTTTGTAATTGTTATCTTCAATATATTCTTTCAGAGTATAACTAATAGTGAGATAATTTATATATATATATATATATATATATATATATATATATATATATAGCTACGACAGCACAGAACAATCTACGCGTTTATCGAATATGCCAGAAGGATCTCGATGTAAGCGTGTGGTGTACGTGCTACTAGGCGCATTTTGCGAGAATCTTCTCGACTGTGCCGGGCTTCGCTCGGGCGCTCGGACTGTGTCAAAGCCGTAGTAATTACGTAGTTCACGAGAGACAAGACGCAGTTTGGAAGCTTCTGGTGTGTGAGCGTGACTATAAATACATCGGGTAGCGGCCTTAGTTTTCAGTTCCATGCGAGATATTGGATAGTGCGGTTCAAGAGTATTAGTGCGATATATTTCCAGAGCGGTTCGAGTTACTGTGTACGTTCAGGTAGTTATTATTGAAGTGTTGCGTTTTATAATAAGACGGTACAATTGTAATACAATTGAGTTTTAATATTTGTGGACATTTTATTGCGTGTGTACAATTTTCATTTGATTTGTTGTAGAGACTGTGTTGTTAATTACGAACTGTTTTACTGTAACAATTAAAGGTGTGATTAGTGACTTAATTGGTGTCTTGTACTTATTTTGTTTCCACTGTACCTACGACGATCGACTAGACCGTCGTAACAATATATATATATATATATATATATACTCACACATATATATTGTATCGGCCATCTAAGGACCACATTGCAATTTTATAAAGTTGTGGCAGGAAAATAAAATTTTAATAAATAACTCACAAAATGTCTTGAAACTTTACACCGCTGAGTATTTCAGTCACACCTGAATTTTTATGAACATAACCTCAAACTGAGTTCGACATCCCCTTAACAAATATTTGTTTGAAATTTTAGGGTCGGTTTTTGGAAAAAGTTTGAAAAAACATTCGAATTTACCAACTTTTACACGTGTTCTTATGTATGAGTTGTTAAAGTATACCGAAAGTATGTGTAATTCTTTTTGTAAAAGAATAAAATATTTACAGAGTAGCTGTACCACAGTCTGTTACAAAAGATTCTATAGAATCAGCAACACTACTTCCTTCAACTTCAACGTCTGGCTCTTTGAAACTACCGGCAGCCTTTCCTAGCTCAACAGAGCAACATGAAGAAATTTCAGTCACCTTGCATGAACAATCAGCGTTTCAAGATTATATTGATCCTTCAATTTACAGTAATAAGAAAATACAATCTGAAGATATTGAACTTGCGCTTAAATTAGAAAATCAAAAACTTGAGTCAACATTCCAATTTCCATCTCACAATAGCAGAAAATTTTTACTTAAATGGTGTAACTATGAACTTCCTGATGGCACAGTAAAAGAAAGGTCATGGCTTGTATATAGTAAGTCAAATGACTCAGCCTATTGCTTACACTGCTTACCAACACACTATATGGTCTTCAGGCACAGGTTATCAAGGATGGCGGATGGGTAATGCTCTACGAGTCATAGAACTTCATGAAGCGTCAAAAGTCCATATAGGTTGCCAAATAGCTAGACTGCAATGGTTATCAGGAAAACATGTAAATAGCTCTTTATGTAAAATGCGCAATGAAAATATACAGCATCAAAGAGAAGTTCTTTCAGTCGTGATCGACTGCTGTAAATATTTAGTTATAGAAATGATAGCATTTAGGAAAAACACAGTTCTTGATGGAAAGCTACTGAATCTTTTTAAGCTTATAGCTAAACACAATCCTGATGCTAGACTTTATTATGACAAAATTCAAAAAGCAAGACAAACCGGAGCGAAACTTGGATCAAACCTTTTGAGTTACAAGAATATATTTGATTTGATCACAGTTATGAATAATCTCGTTATACAGAAAATCCTTTTTAAAATTAATGAAAGTAATAAATATTCTGTGATAATGGATTCAACACAGGATGTGAGGAAACGTGAAGTAACAACTGTGATTCTTACATACGTAGAACACAATGAAGATTGCATAAGGCCTATTGAAAGATTGATTAAAGCATTCACTACAGCAGATACAAGTGGTGTCAACTTGATGTTAATGAAAACATTAAAGGATATAGGTCTCAATTCTAAGCACATTATTGGTCAAAGTATGGATGGAGCTTCAAATATGAGAGGCGCTCTAGCTGGATTAAAAACTCTCATGCAGAAAGAGTCTAATACTGCTTTTTATGTGTGGTGTACATCACACAGATTTTCACTGGTTATAGAGCAGTCTATAAATATTTGTTCTGAAATAAAGGATCTGTTTTCAGTCCTCGAAGAGCTTTATCGCCTGTTCAGTTCTTACAATGAGGTGAAGCAAGCTTTGCTTGAGTTACAAAATCCTAAATATTTTGACAGTGAAACCAACACGCTGACAAAAGGGATTCTAAATAACCTGAACAATCATGAAACCATCATCGCTCTCCATGTGGCTCATACTGCATTTAATGTTATGCATCCAATCACAATAAGCTTACAAGGTATGGTTTTGGACTATGATGGTGTACAAGCCATAATAAAAAAAGTCAAAACTCAGATTAGTAACTTGCGAAATGATAAGAAATGGTCTAATGTAATGTTTAAGGCTGAAGAGTTCATAAAAAATTATGATGTTCCACATCCAGCTCCAAAAAGAGTTAGAAAAAGGAAAAGGTTTATTGATGAATTGGGTTTAGATGAACCTATTATCGACATTAACAACAAACTGAAAATTGAATTGTATTTTAAGTTGCTAGATACACTCTATGCTCAGCTTGAAGATAGATTTTCTGACCATAGCTTAGACATGGTAAAAGAAATGAGTTATTTTACACATACAGGAGTTTTGGCAACAATAGCAAATAACATTTTCCCTGAAAATATAAAACCCTATGTGAATTTTATGATTGGGACAACAGCATTGTAAGTGAAGAGTTAAAAACATTCAGTGAACTGTATTTTGCCACTCATACAAGTATATTAATTGATGTACTGATTCCTCATAAAAATTATAGACCTAAAGAAACAACTCAGAAAGGGGATCATGGTGGAGGAAAATCTAATATGGATGTTGACAATGAGTCTGAAAGTGAAGAAAAAAATGAACAGATCAAGCGTTTTTGGGTTACAAACGGTTTTTTGAAGCCTTATAGATCTTTGATCAATTTTTCGGGCTTTAAAAGCCTGAAAGTTGTTTATACAACTTTGTTATCTTTGGCCGTAACTAGCTGTTCGGCTGAAAGAGCTATGAGCAGAGTTAAAATAATAAAAAGCAGGCTTAGGTCTGCAATGGGAGATGCATGGCTTTCGAATCTTATGGTTATAGCTTCCGAGAAAGACTTATTAGAGTCAATTTCTAATGAAGAAATAATTTATGCCTTTTCTTTATCATCATCGCAGAGGAAAAAGTTGCTGTGCCGAATATAAGTTAAAGAAATTAGGACATCAAACCATTTTTTTTTCGCTTTTTCTTCTTTACAATACACTTTGTTTATATTTTATTCCTTTTTTTATTAATTTATTTGTTTAATTTCAAATGAAAATTTATTTTGATATTGTACTATTTTTAGCTTTACCTTATTTGTAATAAAACGCTTATTACATGAAAATTTTCTTGTAAATACCTTTCCTTGGTGGTGGGGGGTATCCATCAGGTTTAGGGGGGTGAGTCATCAAGTTTAGGGGGGTGGGCACCCCTGCTTATAGCACAGACTGGTCAGACAATAATACTGTACAAGCAGTCATATCAATTAGTTGGGAACGCTTTATAAGATGTTACAATGATCAGTCGTAGACAAACAAGTGCCAGTGTTTGGAGTAACACCGTCGATTTACTAAGAGATGTCCAGACCCAAAGTCTACGTCAAAGTTGCCCCTAGTAGCCTTATCTGATTTTGTGTAACTACAGAAGTTAGTAAGGTTTGTGAATTGTTTACCCAAGCGATTAGAGGGCTGTTACTAATGGGATGTCATCAGTGGGCGGACTAGTGAATTATGTTGGTGACTTTCACTGTCTTTTGTGTACAAAAGTGTGATTATTTTTAAAAAAGTGTTATTAAAAATTATAACTGTCTATCTTCATAATTACTTATTCCATTCGTCAGTAATTCCATAAATTATGTATTATCTGTGACGACATTCACCTCGAACAGCTTGTGTGTGCGCGTGCATTTCTCTGCAGATAACATAATATTAACGTATACGTATGTCCACAGTGGGAGTAACTTTCACACCCCGCGCGTACTGTCAAAGCTCTAAATATGCAGACCAGTGGCGTAACTACGGGGGGGGGGTCAATCCCCCACCCAGAGTTAAGCCCAGAGTTTAGCGATTCCATAAGCATTTGACGTTGGTCTAAATACACATCAGTTACAGGTGTATAAAAAGGCTTATAAATACTTGTAAAAATTAAACTAATTTCAATATTTTTAAATTAATAAAGTGGCGGCTCAGTAGACAAGTGGGTATGGCACCTGACTACTAATCTAGAGGTCCTGGGTTCGATCCCGGGACCGCACCATAAAATCAAGGTGCGTTTTTCAGCCCCCAGGTCGACTCAGCCTGTTGAAAATGAGTACCTGGGATAACATCCTGGTGATAATAATGGGCGGCTGAAGAGTAGTGCTGGCCACACTGCCTTCCTTGTATGCCGTACGGCTCACATAAGACAGCCTACCCTGCCTTCTCCTAAGCTACTTCGGTGGTACACATGGGAGCCATTATTATTATTAAGTACGTATTTCTTAATAATGACAGTCGCTCAAGATCTGGTAAATAACGTAAGTATTTGGAGCATTAAAACAACAATAATACACGCGTCAAAAACGAAGACAGAGCCTTTCAATCGAAGTTTATCTTTTTTGTCTAGACATATTTCTCCTTAGAGGGTTGTATAGCATGACTCCTCTAATTTAATATCACTATGGTTAAACGAGAGTCTTTTCACAGGGAAACTATAACTTTCTTGACTTTAATTTAAAAAAAATTAGAAGATTTTAGTGCTGGATTTAACATTAAAACGTCACGTATTACAACATGAAATATAGGTTGCTTAAAACGTGTTTAATCTTGGAACACCTTTCTTAAATTAAAGTGCAAAATATCTAGTAAATCCTGGTTTTTCAAAATATTTTCAAAACGATCCATTTTATGAAGATTTATTAATAATAAATCTGAATTAAAGTGGTTCCTGATGACATGAAGATTTAGTACCTTTAATCTGAAAAACACTTAATGAAGATTGAGTATTCTGAAATCAGCGCTTTGCCCATCTTTTCAACCTTTAAACATTACGTTGTTTACTCAGAAACTCTGAGACGCAAAGAATTTACAAAATATATGGGGAAAATAATTACATTTTTTTATTTATATTGAAGAAAATATGAGGGTCCAACTAATAACCGCTTTCGAAGCTAGTCTCGTGCCCCCCCCCCCCCGAGCAGCTCTTACACGACTGATAGAGACTACTGTACTTACAATATAAAGTCTTTAACAAAACACTCTTACTTAGATATTATTAAACGTCAAAGGTTCTGTGAATTTTGGGAAATTGATGTAGCAAGTAAATTATTCTTATCAATATAAACTTATAACTTATCTACATAACTATATAACCGTTTCACGTATCTGAGCATGGAGAAGGTGGATAACTTACAAAGTTAACATACAATCATTCCTGGAAACCGACAAGCATTCTTATAGTAAATACGCGTACACCTTCAAATCCTCTCATTTTGAAATCACACAAATTATAATTCACAGTGTTCTTTCTTGTTTGTGAAAAGAAGTTATTATTAGTCTCCAATTACCTAATCTATTTTTTGACTACAGAGCTAATATTATTCGCCCATTTGTAAAATTAGTTTTCCAAGTCAGATACTTCACATTTAGAAATCTAATATTTGTCTTATATTTCCAGTTTAGTTTGAACTGAAAGAAAACAGGCAGAAATATCTAATGGGTCTTTGCAACCCTTATAGAATAATATGTAAATAAATGTGAATAAATACATCGTCTTTATTTTTACGTTAGCATGTAGACTATTAATAAAAAATATTAATTGCTTTGTAAGTTGTGTACACTTTGTTGACACAACGTCGGGGCGAGAGATGTATTACGTACCTCTGCTGACCAATCGTTGTAATGGTAGGAGGACACATATTTAAATATCGTGGGCGACCGTTACTAACACGGCAACAGAACGACAAACATGCCTGTGAACAAAAACCTGTCATATCTGTACAAATGCTACCACTGCCACGATATAATTTTTGCTTATTTATTTTTTACACTAAAACCATTTAATGTGACAAGTCACGTATCACGATCACGTATTTCAGATTAAACTACTGACAAAAATCGGTGAATATTTGTAACAATTACTACATTTATCAGAGTTGGAGCATCTGGCTTTTATTATTCATCGACAAGATTACGCAAATGAAACCATACTGTTACAACTGTCTCACTGATCGTCGTACAGTACAGTGATACCAATAAAAATACTGGGTTGTCAGAAAACCAGATAAGGCGCTGCTCAGCCAACAGACTTAGACTGAAATAGCAGAAAGTATTAAATAGGTGGCCTTATTGTTTTATGTCCAAAATATATACATAACATTTGTAAAAGGTAAAACACCAATCTATTCAGCTTCTGTTATTAAAAAACAATTATTTCTTACTTAATTAAAGATAAGGTAATGAATTACGAGTTAAATCAAGTTACATATTTATTATTTAATTTTGCTTAACTCTCACAGAAAATTGAATTATATCCGTGGTAAGGATGCAGGATGACTGACATTCAGTAATCATCAACAAAGAGTGTACTGGCCTCATTCCCAATTATGAAGTCAATACTGACGGCGTTCTCAGCAGCACTGGCGTTAACTTCAGTGTACTACCGTCATTCTCAATTATGACGTCAACACTGACGGCGTTCGCAGCAGCACTGGCGGTAACCTTAGTGTACTACCGTCATTCTCAATTGTGACTGCCAGTGATGGCTTTCTCAGCAGCACTGGCGTTAACCTTAGTGTACTACCGTCATTCTCAATTATGATTCCAACACAGACGGCGTTCACAGCAGCACTGGCGTTAACCTCAGTCAGTAACCTCAGTGTCCTGTTGTCATTCTCAATTATGAGTGCCAGTGATGGCGTTCTCGGCAGCACTAGATTTAATCTTCAATCTACTGCTGTTATTTTCTAAAATTTCAGATATATGTAAAGAATTCAGGTTTTCACAGACGTATAAAGAAAAGAGTTTAAAAGTAGTAAGCTAATATGCTATTATCTTTTTAAATATGTGTGGGTGCACGAGCGGGGGAGCGACACGAATTTAAAAAATGAGGTTATTCTTGAATTAAACTGTTACTAACCGGGTCTCAGACTAGGCTTTCCTTTGTCACAACTATAAAGCTATCACGTTTAATTTACATATCTCATATACTGTCTCACTTTTGGCTTTTCTTAAACATTCGATTGTTTTTGTGTGATTTAACTTTTCTTTTTATAAAGGACCCTCGCACAAACCGGCATCCAATGTATCATTGCGAAAATAACTTTACGTGACTCGTCAAATGGAACAAGTAGGAACGCATGTAAAATTTAGCCATGTATTTGTCCGCGAAAGTGAATGTTACAACAACAATAATAACCCAGGGATTTCTCTATTTTTACACCTGATGGCTCATCATTAATACTTTCCTTTTCCAGTTTTGAAAATTGGTTTACCCGTTTTCTACACGTTAAAAACAGAAAACAATTGATGAATTTATACTTAATACAAAAATCGTTAATGAATAAATATTTTATTTTCAAGTAGTTAACCGTTAATGTAATGTACTTCAACTGCACATTAGTGAAATCTTTTTTCAAAATTTCGGACCTTAAAAGTCAGGTGTGAAACTTATTGTCTAGTAAATACGTGTGACTGTCTAGTGAATACGATATAACTATTATTCCGGCTGTACAATGTTTACACATTTTCCGAAACCAAAGATTACAGAATTGATTGATTTCTTATCGTTCACTTCATTGCTGCTTGTCCATCCAAGGATTTCCTTCAATTTCTCTTACCCCCTAAGTAGTCTGAAATTCTTCTATCTAGGTGACAGGTATTCTTTCAGATTTTCTTCTTCATGTTGGGGTCCATTCCATATTTCTCCTTGTCAATTTTTCCTGTGCCATTCTTTTTCTGTGTCCATACCATTATAATTCTTTTGTTTAAATAAAACCAACAATTGAATTTTTCACATTCATTTTGTTTTTAATAACCTCATTTTTAATTTTCTCACGTCTGGACACTCTTGCCGAACGTCTCCAAAAGTCCATCTCTGCTGTCATTAATTTTGTTCTTGTGTGTTTATTAGTATACCAAACTACTGAGCCGTAAGTCATGATACTTCTAACAATGCTTTTAAATATTTTGGTTTTAGTTTCTGCTGTAATTTGCTTATCCCACAGGATTCCGTTTACTGTGGAGACAGCCACCTTTCCCAAATTGTTTCTGAATTTTATTTCTTTGTCTTCTTTTATATTGGCCGTAATTTCATCCCTAAATACATACTTGTATTCCTCCGTACATGAAATCGTCCCTATGCCTTTTTCCAATATCAAGTCTAACTGAAGGTCCCTATTGCCACTTATTCATATTTTGTTTTATGAGCTAAATTTTGTTTTATTCATATTTACCTGTAGCCCCATTTTTTATATTCCTGTAGCAATTTTTTAGTCATGTACTATACTCGTGTTTGTTCAGAAACTTGAGCAAAAAGTAACTGGTCATCAGCAAACTTTAATAAATAAATGTATTGCCATCAAGTGGAATTTCCAGGTTTCTGAACTTTTTTGCCAACTCTCTATAGCTTTGTCCGTATAAATTAAAAAAAAAACAACATAAGGATAGACAATATTTCTTCTGGCCTAAACCTTTGGTCACCTGAAACCCTGGTGACAAATTCTTTCGAGTAAATACGGTATATCCGAGATAAATAAAATTATTAAGAAGTATTACTCAAGAATTTAAAGCAGAATTCGTCTTATCTTTATAAAGATTATAAACTTCAGTGTGTCGACATAATGTAGAACAAAATAGCATCAATGTACGGAATATTATTGTAAAAGCTAAATTGTCTTCATGATAATCTACTACACTTACGGCTTAGGCAGCACTGCGTGGTTCGGAAACCATCTCGTCCTCGGACGCCCCACACTACGATGCCCTGTGGATT
This sequence comes from Magicicada septendecula, assembly GCA_034769895.1. Classification (NCBI taxonomy): domain Eukaryota; kingdom Metazoa; phylum Arthropoda; class Insecta; order Hemiptera; family Cicadidae; genus Magicicada; species Magicicada septendecula. The sequence continues at coordinate 74,288,702 of CM068373.1, read as the reverse complement.
TAGAATTCAAGGAAAGTTTGGGAGGGCGATCTTGGTGCATTATTTCCAAACGCTTACACCAGTTGGCTTTATATTTCGTAATTCTATCCTGTAATTTAAAAATTTATCATTTTCGCCTTATCTGTGGATTACTTATTCTGTCTCGTAACGTGCACCCTTTGACTAAGCTGAGAAATTTAATTTCAGCTGATACAACCTTTTCCCTGTCTCTCTGTGAAACTACACGTGTCTCACTCCCATACAGTGCTACCGGTACAGCTATAGTCTTATAAAACTTAGTGTCTTTCCAAGTTTTGTATTTTAAGGTTCTATAGATTGTCCCACATATATGTCAAAATCTATTAAATTTTTTTTTTACATCACAATCAACTGCGGGAGATATTTCTAATCCAAGATACGTAAAACTGGATACCTGCTGCAAGATGTTTCCATTTACCGCTATTTTTGTTGTTTCCATTTACCTCTATCTTTGTCCTTACTGGATACTTCCCTTTAAAAGCCATTACTTTTGTTTTATGTGGAGATAGCACTAATTCCTCTGCTAAATTACTCAAGATGAATTCCTCTGAATGTCATTTTCTGTGTGTTGTATAATAACAACATCCTCTGCACATTAAATAATACTAAGTGTACATTGCGGAGAGAGGTTAATTTCACATTTAAAATTTTTCTACCATCTTTTAATGATATAGTCCAAAGAAATATTGAAAAGTATCGGGGAGATGCAACAACCTTGTCCAACTCCTTTATTTATTTGTCTCATCTGGTACTGTCAATCGTTTTCCCGTGTCAATGACAGCAGAGGTGTTCTGATACAGAAATCTAATCACCTTGACAAGATGCAAAGGAAAACCTCCTCTGATCATAATCTTCCACAAGACATCCCTATTCAGACTATTATTCAGTACGTTGCTATGAAGATAGAAACCGTTGAAAAATATATTCACTATTTATACACAGCTGTCTACATTAGAGTTGCACTTGTCATATAAAATGCAATTCACATTTGTCACGTCTTAGTTAAGACAGCAACCTGTATTTGTTTTGATGTGTCACGTGTTGTTAATTATAGACTTGTCTTCATTGCTGACCTACTTACAGTTACAGAATTGCATAGAGCAAGTAACTGTGCTTACAGCTGCTGACGTTTATATTGAACTGAGAAATATTCCCAGCACGTGATGGAAAATAACATATATACAACATTGCTGCCTTTCTCGCTTGTGTTTGATGGCTGGCTTCTACTCGCCAAATATTTTATGCGCAAAGCACAACAAGTTTTTGACGTTCTGCTGCTGAATCATTACGGTGACTGCTCTCCTTACGTCATCAATATTACTTGTGCTGAGGTTCTGACAATCGAGCTCAACGGTGTTGCGTCACGATACTTGCTTTCAAAGCTGTAACGTGTTTTAATTCTACCTGCTGCCGCGTGAAATATCTGGTGAGGCAAAGTGATATTTCCGATATTTTTGCCACCGTTTATCACGCAGACAAATCCTTTAAGCGCATATCGGTGTCAAAGTTCCGCATACTAAACAGCTGATTTTGAGTGCGGTGATTATAACTGTCGTTGTTTTGTGTTCCACAATGTTGGTTTTTCTTGTAGCAGTTCAACGCGAATCGAGTACATGCTACGGCCATTACATAAGCAAATACTTTACAGCGTTAGAGAACTGGGACGTAAGTTATTCAACGATAATTCTGACCCGGTTTACTTTGTCGTTTAGATGATAAAACAGAGATTGCGGCTTGTCGGTGACGTCATTCAGCGCGATGACAACAGGACCGTTCCATGCAGTAGTGATGGCACCAACTTGTCTACTGTACGGTCGACAGAAAGTGAAAGGCAGGATCACTCGGAAAACGCTCAAGTTATCTACAATTGTATATATAGAGCTTTCAGCAAAATTATCAGTTTTCATTCTCAGTTTATAGTTTCAAAATATGTGATTCTTCTTCTTACTATTTCGTGTGATATCATATTTATAGTATTCATAGGAGAACCTTGTATATTCTTTTGTACTGGTCTGATGAATACATCAGTAGCAGTTGCGCCTTTGATTCTATGCTCGTCTATCATTTATCAATTGAGAAATATACAGGTTCTAACTTATCGACACCACTGGACTTACAAACAAGGTTATAGTCTTTGTAAAGAAAGCTTTGGTAAGAACTTGATGTGTAAGTGGGGTTACATGGAACAAAAAGTTGATTGTGATTATTTCCAAATGGATTTGACAGTATTATGTTTAATTTTAGATGTGGTTACGTAAATCGTATTTGCTACATTACCCTTATTATTATAAAACTGTCTATCGTTTTAGTGTATTCATTACAAATACACTTACATCTATGAATAAGTCTACATTAGCAACATTGTACGATCTCACTAATCATACAGTGTACACATTACAGGTAAATATATTTAATCACTGTAGTATTTTATAAGTTGTATAAAACAAATACATAATTTGACAATTTAATTAACAGAAATAACAGAAATAAATAAGTACCTGCATAATTGTTTTATTAAAACGTTGAATGTAGTTGTTAGAAATGTTTAACAAAGTCACAGCCCTATATTTAAAATATTAGAACGACAGAATACACATAACAGAATATATTTATATCACGCAGAGAACACTAATATACTTGCCATCTGACTACTACTACTACTACTACTACTACTACTACTACTACTACTACTACTACTACTCTACTGCGCTACAGCTCAAGAAGAGCTCTGGCCTCCAGAACGATGTGCCTCCACTCCTCTCTATCGTGTACGACTCTTCGCCACCTTCTGACCACTAGTCTTTTCAAGTCGTCCACCCATCTTATTCTTGGCCTTCTTCTTATTTTCTTCCTCCTGGTTCTCCAATGAATAGTTTTTTTACTGCCCTTACCTCTGTCATTCTTTGTACATGACTTGCCCACCTAATCTTCAAACAGTTTTCGTAGTTTTATTGTATTAGGCCTACAAAATTTACTATACGTATTTGGGAAAAATTACACTTAAGACATGCAAACTATTAATTACATCAATTATAACATAACACCATAAAATACACCTTAAAGGAAAAACAAATGTACCATCAAAATTCACGGTAAAATATGCATAAACAAATCCATTTAAGTAATCAAAACAAAAAGAGAAATAGTATAATAACTAAATAATTGGGAAATAGAGAATGAAAACTCAGGGAGTATATAATTTAATGACAGTGACAAACAATGACTGACGATGTCCAAAATACCCAGAAGTGGAGATCAAATGACAAAAAAAATGTACATATAAATTTATAAATAGAAATATAATACATAAATGTGTCAAACTAGAATGTAAGAAATAAGACATTGTGAACAAACCTATTTAACTGTGAGGAGGTCTGCGCACCTCAGACAGTTATTTTTTATCATGGAACTACAGAAAGTGAATGATATTAAATTTTACAAAAATAATAAGACCAAACTATAATTATAAACGTTGCATAGTGTGACAGTGAGTGAAAGTGAGAATAACAGTGAAATACGGTAAAAAGGAAAAGTGTGTATAATGAAAGTGATGAAACATAATCATAATGAGGATTGAAGGGGATATATAATCTATATGAACCAGTTATATAACCCATATAGTGAAATCAAACAAAGTAAAAAGTTAAAAAATAGAAAATCATACGTTAAAAAAAACTTATAATTTTATAGTGACGAAGAAAAAATAAAGGTCAACAGAATCGTGTGAATTAGAAATTGTGAAACCGAACCTGTGACCCATAACAAATGATAGCCAAAGCCTTCACTGAGGTAGTTAGTGTTTTGTTAAAAAGAAGGGGTATTGTTGGAAAATATCGAAAAAACAAGGCAGAACATAATAATATTACTGCTGAACGTTGATACAAATTAATGACCGATGAAAGATGAGATGATCCAGGAAAACCATTCAAAAAACTAGAAGAATAATGTTATAATCGAAGGTACAAAAAATTTGAAGTTCAGGAGTGAAGAATTGAGCAATAAATCCATCACAAGAGAACTACCAGATTGGTGAGATTGTTTCAAACCTAAGCCAGATATTTGGAACTACATTACTACATTAATGATCGAGTTACAACCACATAATATAACCAAAACAATATAAACACTATAAAAGTGAATGTTTATTTGTACACTTGTATACGATAGTTATTAGTATTAAGAATTCTCTTTTTAATTGTTATTTTGAATGATCCAAAGAACCTACCATTATTCAACCGACATTCTCAACACATAATTACCAAATCGTATTTATACATATTATATTTTATGTTATATTTATAACTTGTACCGTACTTTAACTATACTTTTACGTTAACCCTGAGATTCAGATTGTTTATGTTCTACCACCTAATGAGCCATCACTGTTAGAAGAGGACTTTGAATATCCATATGATTAATCAATGTCAAAATAAAAGGAGAAAAATAATGAAATATTTGAGGTTGAGAAAAAACGAGAATAAGGAGTTTGACTATTTATTTAACACAGAGTTACATAGAAGTATACTATAAAGGGTAAGTTTAAGAAGTTTAAGAGTTAAAAGTAGTAGACAGAGTTATCTATTTTTACAAATTGACGCAACCAACGCGAGGCTTCACGCATCATCAAGAAAGCATTTATTAAGTATTAATAATAAATTAATTAACCAACTAAAAGGGTATAACTCGCGTTTAGTTACAAATTGGCACCAACAACTTGCGGCTAACAAACACAGATTCTATGATAGTTACAAATTAGCGCAAACAACGTGAGGCCTTTATCGAATCACTTAAGGAGAAAACATAACCACATATATTATACATAAACACACCAAAATTTGCGTTTAGTTACACAATATACTATAGTGTATTGAATTTTGTAAAGAGAAATAGTAATAATGTTTACCAATTATGTCTATGCTCAATCATTTGCACAATTCCTGTTAAACTCATAATCGATATTACGATAGTGTGATCATTAATTTGTGTTTGCAATTTTGTATACAGATAGAACCTATGTATTGAAACATTTATATGCATATTCAATAATAATTTAAAATTCATGGTATTGTTTATTTATATTTTAAATTAAAAATAAATTTTATTGTTGTCAATATATACCGGTAACGTGAATAATAAAAAGTCAACAAAAATTGTGATTCTCTAAATAAATTGAATAAAAAGAAACGTACACACAAAAACAATATAAATTTTCAAGGTCTACAAGTAAATATTTTTTAAAGGCATTACATAACAGACATTATTTACATTAATTAAAAAGTTGGTTACTGACATAGTAACATCTTACTTTAAAAAATTTGAAACACACGCGTCCTCTTTTTTAGCAACAATACCACATAAATTGTATAATGTATAATTTATAATGTAGAATGTAGAATGTATAATGTATAACGTATTATGTGTAATGTATAATGTATAAATTGTATAATTTATAATGTATACATTGTATAATGTATAATGTATTATACATTGTATTGTGTACAATGTATAATATACAATGTACAATGTATAATGTACAATGTAAATGTACAATGTAAAATGTACAATGTACAATGTATAATGTATAATGTATGTATAAGTGAATAATGTATAAATGTAGGACAAATCACTTACAGATGTCACCGTGTCAGTAACCCAAACGTACTATACAAGTCACTGTGTTTGCCGTTATAGACTGTAAAACTCTCTCCATTTGGTATAAAAATGTGCAGCCAAACGTCTTGGAAATCCCTAAGAAATATTGATACGACACTCTCACCGATCGTCGTTGTATGGTGTAGTGGAAAACAAAATACAGACACTAATGAAATCACTGACTACCAGCTTTAATGAGTCACAAATAACAATTTGAGATCAACAAGGTACTCTCATACAATAGTTCAAGTTAAATTTGTTCACACGCAATAATAATGTCAGCTGTAAAAATTTGCGCACTAATTGTAACACGATAATTACTTTCCACAACAACCAGTTGATCCGCACTGAATAAGTCGCTCAACGTAACTGACTGACAAAGCCAGCCGCTATTGCTTATATAGGCAGAGCAGGTGTTGCAGAGTAACTTTCCATCCTTTTAGCGGCGTACCGGATAAATTTGCGTATTTACAAGTGCTCTCGATCAGTGTTTTGTGCTACGTGAGTGGACGGCCTTGACACAGAGTGCCTGGCCTAGTCGAGAAGCGTGTAAAACGACACTCTACCCTTTTTGAGAGCGTTCCGTAATATCGTAACAATATTGTAGCAGACACACGTTTATCTACGAGGGTCATTCAATAAGTAAACAGACAAACAGCTGTGGAGCAAAAACTTTTTATTCAATCAATACAATTTTTTTTTTACTGTTCAACGTAATCTCCCAGCAACGTCAATGCACTTGTCCCATCTCCTTACAAGCTTTTTTATTCCCTCAGCAAGGAAATCTTTACCTTGATGTCGAAGCCAGTTTTGGACTTTTTCCTTCACTTCTTCATTGCTGTTGAACTTGACACCACGCAAAGTCTCCTTGAGTGGGCCAAACAAGAAAAACTCAGATGGGGCAAGGTCAGGGCTATAAGGGGGATGAGACAAGATCTCCCTACCTACTTTTTTTTATTGTTTCGAGCGTCAGTTTTGCCGTGTGTGGGCGGGCATTATCGTGAAGAAGAATCACACCTTTCCTCTGCCATCCCGGACATTTCTTCTTCAATGCAGGCTTAACTTTGTTCGCAATCATGTCAGAATAGTACTGACTATTGGTGGTACGCTGGTCTTGTAGGTAATCACAGAAAATTGGGCCTTGGGAGCTCCAAAAGATGGTTAACATCACCTTACCAGCCGATGGCTGGGTTTTGAATTTCTTTTTGACGGGTGAACTGGGATGCTTCCACTCCATGCTTTGTCGTTTTGAATCAGGTTCAAAGTAGTGAATCCAACTTTCATCAAACGTTAAAATTCTTTCCAAAAATTCAAAAATCTTATAACAGAGCGCTGTTCTTCGAAAGTACTGTCCTCAAGAGGACACGCCATCGTAAATAAAACTGTATTGGTTATGTTTATGCAATATATTATTGAACAGCTGATCAAAACTCACAACGACGTTGCCAGGTAACATTCCTGAAAGTTTCAACCAGTTGCTACAATTAATTTCATCTCTATAACTGTTTGTCTCTTTACTTATTGAATGACCCTCGTATAAACACGTAAAGGCAATGCTGTGGCCATGCCTTCCCTAATCTATAACGACAACGTGCAAAGCTCAAACAAACCGAAGAAATAATTTGTGAAAGCGAAGACTGTACTTTTTGGAGACAATTTTTACGAATTATTTTTTGTTTTACGTAAATTAAAGTAACCTATATACATAGCATTTCTTTTAGTTTTACGTTGAACATTTCTCGTGATATTAGCGTAGAATGCTTGTTGTTACACTGTGTAGCGTTAGTGTTCAAACTTGATTAAATTGTTGTGTACATCGTTTGCTACAATGTTTCTTTATTATTGAAACGTATTTTTGTAATAACGTTGTACGGCATTAAGTTAATAGTCGGAATGTAAACTCGAAATAAAAGAAAATATTGTAACGAAAGAACGTTCTCGAACAGTCGAGAGTGTCTTCCTGCACGTTTCTCGGCTAGCCGAGGAGGTGCGTGTCTCTTTCAAGGCCGTGTACTCAAGTACTATCTAGACCTTTCGAGTGCTTGTTAATGACGCAAATTATGGAACATTATTCTGAAACAATGTAGGCAGGCTGTATAAACAACAGCGGCTGGCTTACTGTGTCAGTTACGTTGGGCGATTTATTCAGCGCTGATCAAGTGGTTGTTGTGTAAAGTGATTACTGTGTTATAATTAGAGCGGGTATCTTAATTATTATTGCATGTGGACAAATTTAACTTGAATTGCTGCATGAGAGTATCTTGTTGATTTCAAATTGTTATTTGTGACTCATTAAAGCTGGTAATTAATATCACATTGGTGTCTGTGATTTGTTTTCCACTGTTCAACACGACGATCCGTGAGACCGTCCTAACAATATATTTTTCTATTAACGTGTGGTAGGCCTATAGGCAACATCAGGTGTTTTGTTTTTCAACAGTAGAGAAACACTAGAAAGTCTCTTCATTTAGATTAAGACATATAAAACAATTATTAAGTTAATGGGAACGTTTGCTATGGTTATTCTTGTTTAAAGGTTAAAAGCGTTTGCTATAACTTGTTAGTCCAGCACGTGCACACACCTTTAAAGTAAATAATCTTGTTTATACGTAGAACGCGTGACACATGTCAAGCCGTGAGACATCACCTTACATGCACGTGTACGATAAGCAATCCCTTGAGTGGCCAGCTACATGGCTTTTGCACTTTGAAAATACTAAATAGTAAGTTGCAAACTTCTGCAGCGTATTAAGTTTGAAAGTTATGTCAAACGTAGGACGCTATGAAACACTTGTTGTAGAAATATACAGGGCTACAGTTTTTCCTAGTTATTTATTTGAATGTACTTTATGTTTTAGAACTGCCATCATATATTCTGATGCTTGTACTGATGTTTATTCAATGTTATTCGATTCTCAAGGGAAACAGTGTATTTATAATATAAGAAAAGTTTTCCTGGCTGTTTGGCCGTGGTCTACGGTTTAATGACAAACCAAACGTTTCAACAGCACCACTGGCTGCCATTATCAGTGGAATTCAAAGAACTCCAAGACCTCCTGAAAGTAGGTTGTTCTCGTCAGCCTTTACCACAGTACTGTGGGCCTGACGACAACAACCTACGTTCAGGAGGTCTTAGATTTCTTTGAATTCCACTGATGATGGCAGCCAGTGGTGCTGCTGGAACGTTTGGTTTGTCATTAAACGGTAGACACGGCCAAACAGCCCGGAAAACGTTTCTCATACAACTGACACTGGCCATGAAAGCTTTAGGACAAGTGTATTTAAAATGATTTGATATTACATATATATTTCTGTATAATCGTGTCGACCTAAGGGTGGATAGTGAGTGGGCGTTTCGAAGAATATTACAACAAAATTATACACTAACTTATTGAAGCTTTGACAGTTTATTCAGACACGAGATAAACTCAGAGTAACTATTAAAGGTGGACCTTATTCTGAAAGACATGCCAACAGAGAAAACGTGAAGGTATATAAAATATGTAACAATTTTAAAATTCTGAAAGTGTGTCCGTAAACTCGTGAATACCCAAGACATAAATCATTATTAATCAAGAACTCAAAATCGTTGTGAGGGTTTGTCAAAATTTTATGTGAGTTCCAAAGATGGTTTACACAGGTTCCATTCACGACAAATAACATCAGGTTTGACAGTCACTACTGATTAATTTATATTCACTGTTATAAGTGTTGATTGTTGCAGATTGGTTTAGTGTACACCTTTGTGTTTCATACAATCACAGAAATGAAAAACCATACATGTCGTATTTAAAAGTTGTTTTCAAACCGGATCCACATCACGTCGAGTGCTTCCTCTCTCTACAAACGTTAAATGGGCAGAACGAGGAGGCCATGACTTTTATCCACCCGACCGCTGTCTAATTCAAAGCATAATTTGCAGGAGCATCACTTTGATGAAAGTAGTATAAAGCTGTCGTCTTTAATTTGTAATAAAGAAAACAGCCTAAGTACGTTGAGATATTTGTTGGATGTAACTATGCGCTCCAAAAAAACATAAAGAAATATCATACAATCTTTAGCCGTCGTTCTACGCACATTAAATTTGAGATTTTTGCAAGTGGGAAAATTCGTCATCCAAGATTCACACATCTTATATGCGAACATATTTTGAAACATGCACGATTGCGTTATCACTGAAATTAGAAATTCTATAAACTGTATCACCTACGATTATATTATAAAACAATTAAAGTTTATAAACAATAAAACGTAAGCCTCTCTTTAAAACGTTATGGGGTAGAGTGTTTGAATGTATTAACTCTTGACGAGACATACAAACTGATTTCCTACAAGTGCGAATGAAAGTGTCTATGTCTTTAACTGATTCGTCTCTGACAGGTGACCTATCGTAATGCTTTCTGCCCTTTAGGCTTCCTGTCCAGTTTATTGAACTGTTGGTCTTGTATGATGGTACATCATTAACCACCATGTTAACTTGAAGTTACAAAAAAATTACCGATTGAGTGACATACATAAAATTAGTGTACTTAATTTATTATATATTCCATTTAAAACAACAGCACGACTTTATGGCCACTCAGTCTCCTTCTTCATCTTAGCGTTTTCACGTTGTGACTGGATCCTCTTTCACGATCAATGAACGCCATTAGTGCTGCCCGTCCCGTCTTCTGGGCTCAATTTTGTATTTTATGGGTACACAGTATTATCGATAAAGTCATTTTTTTATTATAGTTACACTTAAAGCCTGTTTACATATGCATACACACAAAATGGCTCACTTTTCATGGACCATCAAGTGTTAGATGTACGAACACTATAAATACTTGGTTTCAGATTTTACTTCTACACCAGAGTTATTTAAAGAACGGTTTCGACAGCTATCAGCTATTCCATGGACTTCATTATGCGTCGCTCTGTTGCCAAACTTACGCTTACAAACGCATGTTATCGGCATTTATCGTCTCCCCCTCCCCTCACTCTCTCTCTCCCCCCTTCGCGCGCACCCCCCCCCCACACACACACACACACTTTCACTCTCTCACTTTCTCTCTCTCTCTCTCTCTCTCTCTCTCTCTCTCTCTCTCTCTCCCCTCTCTCTCTCTCTCTCTCTCTCTCTCTCTCTCTCTCTCTCTCTCTCTCTATCTCGCCCTCTCTCCTTCTAAAAATTCTATGTCTTCTGATAAGGTGGAATTTGCTAGTCCTAAATCATTCAGCGCTTATCGAAAAAAAGGGGCTTATGTATAAGCACAGACTATTGATAACAAAACTTAATTCGGAACAAACTCTAATCTTTGCATGTTTGAGACCGAACAAACCAGCCTTGGTTTAATCCTGGAAGATGATGATGATGATAATGAATTAAGAACATCCCTCCACGTGTTCTCCGAATTCAGTGCAGGCACAGGGCACTCTTATTTACATACGGATTAGCGCTGGAGAGTGATAATCCTTTCTTACTAAAGTCCTGAAGGCTGAAGTCCTTTCTTACTAACTTCATGATCACAATTGTTGTATAGTCAAATGAAAGTTGGTTACTACCGTTCTGTATTACGCACTCTTCATAGATCTTAAAAACATGCTCTGTAATTTAAAGCACAATTTGCAGAGTATCACGTTCATGGAAGTGTCACGTTCATGGACCATCATGTGTTATACGTATGAACACTACGAATACTAGGTTTCAGATAAATACCGTGAGTGAGTTCGTAAATTTTCTACAAAGATTAAGTATTGACATTTAACATCACAACATTTAAAGGAGTTAATATGCACTATATTAACCTAAAAATTTCGTATTCCACCTAAAAAAAATTATTCAATTTGACATAAGTCTGTTCTTCTTGAATATGTAAACTTCACCTTTACCTTTATGCGCTATAAGAAATTAATACTACACCGTATCCATTATCAAGCTAATTAATTATATTAAAACTCAAAGTAGCGGTATTACAAGAAACGCAGTAAAATGCAGTATTGTTCTTTAAATAAATTTTCTAAAAAACCAGGCGTTTTTATATAACCAGCGAAATCGTGATTCGATTAAATGAATTTTACTTTAAAGTAACATGTTCAGTTTGAGAGTATGTGATCTCCTGCAAGCAACTATAAGTCTAGTTAGGCACAGACGCAATGCATACAGGGCAAGAATTTCCAAACACCACCAATATAACATTTATAAGACACATATCACCAGAGTCACTGCAATGAATATTTGGGAAAGTCTACACACGCGCGCGCGCGCACACGCACACACACACACACACACACACAAAACACAAAGCAAACACAAAGGAAGAAACGAAAATCAATACAAACTCGATCCCATTTTTAAAACTCTAAAAATGTATGTTGCACATCTGATCACAATAGCACCGATAACCCTCAAACTACAAAACCATTTAGAAGCCAACAGCAGCCAGCACACAGATACGTTTGTAAAAGCCAACCAGAACATATGTACCTTAATATATTAGAAACAAAAACCAATATGGCTGACTATGAACATATTGCTCGAAATTTGTTCCTAGTAAAACAAAGGTAATCTTGATTGTGCAATAGTGAAGTATACATAATTTAGGAGTTGTGACTGTTTCCATTCAATTTTTGTAATAGATATCTTTTCCTATAACTAATTTTGTTATTCTCAAGTACAGTTTACCCAGGCTACTTGCAAATTTATTAGTGGGGGTTTTATTTAAGAGTTTAACAAAAAGATCGTAGTTTACGCATGATCAAACGGCCACTGTTATACCTGCACTTGAGAGATCTTGGTAAAGCAATTAAATATAGATTAGTGACTGAGAATTATCTGCAACAAAATTAAACGGTAGTTTATCGGAGCAACTGGTGGGCAGTAATGGCAAGGAAAGGGATCCCACAACATCTAGTTAGAGCAATGCAGAGTCTGTATATGGAGAATACAATCTCAGTAGAAGCAGGGAGACCGAGAACAACTCCTAGAGTTGGCCTGATCAATTGTGGAGTACGACAAGGGTGTCCTTTATCACCTTCCCTTTTTAATTTATATATTGACGATGTCATAAAAAGCTGGCAGATGTGTCTTCCAGACCATTTTATGATAGGTCACTGTACAGTTGACACTTTGTTGTTTGCGGACGAACAGGCTATTCTATCGGACTCTGAAAACAGATTGCAAATGGGTATACATTTGTTAAATGGAAACTGCAAAGACTCTGGATTGCAGATATCCACAATTAAAACCAAGGTGATGGCTTTTTGTGGAACTGATCCCGTATGGGGAAAAATATGTTATAGAGGTTAGCAGTTTCGAATACCTGGGCTACAGTGTGCCTTATAATGCAGGCATGTGGTGCATAATTTGCATAAGTTAAAACTTATGTGCGGGACCATTAGGCGAACCCTTAAGTCAGCAATTAAAGGAACACGCCTAAAATTCTACAAGGTGTTGGCTCTTCCCACACTTCTTTATTGGTCTGAGAATTGGACTTTAACGAAAGGCCAGGCCAGTCGCATCCAAGCGGCTGAAATGACATTTCTCAGGCACGTGGCAGGGTATACTCTTCATGATAATAGAAGAACACAGATATAAGGCATGAACTGAGTATACTCGACAGGATCGCCCAGTATCGGCTGAATTGGTGGGAACATCTTTGCCGAATGGATGACTGCCGCATCACCAATCAACTATGGAACTATAAGCCGAGGGTACGCAGAGGTGTGGGACGTCTGAAGAAGCGCTGGAGTGACCAGCTGTAATATTTGCCTATTTGAGACCGGAACAAACCATTCTTGGATTAAACCTTGAGGATGATGATGATGATACAAATTAAACGATAATAGTGCAGAACTACATGACACTTTTATTTCCACTGTAACCTACATCAGATTTAGGGAACAATCTGATCGCACAGATCGCAACAATAAGAACTTACGTTCTCGTGTGAGTATTACTACGATAATGTTCATCCCTGCCACAAGGAGGAGCGAACATTATTGTATCAAAGAAAGCTCAAGTTTTTTTTTTATGTAACCACCTGTTGCCAGAACTAATTAAAAGCCGTTAATTAAGTCTGAAGTGAATTGCCAATTAAAAGAAAATGAAACAAAAGAACTACATTAATCATGCGTCACATGGCGGTGAAGATAATGAGAGTATTTTGAGTTTTAATATTTCATTTTGTCAGTTCGTAATAGTGAAACACGCGACACCAGCTCCTCGTGTTCTGTACATGAGCTGTATACAAACACAGTGACACAAAGTTTACGTTAAACAATAACAACTTTGTCAACTTTATAATTCTGCGAATACATTGTTCACGAAACGTATAATCTTACCAAGCCAAGTGTAACGGGTCCAACACTAACCGCGCACTTACCAAAGAAACAAGAAAACTTTACTAAGTCTCGTATGTAATAGTTCAGCATACGGCGTTAAGAATCTTAAAATAAGGTACACCGGCAATAAAAATTGGCTTTAGGAATTATTATTATCATCTTACACCCATATTAATTTTTTTTAATTTCTTTTTCTTTCTAAACTAGCAATCTTCTTAGAGCTAAGAAACTCGCTAACTATTTCATCATCATCACCACTCCAAGGACTAGGCCTTAGACCCGTTCCGGAACCTCCTTTTCCTCGGTCTACCGACATCTCTCTTGCCAGTAGGGTGATAACCCAAGGAGCCACAGATAGACGGATATCAGGCATGCGATTCAAGGCATAGCCTTCTGTGGTATTCAGTCTTCTGGTGCAATGATACAATGTTTAAATTGCGTCTAATATCCCCGTTCCTTCTCCGATCCAAGAGAGAACAGCCTTGCGTCCCTCTTAGAAATTTTATTTTGGCTGCCTGAATCCTCTGCACGTTCCTTTCAGCCAGAGCCCATGTCTCACTGGCAAACAGGAATGTGGAGACAGCCACAGTTTTATAAAATTTTATTTGGGTAATCTTTTGTGTTGTATTTTTCAGGTACTTACGGAAGTAACTACTTTGAACAAAATATATTTGCTATTAGATAAAGTCGAACACAAAATTTCAATTTTTCAAAAGTTCTTGGTGAAGTTCTCTGTCTGTTACGATTCTAAGTGTGAACGGAGAAATATCAGATGAAGAAGACAGTAGGTCGTTTTTCATATTTTATGACTTTATAAAATTTTTTACTTTTCCGTGCTTTGTATGCATCTGCAAGTGAAGAGAATAAAACAATATACTAAGCGTCAAAATTAATTATTCTGTATACCGAAAAAAATACTTACGTAGCTGTAAGGAACTGCGGTCGTCTTGTAAATGCCCCACATAAACGTTTACAGTTTTACCAACATTTTGACTTCTATGTTTAACCCGTAGTGTCACTACATTTACAACATTGTCAGTGTAAACACTACATTAGGATTTGGATTGCGTTTAGTTTAGAGTTGTGTCCGGCAGGACGTTTTACATTTTCTTTTTCAAAATCGTTGTCCTTTTATTAAGTCTTGGTGTCCTAAAAGTTTGAAACGTCCAAAAATTCTTTGAAATTTTGTCATGAGTTACACTGTCATATTTTTTGTCATATATAATTATTTATAATGCAATATTCAACTTACAGTACATTTACATTGTTCATATGGCAGGGATCCATACATACACTTCACAAGTAGAATTTGTTAATTTTTGTATTTACCATTCGTGCATAAACATTTAAATAACAGTCAAAGGAAATTTTATATAATTTCATGGCTTTTGATATATAAAAAGCTCTTACCTCGCTCAGTCATAACAAAACAATCATGTTGTTATCACAAATTCCAAATGTACTATTTAGACGACTTATTTTGGGGGAGATCATTGTCAAAAACGAGAAGAGTTTGAAGGTTATGGAGCGCTTGCTACGTTATACAAAATTTACTTAATTACATTTTTAAAATATAAATATTTTTTTTCTTTTTTCTATTGTATTCTTTTTTATTTTTTATAGCCTAAAGGTACCATATGATGTGTAATAAATTTTTTTATTCACATTCTTAAAACGATCGATTTCGGTCATAGACCATCATCAGGTTATATATAGCACATTTGCGGTCACAATATTGTAAAACACTACTATTTACAAAAACAAATTCGTAGACATTAATGATAATGTGATGTATTTTTATATACTTATACCTATTGTTTTACTAATGGTACCTATAATTCAATTTTCTATTGTATTCTTTTTTATAGCCTACGAATTTGTTTTTGTAAATAGTAGTGTTTCACAATATTGTGACCGCAATGTGCTATATACTCGTATAAACTGATGATGGTCTATGGCCGAAATCGATCGTTTAAAGAATGTGAATAAAAAATGTTATTACACATCATATGGTACCTTTAGGCTATAAAAAATAAAAAAGAATACAATAGAAATTGAATTATAGGTACCATTAGAAAAACAATAAGTGCAGGTATATAAAAATACATCAAATTATCATTAATATTTTTTCTATTTCCTCATATTTATACAATTTTTTTACTATGCTAGTCTTTTATTTATTTTTTGTGCTTCTCTTTTATATACATCTTTAAACAAAACTGCCTACTCAAAACGACCATTAAACTTCAGAATACTTTATTATCATATACAACATAAAGCGTTAATAACGTATTAAACGTTTATAACATAATAAAGCTATATATCATAATGTTAAAATAACTGTATATCATCACAGAAATAACTCGGAGAAAACTCAAAAGCCAATCGTAATATAGACTAACTCTGAAGATGTAAGATAATACCGTAACAAAATGTGTATAAGGTAAGCCAATACATTATTTGGATAATAAAAACAAGAAATGCAGCCGCGTGTATTAATGTGTGTGTGTGTGTGTGTGTGTGTGTGTGTGTGTGTGTGTGTGGTGCAGGGGGGGCGATAAACTTCTATTCCAGGTGTTTCTGTTATGGGACCATTATGTTACCGTGGAAAACAAAATATGGTTCAGTATGGTGCAGTGGAAAACAAAATGCAAGACACCATTAAAGTCACTAAAAACCAGCTTAAATTATCACAATTAACAGTTTGTAATCAACAAGTTAACCAACAAGATTATTCTCGTACAACAATTCAAATTCATCTGCCCACACAAATAATAATGTCAACTATAAAGAATTCCGAGCTATAATCACTTTTTACTAATACACAGCTTGAAATGCTTGTGTAAACAACAATAACTCGAACCTCACTTTAATAAATCGCCACTTAAACTGAAAATAACCGTCGGTAAATGCTTATATTTAAACCCTGCTGAGACTCCAGAATAATCCATAATACGCGTCAGCACTACTAGAAAACACTACAGCGTATTCCTTGCGGCCTTGAACACAGTGCGTGCGGACCGGTGAGTCTGGAACAGCCTCGTTAACGCATGTCAAGAATCACGTACGCACACGTTACAGCTGGTTTGTCCGGTCGCTTGCCGAAACTCTCTTTGCTTCTGCAGCGACCTCGTCCTTTCCTTACCTCCGTTCTATGAGCACGTCTGAACCACCTCCCGCTATACGTGTCAAACGCCCTCGGGCGATCTTAGACGACCCCCCGTAATTCTGTATGCTGTAACTTAGGTTCCCGAGCGATTCTATCTCCTTGTTACCTTCCTATATAGTCAGATACCTTCCCCAAGTATGTTGGTTTTCAAACTGCTTGGCGCTGTTACCGATGCCACAGACACGGCGGTTCCCTGCCTCGCGGGGAACGACCGGCGCTACAAGGCGCCTGCATGCCGGGCCGGGCGCGTGCGGCATCTGCCGTTCGCCCCGCGACCGGCGGCAGTGTTACCATGACCCGGTACTTATATAAATATAACATTGAAAAAATTTCCGCCGCAAGTCTACCTGGAGCTGTTGCCAGGGTAGGCTGCGTCACTTTTTATGGCGATTTTTGCTTGTGAATTTCACCGTTATTTATACATTTATCAAAGTGAATTCTTCAACATATCTTCATCTGTATTCATCTTCATCAGTGTGCTATAAATTACCAGTGTATTGTGTCGTGCGCGTGTGTTTTTGTGACTCGTGTGCAGTGCGCGTCTGGTGTTCGTGTTCTTTGTCTGTCAGTGTAGTGATTCAGTGCTGGTGAAAGTCACTCTTTCCTAGCCCTTTTTTGCGTCTTCGACGTTCATTTCGGCTCATCCCGAGATGGCGTCGAACGCAACTACCGTTCCTTTGCCGGCACCGCTGGTAACCTTAATGGAAACCTGCGGTACTGGTCCTCATTCTACCCCGCTGCCGTCCCATACAATCAGTGATAGTGAAAGTGAAAGTGATTGTGCGTCGATGTGTAGTGTGGGGACGGGGGAAGGTGAATTTTCGCTTGTGGAGGGCAAGTCTGCCAAACGCAAGCGAAAATTGGTCGCCAGCCCGCCACCGGCCGCTGCTACGCATCGGGTATCTAGTCCAGGTAACAGCGCCAGCCATCCGACTCAGTCTCCCTCTCAATCTGTGCCCAAGCCTAAAATTCCTCCGATTGTCATTCCCGACAATCGCAATTATAGGGAAATTCTTCGTTCCCTCCAGAATCTGCTTCCTTCGGCCAAACTCGAGGCCAGGTGCCAAGGCTCCTCGCTTCGAATTGCGGCCACAACAGTCCCGGACTTCCGATCGGTCCAACAGTTTCTTACCGATCGGAAGATCTCCTTCCATACTTTCGCGCTTCCTTCAGAGCGCGAAATTAAAGTTGTTCTTTCCGGACTTCCTTCCTGGACCGCCCCCGATACCATCAGGCAGGAGCTTGTCGCCTTAGGCTATTCGCCGACGGCGGTAAGTGTACTGCATGCTGGCAAGGGGGAAGATCGCCGTCCTGTGAATAGTTTCCTAGTAAAACTACTCAAAGTAGGCCAGTTCGAGGAGGTCTATGGCCTCCAAAACTTCCTGCACCTTCGGGTGCAAGTTCGTACTTTTGACCCGCGGCCAGGGCCCTCGCAGTGTTTTAACTGTCAGAGGTTTGGCCACTCCAGCTTATTCTGTAATCACCCTCCGCGTTGCGTGCGATGTACTGAGCCTCATCGTGGGTGTGATAAGCCCAAGACGGGGTTCACGGCCATTTGCTGCAACTGCGGCGGGGACCATCCGGCTAGTTATAGAGGATGTAGGGACTTTATATCAGCCATGAAGCTGCAGCGGACTCCTGCTCGCCCTGGCGCGCAGGCAGGCCGTGTTGCAGGTCCCCTCCCTAACCGCAGAGAGGCCTTCCCACCTCTCTCCGGAGCATCATCTCAGGCCCCGGCAGCAGTTCCGGCTGCTCCCAGGGCCCCAGTTCCGCCTGCAGTCGACGTTTCGGCGCCGCCTGCAGTCCCTTCTGTCCCGGCGCCTGCCGGAGCGCCCGGTCCTTCATACGCGGCTGTGGCCGCTACATCAGTCCCGCCTTCCGCTCCTCGGAGCCACAAACCAAAGCGCACTCGTCGCCGTCAGCGACAAGTTCCACAGGCCTTGCCTGTAAAACCTCAGCGGGCCCCGCCCGCCCTCAGCCATCAACCTAAGCTCCCAATTGAGCAGACCCCACGTCCGTCCCCGAGCCATGCGCCATCTGCAACACCGGCCGAGGCCAGCCAGGTCCGTCTTCCGGAATCTCGGGAATCTTCCCGGGCCCCGGTGGACCCCCTGACTGCCTGGGCTGAAACTTTGGTAAACAACATCAGGTCTGCTCCAGATACAACCACGGTTCTCGCCCTGGTGTTTCAATTCCTGTCTACCCTCTTTCCTCTTCTTCCTTTGAATGGCTAGGAGTCTTAGGATCGTTGCGTGGAATGCCCATGGGGTAGTCCCTCGACGATCTGAACTGATGACTTTCGTAACGGAGTACGACGCTGATGTCGTCCTCCTTTGCGAGACTCATCTGGCTCGCTACCATACCTTCAACCTGCCATCTTACATCTGTTTTCGTCAGGATCGTCCCCAACGGCCTGGCTGTCGCCCCTCGGGGGGGACAGCCGTCTTAGTCCACAGGCGGATATCCCACAGGCCACTACCCCCTTTAGATACATCTCTTGTTGAAGGTTGTGCGGTGGCGATAGACGCTGGCGGATCGGAGTTGCGCGTTGTTGCGGCGTATCTCCGGCCCGGCCTGCGGCTACATCCACCGCCCGAGGAGTGGGACGCTCTCCTCGATCATCCCCTACCAACCATCGTAGCCGGCGACTTAAATGCCAAGCATCCCTCCTGGAACAGCAGAGTAGCCAACGCCTACGGAAAATCTCTGTATCGGTTCGTCTCCGACGACCCGGTACTTCAAGTTATCGGCCCAGAAGACCCTACTCACTTCCCCTTTTCCGGTCATCGACCGGACGTCCTTGACATTGTCATAGCCAAGGACGTGACCCATCACATCCAGGTCTCGTCAGTGTCGGATCTCTCATCCGATCACAATCCCCTTTTTATAACTGCCCGTGAGCTGTCGGCCTCACCCCGACCTCCCGCTCAGACTGTTAGGAGAGTCAACTGGCGCTCCTACCATGATGAGCTCTCACGGCGGTTACCATCACTCCCCGCGGACCCGGTCGTCACTTGTGACGATTTGGATCTCCGAGCCACTCATCTTCAGGAGTTGGTCCAAGGTGTCATGGATCGACACACATATACTCTCGAGGTGAATCATTGTAAATCGGCCTTACCTGCGGAAGTACTCCACGCCATCTGGCTACGGCGCAATCTCCGCCGCAGATGGCAAAGAACCCGTGATCCCGGCGTCAAAAGGCGCTTTCAGGCCCAGTCTCTTTACGTCCAGCAGCTACTGCGGGACGTAAACTCTGATCGATGGGACTCATACCTTGAGTCTCTTGAAGTCGACCACGCCTCCGTCTGGAGAGCGGCGAGTAGACTGACCCGCGAGAAGAGAACTCGCAACCTACTTGAAACTCCGAACGGGGTTGTATCTTCATCAGAAGGCAAGGCAGAGTTCTTCGCCGACTGCATGGAGGTGCAATTTACTGTTCACCAAGGCGTCTCGGACCCTGCCCACTCGGCAGAAGTCCGTGACTTCCTATCTGGACATTTTTCACGCCCTCCCGAAATCCCAGCCCTCCCGTTCGACAGGGATGAACTAGTTTCATCTATCTGCCGACTAAATCGCCGTCGCGCCCCCGGTCCTGACCGGATCGGGGCCGCTGCTCTACAAAATCTCCCGGCCTCAGGCGTTGACCTCGTTCTTGAGCTGTTTAACTCCTGTCTCCGGCTACAGTACTTTCCCCGCCTGTGGAAATCAGCCAACATCGTAATGATTCCGAAGCCTCGCAAGCCGCGCATGCTTCCTGAAAGCTATCGTCCAATCTCTCTCTTGCCAGTCATCTCGAAGGTGTTCGAGCGTCTCCTGCTGGCTCGCATCTCGCCGCTGCTAGATGGTTTCATCCGCAGCGAACAGTTCGGGTTTCGCAGAGAGCACTCGACCACGCTTCAATTGGTCCGCGTTGTTACGCACTTGTCAGACGCCACCAACAGGCGAGCGGCTACGGCCGCCGTACTGTTGGACGTGAGCAAGGCCTTCGATAAAGTCTGGCACGAAGGTCTTCTCTTCAAACTTGCCAATTCCCCTCTACCATCGACCATAGTGTTTTTCCTCCGGTCGTATCTCAGCGACCGAACCTTCAGGGTGAGCGTCGACGGGTCCTGTTCTACAGTTCGACCCGTCGCCGCCGGCGTACCACAGGGATCTGTCCTCGGCCCCGTTCTGTACCTTGTGTACACGAACGACCTGCCTGTCTTGCCCGGAGTCACGTTGTCTTTGTTCGCTGACGATGCTATGTATCACTGCAGCTCCCTGTCCCCGCGATTTGCGAGTACAAAGCTGCAGCGTCAGTTGAACCAGCTTCCGGACTGGCTACGGAAATGGCGGGTGACGATCAACACGGAGAAATCCGAGGCGATCTGTTTCACCCGTAAGTCCATCTCCCGATGCCAGCCCCTCTCCCTAGCAGGGAGACCCATCGCCTACAAAGAATCGGTGAAGTATTTAGGCGTTCGACTAGATCGTCGCCTTTGCTTCAACGCCCACGTGACGGAAACCCTTGCCAAGGCTCGCGGCGTCCGAGCCAAATTATCTCCTTTCCTCTCGTGTCGCAGCCGCCTGGCCATGCGCACGAAACTTACCATCTATCTACTATTTCTCAGGTCTGTATTGACCTATGCGGCACCCGCCTGGTGGTCTCTTTTATCCACCACCAACAGATGTAGGCTGGAAGCTTTCCAGTCCCGAACACTCCGATCCTTGACGGGGTCCCCTTGGTTTGTAAGGAACGACGTGATTCGAAGGGGTCTCCGTGTTCCTACCTTGACTTCCTTTGTCCGGTCGCTGGCTCTAACTCTCTTTGCTAAAGCCTCGACCTCCACCTTCCCGTACCTACGAACCATCAGTGCATCAGAACCACCACCGCCCATTCGGGTCAAGCGCCCTCGGGCGCTTCTTGATGACCCGCCATAACGCCATCCTCTTTAAATTAAATACAAACAAGTAATCATCAGTCCTAGACCAGAGTATTTCACCAAACTGTTCTTCTCTCCTTCCTGTCCACCTCCTAGCACGCTGAGCCGGCTGCTTGTCGCTGTCATCATTCACTGGCACGGAGGCTCTCCGCCTCGCGGGGAGCGACCGACGCCCTCAGGGCGTCTGCTGACTGGACTTGAAACGGGCAACATCTGTTGCTCGAATCGGTACCAGCGGCAGTGCATTAAACAAATAACAGTTATACTCCCCCGCCTTCTCAGTTAACTGGTTGGCGGTTTCCTTTTCCAGTTTTAGGTTACCAGTCGACATGTACCAGCACTATGTTTACTTCTGGCAGCCATTGGACACGATCCAGATGCTGCAATCAAGCCACGGGTGCACAGACACCCCGCATCCATAATGCAATTTCCGCCGCCTTCTCAGTTAACTGGTTGGCGTGTCCCTCCCAAAAAATTAGGCCTCCTACTTTTGAAAGTCCAGCACTGTTTTCTTCTGGCAGCCATCGGGCACGTCCCGGAAGCTGTAATAAGCCATGGGTGCAAAGACGCCCCACTATCCAATGCAAATGCAAAAATTACAGCTGGTTCTGCTGGAACAGCCTTGAAACACGTAGAATGTTCTATAATAGCGTAACGGTATATTTACGTAGCCATAACAATATATTGTTTTTGAAATAAACTAATGGCAACAATTCTATCCCACTTTATGTCAGGTAAACGCGTTTGCAACAATATAAACACCAACATGGTTGATTTGAGTACACGTCGACATAGGTATGGCGCTCATTACGTGATTAGCTGACTATGGTTTTACCCGATAAATTTCATAATCATTGTAAGAAGGAGACTTGACTCTAATTTAACTACACTTCTTCAATAATGGGATTAAAATGATGTGGTGTTGGCAACTCTGCCCGTTTGACTGCATGACGTACATATTATAGAATAGTGGATTGTATCAAATAAATTTACATTATTGGTATAAATACAAAGTCCCTTTCCCGTTTGTAGAACTGACAACTGTAGATGTGAGCAAACAATGAACTGAAAATAATTACTGCTACAAAACGCTTTTCTCTCTCTCTCTCTCTCTCTCTCTCTCTCTCTCTCTCCTTCTCCCTGTCACCTACCGTCACCTACCACAACAGAGAATAATCAGTGTTTCTTGTTTCTTATTTCTTATTTATTTTTGCTTTTCAAGGAAAAAAGCAATTGTTAAATCAAGTCTACCTCGGGTCGATGACCTTCAGTGACCTGAGTCAACTCTTTTTGTTACGAAAGACACAAGTCATAAATAAATAAGTAATTAATTCTGGAACATTGTTGATACTACGAACATATAGAATACGAGGGTCAGTTGAACAGTTTGCGGAGCGACATCAGTAGCATAGGGGTGAAACCAAAATTTTTCCTGTGCTTCAACATTTGTATTTTATGTAAACGCCTGTTAATTTCCAAATATATCTATCAATTTATTCATTGTTTAAGAAGCTGTTTAAAATTGACGTGTCATGCGTGTTTTGAAAAACTGACAAAATCAAACATCGTGGTGTGATTCTTTGTTAAAAATTGTTTAGCGTCAACTGAAATTCAAAACAAAATTGTAAATGTGTCAGAAGATGCTGGAACTTCAAAACCAACGGTTTGTAAGAAGCCACTTGAGTTTAAACCTGGTCGTACGAGCACAGAAAACTTGGTCGCACACGACGCCCAAAAAATGCAACAACTCCAGATGCGGCAGCTATCTTCCACAACGCTCGTTCACACCAAGTAACGTTCTTGAGTTAAAGTATGATGCACACGCTCATATAAGATACCTATGATTTTAGCAACGTTATCTACTCCTCAATCTGCGGTATTCCAACACTCTATGAAATTTTTTCAATAATGCCATTTTCTGTTACACTTTTTGAACGTCCACTGCTGTGACAGTCTTCAGTGCTTGTACGACCACGTTCAATCTCGAGTGTGCTTCACTTTCCGTTGTTTATGAAGGCGCAGTATCACCTAACACTTTTACAATTTTGTTTTGATTTCCATTGGCGCTAAAACGTTTTTAACAGAGAATTCATCACAACACGATGTTTGATTTTGTATATTTTAAAAACACGCGTGACAGGAAAATTTCAAATAGCTGGTAAAAAGTGAATAAATTGACAGATATATCTGGAAATTAACAGACGTTCACTCGAAATATACGTCTTACGGCACACGGAAGATTTTAGTTCTACCACTGAGCTATAGATGTCACTCCGACAACTTTTAAACTGACCCTCGTATACTGCAGAACTACAGTACTGTAAAGCGACAAAAATTTGTTTATTTTCAGGTAAAATGTTATCTTAGACAATTGTTGACATGCGATCTATATGGATTGCAATATTTAAAATAAGTTTACAATGTCGTTTCTTACTTATAAATACACACGTATATTTAGACGCATGTAGAAGAAACGATTATTAACATGTAGAACAAATAGGTTTTTTTTAGTATACACTATTGGAGAATGAGGACAGTATTACGCCTCGACCTAGCTGTTACTCTAGAAGTACAAGTCGGGAAAGGATATTCCTTTTCTAAAAAATCCCTTATAAACTTACAATAGGCAGTTACTGTTGCTTGAGTTGTGTTGACGTATATGCCAACGTTATGGTATCTTGAGCATGACGTAGGCTATCGTAGTAACTGGCCTGAATTGCTAAACGCTTATTGGTTGAATTCAAATATTTTCATTATTAGAGTAAAAGATTATTAGAAGGCCTATTGAGGCCTTCGCTCAGTCTTAGCCTTCTTATTGTAATCTATAGAAATTTTGTATATCAAGAAACGTGTATTTATTTATAAATTAAACTATAGTGGCAAACGCATTATTGTAATTTTCTATAGCAAAACAGGAACAAAACCAAACGAGACCAAACACACTGTAACAATGTGGCAATAAGGACGAGTAAACACTGACAATGTATTTGCGGAAGTGGACACAGCACGTGTGGGAGACAACAGCTGTACTGCCGAAAGACCGTTATTTGTCAGGATTTATTGTACTCCAAAATCCGTGCGATTGCTATGATTTGTGCCCTTAGCAATCCCCTCTTTATACTTTTACTTTTGCTTTATATTTTTTAATAATTTCATTGAGCCTTCTCTTGTAACAGAAGTGGACTGGTAGTTCTGAGTAATGTTGCAGTTATAGAAACCAGTTGTAAGATAATGAACTCTGAGTGACATTCTCTGTGTTCTGAATCCTCCAAACATGACATTCCGCAAGTAATGCAAACAGTCTATCCATGAACATCCCATGGAAAGCAAAGAATCTCTAAGGAGGAAAACCATAAGAAAACACAAAAGGCGTAAGTGTAAAGGTTACTTTAGAGAATATTATTAATACGACGGTCTCCTTGATTAAGCCCAGAAGTGGTTAAGGAGAATTTAACACGGTGTTACAGTAGTATTACAGATAATCTAGTATTGACCTTATTCGATGTGTTTACTAGAGCAGAGCATAATAAAATTTATGGGCTGAAAACAGATCGAACTGATTGAACGCTTTTGCAATACGGAATCTTTGGATTTACGCATACAAACACACAGACATATGTTTGACGATTTCTACACAGCAGCCGTAATGCATTTAGGTCAAAGCTGTAATACCTCCGTCACACTTTGTCCTACTAAGATTTTATGTTACGAAACTGGGTCACGTATATGAAACCGAGTTTAAATAGTTGTTATCACTACTTTGTTAGAAGGAAGTATGTCTCGTGCAGAATCAATAGTTAGTATTTAAATCCTACAAAAAACTAATCCATTCATCAAATTATAAATTTAAAAAATTTTAAAAATTTCGTTAATTAAAATTAACATATTTATAAATGGGTATAAAAAATAGTACACTCAAAGCTACTAGCGTCTAGCTGGGCCTTCTTATCCAGGATGTTTAAGACGCACAATGGGGGGGGGGGGTGACAGCAGGGGACGACACTGCCGCTCTATCAAGCAACCTAAAAACTACGTCAACAGTGAAATATTTTGTAAACTTAATCTATAGCCCGTAACTTATTTTCGGTGTGTTGAGTGGTGTTCCTACGAGTGTTCTCTCGTGTTTTTTAACAATATTATATTTTATTATAATCTCGTGTAAATGATTATAATATTTTATTTAATAGCAAAAGATTGTGTAACAGCATTCCCAATTGTTTTGGGAATTGTGATAACTGTAAGTTTTGTGAGCTCCAGTACCTAAACATGAAACCCCTCTTTCCTTTTTATGTTTTTTATCTATAGAAAACCAACTCCCCTTTTTTTCCTTTTTTTTATTTATTTATTTATATTTTTTTTTTGAAAGAGAGGCCACAAGTTATTTAGGACTAGGCAAGAGCCTAGAGAAGCCAAAATTGTGCTGGGTCCAGTATGATGGGACTTGCAAATGAAACTCTGATCTAAGATAACAATAACAGTATTTATTGTATTCGGCTTTTATACAATATATACACCCTTAAAAAAAAACACAATAATTGCAAGTATTTTACACTCAAAATAGCTCACTTCCAAAACCCCTCAATCGTTATTATGAGTCAAGTAACATATGCATCGCCAAATAGTTGAGGTTGAGCATTAGTGGCGCACAAATAATAATAATAATGTGAAATGGCGCACAGTCTCGACCCTCCCAGTAATTATACAAATCCTAACATGATATAAATATATATATATATATATATATACACATATGCATAATCAAGTATAATAATGTAACAATCACATAAGACACAACACACACATATAATTGACATAGAAAGACATTTACATATAAGTAGCACATCACATGTTCACCTGGTTAGCAGCGTATATTTTGTCATCATACACCCTCAACCCCCCCTTATTCTGACCAAGTATCCGGCCCACCTTAATTTTCAATTAATAAATAACTAAACCCCAAAACCTCAATTAATATCCCAAAAGAGTAGAGTAGACATGCCCCAAAATTCTAATTAGATAATAAGTAAATCTAAATGTTCTAAGTAAGCATTGTGGCCTGCGCACAAATACCACGCAGATGTTTAATTATCAATTTCGGATCTCGTTAATGATAATGATAAAGAGTGCCATCACGAGGTTAACATGGATGCCCGGTTGCCTAACTGCATTTCTCATTTCTTTTATTTTCTAGACAGAATTTATAAAAATAGTGGAACGTGACCACCCATGAATACTCATAACTGATACTGATTAGTCTTGTATTCTTTAACGTTAATTAATTGGTACTGTGAGCAATAACGGTTAACCGTTACAAAATTTAAACTATGGCAAAATATAAACTGTGACAATATTTAACTGGCTATGGCAAAATTTAAAGTTTACAAAATTAGCTGAACAGTAGAATTGAATTTCGCAAAACAGAATCTATGTCATGAAGGTACTGAAACATGCTTACAGTGTTCATAAAAAAACTTGACTTCAGGCATGGTCATGCGTCCGGACGAGATCCCGCAAAATATGACATGATACAGTCCTGCAGTGAACGGCCCCTACGGAAGTCGTCCACTTGTTAAAACACTTCCCCGATCTTAATTAATAGACAAAACTCCAACAATTAACAAAATAATTGACCATCAAATTTGCAACTGGCACAGATACATCCGCACATGCCTGCTCAACCCGGGTGCTGCATGACCCTGGCCGAGTTTACAATTCTCAGCATGAGACAGACATTAGTATTTATATAGGAGGCGTAAGCCTTACAAAAAAATTACAAAGTAACATATAACCCCCATTGTCCGGAACTAATTCTCCAAACTGGAGCGTCTGCACAAGTGTCTCAAAAGAGTTTATCGGCCACAACATTTTGGTTTAATAAGCTTAAATGTCACCTGGTTAGCAGCGTGTAGGTAGAGGGTCCGGTTGAGTGTATTTGTCCGTCCATCCCGGCTGACAGCTGACGGAAGTGTTTAAATCTACATCCTCGGAGGCAGGTGTTCGGCCTTCCTTCTGGAGCGAGACAGATTCCCGTCTACATCGGAAACCATGCACAATTATATCTGTGATTACTTACAAGTTTAATAAACCACACTACCACATTTACCAGCTGACATTGCATGGCCTGCCCAGTTTATAAACTCCGAAAATTCACTAAGTATAGAACACCATTGAATCTAATAAATCGCTTCAAAATAACCCTTTTAAATATTCTAATATATAATATGTCCAAATATAGTCATTCCATAATAATAATCATTTCAATTAATAGTTATCCACAAGTTTTCATGAAGCACTTAACTCCCCCTGACAGGAATTAGCAAACTTTAACAAGTCCGTGATGTACACTGATTTCAGAAAAATAACTGACTTACGCCCCTTTCTGGTTTAATGAATTGAGTATGATTATTACTACATTATTATAACACATTATTATATTATTACTACTAATATCTGTTAACCAGCGTTAAGATTGAAACATACATAAAACAAATTTTAACCTGGTGCCTGCCACGTGGTGATCAATCACTGCAAAACCTATCGCACTGCATCTGAGTTAATATCAAATAAATACAATTTGTTTTTATGAATAATTAATTTATATATGTTAACACACTTACCGGAGGTCTCGTAGACTTCTACTTATCCATAGGAGCAGCTAGAAGACGAAAACCTTTACATTTACTCTGTCAGCCGGATACAGACACGGCTATGCTGAATGACCAAATTGAACTGACGAAACCAGCTACTGAAAAAACGGTACGAAACATCGGGCCTAGAGCGCGCACGGGTCGGCCGGGAGGGAGATAATTCATAACGACAAAGTCCAATAATCGTACGTAAATTTTTACGTAACCCCTCGCGTAGTCAAATACGTAAATTTTAATTATTCCGCTATATAAAGGAACACCGCCGCGTTTTTCCCAAAACACGGCACACTCCCACCCCAAAAGGGCAACTTGGTTGCCTCACAGTCAAACGCAGGGAGGGTACCCTGCAGTGTACCCCCTCCCAAAACAAGCCAGTGGTCTTCGTGATTAGGTCGGCCCAGCAGCACTTGCCCTCAGGAGAACAGAGGCTCAGAAGGAAAACGAAAGAGACGAAAGAAGGCATGTAGTATGTAAGTGTGCGGGTGCTGCACGCTGACCTGATCAGGGCCAGCCCACAGCAAAGAGGGACAGCGAAGAAAAGACGAAAGGAAAGTTCGGGAGCTCCCTGAGTTCCGACCTCCTGAGGCTTGTCCAGTAAAGCCAGAACACGACTGCCACCTTAACAGGGCATCTGCCCTATATTCCTACGGGGGGGGATTCTCTAATACGACCTCCATTTTAAACAATACCGTCACTGCACGGGGCAAGGGAAAAGGGGGAAATGACGGTCTCCAAGATGCAAGGGTCCCCCCTCGGGACCGGACGCAAGGCCAGGCTACCAGTGACCCTGACACCCATCCTACATACACATCAGTGTAACATGTGTGCTCCAAGGACATGGGGTCGACGATGTTCGGTACGAGGAGCAAGATCGACCCCGCGCCGGACACCGCCGACCCTCCACTCTCTCTAACTCCTTTTTTTTTGCTTTTCTGGTTTTTTTTTCTCAGGTACAGGTTAGGAAAATCGGAAGGAGGAAGGTCAAGGATCATCGGACGGTCATGGGCTGTGACTGAAGGTAAGGACATGGCTCCCTCCGGACATAAGGAGAATTGGAGAAGCCAGGGCTTGCGCAGGCAGGGGCGCATCAATAGCTTCAGTAGAGTACAGAAGAAAAAATAGCCGCTCCATATAATTATCAAAAAGGATCAATCAAATGAGATAAACCATATAATAATTAATGAAAATGGAATACAAGATGGGGAAAACATATTAACAAGATTGAACTAAGCAAAATTTTGAATTACAGAAGATAAAAAATATAAAACGAAAAAAGAAATAAAAGAAGGAAGACATAGCCACAAGCATACATGAAAATAAGTTATCAGATGTTAAGGAAGGAGTAAAGTATAAAATTTAATTAATTAACAAAACAAAAGACTGGATTCACTACACTTTAACATTGATGCACAATATAATTAACTTGGTTCAAACACTCAAACACTGAATAGCTCTTAAAAAACCAAATAATAATTATATAAAAAAAACTACAATTTAATTAATAACACATTTGGAAATACCAAAATATTATTTCAACGATATAAAACTTAACCTCTAGTTACAAGTTGAACTCACAATTACTTTAGTTAATAGAGTATTGGTGTAAAGAATAAACGTAATATTTGATTGAGTGTATGTGAAGGATTGTACTTTCTTGAATCATTTTGTTAACTTTTGCTGTAATCCAAAGAACTTTTGACTGAATAAACATTGTAAAATTTAATACGACATTAGAGGCTCGGTGCTCAGTCAACGACCCAAACAAACATAGCCAACCGCTGAGTTATAAATCATTCAAAGCCGGAGAATAACTTTATATATTTTCATAATTTCCTGTAATAACCAATATAAAAGGTAGAAACGCTATCCAATAAACCAATACTAAGAATTTATACCTGTTTATTATTTCATGTGACAATATTTATTTGTTAATTTATTTCATATAGCACAGTGAACATTTTTTATCAGAATTACAAGTTGGTAATACTGACGCGAGAGAGCGAATTTCAAATTCAGCCGATACAGAGCGGTAAGTAATACGGTTTCATTGAGAAAGAAGGAAAAGTTACTAAAGTTATTAAAGGAAAAATTTTAATTGTTTTAAAACAAACACTTTTGGCGCCTAAAATCGGGAAAATAATAGTTAATTTAAATCAGGTAAGAAAGAAGAGACAGGTATTGGCGAGGTCACGAGAGCGACAGATAGCGGGAAATTTACGAAGTTTTGGACTTCGTTAATATAACATCGGAAGGAGTCGAATTAAAACTATCACGACATAAATTGCCGCAACCAACGCGGGGCTTGATAGAGGAAGATTGCCACGGAAACAGATTGTTATAATATATAACCTATTTCAAGTTAACAGCACGGTGCGCATTAGTGTACAATAGCTCAACCAAATTTGACATCAAGGCGCGCCAAAATGGCGATAGCCTCAGCAGATACAGAGACGGCGTTGCTCCCCCCACCATTGTGCGTCTCACACTTCCTAGATATGAAACTTTACAGCTAGACGCTTACCACAAAATGGCGCAGTTAGTGTAAAAGACAGAAAAATTAATTGAAAACACGACAGCGTTTTAAAAACTGTCTTGTATTTTCCAGAAGATATTCAACCTAAGCTCCTTTATTTAAATTGAATTATATTGATTTATATTGTCTTCCTACCTGTCTGTCTATTTATCTATTTTATATTTCTCTATATGTCCAGCTAGTTGCATGTCTAGCTATTTTTCTGTACGTGTCTGTCCATCTATTGGCCAATCTCTTTGTCAGTCTGTCTATTTATTTTTGTGTTTGTCTGTCGTTCCCTCCCTGTTAAGACGTTCTGCACAACTTGTAAATTCTGTTAAAGAATATAAACGGCTTCATATTACGTTGTTATTCACTGATAGAAGGTGACCAGGCGACTTTACAGGTGAAGAAATGAATACTGCTCCAGGACTTTTTTTGGTTTTAATTCAACTTTGTAGTTCTCCCTTGTAGCAGCAAAATATTTCGAGTTTCTACATTGTGTTTGATATATTATAAAATAAATGTTTGATCACTTTTTGCTATATCAACAAAGTCAATAGATTCTACAACACTCCGCAGGAAATTAGAGAACAAACATTTTAATTTTGTGTGGACAGAAATTACAAGCAATGATGACTATGGATGTAAAAAATATGAACCAAAACACAAAAGAAAAAGAAGTGATCTTTCTTTCTGAATGGTAGCGTATTTTTAACGAAATTTTGTATACACTGTTGCTTCAATTAAAATTTAGATTTTAATATCAAAAGGATCTTCAATTTGTGTTTCTATTACATGCAAACAATTTGGTAAAATTCCTAATAGTTTGCCAAAATATTAGCTACCAGAATTTAGCAGAATATGCTTTAACGTTTGACTTTTCTTGGCTAAAACATAAACTAAATAAGCTTTACATAATAGACGTATAGAGTGTGATAAATGACCAATGAACTAGACTGCTAATTGTTTAAAAATAAATTTTGAACATAATGTTCAGTAAAGTATACACACACGCAGAATCAACATCTCCAATTCCTAAAAGAATTTTCCCGCTCTAAAGAGAGTCCAGATTTATACCAGGACTATACAAGAAGAAGTCCGGTTGAGAAACTTGACTGTTATATCTACCGTTAACAAAGGTCCGGAGAAAGATTTAAGAAAACGTAAGCCTGAAATTTTCAGAAAAAGAGAGACGAATAAAAGCTCTTGTTTAAATAAAATGTATAGAGTAATAAGACTGGCCTAATAGTTATCTTTAAATTCGTACATATTTCTACATTAATTTGGATCGTTATGCTTTATTAATAAGCATAAATTGTTTTAAATTAGTTGCTTGCTTTTTATTTTCTAATGATTCAACTTCATAATTATTGTTAAGATAATTACGAATGCAGTTTCATAATTAGTCATTGGAATGTAGTGTTATGACGTCAGAATATCACTTTACTTGAAACAACCTGGACCACTGGCAGGCGAAGAGCAAGCTCAGATCTTGAACTCAGTACACGTCACTGCTGTATTCCCAACTATTTGTTTCTGTTCATCTCCGTATCTCTCTACCTGTCTATCTAGCAAAAGTGTGGGTGTATGTGTGTGTGAGAGACAGAGAAAACCAATCTCTCTCATTTTCTCTCTCTCCCTCTCCCTTATCGAGTGTTAATTGTAGTTGTAATGGCAATAGTACAAACAACATAAAATGTTATGAATGTGAAGTCTTACTGTATCCTAAAATATCGAGGTTTCAGATGGTGTATGCCATATGTTCTATTTGCGGCCTGTATCCTTTTCCTTATTTCATTTATTTCTTCATTGTTTCCTGCCATCCAACATCCCAATTATTTAAACTGATTCACTATTTCCAGGTTCAGTGGTTCAATTTCCAACTGTTCAGGTTTCCTGGTTTTCTTCCGGTGGTGATCATAACCTTTGTTTTATCTGTATTAACCTGCAATCCTATCTCTTCTACTTTACCTTTGAGTTCCCGGAATGTCTCTTTTGCTCTTTCTTGGGATCTTTCCATAATATCCATAATATTGATATCATCTGCATACTCTACAATCTGGACCATTTTATGTTCTATTGTTGAATTCCTATCAATTGACAATTTCCTGATCACATATTCAAGTGCTAAGTTGAACAGTGTTGGTGCCAATCAACACTATATTGAAGACAAGGAATATCCACGATCAGTCCAAGGTCACATTATGTAAAGTTATGATTACGTCGGTGATAACATATGGCAGCGAGACTTGGACTCTGAACAAACAAAGCCGCTAACATAGTCAATACTTTTGGAAGGAGAATTTTGAGTAGAATATATGGACCAAACCAAGTAAACGGGATATAGAAAATGGGTCACAATGAGGGGCTCTACAAGCTGTATAAAGACAATGATCTGGCCACCACCATCCGACTGTATAGATTGCAATGGGCAAGACACATCATTAGAATGGAAGACAACCGAATACCTAGGAAGGTAGTGTTTAGTCAGATCGAGGGTACAAGGCCTGTCGGAAGACCCAAGACACGCTGGATTGACGCAGTGGCAAGTGATGCTGATAATTTACTTAAAATAAAACCATGGACATCGATCGCCAAGATGTGAAACATGGGTCCCTACAAAGAAGATAAAAATCAGGTTCACTCTTTGGAAATGAAGTTTCTGAGAAGAACAAAGGGTTGCCCGAGACAGGATCGTTTGCGCAATGAGGATATGAGAGAAAAGCTACAGTCATTATCCACAAATGATAAAATCCAGACATATCGCAGGGAATGGTTACAGATACTGGACAGAATGGAGGATGGATAACTACCTAATGTTGTGTTTTTATATAGAGACTTTGGAACAAGAGATTTAGGAAGACTGAGGACGAGATGGAGAGATACTCTGTGAAGATAGAACAGCCAAAGTGCCTACCCCGTGAGGTCCAGAAGAAGACGATGACATTGGTATATGGCATGCGCGAGTTAGGTGTAACAAGCAAAAATGCTAGTGATCATTATAATGAGAAATGTTTATATAGTGGTACTGAATAATTCAGTTCTGCTATTTATATACACGCAGATCACATCAGATATATCTGTTTGAAGTTACGTCGTGAAAGGGAAGCGCAACAGTTTACACTGAGTTATTGCATTGACTCCCACTCCACTATGACACTTTAAAGGCTGCATTTAGTCGAAGAGAATAAGCTGCTCTCATTTTGTAAATATGACTACAATAACTGTCGGCCACAAATATTTCTGCCGTTTGCTGTAATTCGCTACAGGAGGTTTGATCAAAAAGTTCATGCAGTACTTGATTATTTTAAAAATTATGCCTTCATTCATCGACACTTATACTGACCCCTCCAAAGCAATCTCTGTCAACACGATTAAGCCAGCCACTTTTCAGTCTTTAAAATATTTCAAGCATGAACTTTTTGGTACAGCTTTGAGGTAGCTTAGCGATTTTCGTTTTACGTCTTCAAAGGTCGCGAAACGTTGTCCTTCCGTAGAAATTACAAGTAGTCCTACTGACAGGAAGAGATATAGCATTGGGACACATTTCGTGAATACGGCAGTTGCAGTGTCATCATTATGACGTTTCCGTTTGTCTAACCTAGCAAAATTCTTAGCAAGCAATGACGTGTGTCCAGGCGCATTGTAAGCTGCAATTTTTATTCATCTGTAAATCTGGCCGTTTTCTACAAATAGCTTTATGCGAATGGGGTAAAATGTCCGAATAGTTCTCTTCATTTACCACTACTGCTAGCGATGAGATTTCGTAGAACACAAAAACATAATCTTCATCTGACAGCCACGATCTTCAACTCATATGCGGCAGTCTTTGAAGCTTCTAAACTTCTGTTCACGCACAAAAGTCTCACACGAAGCCTTTTAAACACGTTTACCAGAGCAGAGCAGTTTATCTCACAATTTACACAAAATTTAGTCCATATTCTTCAATCTTGCGTTGAAGAATGATAAAAAAGTCGCTTGTACATCTAAGGATGACTTACTCAATTACCTGTGAAATCTAAACTGTTCATAAAATAGGTCTAAAAATTTGGAGGATTATTACTAACGTGTGTACCAAAATTATATAAAAACCGTTTTTAAATCGGACACTTGTAGCGGTGGAAATTGCAAAATTGCACGAACTGTTTGGTCAAACCTCGTATAGCTTATAATTTCATTCAATACCGTTTGATAAGTAATGTTCAATTAATAAAGTTGTGTTAGTGGTTATAATCACCAAAATAATAAATACTGTTGCACACCACTATAGAAAAATTATACCGATTAGCGCTTACAAGCTTCACAGCTCATCATCAGATCTGAAAAAATTAATTAATTTTAGTCTAATGATAATGTGATGTATTTTATACTTACACTTATTGTTTTTTATTAATGGTACCTATAATTCAATTTTTTATTTTTTTATTGTCTTCTTTTATATAGCCTAAAGGTACCATATAATGTTATTATTTATATTCTTAAAGCGATCAATTTCGGTCACAGACCATCGTCAGGTTATATAGCACATTTGTGCTATAATGCCGAAATTGATCGCTTTAAGATTATAAATAATAACATTATATGGTACCTTTAGGCTATATAAAAGAATACGATACAAAAATAAAAAATTAATTTTAGTCGTTACAACCACAAACAGAATAAACACTTTTGCACCGATCTGATGACTAGCTGTGAAGCTTGAAAGCGCTAATCGGTATAATTTTTTCTATAGTGTTGTGCAACAGTGTTTATACTGTTTGATCACGTAATTGCTTATCCGTGTAGAAATTTTTAGGGTCATTTCAAGTATTTAAATAACAGAATAGTGTTGAAATGTAATAACGTTTAGGTGTATGTTGGATTTGATTTGTATCTGCTAATTTTGTAACAGTTTCTTTTCACATTAGTTAGATTCATACATAAACAATATATTCATTAGTTAGATATAGACAATCGCTACATAACAACCCACAGTGATTTCTTAATAACATGACTTTATTTTAAATGTCACTCACACGCTGTGAATTAACTTTTCAATGAAAGCGTAAAACGTCTATGTAATACAATACAGAGGGGAGCGACAACTGTGTTGCGGGGTTTATAATCACCCCCTCTGCATTGGGTATAACCACGTAAAACCTGCTCATCATATAAAGAGCATAGCCTATACATCAGTCCATAACTGTAGAATTTCCAACTACCAGCAACCCCTCTTACCCCTCCTATTGCTATCACTAACCCACAATTACGAAAAAGTCTTGCTCTATAATCGTTGAATGGGAAAACCTTGACAGTATACTCCCCTCCACCCCGTGAATCATCCTGGTTATCTAGCGACGTTGTAATTACTGTTTTATCGCAACTTTTAAATTCAAAAAATAATTTATTGCTTAAAAAAGATTGAGCCGTCTGCACAGTATTTTTGTCCACATAATTTTGTATATATGCAGAGCGGTTCCCATTGCAGACTCAACTGTCACATTCGTAAGTACAAACAGTTTTACAGATGACACGGCGGCTAAGTGAACGGGGACGGGGACCTCAATATCCTTATAAGGAAAAACAGGGAGACAATTTTTGTGTTGTATTTTCCATTTAAATTGTTACCTACGTGATTTTAACCAAGTATTTTATTTCTCTTAGTGGCATGTGTCTATTTTTGGTCACGACGAATCCATTTGCTGAAGTGACTGTGTGTGGGCTTTGTGGACGTATCATTAAACACTGAAAGAAGAAAACAAGGAAAGAGACAACATTGAAATATTATAATGTAATGGCCATAACTCAACTACTGTATGGTAGTGAGACTTGGATTAGAAAGGCCAAAGATATATCTAAAACACAAGGAGCGCAAATGAGGTTCTTGAAAGCTGTAAAGGGTTGTACCAGGAGAGACATTATCAGAAATGACCATATTAGAATGCAGCTAGGCATAGATGAATGCTTCAATGTGAAAACCTCCCGGTACCAAACGGAGTGGCGGTTACACGTACAGAAAATGGATCTAACTTAGATTGGCAAGAAGAGCCCTTGACTATCATCCAAGGGATGGGAGGGGAGAAGTGTGGTAGGCGATGGTTAGATGACTTCCATTGAGACTGGAACAGACTACTAGCCTAAGCCGTAAAGCATGAATACGACGATTATTATTTACGTGCTTTTTAGCCACATACTTAATTTTTCTTAGTGGCATGTGTCTATTTTTGGTCACGACCAATTTGTTTGCTGAAGTGATTGTGTCTGGGTTGGACTTACGGTTCAGCGTGTAATGTTGTATTGTTGTAAAACCGGTGTAACGGAAGTTTTGTAATTCTCCGTTGTAATGAATCGTGGCCTAAAGGTACGTTTTCCTCGGTGCGACTATTGCGATGATCGTTCAACAATTATTGTTGAACGATAAACGTTGAACGATAATCGTTGGTTACCATTTTGCTCGGAGCGCCTGCGTTTCACTAGTCGCGTGTTTTCATTCGCAGTCACATCGTTCTAGAGGAAGGTTGTGTTTAACAGAATGAGTTTAAATAGTAGACGTAAAAGATTATTACTCAAATGCCTTTTGATTGAGGAGATGGAAGACGACGACTTCTCCAAACGTATGGGATGAAAAGAGCCAAAAACACCGTCTGTTTGAGCTCAAACATGAAGAGGGACTGTATCAAAAATTGATCACTACCCATCTGCGTGAAGACAACAAAAAGTTCTCCGAATTTTTCCGTCTTTCTGTTGAACAGTTTGAATTCGTGCTAGGATTAATCAAAGACGATATCTACAAAGAATCATACAACAGAAATCTGTACCCTGTAACAGCCGATGAAAAACTTGCTATTACATTGAGGTAAGTACTACTGTTATTTACACTCTGAAATTCGGTTGTCTTGCATTTTGAAACCTTACAAATATTAAAAAAAACAAGGATAGTAAAAAGCAATGTATATCAAACAAATTTATTGATAGATGAAGTTCCTAAAATACAAATAGTAAAAGACAAAAAATTCTGCATACATTAATTTATGTAAAAGCTTCATCTCCAAGTTGATGGCAAAAGTTTTCGGGAGGTTAAGAAGGAAGATGAGGTTGAGAGAAGGGAGTGAGCTCTGTTAGTGTAGAACTCTGATGCGAATAATCTGCATCAGAATATGGGGATAATAATTGAGGCGAAACAGTAGCTGAAGTATCGCTGCAAAAATGTTGGCTATTGGAAAGATTGAAGGAACCATACAGTATTGGCTTCCACATTTCAGTTTCCAACCTTGTTATAACGTTTAACGTTTCGGCCTTAGCTCTTTGCTGTAGAGCAGGTGTTAATTTTTTTACGGATTTGGCCAAACTTTTGAAAAAAAGTCAACATCATCCTCAGTTTCTTGTACAAGCAAAGCCCTCATAATTTCATTTCGCTCAGCTTCCCTTTTTCTAAATTGTCTGCAATTTTGTCTCTGTTGTATGGTCTTTTTCCTCTGCGTGTTGTGGTGGGGTATTGCGGCAAGCCATTATAAGGAGACGGAATCGGCAATGCTGTTGGCGTCGTTGTTGAGGTTTGCGTCGGTAAGCTTTGCGTTGATATTGAGGTTTGCGTCAGTGAAATTTGCTCATCACCAGGCAAAGGTGAATCTACTTCCTCTTCTTGTGACGGATTGAGATTGGAAAAGCTCCTGAAAAAAAAATGATATACAAAAAATGTCAACTATATTAATTTTAGGATTGATTTATATTGAAAAAATGGTTACAAACCCACGATGTTCTTCAGCTGTTCTTAGAAATGATAATTTTACCTCCAGAGCCCATTTTCTTCCTTTTTTTGTTGGAGTAGCTGCTGAGCCCGTCTTCTTATTTTTTTTCTATCGTGGGTGTCTTTTATGTTCCTCCAGCGTTTTTTGCACTGATCAACTGCACACAAAGCAATAAGAGATAATAAATTAACCTGTTAGAATTTGAAAAAGAAATTTGACAGAGT
Organism: Magicicada septendecula; assembly: GCA_034769895.1. Classification (NCBI taxonomy): domain Eukaryota; kingdom Metazoa; phylum Arthropoda; class Insecta; order Hemiptera; family Cicadidae; genus Magicicada; species Magicicada septendecula. The sequence continues at coordinate 74,249,506 of CM068373.1, read as the reverse complement.
TACAGAATACGGTTTTTTTTGTAATCAGCAATCCATGTCTTCAAATTACCATAAATTTACCTTATATTCAAATATATAATATTTGATAAAGTGACTTATAACATTTTGTCATCTGAGCACAGACTTGTACACAGAAAATCTGACTTTTTAAGAATTACAAATATTCAGACAATAATGACAAAGTTTCTAATCGTTACAATTATTTTTTGTAAGAATAAGACAGATATATTTGTCAAACATATAAACATATTTTTAAATTATTCCACCAAAAAATTTGTAAGATTTATAAGTTAAATTTGCAGTCCAACCGTTATAAAGTAATTTGTTAAGATTACCACATAATTTGAAAATCTTACAAAGTCCTTCTCTCTGTGTATTATTTTTTGTTTGAAAAACAAAAGTATATTATTTTTAGTTTGAAAAACTGATTGGTAAAAATTACAACCTTTATTCTATTTATCTAATTTTAATAACAATTAGCTTTGTTTAAATGAGTAGAAAAACATGAGTAGAAAAAAGCAAAAAAAATTTTTTTTGTAAGATAATAAAAATTTGGATCTGAAAGGGTTAATAAGTGATAATAAACTGCTTGTTCTTATTTCCAGGTATTTGGCAACTGGTGAATCCTTCCATTCGCTGCAGTTTCAGTTTCGATTAAGTGTAAGCGAAATTAGCAAAATCATAAAACACACGTTAGCAGCACTCAAGAAGACTCTAGTGCCATTGATGTTGCCACCACTGACTCAAGAGGACTTGGAAAAAAGGCAAAAGAATTTGAGTTGAAATGGAATTTCCCCAACTGTTCAGGAGCCATTGATGGCAAACATATTCGCATTGTGTGCCTAAAAAATTCCTCCTCTCTTTTTCACAACTACAAAGGGTTTTTCTCACTAGTGCTTCTGGCTGTTGTCGACGCACATTGTAAATTCATTTATATCGACGTGGGATCCTATGGAAAAGAAGGTGATCCAGGAATTTTCGAACGGTCTGCTCTGGGAAGAATGTTCTACAATGGAGCACTGCTTCCACCCCAAGCAAGCTACCCAATTCCGATCTTGTGTTACCTCACGTGTTCGTCGGTGATGATGCTTTTCGGTTGCATCCAAACATGTTGAAACCGTACTCGTGAGAACGTGCGATCAGAGAGAACTCGAAAGCTATATTTAATTACAGATTGTGCCGTGCTCGCCGAACTTCAGAAAACGCGTTTGGCTTACTAGCACAAGTTTTTCGCATTTTCTATACCCCAATAAATTTACTCTCCCAAACAGTCGACGATGTTGTAATAGTTTCCTGCTGCTTGCACAACATACTGAGGGATGCCTCAGTTATTGCAGATTGCAAAAACTGGAGCCTCTTACCATGAACCAGACCCTACGCAAGATCCACCCAGAGGCAATTTGATTAGTTTGGCAAGAGCTCGTGGGTACGCTAATTTTGAAGGATTTGAAGTAAGAGACTCATTTCCTGCATATTTCAACACCGACGGGAGGGTAGGCTGGCAAGATCGCCAAGTTAATAGAACCGACCGAAATTAATTAACTATTATTTTCTTTCATGTGTCAAACTGCTATCCGGAAAACCATTGATCTGAATTACGAACAAAATGTCATGAACGTTTTAAAATAGTCTTATTTTTTTGCCTACTTTGTACACGAATTACACAATGTTGCATAATATAGTTATTGAATATATTAAAATTTTGTTCATTTTGTGGTACACTTTCGTCAAAACATTTTACATTAAAGATTATATAAGTAATTATTAAAAGAAAATACAAGTATTTAAATAACTAACTTACTTGGTTTTCCAACTTTATTGGCAATCTCAGTCCATACATTGTCCTTGACCCTTTGATCCTTGTATGACGCATGTGACAGCTGCCACAGTGAGTGATGATTCGCCACTTCCTCGACAAGAATTTCATCATCCGCGTCAGAAAAGGAAGGAGCCATGATGCACGTGGTCTTCTCGCAACAAATAATCGTTAGCGACTGACGATTATATTCACCCTTCTCCTGAACGACTATTCAAGACGTACGATCGTCGTTAACGACTCTAGCGGCAGTCGCTCGGAACAAAACAGCTCCATACGAAATACAAAGAAATAGTGCTCAACGATTATCGTTGCACGATCATCGTTGAACGATCATCGCAATAGTCGCACCGAGGAAAACGTACCTTAATAGAAACGTTTATATTCAACGTTTTAATGAAAAAAAAACTATCCCCCAAACAAGTTTATAAAATAGCAAGTAGCACAGGTGTACAGCGCTCAAGTCTAATTTTTAAAATTCGTCCAAACGACACTTAAGTCTTTAGGCAGAGCTTGTCGGCTGAAGGGGTACTCGGAAGATAGAAACCGTCAGAGATGAGAGTATTTTTCCTCTACTCAGTTTCTTTCATCCCTTTCTGTCTCTCTCCAGTAACTTCCATTGACTACGGGCATTAGTGGGAGAGGATCACAAACACCTCTCGTTGCCTTCATTGCACTCAAGCAGAGCATCTGAAACTTCATTGTCGCTTTCCCTGGGAGAGTTATGTTCTTAACCTCACAGAATTACTTAGTAGGTAGCTTGGACCGAGGATGGACGCCCAAGCGAGTACTCAAATTATTTATAAGAAATAAATCTATCTCTTTATTTTTTCGAATAGGCTTGTCACAAAGGACAAGCCCCCCCCCCCCCCATGAGAAGGACAAGCTCCAATTATAAGATGTTGAGAAGAAACGTACGCCACAGCCGAACTGAGGCGGAAAATTGGAGGCACTGAGAAGAAAGAGTGTGTATGTGGGTGTATATTTGGGTGTCAATGTGGTGTGAAGAGCTAAATGGTTGTCGGAAGGGGCCAAAATGGAGTGCCAAAATAAAAACTAAAATGGGGAGCCAAGACGGGGTCGTGTAGCGCAGGACGCTAAAGATAGAGGGAAGCGGAAATGTGGCGTCAAGGTATAGGCGGGGAACACTAAGAAGAGGAAAAAGATAGGGTGAGCTGATAGGGAAATTTAAGGAGTTAGGAGATCAAGAAAGATGCAAGGTGGAGAATGTGTGAAGTGTGGATGTAGGTATTTCTCTGTCGGCGAGGATAGTTGGAAGACGTTTTATGAGGAAGGAAGGTCTGCGGGAGTTACGAGTAGTTCTGTTGATGGAGGCAGCGATGGATTAGAAGGAAACACGTTGCTGAGCGGTTTGGGAATATTTTCAGTTTAATTTATAGTTCAGATGGATTTTTGTGGAACTGATCTCACACGGGCAAAAATTGTTATAGATGGTACGGTCTTGCAACAAGTTAGCAGTTTTGAATACTTGGGCTACAGTGTTTCTTATAATGCAAGCAACGTGAATACGTTGTATAAGTTCAACCTTATGTACGGGACCATCAGGAAAACACCTAAGCCAGCAAGCAAAGGAACACGCCTAAAATTCTACAAGGTGATGGCTCTTCCCACACTTCTTTATAGGTCTGAGAATTGGTTTTTAACGAAACGCCAGGCTAGTCGCATCCAAGCGGCTGAAATGAGATTTCAAAGGCACGTGACAAGGTATTCTCTCCATGATCATAGAAGAAACCAGATATACGGCAGGAACTGAATATTATGAGTATACTCGAAAGGATTGCCCAGTATCGGCTGAATTGGTGGGAACATCTTTGCCGAATGGATGACTGCCGAATCCCTAAACAACTCTGGAACTATAAGCCGAGGGGACGGAGAGGTATGTGACGTCCAAGGAACCGCTGGAGTGACTCGCTGTAATATTTGCCTATTTGAGACCGAAACAAACCATTCTTGGTTGAAACCTTGAGGTTGATGATGGTGGTGGTGATGATGATTTATAGTGGAAGGAGTGAAGATTGGGAAAGCGTTTAATGAAGACATACAGAGCGTTGTTACTGGTTTTGGTTTCAGGTCTGCGGTAAATCAGTAGAAGAGCTCGCCGTGCAGTGATTCTGTAGGGTTTGAGGCGGGCATAATCGGCAGGTAGCAGAATGTGATGAGCGTAGGTCATGAAAGGACGAAGACAGACGGTGTAGATTCGGCTGATTATCACGCTGGACGATCAGGATAGCAGGAACGGTCGTTGCTGCTGAGCACTCGGAGTGTTCGGATTTGTTGACGGGCTAGGTCTGTGTTTCGTTTCATATGTGGTCGCCAGGTAAGCTTGGAGTCAATAGTGGTACCTAGATATTTGCAAACTCGCTTCGAGGTTACTGTAGAATGGCCTACGCGGACTGGAGATCGATACAAGTGATTCATGTTATGACCTGTAGAGTTGAAGACACAATTTGGGTTTTGTCCGCGTTTACGAAGATGCTCCAAGTAATACAGTATGCAATGAGGGGTATATCTCTTAACGAGGCAATCGCCTTAAAGTGTGTTAAGTGATCATTGTATTTATTTATACAATAATTGTAGTACAATACACTAATTGTAAAATTAATTATTAAAGTCAGAGAATGTGTGAGAATGTGCATTATCTCCTTTTAGATAATGCAAAATCAAGATTTTTATAGTAAGACGAATAATCTTAGCAACTAGAGCGTGGTAGGTATGTCTTGACTTACTTTATTAGTTACCTTTACAGATGCGTTTAATGTATCGCGTTTAATGTTGATCAGCTAGACTTACAAAACTGACGTTGAAACACATACTTGCTGCTCGATGTAATCGTTTACTGTCGCCTGTTATATCTTCCTGCTTTCATCAGCTTTATAACCACTGCTACAGACACAAAAATTTTCCATACACTAAGGGTGCGATGGGGTCCAAAAGGGGTGTGACGCGAACATATGCTTTCGTAGAAGAGAAATACACCAGCCTCTCTACCCCAACTCCACTCTCACCTACATGTCGGAGGGCCCTGTTATGCCTAGCAATCCACTCCAAGGTTGTGGTAACCAGTCCCTTCGGCAGAGTGGATCGGTAAGCAAACGAGAAATGGGAGGTATGTCAGGGCTGTCTGGGGGCATCCTGGTTCCTGGCCTGGCAGGATTTTTCATATCGGCAGCAATTATTGCCTAACGGCTGCGCACATGGGCTGAGTCAGTTAGCCTACTGCGAGCGGGCAGAGGGAGCTCGTAAGCTTAGATGAAAGCAATTCTCTAGTGGAAGAACACCCCGAAATTAAAGTTCTTGGTCCTCCAGGTTGGGGTTGGATCGGAGAATTTACATATCTCATCTCTGAAACTTGTGCTGAAACCTATCAGTCTCTCAGCCAGTCAGTTATAGCCTTCCGTCCGGAACTGGAGAGAAGCTGCACTTGACCGGAACAACTGGCGGAGGCTGTTAAAGAAGGCCTTGACTCAGTAACGGGTTGTCGCGCCGCTGAAGAAGAAGAAGAAGAAGAAGAAGAAGAAGAAGAAGAAGAAGAAGAAGAAGAAGAAGAAGAAGAAGAAGAAGAAGAAGAAGAAGAAGAAGAAGAAGAAGAAGAAGAAGAAGAAGGGTACGTTTTAAAGCAGCGGTCTTATGTTATTTACAACCAGGTGTAGAATAACTTTCAAATGTACTTATGTTGTTTTACGCTTGTTTTGCTACTTAGAAACAACAGTATGCTAACTTCATAAAGTTTTTTTTTTCAGAGAATAAAAACAGTTCCGTTGTACTTTCTAACATTACGTTTCATATTTTTCACTAAGTTTAATTGCTTTCTAAGAAATTCTTTTTTTATTAAAGGACATGTTACTTAATTTTTTGAAACGATATTAACTTACAATAAATAGTTATTGTGGTTAACTATGTTTGAAAAATCTCTCTCTCTCTGTCTCTCCCCCTACACACACACGCACGCGCGCGCGCGCGAAAGAATTTCGACGAAACCAAAACATCGAAGCATGATAATGTTTTGTAAACAAAAGATTTCTAGACTGCGGGGAATCGAAAGTGTGGAAGCGTCACATTTATCGATGACGCATCACGCATTTTGTGAAATGACCCCCAGCCTAAAAACACTATCATGTTAAAAAAAGAAGTTTGCAAAGTGGTAAGTATGCTAAACTTTGTACGTATGTTCGTATGTATTATTCTTTCAAAATGACAAGTGGCAATTAGTTAAAAATTTTATTTTATTATACGTTCCTTTCAAACGATTATGTGGCTAACTGCTTAATTTAAATTGAATCTGTGTTTCCAATTAGTCATCATCATCATAATCATCACCACTCCAAGAATTAGGCCTTAGACCTGTACCGGAACGCAGGTCCTCGGTCTACCGAAATCTCTCTTTCCAGTAGGGTGATAACCGAAGACAGCCACTGGTTGGTGGATACCAGGCATACAACGTAAGTGTTCTCCTTCTGTGATCTTCGATCTTCTGATGCAATGATGCTTAAATGACGTCTAATATCCTTGTTCCTTCTCCGATCCAAGAGAGGGACTACCTTGCGTCCATCTAAGAAATTTCATTTTGTCTGCCTGAATCCTTTGGACTTCCCTTTTTAAAATTAGTATGAAAGGAAACAAAATACGATAAACAAAATGTAAGAATATGTGTAAGTACTCTCCACTTACTGTGTTTTCTAGTAAATAATAGGAAAGTTTCAACGAAATGTAAAACCGAGCTTACAATAAAAATAGCATAAAAAACAAAAACTAAAAGAAATTGCGAATTAAGATAAACAAGAAATTTTTGGAGGGTCAACAATTTTTTTCAGTCTGACAACCAACTTTATTTTTATAAAAGTAGAGAACTTACAGTGACCTAGTCCCTTTGTTTTTAATGCACTGGTTGCATCGACGAACTTTGTCTGCCCGCAGGAAAATTTTCCGGCTGAGCAACGACCCAGGCGTGCATTCTTTTGTTCAGTTCCTTATACAATATAAATTAAGGCCTTCTCTCTTATTAACAGTTTAAGTGGACCGAACAGGTAGGCCTAACAACCTCAAAGGGCAAGGTGCAAACTTTACTAACATTGAGATTAATATTTCAGGTTTCAGTTTCTGGAGGGTCTCAATAATGCGAGCAACAGTGTGCACACCGTCATTTTTATGAAAGAGCTCATTTCCTATTAACAGGAATCCTCAAAGTTTGTTGTGTATTGCAGGATTCAGGTTTCATAAGCACCTCACAAAACGAATAATGTTTATTTTATAACCCCCTCCTGATAAAGTCTATTAGTAGGCCCTGTGAGATCTAAAAGTCTGTTAACATCAGTTTTCCTGCTGACGGTTATTTGTGAGTGTTTGTAGATGTTTCTGTACTATCTGGTTCGTAACTTTGGCATATTTGGTTCTGTTAAATTTTTGATGGCAAATGTTTAAGCGCTTTTTTATACACAACATACTGGGTCTATTGGAGTACGTATTGAATACACTATATATAAGTCAACTGTGTCGTAGTTACTTTCAAAAACAGAATCACGATTAGTTTTCAACGATTTGTCGCTCGTCTGTGTTGTTTTTTTTTTTTTTTAGCGTTGTTCGAGTGTGGTCCTTGTTAGTGCCAGACTCCGGCTGATGTGGGGCAAGCGGTACGGGAAGGAGATTGTTGGGAGACGCACGCCAGTGCAGAGTGGTCGTTGAGAAGGTGGAGACACGTAGAAGGAAGAGTAATGCATGCGGGAGTACTTGTGTGTCGATGTATTTGGTAGCCAGGTTTGTGAAGCAAGAGTCTGCTGGAGGCGCCATTAATGAGTGTTGTTTATTTGTTTTTCAGGGCGGCCAAGACAGGGACGAGTAACGCAGGTCGCCAATGCAGGAGGGTGGTGACAGGGAGGCGTCAAGGTAGGCGGGGGACACAAAGTAGTGGGTTAAACACCTGGTAAGTAGGTAGTGGGAATTTAATTTACTGTATGATCAGGAAGGTTGATAGGTTTAATATTTTTGTAGCTTGGAATTAAAGGCTGCTAAATGTTCCTATTTTCCTGACGCTGACGGCGAGGAGTTCTGGGTGAAGGTCCATCGGCGATGGTAAGGAGACGGTTTATTAGGAAGGAAGGTCTGCCTGTGTTGCGGGTAGTTCTGTTGATGGAGGGGACTATGGATTTTAGGGAAGTGCGTTGTGTAGCTGTACTAGAATATTTCCAATTCAGTTTATATAGGAAGGTGTCCAGGTTAGGGAATAGGGTGTTTAAAGCACGCAAAGCTCTATTGGAGGTTTTTGTGTTTTGATCCCTACTGTGTTAACAGAACCGTGTTGATTATACACTCAAAGACGTCACGAACGTTGTATCCATATTTTCTTTATGCACAACGTTTGTGTAAGCAATTTAAATATTTTCTATCCATCAATGAGAACTCCACTCTGATGCTGTCCCCGATATTCCTCGGTCATTATTAAATTTTGTGGCAAAAAACAACTTATCACTCAACTCTGACAATTTTTCCTGGAAACGGAAAACAGTAGACATTATAATGTTACGCCATGGGACTATCGTAATTATATCACAACAGCAGCAAAGGGACTGGTGCAGTGCCTTTAAAAACTGTTCAGTGTCGTCACTAGGCTTCTGTTTTAACTAACAATGCAGGAACTGGCCGTAGACGAGTTCATTTCGGATGATTATCGACTTTCCCTAATACGCAGTGGAAAAGGGGCTCAGGGGGCTCAAGCCCCCCTCCCATCTGTAAAAATGTAATATGCACTTCCTTAATTTACTTAGTGTCCTGTTTAAAATTACAAAATTGCATATTTCGGACGATTTGGACGGTGATATTAATACTAACAAAATAAGTAGTTTATAATAACAATTATTACTTAAGTTATAATTTAGAGTTCATTAAGCGGTGTATTACGCTGAGTGTAACGTTCAGTAAGCTACCTGTTTTCTTTCTTTCTATCTCGCTCTCATTAGACGGCGCCACACTGGCCCGGCCATTACTACCAGCGAACGCTAAGAATTTTTACTTAAGTATTAAATAATGTTTTTATGAAACTTAATTACGTACATAAACCTTTTTCATAAAAATATTATTTAATACTTAAGTTAAATTCAACAATTTTTTGTAGATATCAGTCGATAAATAAAACGATAATTTTAATAATGTTTCTAATTTCATATCTTGAATAATGCCGCTGTAATGACGAAAAACATCATGTAATGATGTAATGATGTAACACTTTACATTTATACGAAATTTTTGGATAATTTTTTGTTTAATTTTTAGATAAGTCCACCAATCACGAATAATACATTTTTAATAAACAAAAAGTGAAACCTACTGAAAATAATACACCTGCTAATAAATTGTAACCATTAACTGGCGTATGTACTATATCTTATACTATAAATTGTAGAAGAGTGCTATATAAATATATGGACTGCTAAGGTTCAGCCCCCCCCCCCCCCAGATTGATTTTTGCGAACATCACTGCTAATACGATGACAAAATTATCAGAGAAAATTGAAGAAGAAAAGAATTAACAAGATAATGATTTAGAAAACAAGAATACTTTCTAATGTGTGTTACAAAAGCAAACAGTACAGGAAAAATTTGTAAAATACGATGAATCTAACAAGTTTATCATCACCCACACAACATATCATAGGCATGGTACTGACGGTTCTGCCTTCAAAAACCTTCTTGGGTCTACCCACATACCTGTGTCCTATAGGTCTGTATTTCCAGACTTGTTTGGCCAGTATGGAATCTGACATTCCTTCCTGTTCTTTCCACCGTTGTTTGTAATCTTTTAATTTTTAATTTTAGCTAAAAACTTGTAATTTTTCTCTAACGGGTTCATTATTTATACGGGCAAGTTTAGAACACCTTTTAATTTCCGAGGCCGGAATTTTAATGTCTTGTTTAATTTAATAAGTTAAACGAGTAAATGAGAGCTAATTAAAAATATGTCCAGTGTTAGACAATAGACGTAGAAGTGAAAGAGAAAGTAAGTGAGAGAGAGAGAGAGAGAGAGAGAGAGAGAGAGAGAGAGAGAGAGAGAGAGAGAGAGAGAGAGAGAGAGAGAGAGATATATCGACATAGAAGAGAGAGATTGGCAAACAGACAGATGAGAACAATGCTTCAGCACATTACAAATATTGCTGTTTTGAGACTGACACTGTCATTGTGAATTACGCCACTCTAATCTCCTTGATGTAAACAAAAGCAATTAATAAATTGTTTAGTTCCCATCTATCTCTTAGACTTAAGCTCTTTAAGAAAAATCATATTAATTATTATCACGCAGGAAGCATTAAAACAATGTGTCGCATTATTAGCGACAATTAATCAAGCACGTTTCTTGTTACAAACACAGACAAAATACAGTTTGTACTTTGGATTTACTAATGACAGTTGTGCGTACACACTTTGAGAGCAAATGTTTGTGATAAAATACTTTAGTTACTAAAACGATTTAAAACTAATCACGTGTCACTGCATGCTTGTAAAATATTTCATGTATTGTTATATAACGATTTTTGCTATGAAGTCGTATGCTGTAAGAAAGAATATCTATAAATTACTCAATTTAAGTAACGGCAATCAGAAGAAAAGTTTCCCAGAATGTTTTTGGAGACCAAGTAAATGTTAGTATTTATTTATAACATAGAGAGTTAGCTCAATCAAAACACTTCACATATAAACAACGATACATGTGTGTGTGTGTGTGTGTGTGTGTATCTGTATTTGCAACACTGAAATTGGGACAAACTGTATACTGGACACCACAGGGGCGACAAACTAAAAAAAAAAATACAATTTGGATGTCTGAACATAAACAATTTAACCTTAGTCTTTTTTAACGTAGTCTTAGTCATAGAACACGTTTTTTTCTTGGCATGTAAAAAGCCGTGTAGTATAATTATATTGTACGAGAAGCCTACCGAACAACCCAGAACATTCTCCCCGTCAATTGTAGCAGGTGTTGCTCAGTCAAAGCTGCTCTCAAGTGGGTTCTAGTTTATTCAAGAACACTTGAGATACGCATTAAGCCAGCGTGGAGTAAGGAGGGAAAGCTCTACTGGACCTCTGCGCGGCCTATATAAAGCCATAGCAGCCGGCTTGTCAGTTCAGTTACGTGAGCGATTTCCGTTAGCGCGGATCGAGTGTTTGTCGAAGTGAAGAAGTATTGGGTTAATAATTGTGTGGAACTCTATTAATAGACATTGTTATTGCGTGTGAACAATTTTTATTTGCTCTGTTGTAAGAGACTATCTTGTTGATTACAAAATGTTTAATTGTGATAATTAAAACTGGTAATTAGTGACATAATTGGTGGCTTGTATTCTGTTTTCCACAGTACCATACGACGATCAGCTAGACCGTCGTAACAATATCATATATTATGTACTATGTACTACAGGCCTGCATTATATTCAATAGAATATGCTACACATAGAACTTAATACCATATACCATGTATTATACATTATATTCTGTACGCTCTACACTATATTGTAACGACGGGACGATGAACATGTTCATGGACACGCTCTCCTTTCTTCATGTTTCTTGGCTAGCAGAGCAGGAGCGTGGCTCTGTCAAGGCCGCACTAAAGGACCTTCAAGAGTGTTCTGGAGAGCACTTGTAAATACGCATTATGCTGGCACGCCGCAGTAAGGATGCAAAGTTATTCTGGAACACCTGCTGCGCTACCTACATAACCCACAGCAGCTGGCTCTGTCAATTCTGTTTGTCAACAGACAAAAGGTTTGTCGCATGACAAATGGCGTCAATCTTACAACTCTTCGTCATTTTGGTGACCCTAAAAAGAGTCGCGCTGAGATGGTCGGCCAACTTCGTAGTCAACACTAGCGGTCCAATGAAAATTTGTACACGTCATTACTAAAACCATTATCACACCACTAGTAAGGTCCCAGAACAAAATACATTTATTATTAAGTTAGTTCATTCCAATATTGGACAATTATTCATATTATCAGAAAAATTACGAAACCCCAACTATTCTACCATTTTATTAGTAACATAACTGTAGAGCAGACAATCAAAAAATAAATACTAAACGTTTTGGACTACTGCGTTGGTTTTAGTTAAATTTGCAACCATAATACGTAAATGACAAATAATTTAGTCATACTACAGTGTCACAACGATTGTCAAACTACAACTATGGAAAGGTGCAAGTAACAAGCTTATTTACGAATCATATGGTCAGCAAATGTAAGGTACGCGGCTATCTAAGCCGTATAGACGACCATACTAGCAAGTTTTGCGCTCTTATCAACCCGTTTCCATTGTACATCCCGTGTTTACGCATATATACAGCTCAGGTCTCAGTCTCATAATCGTATTCTCCTTTATTATTTAGAGTTGTGTTTAACCAAATTCTTTTATTTCTTCTCAGATATTTTCGACCCAACCAAATGAGAAATTCTGAGATAATAAAGAGGATTATTCGCCAAAGATACATGTGCAGAGGCACTATTACAGGCATAATAAAAAATTGCAAATCAAGAAAATTGTCGTAGTAAAGGTTGTATTAGAATTATGGTTAACATTCCATTCAGGCTAAATTCGACAAGATCTTACATTTCTGCAGGCAGACAAATGCCAAACGGTCGACTTTAAGCTGAGGACCTGCTTCTCTCGTCCAATTACATACAAATTAAGGCATGGTTACTCGACTTACTTCTACGAATGGAAATGGACGTTGAAAGGGAATTTATAAGTTTCTGTCTATTCTGTAGTTCACGCAAATCTAAACACTGCTCTAATATTCTGTACCGGTGCTGGATAGGTTTGAGCATCTTGTTACAAAGATCATTGTATAGAACATCTCGCTCAAGCTAAACAAGTTCTTAAGCAGGTGTGTTTAAAATATTTTTTTAATTCTAAAATTAAATATTCAAATAAGTTTTTAAATATTGCTTTCAGTTTTTAGTTTTTTAAATTATTTATCATCAATTTTAAATTTTAGGCAGCTAGTTGTAACGTCGTGTTTTCTTTTTTTCTAATTCTTTTCTGATTTGATAAAGAGAATTTCAGTTAGTTAAGTTCTTTTATTTCCGCAAGACCTACTCAAAAGTCGCGATTTGAGCTGTAATTCTCTGCTTCAGTTTTTAGCAGTTTTAAGTTTTCCTCTAATAAATATATATTAGAGGGCGTAGAAATGTCTTCTTACTGGGACGTAGAACACTTTCTATCTTTCTCTACAAACATTCTATAAATAAAGCAATACATCTTGATTGTTCAACCACTTACGATACGACATAGGCCAAAACCAACATGCGTAATTCGGACACATTTCCACAATCACAAAAGCAGTACCGGTACTGAAATATATAAACAGACTTGACAGCTATGGCTGCAACCAGCCTGCATGTCGAAACTATTTCTTCACTTTCTTTATAATTACCGACGAAGCGTACATTTTGAATTTTGCTGCAGAAACATTCGTTATAGTTGACATTATACCAGTTCCTTCATAACAGTAAATTTTTGAAGATAAGTTTCGTATTTTTTATTTTGTAAGCTAACACACTGTGAGATAAATAGTCGTTTCAGTGGCTGAACTCTAGTATCCTTTATACATTGGGTGTTCAGTTTCGATAAAATTTTATAAGTTCCGGCAAGGTAATGTAAAGTTTAAATCTTCAAAAAAAAGTTCTGTCCCTTTCCAATCTTATTGTTACTTTCGAAATTGGTGATCAAAATTGTGTTCCGTAAGAGGTTTCGTAAGAGTCGTTAAGGAAGAATTCTTGACTGTTAGCCTGATTCTGCATAGTTCCTAGAGCTTTTCTCAATTTTTTACAACGATTCACTTTCCGGTATTGTGTTTCGGTACATTTTTTACCATATCGAGGTCCTCATTAGAAACTGATTGAAAATTCTGCCGGAACCTGATGAACATCTTCTTGCGCTGTTTTTTTTTAATGCATTTGCTACTTCTGGTTCTGTTAAATTTGGTGCACAACGACTTCTCCTGTGAAGCCACGATGATTCCGTTCCTTGTTCTGATGCGCCCTCTTTAACCTGATGTTTTTTATTTCGTACACAACTAGAATGCAATATGCTTGTTTGAACTTAGCTCTGTATTAATAGCCCTCACGGTGAATCAGAGGTTTCCCTTTAGTTGATGTAATAACCTCCATTTAGATAAAAACTTCAAAACTGACCACAAGTAACAGTACTGTGCGTACAACCAAATGTCAAATTACAACTAATGAAAGAATGCGAATAACAATAAGGAAAGCGGTTAGTCAATACTCTTCAACACTCTACGACTCCACTCAGGTAGTGTGGTAGAGATCAGTGACCGAACAACTAGGCCTATAACACTACTGACTTGAATAGATTATAAACCATTAGTCTAAATTTACACAAATTCATGTAATGTTATTTACGGTTATGTAAATACACAATATGTGCCCTTGAACACGTATTTTTAAGAACCCGTAGACCAACCCGTGTGTAACGCAAAAATATGTAAGTACTTAATAATATATGTTTAATTACCTTCAAATAATCTTGGTGCATTTCTACATCGCACTCTTTTTAAAAAGACTTGTCTCATTAATGTAAACAGACAGCTTACGATGTTGTATGCTAAAATTTTTATTGTCTATGTCAATTAAAAACACAAAGGGGATCAATTAATGCTGAATTAGTAGTCCATTTACAGCTTTCATAGCATGGGCGCTCTGGCCACGGGACCGAATAAACAGTTTTAAAACAGCCTCAACGTTTTGGCAACATTTACTAACATCATTATCATCGTCATCATCACCACCATGTGCGGGGTCGCGTATACGGGCAATACAAAATTAATTAATATGTAGCCTATAATGACCATTAACATGTGTCGGATATTATAATTGTACAATACGAATACGCATAATAACAATGGTATGAGTAACCCATTACGTATGAGTAATTATATTAACCTTTATGTAGCAAATAAGCACACATTCACAAAATACAGCACTCAGGTGTAGGGCAATTAATCCCTTTTGTATTGAGCTTATTTAAGTAGGCCTACTCGTGATTGCAGTAAATTTTATCTAAACGTCAACTCAAATGTCTGGTAAATAAACGAACCTGACAAAACCTTTAATCGCTTCATAGTCATTATTAAACTCGACATAACTACTTGTGTTACGCGATTGATGTTCGTGTTAAACGATTGATGACCCATGTAATAATACAAATTATATAATAATAATTAAAGTAACATTAGTATTAAATTATACTATGCAATATTTTTTTGTTGAGGTATGGGTAAAAATAATGAATAATTTAAGTACAGGAGCAAACACACGCTTTATTGAAGGAACAGTTTAGTAGCAAGTATACATAAAACGGACACACGAAATACACATTTCAAGAGCACATTTAAAACTGAACTGTACTTGTCGAGTGCATTTCTATTTATATAGAAAAACAGCTTCCAGATCTTTCCTTTTATTTAAAACTTCGAGAACATTACTTTTCTAGACTCTCACAGTAAACGCGCATGTGTGCGGTTGAGGCCCCGCCCAGGCAGCTGGACCTCCCACCGCACAATACAAACTTTCACTTCTACAATGACAGGTACACTTACTTAAGAATGAATGTAGAGTTTTCCAGTATATTCTCAACACCCTCCCTAAAACTCTACATTCTCACAATCACATTAATCTAAAAAATTCATTTTTACTCTTAAGTCCAAGTTTAGATCTTAAATAAACAAATGTTGGTTTTGACAAAGCTTTCGTAAGTATATCAGCGACTTGTTCATCACTTTTAACATAATGTACATTTCTCCATTTTGAAAACAATCACGTACATAATTATATTTCACATCAATATGTTTTGTCCTTTGATGGAATTCAGGATTACTTATAAGTAGAGCTAGGATTCGTATGTAAATACATATTCTTTCCCTTTGCTTACACATAACTAAAAATGATAAATGTCCGTGAATTAGAACCTTAGCTATCATATAATGACATTTTGTTTTTACATATTTAATCGTAATGACATTTTTTTACATATTTTTACTTTTTTTAAACATATTTTTACTTTTTTTATGTAAAATTACATATTCTGTCTCTTCATCAACTTCCTCAGCTTATCCCACTTGCGCAGGGTCGCTGTTTGCACGCACTAATGCGTGTAAGAGTTGTGGCCGGGGATTTAAGGTCGGATGCCCTTCCTGACACCGCGGGATTTTTCAACTGAAAATCTCGCACCGACACACTGGGATTCGAACCACGGTCGCCGGCGTGAGAGGCGAGCAGCGAAGCCGCTACACCATCCCGCTCCCCTAATATTCTGTCTCTTACTGTAAAAAAAGTATTTTTTCGCAATTGAAATATACGGTAATTTAAAACAGTCCGTATGACAATATTTGTTCACTAGAAACTCAGGTACCTGAAACGGATTTTCCAAGCTATTTATAAGCTGCTGAGAAAGGGTCAGGGAAGAATTCCAAGAAAGATATTAGTGGAGAAAAGAACAGTTCGTTGCTGATTGTGTTTTGCTTATTCACTCCGTTTTCAGAAACGATAACCAACAGTTGTTTTGGACAAGTAGCTCCGTTTCTAGGAAAACAGTCTGTTTTGCTTACAGAGTGCGCGGTGGGGTGGGTACTAGTAAATGGAGAGGCTAAGTGGAAGGGGCAGAGTAAAGAGTAAACTGTTTGTGTGCGTGAGAAAGAACAGTTCCTTCGTTTTTCTCGGCGAATTCTTGAGTTCGTACGTTTAGTATCGCTTTGGCAACCACAGTGTTTAATTGAATTCCACCTGTGATGCCTCCTGTAGCGTCAAAATTATCATCGAAGTTAATGTCGTGGGTTACAACAGATGAGTCGTTCACTACTGATGGAGCTGTGGTTCTCTGCCGGGCTTGTAATAAGAAGATTACATGTTCAATGAAATCACAACTTGAACAACATGTGCGCAGTGCCCTGCATACTAGAAATAAAGCACTACAAACATCTAAAAAGCAACTCCTTCTATCTCAAATGCAACAGTCTTCAAGTGCAAGGAATGAATTCTTCTATGACATGTGTACTGCTATGGTTGCCGCAAATTTCCCGTGGTACAAACTCCAGGTACCTAAATATCGTGCATTTTTAGAGAAGTATTGCGGGAGGCAGATGCCTCACGATTCTACGCTCGGAAAAAATACCTGCATTTGTGTTACGAGCAAGCGCTGGCATACGTGCGACGTCATATAGGCAGCAACTATATATGGATCGCTGTCGATGAAACTACGGATGTGAAAGGGCGCTATGTTGCCAACCTTGTGATTGGTAAGCTGGATGGAGAAGAATCCCCTACACCTTTTCTGATTTCTTCGAAAGTGTTGGAACACAGAAATCATGCAACAGTTGCTCGTTTTGTGAATGATGGACTTAAAGTGTTGTGACCTGAAGGCGTTCAAGAAGATAAAGTTCTTGTTCTTTATTCTGATGCTGCAGCGTACATGCTAAAGGCGGGAACTGCTTTACGTGTGTTCTATCAAAATATGATCCATTTCACCTGTCTCGCCCATGGACTGCAATGTGTCGCCGAAGAAGTGCGAAGTAAATATCCACAAGTGAACAGCATTATTTCAAACACCAAGAAAGTATTCGTTAAAGCCCCCCAACGTGTGTTGTACTACAGAGGACAATTGCCAAATGTGAAATTGCCCCCTGAACCTGTCCTGACTAGATGGGGTACGCGGATCGAAGCTGCCTGCTTTTATAGTGAACATTTTAAAGATGTGAAGTCTGTGATAGATTCGTTTCCAGGTAAATCAGCAGTTTCAGTGAGAGACGCCCAAAGTGCCTTCAGTGATTCTGAAGTACAGTGCCAATTAGCTTATATCCAAAGCAATTTTGGATTCATTGCTGACAGTATTTTAAAATTAGAAACTCGTGGCATGCCTTTGAAGAAATCATTGGACATTGTGGAAGATGTGAAATCCAAGTTAAAAAAGTGCTGTTGAAGGGACTGTTGGAATAGAAGTAATGAAGAAATTTGAGTCTGTTATGGAGAGAAACACTGGCTTCTCGACAATGACTGCAGTGTGCAAGATCCTCAGCGGCGAAGAAGAGAATCCTCCAGACGATATCTCTCCTGAAAAATTTAATCTACTTAAATTTGCACCAGCAACTTCCTGTGACGTGGAGAGGTCATTTTCTGTATACAAAAACATCCTCTCTGACCGGCGGCATTCCATGACAATGGAAAACTTGGAGATGTATCTGCTAGTTCATTGCAATTCGGAATGAAGTAAGTAGATTGAGTTCTGCAAAGTAATATTTAGTGGACAGATAGTTTAAACAGTGACTATGAAAATTATAATAATTGTGAAACTTCTATTAAATTTTCGCATTTTTTGATACATAATAATGGAATTTATTTAAGTTTGCTATAATATGGACATGCTTAATTAATTAATTATTGTATCACACTTTATTTTGCAAAAATGTAATTAATAAAATGAGGAATCTTCAAGTAATATAATGTTTAATATACCATTTATATAAAAATTAAATTAAATTAATCTTACATATTTAAAAATTTTTTATGTAATATTACATATTTCACCTAATATTATTACATAAGTATGTACATATTTTGCATGTTGATATTACATACAAATCCTAGCTCTACTTATAAGTTTTAATGCACTCATATTATCTCTATATATAAATCATATTTATCAGTCTTACAATCCCATTCATTAAATAGCTTCTTTAACCACATTATTTCAGTTGTTGCTAATGCTGCACTTAAAAATTCTGAGTCGGTTGTTGATAATGATACAGATTGTTGCTTCTTACTTCGCCAAATAATTGCAGAATTTGCATACATACAAGCTACGCCAGAAGTTGATTTACGTGTAACTGTATCGCTTGCATAATCAGCTTCACTATAAGCTTTAAAGTTGCCATCCTTACAATATAGTAATCCAAAATCAATCGTATCTTTAGATAACGTAAAATTCGTTTAACAATTGACCAATGAGCTACACTTGGTTTGTCTAAAACTCTAGATACAACATTTACAGCAAAACTTATGTCCGGACGACTTACAATTTGCAAAAACATCAAATTGCCGAGAGCTTCACGATAAGGTACATTACTTACAATAGTTTTTGATAAATATTCATCATGATTACAATCAATTGGCGTGGATACAATATTAACTTCTGACATATTAAACTTTTCTAAGATTTTGTTAATATAAGTACTTTGATGAATGAAAACAGACCCATCATTCAATCTACAAATTTCCATTCCAAGATAATTAGTAACTTCTTTAGTACTAGTAATTTAAATTTTTTACTCAAATCATTCAACAATTTATCAATCAAACTTTCATTTGAAGCTGCAATAAGTCCATCATCAACATACATTGCTAACAAGATCTTATTATTATTTTTGTTATATATATATATATATATATATATATATATATATATATAAACATGGGTCACCCGTACTTTGACAAAAATCTAAATTTACAAGAAAATTAGTGAAGTGCTCAGTCCAGCATCTTGGTGCTTGTTTTAAGCTGTATAAACTTGTCATTAATTTACATAGGCGTGAGCTTCCATCATCAAAACCTTCAGGTTGTTTCATACGTATATCTTCCTTTAAGTCACCGTATAAAAAAGCCGTTTTTATATCAAATTTACCGATATGTAAATTTTCACGAGCAGAAATACTAAGTATCAATCTTATTGTATCAAAGCGAACAACCGGACTAAAAGTTTCTTTATAATCTATATCTTTCTGTTGCGAATAACCTTTAATAACTAACCGCGCTTTATAACGTTCTGTACCATCTGGATTGAGCTTCTTCACAAAAACCCAACGATTGTTAATCACCTTTTTATCTTTTGGCTTTTCCACTAATACCCATGTCTTATTTTCATACAAAGAGTTCATTTCGTCCTGCATTGCAGCTTGCCAACTATCTTTTTCTTTACTTGTAATTGCTTCGTTATAATTAGATGGTAACTTTTCAGCAATAAACGTGATCGGACATCCATAATATTCTGTAGGTTTTAATTTTGTTCTATCGCGCAATTGTCGTCCAGTTTGATTGTTATCGCTATTTGAAGATTGTAAAGGTTCTGTTTCTTCAAACTCATTTGATTCATTTTTAAGTAAAAGTTCATTATTTTTAGGAGTTATAATTTCATTTTCTTCAAACCTTTATTATTATTGTTCAAAGAATTCAAAATAATTGAATCAGCTAATACTCTTTCAGGTTTAAAAAGTACATCTCTACTTATAATGACATCTCGCACTTCCGGAACATATACACGATAACCTTTACAATCCTCATGATATCCGACCAGATAACCCCTCATCGATTTTTTATCAAGTTTCTTACACTTTTCTTTTGATATATGTACATAACACATGGTTCCAAATATTTTAAATCTATCAACAGTAGCTGTTTTTCCATTCCATAACTCATAAGGAGTTTTATTATTTTGTTTCGTTGGGCCTGTTCTATTAATTACATGTACAGCAGTATTCATTGCTTCTACCCATAAGAATAGAGGTATGTTTGAATTTGAATATAACATTGATCGAGCAGCCTCTACAATGATTCGGTTATCGCGCTCTGCAATTGATGTTTGTTCGGGCGTATATGGAACATTAATCGAATATTTTATACCTTTACTATTTAAAAAAGAGATCACAGCTTTATTATCGTATTCTTTACCACCATCAAAATGAATTTCTTTAATATTTGTTGCAAATTGATTCTCAACCCCGATACAAAATGATTTTAGTTTTTCTATTACTTCAGATTCTTCTCGAATAAAATGAATTTCTCTATAACATGAAAAATCGTCTTTAAAAGAAACGATATACAACTTTCTACCGAGAGACTCTACTTCCATAGGACCACAAACGTCAGTATAAATTATTTCGCGAGTTTTAGTGGCACGATCGATCTTTTTGTGAAAAGGCAATCTATGATTTTTGCCATAAGCGCAACCTTCACAAAATAAATTTTCATCCGTAAATTTTATATTTAGATTTTTCAAAAAATTCTTCACATGTTTTACATTTTGATGGCAAAGTCTTTCGTGCCATAATTGTAAAACATTACCGTTGGCAATGCTCGATCTACTCTTTTGTTCTACCACGTTACATTCTTTTGGAATTAAAGTTTGAATGTCCAATTTTAAACCAGTTACAAGAATTTCATTACCATACTTTAAAGTACATCTCGTAGCATTATGTGTTATTTCATAAACTATACCCCTTTTACCCGCATATTTAGCAGAAAACAGATTATACATTGAATCAGGAACATATAATACATTATAGATAGTACCTTCTACTCGTTCACAATTTTTATAAGTTTCAAAGTCAATATCACCTTTACCATATGCAGACATTGTCATACCGTTGCCCATTCTTACACTGACTGGTGTTGTATATTCTTCGAACGTTGAAAACCATTCTCGATGCTTCGACATATGATCCGTCGCACCCGAATCCACAATCCAGAGATCATCCCGATTGCCACAGCTGCCTTTGTCACCTATTAGTGCTATCCTCGATGTTGATTTCTTCTGTCCAGAAGACGAGTTACTTCTTTCTTGATTATTCGACCATCTTCGCTGTCCATTATTCTTATTCATGAAGCAATTGTTACTTTTATGACCTTTTCTTTTGCACGTATAACACCTGAAGCAGTCCCTTTTTAAATGACCTTGTCTTCCACAATTATAACACTGCTCTTGTTTCAAATCATTCTTCTCATATTTATAAGAGTCATTCTTCTGTTCCTTATGACCGATTTGCAGATTAGCTAGCAACGCTGTCGTCTCTTCGCGTACTTCCTTTTGCTCTTGTAATCTAAATTCTTCTGCCATCAAGCGCTTAGTCAAATTTTCGAGATTCTTCTTATCGTCAGATACCGAATCCCAAGCACTGTGAAAATGATTAAACTTTTGTGGCAAAGATGTTAAAACACGAGTCATCACCATAGTCTTTTCAATTTTTACCCCGAGATTTTTTATTTTTCTGGCCAACTGTTCTATTTTTGAAATATTATACGTAACACTTTCACTCTCTGTCCACTTAAACTCAAAAAATTGTTTTTGAATCATCGACAGATTTTCATCAGATTTTAGATCATATGCTGTATTCAATTTGTCCCACATCTCCTTGGCAGTAGAACAACCCATTATAAGTTTGAGAGGCTTTCTCTCCACTGTTGTAACAATTAACTTTCTGGCAATTTTGTCCGCCTTCTTGAACTTTTTCAACAACTCGTCAGGATCTTCTGCACCTGCAGCTGGCTCGGCTAATCTTCCTTCGCAAACATCCAGCACATCATCATCCTCTTCCATCAATGTGCGTACTACGAAGCGCCATTGATGCCAATTATCTTTGTCTCGAAGTTTTTCAATTTTTATATTCGGTTCCATTTTTGCACAAATATTTTATACTTGCACTCCAATTACACACTGCACTCCGATTTTAAAATGCCACTGGGCCCATAACCTGTTGAGGTATGTGTAAAAATAATGAATAATTTAAGTACAGAAGCAAACACACGCTTTATAGAAGGAAAAGTTTAGTAGCAAGTATACATAAAACGGACACACGAAATACACATTACAAGAGCACATTTAAAACTGAACTGTACTTGTCGAGTGCATCTCTATTTATATAGAAAAACAGCTTCCAGATCTTTCCTTTTATTTAAAACTTCGAGAACATTACTCTTCTAGACTCTCACAGTAAACGCGCATGTGTGCGGTTGAGGCCCCGCCCAGGCAGCTCGACCTCCCACCGCACAATACAAACTTTCACTTCTACAATGACAGATACACTTACTTAAGAATGAATGTAGAGTTTTCCAGTATATTCTCAACATTTATTGTCATCATCAGGACCTGTGTACGAATACAAAAGAAATATAAAACACAACAGATCAATTATTTGAGTGAACGTGTTTGTGTATGTGAGTGTGTGTGTGTGTGTTGTGTGTGCGCGCGCATGTGTGTATCATTGTATATGTGAAGGAGTTGAAACAGTTTGTTTGAACTCTATAACAGTCTACCAGATAACAGTCTACACTGTTATCTGGTACATAATTCTCTAATGTATGTTGAGTAGGATAGTGTAAATAGAGATGGGGAGAGCGTTAGAGTGCCATTGCAGAAAGAGACAAAGTGAGAGAGAGAGAAGAGAGAGAGAGAGAGAGAGAGAGAGAGAGAGAGAGAGAGAGAGAGAGAGAGAGAGCGAGAGCGAGTGAGAGGGAGTGAGAATACGAGGTAGAGGGAGAATGGGTGAGAGAGAGGGTGTGATTTTTGACATAGGCCTATACATAATTTTAAAATATTCTATAGGCTAGTACTCTGTATATACATAGTTCTCGGAAAATAATAAGTTACAACAATATGATTACAGTAGGCCTATAAGTATTATCCATTTTCACTTGATAGATAGATGTACCATAAACTTGTGTTTGTAATATTATGTAAATTCTCTTATGTAAGTTTGTAAAGTTCTACAGTTATTGTGTAATTTAGAATTCAAATGTTGTGTTTGACATTTCTTTTGTATTCATACACAGGTCCTGATGATGACAATAAATATTGTCGAAATGTCGACACAAATAATTTAAAATTTATGTTATACTTTTTGACCGATCCTCACAAACCCTTCACCGAAAATATTCATTGATTGAGGGTCACTACGAATTTAAGGATTTGTTGGTATTAAAAAATAAAATTGTAAAATAACATATACAAACAACAGAGGTAGCTCTACTGTAATTAATTAGAAACTCAAATTTTATACATAGAATATTAATTTGATTAATTTATTATTATACTTTAAATGAACTATAATATTCTTTAAATCTAGACTAGTGTACGAGACATTATAAAAATCCACATTGTGTACCTCCATTTGTTTTGGTTAATGGAGGTTCTAATGTTTACATAAGATTAGATGTGGAGTTTTATTCGGTGTCAGACCACTCAGCGCACGCGCTCGAGTAATTTGTATATAATAAATGCACGTAATACTCATGGTCAAGATTATCATCATCATCGACCGAATTGACGCAATGTGACGCGTGACGTCTGATGTGACCAGAGGCACCCTTAGATGTGCTTCGGTTGCGATCGTACAAGGCTCGAACTTTTCGTAATCTACGCGCTCATTCAAACAACGGTCTCCACATTGTTCCTGCATTCTATGAATAATTTTTGCAGTTGGACAACAACAGACGGACAGAAACATGCAGCCAGGTGTTACCGCGTCTAATGATGTATAGATAAGCTCGGCGCACAGAACACGGGCTTATCAGTATCGGCGCTCAGAGCACGATTTCATCGTTGGCGCTCAGAGCACGGGCGCTCTGAGCACGTAGCCGTGTGTTGGAACTTGTATCGTCACTTGAGTCAGCGTTATTATTGATAAGACTATCCACAACGACGTGACGTCGGTAATATGGGCCAGATACCAGAGCTTATCTTTTCTCTTGATTATAATATGCTCGATACAATGACGTCACTCTTGTCCGCCGTTGTTTCATTTACCTCCTTCTCTATCAATTGTTTTATATCAGACAGCTTATATATGTTGTGTTGTAAAGGGCAACATATCCTTACAACTGGCTTCATATTAATTCAGTAGGATTCAGAATACAGTGATAAGAAGGAAGTCTTAAAACGACGTGCTCCGATTTAAGTGGAAAGATAACTCTCACGCGGATATCATCCGGATGTAGCAGGGGACCTATACAAATTGATTTGTTAAGAACAAAAATAATTGATTTATCATTATTTTAACAATTTGTGTTTTCCAGCGTATACAGTTGTTGCCGGTTTTGCAATACTAACATGTTCTACATCGAGTGCTGCTTGAGGTTTTGTAGTAGAATTTTCAGTTGCTCATTGTTAGTTTTTGGCAAAATATTAGAGCTTTCCGTTATTAATTTCTATTAACCCATTTGAATCCACACAAACGTTTTGATTTTTATTGTGCTCAGTGCAAACCTAATTATCACTCGCATGCAGTAGATTTTATTATACCGTGTGTTAAAACATTGAAGTTTTCAACTTTTGAGTAGTAGACAAATTGTACCAAACATGCCCGGCTCTAGTAGAAGGCCGGAATATTAAACGTGGCAACGTTGCGTCTGAGGCCTATAAGCATAATAATAAAATAACTAAAGTGAACATGTTATATATTGATATTATTTCATAACATTACTAAAATCATGAGTAGGCCTATTTATAGCTAAGTCTAAATTATATGTATGTGAGCACATAGTAGTATACGTATAAGTTAACGAAATTATTGAATTAGTGTTAGGCCTAATAAATTAATTTTTTCGAATTACTGAATTCTTATTATATGAATATGTTAATTATTATATTTCTTAAATAATATAACATTATTTAACATGGGTTTAATAAACTTTTAATTTGCAAAAATGAAGAACTATAAAATTGCTGTTAACCGGCAATTAAAAATGATGCGATTTGATTATTGAAATATACATAAATTAAGAGATCGTCTAGTCGGTCTCAAGTATCAGCTGGTCCCAGTGTTGCCACGTTTAATATTCCGGCCTTCTACTAGAGTCGGCCATGGCCAAGCGCATTAGCGGCAAGCGTTAACAAACTATGGTGCGGGACCTGTGGACAAGAATACACAATTGTTCCGACTTGAAATGGCTTCTGCTAAACTCGATGTGTGCTGCACGAAAGGCCGCCAATTTTATTTTGCTACTAAGTTGCAGTCGCAGCAATCTGTATACCAACCTGTACGATCTTAAATATATATTCAATAAAATTGGTTGTGTTAATTCTACTGAACCGCTGCGAAAATGTATTAATACGTTAAGATAAGTTTGACAAGTAGAAACATTAAGAGCGCTGAACATAAACGTAAAAGAAAGAGAGCGAGTGGCTAACAAGATAGTACTCCTAACACAATTGCTTGCTAGAAGTGTGCGAATGAATAGAATACTATAACTGAGACAATGGATTAGCAAAAGAAATTACAGGATTGTGTGTGTGTGTGTGTGTGTGTGTGTGTGTGTGTTCCTACATTTATATATTTGTAATGGCTAAATATTATATTGACATTTTTAAAAGTTGCGTCTGATATTCACTTTACTATCTCTGAGTTGTTTGCACTTGATAATCTGTATAATGTGCATACTAATTTTTGCAAGATATAGGCTATACTTATCACTTCGCTTTTGTAATCGTTTGATAGTATACAGAAACTGGTAATTCTTTGCTCTAACTTTGTTGCTTATTATATAAGAATGTTTTTTTTCGTAATTATACTTTTTTGAAATTATAATTTTATTTTATTATTCCAAAATTAATTAAAATTCTTAAGCGTAATGAACAGGGATCATTACAGGAGCGTACAGGAAGTGTATTTTACAGAAAAACCAAAATATTTTTCTTGAAACAACGTATATAAACATCATGTTATCCTCACAAGAATGTAAAAGCCTCAGAGACAGTTCGAATTGGCTTTTACACAACACGAACAAAACACCCGTAGACTAAGTAAACATTTTAGAGATTTAATTTCTATTTTTCCCAGTGTTTATACGTGAGTTCATAAAGAAAACTGACTGATTCGAATTCAGAGTTAAGGACAGTTTACGTCTTTAGACGTGCACTAACACGCTACATTGTCAGTTAGATGTTAGCAGTATTGAAGGGCAAAAGTTAAAACTTTATCAGTAATTAGAGATATTAACGAAACTCGGATACTTGAATAAAATTAGAACTAAAAGCTAATAAAAATAATGAAAATTTATAGAACTCTTGACTTTTACGGGAATAATACTGTTATGTTGTTTGCATTATATATTACTTCTGCCTTGGGCCGATTCTCCTACATTTTTCTCGTGTAACAAAATTTATTGTAAAATATTTAACGCGGAATAGAGTGACAAGTAAAAAGAGCATGTGTATACTTACGGATAAATTTTGATGGAAAAAATGCAGAGTTCTCGTACCTTGTACGATAATGTGAACGTTGAAAACGTCTTTAGGACAAATGCAAAATGGGGATCATAGATATTTGTAATTATTGTACTTTACGTAACTATCCTCGTAATAGAACTTTGAATTTAAGGGAATAGGAACTTGGAAATTGTAGGAAATAGGGGAAATAATAATAAATGTAATTTAATTTCTTTCACTTTACGCAATTGGTTAGACCACCATATTCTATCGCAAACATGGCAATACTCAGTCAATGTATTAGAAAAGAAATTATCATTCATATAATGATGGAACGATTCTACACGAGTAAGTTCACGTTTCTTCTGCCGAACTCTGCGTTTCTTCGCGGCTTCATCGTTTGGTTGTATTATAACACTATCTTCTTCTCGACTCGTTCCAGGCTGATCACTTAATAACATTTTAGGGTTTTTCCAGTTTTCAATCCTTTCTGTAACGAATGCACGTCTTTTGCGTGGTTTCGTCATGACTGCACAACGTATATTGAAACATAACCACATCCACAAAGATAAGTAGTTCACTAAATCTATCACTACTAGCGCTAGTGTCTATCACTCAATCAACAGTACATACTCAACTTATTATTCTTATAACTACTTCCGGTTTGATGATAATGGAAAAATGAAAAAATGGTCTGGGGGATATTGAATGAGAGAACGCTTTAGAACAATAAAAATAGAGAAAAGTTAAATAACAAAAGATTTGAATCCAAATGAAAACACGCAAAAAAACAATTGATTTTATCATGTTTTTGCCAAATAGTATTTAGGCCGGAAGTGGTTTCCAAACTTTTATCTTGAAATCTGATAGTCCTCATCAAAACACATCTTTTGACATTTTTCTGGTCCTTCTACCTTTTGAACTTTTGACACAATTGCGGAAAATGGGTCAGGGGACACTTTCATCAAAAATCGACTGTATACTCAGAGGCAGGCTTGCAGGCTTTCAATAAACGTTTTCAACGTTAAAAATTTTAATGACGGAGCGTTATGGTAATTACGTGGAAAAGTTTACATACTATTACGACATTACAGAACACGCTACGTGTTTGTCGGCTATTCCAGCTGTAATGTGTGTGTGCGTACATATTGCTGCTACTTTGAGATGAAGGACAATTATGTGACACTTGTCGCCCGCCCGCAACGAGACTCTTCCAGGTTATACCGGTCCACGCGCGCTGTGTTCAAGGCCGCAATCAATTATCTTCTATTGTTTTTAGTACACGCCTTTTACGGAATATTCTGGAATCTCAGCGGGGTATGAATACAAGACTTCATCGGCGCTTAGTTCAGTTATGGTCGGGCGAATTACACAGTAAGGTTCGAAGTATTCTTAAGAAGTGTTATGTGTTTTATAATTGTGCTGGTCAATTCTAATATAATTGTGTTTTATATTGGTTGACATTATTATTGCGCGTGAACAATTTTTATTTAATTTGTTGTAAGAGACTATCTTGTTGATTACAAACTGTTTGATTGTGATAATTAAAGCTGGTTATAAGTGACTTAATTTGTGTCTAATATTTTGTTTTCCACTGTACCATACGACGATCACTAGACCGTCGTAACAATATTAAAAAATATACTCTATTATTTCACGTCTTGTTTATATTAAAACTGAACCTAACAATGCGTATAAAACCGTGGTTTGTAAGTTATTTGTTATTTGTTAATTTGAAAAAAGCATTAAGACTACAATCTGTCTGTCTGTATTCGTTAGGTGTACAATGAGCGTAATGTGAGTAACATCATCTGCAACATCTGTTTACGTTTTATTATTATTACAGACGTCTAATGACGATTTCATGTTTCAGAATACAATGATAATACAAAACCCAACTTTAACGAACGTTTTAAAAAACATTAAATTCCAGAAATGTGAAACTCTTGTAATGTAAAACTTTGTATTCCTAGAAAACACAAAGAGAAAATAAAATCTGTGAGTGTTTGCCTAAACGTTCTAAATAATACGGCATTAGTAAACTTACTTTAATATGATACTTCAGACACAGCTATAGCTTTTTAAAGCACGGTATCACTGTTAATACAGGCGTTGATAACTTGAGAAGTTTTGTTGTTCTCTATAATATTGTTAATTCTACAAAAGCAACCTACTCTTTTTTTTCAAAGAAAAAAAACATTCTATAGCATCATTATTATTTGGTAGCGTTGTTTTGCCTGAGTGTTTCACTTTACTCAAGCCTCTCAATCACTGACTGGCAGAGCTTTATTAAAAATGTACCCGCGTCATTCACATTGCGTTATGTGAACCGCGTCGATTGTGATTTAACACAGTAACATAAATAACTAAATATCAGAAAATCGTTGTCACAGATTTTGTTAACTTTTCTTTATATTAATGTGGATTACATTACTTTTAATTTGTTGATTGAGAACAGCCTTTACGAATAAAATTTTGGATCATCTAGCAATCAGAGAGGTGTTGTGAATAGCAAACAGAAGACGTAAAAATATTCTAAAGTATTGTACAGTACTCATATTTTAAGGTACTGTCCTTGATGAAATTGACCTTCACTTAGAGTATTTAACAATGAATGACGGTAGCAGCTTCTTTTGAAAGTAACAATTCCTCATAAGAAATTCAAATTTTCAGTGGCAAACAGCAGAGAAAGCCTGAATCACTCCAAGATATTTCTCGTGGGCGGAACGTTCAAGAGTTGAAGTAAGCAGTTTGCACAAATTTATACAATTCATACATACACAGAAAGTAGAAATGAAAAAAACAAATTTTTATCCTGTGGCGTTTGCTCTTCTGCTAAATAAAAAAAAACACCCGTTATGTTCGGACTTATCCTTGAAGTCATTCCCAAATAAAAACCACATATAATAAACCTTGACTTCGAATGAGCGGCAATATCGGCGCTTCGCGAAGTTTCCTTGTGGCAGAGAAAAATGGTTGTTTTCACAAAAAGAAGTGCTGAGTGATTGCTCATGAGTGTTTCATGTCTTCACGTGAAGAGAATATAGTGACCTTGTCTGATCAGTGACTACAGAGAAAATCAAGGAACTAAAACTATATACATACCGATGCACGCAGCCCTCGCTTTTCTTATGTCAGTACATGTAGAAGATTTATTCGTCGAGATCCATTGTCAGTCGTCAGATAACAAAAAACTCTATAGGTTTTTCGATTGTTTTATCAATCCGTGGCTAGAAAATGAAGAAATCCATTTATTGCTACGGACATGCTATTAAAGACGACACAGGACAACCAATGGTGTTAAGGCATGGCACTACAAAATCAACAGCATTCTTCTGAATCCGAAAACAAGTTGAAAGGTGTAATACAATGATTTAAAATATGCTGAGATCACCAATAGTATGTATGTGAGAATGGAATTAGGACAGAAAAAAGGAGAGAAAGAGAAAGTACTACGTCAAGGTGGATGAATACGGATAGAAAGAACAGTTCAACAGTATGAAGATACAGGCAATATCAAATTAGGCTTACAAGCTACTTCTTTCATTGAACAACTGGAGTACGTTGATGTTGAATTTATTTATATGTGTTTGCATATTAAAAAGTAACTCATAAAATAAAATTTTTTAAAAGATTATATAATATATTAAAAAGCAAAAATAATAAAATGTAACAAAAAAATGAAGACACTGAAAGCTGATTTTAAACACGCTAAAATCAATACTCTTATTTTGCCATTTTGCCAGACCAATGTCCGGACACGTGTGATGGGTATCAGTTTACAAAAACGTAAAGGTGCTTCAATAGAATTGATTGATATTGTCTATATGAAAAATAGACTATCTTTCATCTAGTTCCGGACCTGTCGAGTGTTGTGACACTGCAGTCTATCCTGAGGCTAAATCTGATATTCTGAGTCCTCAGGTATCAGACGGTCCAAATGTCCGCACACTTAGGAACATTCCTATTTTCCGTACACTTCGCCGTCCGCATTCTTTGTATGTCCGGCGGCAAAACACAAGGAATGTAGGAAGGCCGAGGGGCGCTGGCTAACAGAACAAGCTTAAAGAATAATAAGGTCATTGTGGTATTAGTTGTTTGTGAATAATCACACACTTTAGACTGTGTCGTGTGATATTTGATAATCTCTTTGTAAAGGATATTTTACGGTATTGTTTATAAGGAATTGCTTGAAAGAATAAACATTTTAACTAATGACCGTTAGTGAGTCATGGCAGTTTAATACAAAGGAGAGATGAAATGCTCATTTTCAGACTCGTTAACAAATAAGCGATTACCTGTTACACGCCACATATTTTCATTTCCACAACAAGAACTTTTGTTTTGCTTCCAAACTCTCTTGTAAGCTGTCCAAACCAAAACAAGGAACAACGTTGTTTATTTCGCTCACGAAATTGGCTCGCACTTTGCTTGCGTCACTTTTACACTTCCACCGTTAAAAATTAATTTTTCATGTAAATTTTTTATGTTAGTAAGGGTTTATTTTTATATTTTACTTTGCATTTAAAAGCAACTTTCACGGTAATTTTTTACATAATTTACTTTCTCTTATTTGCAGCTAAATTTCATTTGATTTAATTTCATATATGATTACATAATTAAAAAATGATTAACTGACTTTCAAATTACCTACTGTTGTAGATTTTTTTAATTGTTGAATTTAACATGTTAAAACTAGTCTGTAAGAACAACCATCAACTTATCTCTAATACCTCTTAATACTAAATACATATCAGCCAAGTTAAGTCCAACGACATCTTTTGTTAGTTCAGGTGCTCTTAACTAAACACTCCCACCCGCGCACAATACTCTGCTTTTGTAACAAAAACACCACACAAGTTCAAATAGCTTTGTTGTCTTTAGTCCTTGGAACATGTCTTGATTGTCCAGCAGCTGAAGAAATTCTGCATTTTCGTGGAGGTGAAGCTCCATCATGCTTCTTCTTCATCACCATCCATCCATTCATGCTTCTTCGCAAACCTTTTATTCTCTTCTTTAATTGTTGGAATACCTAGATCTCTGTGGATATCGGTGTTTTTAACATGCCATGGTGCATTCACCATGGTCTGCAAAAATTTGTTTTTGAATGTTTGTATTATCCTGATGTTACTATCTTTCGCCCACCCCCAGAGTTGAATTCCATAAAGCCAGGTGGCTTTAATTTTCTGATTATCGATCAGAGTTTTACTGTATAAAGACAGGTTGGAATGTTTTCCTATAAGCCATTTATATTGTCGGAATTTTATGTTAAGTTCCTCTTTTTTCTTGTTTACATGCTCTTTCCATCTCAGTTTGGCAGTTTGGTATCCAATGTCATACCCAGGTATTTGGCTTTGTTTTCATAAGGAGCTGCTGTTCCATTTATGACCAATGATGGAAGATTATTCAATCTCTTTTTGGTGAAATTAATGTTTGCCAATTTGGCTTCGTTAAGTTTAATTTCCCATTTTTTGGTACATTCATAGCCTATATGGTATTGCTAGCTTTCTGCAATAATCGGGTTGAAATAACCATGTTACAGATGCAAGGACAAACGCGATTTAGTTCTTTTCAGACGTTAATTTAAAAGTTTAAATATTTATTAAACTAAATGATCATTAAACGTTTTAACAATAAATCATTGGAGAAAGTCTGGTTTTTGTTATAGCTTACTACATAATATATTCATATCTCTCCCGCTGAATTAAATAACATACGGGAAGAAGTTTACAACATATTATAAATTTAATTTAGAGAACAAGAGCATTCCGTTGACGAATATGAACTTAATTATACAGAAAGGGACTGAGACTTATAAAGTTATAATAAACTGAAAATATATTTTAAAAATCAAACAATTATTAGCACTTTAAACCAAGAAATTGTTTCACGTTCACGTTTAAATGTTTTACCACAATGTGATTAAAAAAGTAACCGTGTGTGAGCGTGCGCTCGTGTGTTTTACGCATTTGTACGTGCATGCGTTTTTATTAAACAAGTATTTTTCTAAAGAGTTGGTGTCTTTTGTAGCATAACCTTTACTTTTTTCATCGTATGCAGTAGATTTGTAAGATCCTATTTCCAAGAATGAGTCCCCCAGCTCACTATACATGATTTGTTTGTTGAATTTAGCAAGTAGTTAAATCGTGGTAAGGAATCAAGGGTGAGCAAAATGAGAATTATTTTATCCAAATGATCGTTTAATTTCAGGCAATTTGTAAGTCATTTCAATTCACTTAAATACTTAATTTTATTTTTATGTATTTTTATAGAAGTGCACATCTTTATTTAGCAAATATATTTTAAAACAAAAAATAATTGTTTTATGCAAGAGTTTATGAAATTTCTAAATCACTATTCTCTGGTATTATGATTACTGGAAACACAATTAATTATTTTTTGTTAATTTTACATTACCCAAATGGGCAAATTGTTTCATTATTATCCGGAATGTTCCCCACTTGTGGCTATTATATGAAAGTTAACGTCGCATAAAAACATATATACAATGCTTTTATATGTATACAAACACACACACATGTTTATATTATTTGTATTTGGTCTTTATAAGTCAATTTGGTTACTCTGTCTTTACTTCGTGTTTTGAGAAAAGAAGTGTTAGACCAATCCTTTAGCTTTGTTCTGAAAAAATATTGCCTAATGTGTCATATTTTACCTACCTAAATACGTTTGGACCATTGAGTGTTTTAGAGTCAGTGCTATAGTGTACATTTGCTGTAGTTTCCTACCAATGCAGTAGGCCTACAATTGGTCCGTTTACCAATATTTTGTCTCATTTGATAAATTTGTAATAAAATGTTATTATGACAAAAACATTATTCAGTGTTTACGATGTTTGTATCTTTTATTAAATTTTGATTATCTTTCTACATGCCACAACTTCGACTACGTCGCCCATGCCATTCTGTGGTTCCATTCGCCTACTCTCATGTATGTCGAGCTAATGGGTTTTGTTATACTTTTCTTTGAGATATTTTTAGGTCTTCTTTACTTTCAATGGTATTAAAGTAGCGATTACATATCTATTACTTTATCTTCTTACTTTTGTTTTAATATATTCTCTTTAATTGTATTTACGATAGTTTTTTGACTTTTTAAATTTTTATAAATTTTAAGATATATTTTGAACCGTTATGTACATTAATGTGTACACTGTAACCTTAATGATACATTTTACTACATTCATTTATTTATCAATTACAATTTTATTTAGAGTTCGTGCTTAGTCCGTAAGTCATGATACTTCTAACAATTAACAATTAAGCTCATAATTTTTAAATAAACTTGTATACGTTTTATATGAAAAACGGTACCCAATCAAAATTTATCTCTGCACTGCAAATAGTGCAGTCAGACCTATTACCTTGCATACATATACATGCAGCTACATTTACAGATACGAATTTGTTTGATACTACGGAGGAAAAAATTTTAGAATGAAGTGTATGCGCGCGAGCACGCTCGTGTGTGTTAAGATGTGGTGAGAGAGTGGGCGTGAGAGGAAGGGAGACAACAGGAGAAAGAAAGAGAAAATATATAAGTTCACACATACATAGGCTTCTAATGATCTACATCCATTAAATGGGGACAAAAATAGGTCGTCCGTTCGAGTTTTCACGGCCATCTCATAGCGTCGCTGAGACTCGCATCTGTCTGCAGTACACAATTTGTCAACCACACTACGTCACTGTACGCGTGGCAATTACAGCGACAGTGGCAGCTTTGTAAAACGTACACTATTAATCAAACTGTCCTTAGTTTTTGCTTTTGAAACAACTAAAGACAACAAAGTACTTCAACCTACTTTATAATACGATACATTTAATATTACAAGAGCATAATAGTAAGATACGGTCTTGTTGCTGCAATGCACTAAATTTCCATTGGTTTTTCTCTTAAACGAGTTATCACACTCTCAGTTTGATTACAAAATTTTATTGTCAAACTTCTTGTTAAATATTACACATATATTTAAGGAGACCAGGTAATAAAAAAATAATTTAAAAATATCAATGCTAATCTTTACCTTTAAAAAGTTTTTCCCTTCATCTTTAAAATGATATGTACATTGTATAGCCAAATATTTGTCCATATGTGACATTATATTCTTACTCCTTTCAGGTTAACCTGCTGAGCCTGTCTTACTTAGGACACTTCAATATTTGAAATTTAATTATTAAATAATAATTCTGACATCGTACAGGAACGTTCCGTAAAGATTCAAGGCGAACAGAATCAAGAAATATCAGATAAAAGGGAAGAATTGTGAGAGTGATGAAAGAGAAATGTGTAGAGAAGGTACACTTGTGCTAAACTTGAAACGGAACGGGTAGTTTTCATATTTTCTGTGTTTGATTAGGTATTTTTTATGACTAGGCAATGTAACTTTGATCTGAGTACTTCAGAGACCGAGTTTTTACAGTGTTAATCTGATAACATAATTCGGACTGAATTTAAAATTAAGGTTCATCTTAAAGAAGTTAAAATTTTGCATTTTCTGTTGCATTTTCTTTTGAAAGGCGGCTGGCGACGTCTAGAAAAGTCTCGCTTACGAATGTTGAGATCACGTACGCGCACAACATTACAGCCGGATTCCACTGAAACATCCGAGACACACGTGGAATGTTTTCTAATTGTGTAGCAATATGCTTCATATATATTTTTGTTAGGGGAAAGAGTATCTTAATATAACTTGAATGGTTTCCAAAGTAAACGAACCTAGTTCATAACAAGAACTGTATTTAGTTACTATGAGACAGACCAGGCCCTTAAAACGTTAAAGTTTAAATCAGTCTTATTTTTAGGGTGTGGGGGCACTATAAAGTACGGGGTACAATGAGACATTGATAATTTTCCTCAGACTGGTAACACTGGAGCGCTGGCAACATTGTGGTAAATAGTGATACTACATGCAGTAGTGTGACAGTGTTGTGGAAGCTATGCAGTAGGTGGTTTTTATAAACTATTTCTTCCTCTAAGGTAAGAAACGTATTTTTTTAATAACTGAAGTTTTGTGTTAAAAGCCTTTTCCTATTTCATTAAGTGTAATAATGATATTACTATTTTAACGTGTATCAGTTTGTGTATATTAACATATATTTTGAAGTGTGTAGATTAGTTTAAATACTAGTTCTTTCTCGTCCTTTCAATACAAGTCGTGTGAAGAAGAATGAGACGTTAAGTGTAGCGGCACCACGAGACATCTCATTGTGCCCATTTCAATAACTAATGTTCCTTTGGTGTGAAATGCTCCACACCGGGGGGAAATACAGCTATACTTGTATTAAAATCCAGCAGTTTTAACCGTAAAACTTACTTTCGGTAAAATTAAACAAAATTAATCTTAATTTTTATTTGAGCTAGTTAAAAAACGAACTATATGTAGATTCAGTTTTATTTAAAATTAAATAAACAACTACAAATATGTATCTAATTTTAAATATAAACATAAATAAATATAATTATAATATAATTTTTAATCAATCAAAACCTAAAACTAAATCCAATATTTACAATAAAAATGGAATATACAAAATAGAATGTCCAGATTGCAATAAAGTTTACGTAGGCCAGACAAAAAAAACTACTCCATAAATTCCTTCAACACCGCAATGAATGTTTAAAACCAAATATTTATAAATCTAATTTACCCACACATTGTCTAAAAATAATAACCACCAATTTCTAGGCATTGAAAATATAAAATTAATTTAATACATACAAAAAGATCAAACAATGAATATTGAGGAGAATATTAATATTTACAAACACAATAACAATAATTAAAGAAGAAACTCAAATAAAAACAAGAAAAGATGATCTATTTAAAATAATAAATTTATTAAAATAAATAAAATATAAACAATATAAAAATTAAATATTTCCAATATAACCAACTAAACAACTACTTAAGTAAATAAACATTAAAATTATCGTTAGCTAATCCATTATCAGTTATTTTACATTAAAATCAAACCAAATTCGATTATTCGATTGTTTCTATATTAATAGAATCATTTCGATTGTTATTAATTTACTTACAAACCTCTGATGAAATATTTTTCAGTGTAACGTGCGTCAGGTGTTGAAACAACAAAGAACGCAATACATTACTTTCAGAAGAAACGACATTGAATAATATCACAATATTATAAATATAAATATGTATGTCGTATACCTATATGCATAACGTTTGTTTGTATGAAGGTCTAGATAAAATGTTAAGTGATACCTGACGCTATACATTTTAACTAAACTCCATTTTTACTTAGTTAAGCCATTAAATATTATTAAGGTAAAATAACTCAATGATAAGCTGCTCACTTTGCATGGTCTTTGTTCGTCATGATGTGCTGTGGGCTGGGCTCATGATCGAGTTAATCGAACAGCTTCGTTGGCCAGAAAGACAAGAGTAGGCATCAAGGCAATTGATATCAGTGGTAATTAATTTTTTATCTCGCATCAGTGTAGTTACGTTGTTTCCATACGAAATGAAATACTTTAGAGACATTAACCATGTTCTTTCTCCCTTAAAATAAAGATTGCAGATATCCACAATTAAAACCAAGGTGATGGCTTTTTGGAACTAATCCCGTATGGGCAAAAATTGTTATAGATGGTACTGTCCTGGAACAAGTTAGCAGTTTTGAATACCTGGGCTAATGTGTGTCTTATAATGCAAGCAACGACGTGGTGAATAAGTTGCATAAGTTCAACCTTATGTGCGGGACCATCAGGCGAACCCTTCAGTCAGCAAGTAAAGGAACACGCTTAAAATTCTACAAGGTGATGGCTCTTCCCACACTTCTTTATAGGTCTGAGAATTGGACTTTAACGAAAGGCCAGGCCAGTCGCTTCCAAGCGGCTGAAATGAGATTTCTCAGGCACGTGGGTGGGAGGGTATACTCTCCGTGATCATAGAAGAAACACAGATGTAAGCCAGGAACTGAATATTATAAGTATATTCGACAGGATCGCCCAGTATCGGCTGAATAAGTGGGAAAATCTTTGCCGAATGGATGACTGCCGCATCGCCAAACAACTATGGAACTACAAGCCGATGGGAGGGACAGGTGCGGGACGTCCGAGGAAGCGCTGGTGGCGTGACCAACTTATATATGCCTATTTGAGCAATGCCTATACTTATATTTGCCTATTTGAGATCGGAACAGAATATTATAAGTATATTCGACAGGATCGCCCAGTATCGGCTGAATAAGTGGGAAAATCTTTGCCGAATGGATGACTGCCGCATCGCCAAACAACTATGGAACTACAAGCCGATGGGAGGGAGAGGTGCGGGACGTTGGAGGAAGCGCTAGTGGCGTGACCAACTTATATATGCCTATTTGAGCTATGCCTATACTTATATTTGCCTATTTGAGATCGGAACAAACCATCCTTGGTTTAACCCTTGAGGATGATGATGATGCCTTTGAAGCAGGAGACACTTGTACACTGCAACTGGCGAATGCACATTTGCAACACAAATAATCAGTTTAGTTAATGAATAGCCTTCATTGACACACAATTAAGGCAATTTCTCGTTTACGAAGTACCTATCCCTGCAAGGGTATTATAAACCTAATATAGACCTACCGATTGGGAGACGCGTGTTTATTGTTAGAGCAACATCACAGAGGACAGAGAGGGACAGACTAAGAGAGATGAGGAGTTTACAAGCACGTGTGAAAAATTGCACGTTTTTAACTAAACACCACCTTTAAAGGCAAGAGTCCGGACCTTTCTGTAAACAGATAAAACAAACAATTTTAACAAAAGACTTTCCTGAAATCATGTTTAATGATAAAATATGACCTGTGAAAAAGTAACAAGTTATCAACGTACTGGCAATTTGTGTAAGACGTAATTTTATCTCTCAGTAAGGGAAGCAGTAGTCAGAGCAAAATAATTCTCAATGAACTGAATGTATCTTATAGGAAGTGAGTAAAAGCTATGCAAGTGAAAAGGGAAACAACAGGAGACACACCGATAAAGATAATGCATAGTGGACAAAACGGTATAATACATCTATTAAGAAGGGGCGGCTGATATGTAATGCACAGTCGCATATAACGAGAAAACAAAACAATGTATAGCGCGACGCGTGCTGCCATCTTGTAGCGACATTCTTGTATTACAAACGTCCCAAATCTCGTTGAACAACTCCTTCTCGTTTACCAGTCGCCTTTGTTATGGACTCGAGTACGCCTGCTAAGTAAATGCGTCTAAAACAAGGTGCAGTGATTGAATTTTTAACAGATGACCGCTAGTGACATTCATCGTCGTCTAAAAACCGTTTGTAGCGATGAACCTGTTGATCAAAGTACCGTGAGTAGGTGGGCAATAAAATGTTGTGGTAAAGCGAGTATTGAAGATGAACCTTGCAGTGATCGACCAGTTTCTGTGACTGATGAGAAACACCAAATAAATGTGAATGAACTGATTCAAAATGACCGTCGTATAACACAACTCATCGCCACCCGGATAGCCATTTGAAAGGAAGAGTAGGAGACATTGCAGGAGCTGGTCTACCGTAAAATATGTTCGCGGTGGGTGTCACGCACACATTGGGTGCAACCGCCGAGGCTCTTGTGACCTTAAAATTTGAACCCATTCAACACCCCCTCCATACACACCAGATTTGGCGCCCTGCGATTTTCACTTTTTTCCACATTTAAAGAGGAATATTAAGGGTATTCATTTCACCACAGGTGATGAACAGAAAGACGCAGTGAGGTCGTGGATCAAGGAAAGACCACCGGCATTCTTCATTGACGGGGTGAGACTACTGGTTCACCGTTGGAAGAAATATATAGCTGTAAACGGTGACTACGTGGTAAAATAAATGTAAGTTTAGTGTAGCAAATAAATGTAATTTTATTTCATGTTTGTTTCATTTGACTACCCTTTTAATTTCCGAGTTACATGCGACTGTGCATTACTTATCAGCCGCTCCTCATATATCACAAAGGACTAAGTAACTTTTTATGTTTATGTGGGAAGCAGGTCTGTTAGTAAACACTACCAGCTGGCAGTGGGAAAGCGAAATGAAACATGATACACAGTGGTTAAACTTAATGTAACGAAAGGAAGCTACTGTTCGTCTTCATGTTTGTGAACCATTTCTATTTTCGTGTTTTCCGAGTTATATTTGAGCCAGTTAGTCTAAACATTCTTACATTAACATAGGCTTCGTTTAGTTTTGAAACGAGTAGTGGGAACAAAAATGAAACAATTAGTTCATCTAAAGTTTCAAGAGTAAGTTAATTGTGTTTCTAATACCACTCTGATGTTTTCTGCTTTGCTAATAAACTTATCGATGCAGTCGTTTTATAGGGCAGTGTTGAAATGGGACAAAGCAAAACCAACAGGTGGTTGCTGCGTCCTTGAGATGTTGAAGACATTAGTTCATTGAAGAAGAGTCAATTAAAGTGTACATCAAACATAATATACACACAAAAGCCACAAATCCTGTCCTTCAACAAACAGACTGCCATCATTACATCGAGTTGTTTGTACGTCTGCAGGCCTACCGTATCGACTGACGCCACGTTTGG
The DNA here is from genome assembly GCA_034769895.1 of Magicicada septendecula. NCBI lineage: Eukaryota > Metazoa > Arthropoda > Insecta > Hemiptera > Cicadidae > Magicicada > Magicicada septendecula. The sequence goes on along the minus strand of CM068373.1, from coordinate 74,209,123 downwards.
CCCCATATTGGATTCCGAATCTGTTCTTTACGTCATTTTTTCCACGTACGTAAATTTTCCCCAGTCTTTTTTTCTTAAATTTTATCAATTACTAGGGCCCGTGCCTATCTTAGTTCTTCAAAACTCTTACTTTTACAGGTCGTTACACTTGTATACGTTGTAAGTGACCACACAAACTTCTTCTTCTCATAGTTCCTATCCGTTTCGGATGTTGCACTGCTGCACGGAATAAGTCAGTTGTATTCATGCCAAACCAGGTCCTTAAATTTTTCAGCCATGAGATTTTCGGTCGCCCAACTCCTCTCTTTCCAAGTACTTTTCCCAGTGTAAGTAAATCTCTGTTCATTTCTCATGAGATGTCCCAGATACTGAAGCTTTCTTATCTTCACTGTGTTAATAACTTCGCTTTCTTTCTTCCTCTTTCTAAAGACTTCAACATTCGTTATATGTGATGTACATGAAATGCTCAGTATTCTAAGGTAGAGCCACGTTTCGAAAGATTCCAATTTGTTAGTTGTGGCTTCAGTCAAAGTCCACGATTCTACACCTTAAAAGAGGACCGAGAATACGTATCAGCGTAGAACCACAAACTTGTCTTTTTTTACAAAATTTAGGGTAAGTTGTAACAACATAATTTTCTTCTTTCGTCAAGTTCTAATTTCTAATCGCGCATGATTAAAGCTGCAGTAATTTTAACCGTATTTAAAACCGAGCGTTTTCCTTGTTGGTGGAAAGCTGTCTACACAGGTTTGGGAAGGTGCTTGAAGCGTATCGATGCCGTACTCGGCCAGCACACCGATGTCTTACCGAATTAGATCGGTGAAAATGTCGAATTAAATTGAGAGCAACCCTGAGAGATTCTACCATACAGGTCTACATGATTACGGACATACCATAAGACTGTCGTTTTTCAACAACAGAATTATCACTGTTGCACACTACTATAGAAAAATTATGCGGATTAGCGCTTTCAATCTTTACAGCTCATCGTCAGATCAGAAATAACATTAATCTTCCTTATAAATGCTTCCGTTTCCTTTATGTATCGTCCTTTTTCAGTAGCACCATTGTGTTTCCTTTGTCTGCCCTCGTAACAATAATATCATTCTTTTTGATTTTGTTTTTTAGTTTTGTTACAGTTCATTTAATTTTTTTGTTCATTTCTTGAGTTATACATATTTTCCATAAATATTTTATCTACTACATTACCTACTTCCCACCTTATTCGTTTTTTATCATTTTCATTTTCTAGTTTTTGTATTATGCTTTCGCATTCAATAATGGTTTTTTCCTTGATTTAGTTCTTGTGGCGGCCCGTATTTTAAACCTTTTGCTAACATTTCTTTTCCTTCTGTATTGAAAGTTACCTCTGAAAGGTTTATTAGGTTTATTACTCTTTTTTCATAGTTATTTTTAGAGAGATATTCCTTTTTTAATTCGTTCTTTCTTATTAATTTATTCAACTTATTTGCCAGTTTTTTAAATTTTTTTCTTTTCCAAATTATTTTCTACGTACCCCAAACCAAAATAAAATATCTCTTCTAACTCTAAATATGAGTATACTCTTAACAACTCTATATGTCTGTCATACATTTCCCTATTATATTTATTAATTAAGCCGTAAAGTGACATTTACTGAAAATTATAGTTATTTCCGATATGACGATGAGCTGCAAAGATTGAAAGCGCTAATCGGAATAATTGTTCCATAGTGGTGTGCAACAGTGATAATTCTGCTAGTGATAACCACTAACACAACTTTCTTAATTAAATGTCGTTTTTTTGTTGCAAATCATCAGTTTACAGGAATTCAGCGGCCACGGACATCGTTCTTCAGTCTTCGTACAAGCGAAGTCAGAATTTTAACATTATCCTTGAATACATAAACTCTGAAAACTTTTAACAATTAAGAAGTGCATAAAATGACCTATTACAAGTCAAATAATTTTAATTGATTTCTGTTGATCGAGAGAGCAATTTTTAAATTAAATCAATAGTAAAAATTTGTATGCTTTAACCGTTGTTCAATTAATTGGTTTTAATAAACCAGCACTACATATATTTATTTCCGCAATATCAATTTATCTCTGCTAATCCTCAACATTTTATAATATAGGCATGAATAAACAAATATCTAGAAACATTTTTGTAATGAGGCTAGTAAGAATATAAAAATAATAACTCTTTAATCTCACAAATAGTAAGAATTTAATACAATTTTATTGAACAATGATTCCACATAATTGTGTAAAAAATATCAGTTTACCTATGCTTGTCCACAATGTCACAATATATGAATACACATATTAATATTAACCAGTTTAAGCTTATAACGTATAAGTTTAATATTTCCTTATAACTTTAACCGTGCAGTAATTCTAAGTACTTGCCAACTGTTAAATACAATTTAGAAACAAAAATGAATGGAAAAGAAGTTTATGTTTCATATCAATAGAATTATATTATCATTTAAGGTTTTTGGTCTAATTGTTACAAGCGGCTTCAGTCCTTATTTTCATTTTTACACTAAAAATATTGAGGATGTACGAGGGTTAGTTGAAAACTTCGCGGAGTGACAACTGTAGCTTAGCGGTAAAACTAAAATTTTTCGTGTGCTGCAAGATTTGTATTTTATGTGGACTCCTGTTAATTTTCAAATCTATTAATTTATTCATTGTTTAGAAGTGTTTAAAACTGACTTGTCATGCGTGTTTTGAAAAAACGGACAAAATCGAACATCGTGGTGTGATTCTTTGTTAAAAATTGTTTAGCGCCAACGGAAGAAATTCAAAACAAAACTCTAAATGTCTCAGGAGATGCTGCAACTTTAAAGCCAACAGTTCGTAATTAGGCAATTGAATTTAAACGTGGTCGTACGAGAATTAAAAACGTGGTCGCACTGGACGCCCAAAAAAACAACAACTCGAGGTGTGGCGCCATCTTGCACAACGCTTTCTCACACCAAGTTCTTGAGTTAAAGTACGATGCACACGCCCATACGAGATGACTATGATTTCAGCAACGTCATCCACTCTCCAATCTGCGGTCTTCCAACACCCTGTGAAATTTTTTCAATAATGCCATTTTTTGTTGCAATTTTTGGGCGTCTACTTCTGGGATCGTCTTCCGTGCTTGTACGACCACGTTTCAACTCGAGTGTGCCCCACTTACTGTTGTCTCTAAAGGCGCAGCATCTCCTAACACATTTACAATTTAGTTTTGATTTCCATTGGCTCTAAAACGTTTTTAACAGAGAATTCATCACAACACGATGTTTGATTTTGGGCATTATAAAAACACGCGTGACAGGAAAATTTAAAACAGCTGGTAAAATGTGAATAAATTGACAGATATATCTGGAAACTAACAGGTGTTCACGCGAAATATACGTCTTGCAGCACACGAAAGATTTTTGTTTTACCACTGAGGTATAGATGTCGCTCCGCGAACTTTTCAACTGAGCCTCGTACATTAATAATAATATGTTCTTCATTTTAGACAACTAATTCTTTTTGAAACGAACATGGAGACATATGAGTGCACTAAGTAGACACTGCACAGGCTAACAACATCTGTAAGAGGATTACGTTTGTGCTTTCATTAGGAATGTTTTGTAGATAATTAAACTCAGCACAAACAGTCAGTGAAAGTGTAGGGAGGAAAGCTGCTTGCAGAAGTAAAGAGACTGACAAACACGCGTCATTGTCTTTGAGCAACCTAACATTGCTTTTCTCAAATGTAAGTACAAAATAGACATACACGTTGTAACATAACAAGGTTACACCTCAGAATAAAGACAAGTATACCATCAAACTTTACTGTGAAATGTGCATAAACGCAATCTTTTTAGTAATATAATACAAAGAAGAATAAAATAAACTTAATAAATAAAGAAATGAAGACACAATATACTATTTAAAGATAAATAATAAAGTCAAGGAATAAAAAGTAATCAAAACAAAAAGGGAAATATGATAATAAATAAATAATACAGTTATTTTGTGTAAGTGAACTACAGACTCTGAGTAATGTAAAATTACAAATAAATATATTAATATTGAACACTAATTATAAAAGTCAGGTAGTGTAACAGTGTAAAAAGGTGAGAACAACAGTGATAGACTTTAAGAATTAAAAACAGTGCATAGTGTAAGTAAGTGAATAAACATATTTACAATATGAACATTGCATGAAACATGTAATTTATATGAAACAACTCATATAGTGAGATCAAACCAAGTGTAAATAATTAAAAAGTAGAGAAATCTTACGTTACAAACTTATAATATAATATAGTGACGAAGAAAAAATAAGATTCAACGGAATCATATTAATTATAAAATATGAAACCGAACCTGTGACCCATAAATATTCCATCCAAGACCTTAACTGAATGAATTAGTGTTTTAGTAAAAAGGAATATATTGTTGAAGAATTTTCGAAACGAGGTAGAACATGTTTATTTTAGTGCTGGACTTTCAAACAAAATAATTGACGATATAAGACGAGATGATAAAGAAAAACTGTTGAAATAACGAGAAGACTAATGTTTTAATTGAATGTACCAAAAACGTGAAGGCCAGAAGCGAAGAATCAAGCAATAAATTCGTAAATTAAACTACCAGATTGGTGAGATTGCTCCATAGTGTTAAGGCAGACTATTGAACAAACATTACTTAATTTAAGACCGAGTTACAGTGAAACACTAGAACCAAAACAATATAAACATTATAAGAATGAATTTTATTTGTACACTATAATTATTAGTATTAAGAGTTCCTGTTTAAATTGTTCTTTTGTATGATCCAAAGGACCCACTAGTCAACATACATCCACAACACCCCATTACTAAACCTTATTTATAAATATTATGTTTTATGTTATATTTATGACTTGTACAGTACATTGACTTTAATTTTACATTAACCCTGAGATTGAGATTTTTCATGTTATCCAACCGAAATGAGCTACAAATGTTAGAAAGGGACATTGAATGTCAATACAATTAAATCAATGGTCAAAGAAAAGAGTAAATAAAAATAATTGAATTTGAGACAAAACGAGATCAGGAGTTTGAGTATTTATTATATAGCTTAGAATTATACAACGAAGAAGGGTAAGTTTAGGACTTGAGAGATTTATTAAATTGTTATTATAACGTATGAGTACACACTATAACACACAAACACATACAGACACACACACACAGATAATTGAAAATACATAAGGGTATTTAATATCTTCGAATAAATACACTGATAGTAGGTTTATTTTTATCTGAAGCACGTTTCACAGAAATTATTCTGTATCTTCAGAGGTTTGTTTGAATTGTAATTGAATGTTTCGTTTACAATATAGTTAAAGGATAATCGATTTTATTTCGATTCTTCTTATGTTTATGTAGTCAGCTATTTTATATATTTAATGTTTTATATTATTATTCTAATAAAAGTATGATTCTAAATAAATCGTCTTGTTTTGTTTTTATTTGATTTTTTTTTAATTAGTAGATTAATATGTTTGTAAATATTAAGATTTTTCCAGATATTCATTTTGTTACTTTTTTGTAAGTTTTTAATATTAATCTGACATTTTGAATGTCTGGAAATTTATGTTTATTGTTTAAACAGTGTGTGGCTAAATTAGGTTTGTTAATATTACGTTTTAAAAACGCATTGCGATGCTGAATGAATCTCTCGGGCAGTTTTATCTTCGTCTGGCCTACGTAACATTTATTGCTATCTGGACATTCTATTTTTGTAAACTCCATTTTTATTATGAATTTAGTTTTAAGTTCTATTTTATTAAAAACAATATTATCTGAGTTTTATAAGATATTTTTAAGTTTATATCTTTAAATAGGAAAGATTGCCAAGGTGAGTTATGGAATGAACCCCACCAGGAAGAAGGAAAAGAGGAAGACCAAATATCACCTGGATAGAAGAAATTCAGACTATATTGAGGGAACGAGAGGTTGAAGAAAATCTTTGGATGGACAAGGAGCAGTGGAAGATGAGAGTTAAATGACTTTTCTAACCTTTGGTCCCAAAAAATGTGTGAACATTGTACAACCGGAATAATAATAAAAATCTTTAAATAGTTTGCTTAGTTTATTAGTTATGTTCCGTGATAAGTAAAGTTGATATATTTTACACTATCATTAATGGAAGGATTTTTACATAAAGGTTTGTATGGTGTTTGTTTAGTGAGTTTATGTTTTATTTTATTTTCTAATTTATTGATAGTTTTTATTTTGTATCCATTGTCTATTGCTATTTGCATAAGCGTATGTATACGCAAAATCGATATTTAGCAAATGGCAGTTGATATGTAACGTGGCTTATTACTATAGCTATATGTTTAAACAGTATTGTTACGACGGTCTAACTGATCGTCGTATGGTACAGTGGAAAACAAAATACAAGACACCAATAAAGTCACTAAACACCAGCTTTAATTATCACAATAAAACAGTTTGTAATCAACAAGATCGTCTCTCACAACAAATCAAACAAAAATTGTTCACACGCAATAATAATGTCAACGAATCTTGCACAATTATAATTCTTCATTTCTACAAACACTCGATCCGAGCTCACAAACGAAAATCGCTCCTGTAACTGAACTGACAACGCCAGACGCTCTTATAGGTCGCGCAGAGTTCTAGAATTAACGTTCCATCCTTAATTTGCACGCCAATTAATGCTGACGCTAATGCGTGTCTCAATTGGCCTCTTGACTAGTCTAGAACAAACTTTAACGCGACCTTGACTGGGCAACACCTGGAACACTGGACGAGGGGAAGAGTGGAGAATGTTCTGGGTTGTTCGGTAGGCTTGTCGTAAAAGTATATTTCATTGTTGAAGGGATTTATCTTGCTTTGAGTGCTTACCAATAAATGCTTTTTTTTATGATCCACAAACATTCTCCCGAACTTACACGCTACATACATAGCTTCCAATCCACAGCTGTCTGTGGATAAAAACTTAACTTTTAGCAAAAAATTATGCTAGGTGTAATGCGTTAATTGCTGAAACTGCAATAACTTGGGTAACTATGAATAACGTCGATACCTTTAGAAATAAACCGCACATTATATTACATTTCTCTGTGGTTAGAGGTTACAGGTTTCCGGTTGTGCGATGAAAGCTCACTTTCACTGCTGTTGAATAACAACATCGTTTTATGTTTGAACAAATAAGTATAACACGTTCCTGTTGAATAGTGTCTTCTTAACACCACTGTTTGTTAGCGTAACTACGTGACGCTCATGAGTGTCTTCCTGCTTGAAATCTTCTTCTTCTGATAGTTCAGTGGTTACCAAAGTGGGGCCCGCGGACCTCTAGGGGTTCGTGACAATGTTTAAGGGCATCCGCGGACACTTTAAGGAAAAAATAATATACCATAATTTTCTCAGATTTTTTATGCTCTAAAATCTAAATTTTATAATCTTAAAAAAATTAGTACAAGATTCCAGTACGTTGTTTTTGTACAAACTACTTGAAATTGTAAAAGTAATTTCAAACTGATTGCTTTAATAATGCCTCTAAATCATGTCTTATAAACTGTATCTGGCTTATAAGCATTGTATCTCACGTATAACCACTGTATCTAAGCAAAACGGTTTTTCCGTGTAGCTGGTTTTACGCCTAAGTAGCTGGATTTCGACACGTGTGGCTGGAAATATAGAGCCGAGGTCGGTAAAGTTAAGAAATAAACTTGATGTCGAGAGTGACTTAATACTGAAATTATCAGACATTAAACCTAATATTGCACAGCTAATTGTTCAAAAGCAGCTTCATTGTTAACACTAAACTATGTTTGATATAATTAATATTACAATTTTGCAAATTAAGAGAATTTTTATTTTAATATATTTTAATTAAAATATAAGAGTGTATCATATTTATTGTTTGTTTTATTTCTTAACTCCGATGGGGTCCGTGAAATTTTTAATTTGTTTGGGGGGTCCGCGGATTAAAAAGTTTGGGAACTACTGTGATAGTTCCTATCCGTTTCGGATGTTGGATATCATACAGACTATTTTAACTTTCTGTACTGCTGGACGGAATAAGTCAGTTGTATTCATACCAAACCAGGTCCTAAAATTTCACAGCCATTATATTCTCGGTCGGCCAACTCCTCCCTTTCCAAGTACTTTTCCCTGTGCTATGGACTGCAGTAAGTCAAATCTCTGTTCAATTCTCATAATATGTCACAGATACTGAAGGTTTCTTATCTTCTTCACTGTGTTAATGACTTTCCTTTCCTTCTTCATCTTCCTAAGAAAGTCAACATTAGTTATATGCGCTGTCTATGAAATGCTCAATATTCTACGGTAAAGCCGTACTCAAATCTTAGTGTGTCCTTAATTCCCCATGAGTTTCACCCAAAGTCTCCCCCTCACGCTCTCTCTCTTTTCTCCCTCTCCCTCTCAATCTCTCTCTCTTTCTCTTTTTCTTTCAGACGTATAAATTTAGTCCTTTTCCTCTCTCTGTCTCTCTGTCTCTCTCTCTCTTTCTATAATTCTCCCTACCTCTACATGTCTGTCTATCTTTTCATCTCTATTTTTCTGCTTTCTCACTGTCAATTTATTTGCCTATTGTAATGTTACATAAGATCACGACCACCAGGGTCCCAAACTACCAATAATCCAACAATAACAAATCGTAAAGAATGCTACATACAACTTTAATGTTAATAACCAAGGTAGAAGGTGATTTGGGTAAATAAAGAATACATCTTTAACACACTGATGAAGATGATCAAAGAAATAATGACAATGACCTAGACGAAATATAATTAACTGACAATTAACCCAATAGATTAGGTGAAAATGTGAAAACCAAGGACGGAGAGAAGAAACTATGAAAGGAGTAAAAAAGAACACTATAAAGCCCAACTGGATACCAAAACAGATTGAAGAATAAGATATGCCCTACTCTAAACCAAAGAAGAGTTAAGACAAGATGACTGGATCATGACAAGAAAGTCCAGAGTAAAGGACAGAGTAATAATGATGCCTGATGAACTAATGTAAATAACTATGCCGACAAAGAAAGCTTATAAAGTAATTAAATGAGACACTGAACAAAGGTCAGTAGAGTGAAATAAAATTAGTAAAGTTATAAATTAACAGTGTATCTGGAAGGATAACAATCATGAATCATATAGACCAGCCTTGTAACTAGAGAAAATGTAGGGATATTACTTATCGAATGATGTGTATAAATACTGTTTAAAATGGGTAATAGAGACAAAGGGGTGTATAATAAACCTAAAATCATAAATAACATTAGCAATCATATGATAATGTGAAGTGAAAAGACATTGAAATCATTATAAAACAAACACATTGTTGCCAAACCATGATAGGACCCTTAACCTCACTATATGTGAATTATGCTCCTGAAACAGGAGAGTTAAGTAACTAAATGCCTAATAATCCAATTTCTGTTGGAGGGTAATGAACCTAAATGTTAAGGGGGTGGTACCAACACAGAATCAATGCATAGAACCAGTAGAATTGTATTGTAATTAGCATAAGTAGAAACAATAAGTTAGACATTTTGATGTTACCTAACAAATCTTACTAAAACTGTAACAATATGAGATAAAGGAGAGGAGACATTAGTGTCAATAGAACCAGCAAGGTTCTATTTCACTTATATAAGGTAAACAAATAATAATTAGATTAAATTTATCACAAGATAATAGAAAATAGACATACTGATATCTTGACACCAGATGCAAGATGTTTTATTGTATTAACAAAGCAAGGTGACATACTATTACCAATCAAATGATGGTAAGACCTTCATAATTACTATTACTATCTTGTAAAGGAGAATGATCACTCAATTTAAAAAATCAGTAAGAGTTAAAAGAACAATTGTAAAACCATATAGTGTTTTAACTATAGGGGTACCAAAGGAATATAATTCAGAGAATAATTATGTCAAAACCACCCAAGGTAACAACTAAAGTTGTTACAGTTAATCAAAATAAACCAGTAGCAATATTCAAATGTAACCAAATAGTAATGAACAGACCACTATTAAAACTAACTTGAGTGGCAATTGGCCTAAAGGAGCTTAGAGTCTGATACTAAATATTAAGTTATACAGGGTATCAGACTAAACCAATAATAGTAAAATAATAATATGGACAAACACCAACTAATGATTGAAGTGTAACCAGTTTTAAACAATGTATTGTATGATTAGAACAGTATAAAATTTAAGGCCTAGGTGCCAAACACTGAATATGTCAGTAACCAAATATTACAAGAAGGGGTATTGATTAAGTCAGCCCATAATAGCCAGAAGTTGGAGGGGACCTTTAAGAACAGAAGTGAAGTGTAACTGATTCTTAAAATACCTTTAATAAATAATATAAGGTAAATCCAAACCATAATGCTACCTGTACAGCAAGGTTTATGCTCGATTTTAGAGTTATCACAGATAACTGGTTTATAATATTATTAAAGGACAGAAAGAGAAGAGACTGAATAATAATCATTAAACCTAATTGTGAAATCGAATTGTTAATAATAGAAAGTAAGATAGTTTTAATTGAAAAATGTAATAGGCCTAAGTGGTGAAATTAAAAAAGTGTCAAACATTAACAGAATTATGGCTTGAGGGGTATCTAATTGATCTAGAGAACAATTAAAAACGATTGAGATGAGTCAATTAGAACTCCCAAGTACCATAAGAAAGTTAAATGCCTTTTTAAATATTTGTGTAAATTGATAGAAATATTTTCGTACTCTCAAAACCAAAGACCCACGCCGAAGGAAGCTGTCAGTGAGGTGTCATCGAAATTAGAACCAATCAAATTACCTGTAGCGAGGTTTGACGAGCAAAGGGACGCCAAGTTAAGCGTCTTTCTTATTGTATGATCAACGGAGGAAACACGACGAGAGTTCTCGACGAAATAAAAGTAATTTTCACCTAACCTGTGGGGATAATAAACGTCTGATTCAGTACCAGTACGAATCAAATGTCTAAAAGACATTTATAAAGTGAATTAAATGAAATAAGAAGGAAAAGTGCAGTGCGTACACGATTGTCAGTGTATACTCCCAGGCAATCGCGGTATTATATAAATAAAAGGGAGTATTGAAACCCCCCTTTATATTTTCTAAGTTTTTTTGTAATTTTTTTTTTGAATTTTTATTTTATTTAATTTTAGTTTATTAAGTTTTTTTTGTAAAGGGGAGAGACATCATATTTAGAACTAGCTGGAAAACCTAGAGGAAGCAAAAGTGTGCAAGGCCCAATTACAATTACAGACATGTCCCCCCAGGTGAATGACAGGACTTGCAAATGAAAAAGTCTTTTAACCAACAAGCGTGTGCTTTATTAAACCTGCAAGATGTTACATAAAATGACAAGTTCTTGATTGTGTGAGCACCCAATTAATGGCAGGATTATATATATATATATATATATATATATATGTATATCAATTAATATTCATAATGTCACAAGTAAGTGAATTTGATATTAACATAATTGCAAAATTTCTGCCTGATTATGTATGAGTCAAACGTAGCAATAATCTCATTCATAAAGCAATACTAATCCATAAGTGTTGTATAGTTTCAAATAGGCTAGCCTTTTTTGCCTTAGTAAGCACATTTATGGTTTTTTCTTTTTTAAATTCATTACATGTTCCCCCAGCAAAATATAGTAAAATTACACACACACAAACACATACACAACATGAATGACACAACACCCCTCATATCAGTACTAAATTCCTCATAAACCCAATCCAACTACCGTAAATGAATGCACCCTAATATGTATATATATGTACAAATATAAATGACAGGTTAATCTGAATATCTCAGCTCCTAAGCATTGATTTGCCTTGGTAATTAACACCGGAGAATGTAAGTGACCGCCCCAAGACTCAACATACTAAACGACCCTGACTTTAATCATAAAAGCGCTAAGTACATGTGAGAAATAGTTTCTCAACTAAAGCATCAGACAGCCCCCCGTTACGTGATTAAAACTCTGCCATGACCGGATGACATGAAAGCACAAGATAATTAACTCCCTAATGGTGTTAATTAGATGAAAAGTTAGATCTTACAGCAAACTGCGGATATGTGTGTATGTGTGTAATTTCTTACACATTATAAACAGTTATAAGATATTTCATTAGGTCTACTGCTGTAATGTTCACACATGCAATAACATAATTGAACATGAGAGTTTGTGCTAGAGTATTACGGTCAAAACTTCACGAGCGAGCTTCTGGCGGCTTCTGTGCATTCACCATGTTGTGAAGAGAGAAATAGATAATTAGAATGTTCCCACCTGGATTGTCCGGTGTACTAGTCAATAGTGGCGCTGACCAGTAATGTAACGGTCGTATCACAAGTCCTGGGGGCAGCATAGCGTTGGAAGAGTGTCCGAACAGTTGTTCTCGACTGACGGCAATCGTGGCTAGAAGATCGTCTCTGCCATTAGGGTGGACAGATGTACGTCACACCCGACACCCATCTCGCCTTTGTTCGAGCACCTGTGGCATGTAATCGGTTGTAAAGGGTGTCATAAGAAAAAATACGCCACATAGGCCGTCCACATCAAATTCCAACACCAACTTTAAACATCAACAGCGCACACACACATCTCGCCACTAATTCATATTAACAGTATTAAACTCCCCAGCTGTGACTTATTTCTCTCTTTACCAATTACTTTTAAGTGTTTCGTTGAAATATTCAAAAAAAAAATAATTAATTACGTATTTCATAATTATTTCTAACACCAAACACAGCTGAGTGCCAGATGCATTAGTATTTTCTTTATTGAAGTCAATTTGACCCACTATATTTACATTCATATTAATTTAATTCTGTAACAGCGTTAACGCCCAAATCGAAAACTGCTCTACACGCACACACACACAAGTATAACTTATAATAGAGGCTGAAACACAAAAATATATTTGGGGTTAGAATATTTTCAGAACCCACTAACTTGCACATACCTGGAGCTACACTTTATCTAGCCAACCATAGCGATAGCCGAGGAAGTCCAGAACAGAAGGTTGCCGCCAGTCGAGAGCAGATGACCAGGTTGGAGGATAGAACAGAAATGAGACCGATTCAATGTATCGGTCAACCCAAGTAAACTCTGGATGCAGGAATGTACAGAAACAGCTGGACGCGCCAACCGAATTGCGTAGTTGCACTACATCTGTGTGTATAAACGGACGACAACAACAACCGTATGGCAGTGCATGACGTCACCGCCGCTCGTTTTAAATACTTATAATACGCTGCCGGACCCAGTACGGCACACCCTCACCCCAAAAGGGCAACATGGTTGACCTAAAACAAACAAGTCTTCAAGCCCGACGGCTGCGGGAAAACCAGGAAATCTCAGATTCTAAATCGCTCTTGGTGAGTTCAGTAACACAGGAAAACGAAAAAGCAGAAGGAAGAGGTGTGAGTCAGTGAATGTGTGTCTGAAAGAGAAGATGTAAGTGTGAGTCCTGCATGCTCGCCGGGCCCTGGTCCGCATGCAGATAGAAGAGACAGAAAAGAACAGGAGAAAGAGAAGAATCGCCGGCCGGCTCTGAGTACTGACCACCAAGGCCTCCCAAGTCTAATAACTGAGATCCAGGAACCCAAATAGTATTCCCCCCTTTTTTTATGAGACAAACTGTCATCACTAACTCATGCCCTATGGCAAAACTTTAGCTTCGAAATATGAGTGGTTACTCTTTCAACATCCCCTCCGGGATCACCCAATTTCACTGTAACGGGCGACACAAACCGAAGAATGCGGTATGGTCCCGACCAACGATAACATAATTTAGCGGCCCTCCTATCTATGGCTGAGCTGACCGGATGGCTCTGGCAGTAGACCAAGTCGCCAATCTTAAATGGGTTCGGAGTGCGCCCCTGATTGTAGCGACTACGGACGCGTTCGTGCGCACGAAGCAAATTCCTCCGGACCTCCCGCCATCTGTCCACAGTCGTGACCTTCGGATCGTTAGGTAGAAGATCCTCAATGTGCCACAAATTGTCCAACGGCAAACTTGGCGAGAAACCAAACATGACTTCAAAGGTTACGGCCCTGTGACTCTCGTGTAGGGCCGTGTTAAATGCCAATTGCAACCACTTCAAATTTAGGTCCCAACAATCCTGTTGTTCAGCATGGTAGGCGATGAGAGCTGAACGGAGATTCCGGTTAAATCTCTCCGCGTGGGATGGTTGAGGGTAGTACGGGGAAGTGGTCACATGTTTGATGCCGGTAGCGAAACACATTCGCCGGAAATCTTTCGAAATGAACTGTGGTCCATTGTCAGAGACAATGGTGGACGGAAAACCGAAATGCTGAAAGACATGGGACTGTAGCATAAAGATAGTTGAGCGAGTGTTTGCCTGTCGTAAGGGCAGTAGCCAGACAAACTTGGAAAAAGCATCCACACAAACAAGTAGGTAAGCATTACCCGACTTGCTACGAGGGAAAGGTCCCACGTAGTCTATGAATAACTTCTCCATTGGTTTGCTCGCCACATCAGATGACAATAGACCCAATTTAGAGTTTTGAGCAGGCTTGCTCAAGCCACAGAGATGACATGCTTTCACACGAGCCGCGATGTCCCTGTCCATGCCCTTCCAGATGAAATGCCTCCTAATACTGGAAATGGTCTTCGAAATTCCCTTATGGCCACCTATTGGGGAATCATGATAGTAGCTGAAGACCATTGGCACGAGTTTGCTAGGCAGCACAACCTTCGGGGCACGTCCTTTTCGTTCTCGGCAGCACAGGACGCCCTTGGACAGAAAATATGGAACCTGCACGTTACCCTCTTTTAGGTGTTGGATGATAGGACCCAACTCTTCATCATTTAACTGATGGGGCAACACATCAGTAAACGCCAAAGGAAAATCCAGCAGAACAGAACAGGGTTGCTCAGAATTGGCTTCGCTGGGTAGTGAGAACATACGTGACAAGGCGTCTGCAACAACATTTTGTGTTCCCCGGATGTGTTGCACTTTGAATTTAAAGGATGAGATCTTGACCACCCAACGCCCTATTTTACCCAGCTGCCGGGGATGAGCGAGAAGCCAGGAGAGAGCCTGAATACCGGTCTCCAGGAGGAACTCAGCGTGTTCCAAGAAACGCCTGAACTTATCTAGAGCGTACACGACAGCAAGACACTCTAGTTCATACACTGAAGACTTCCTTTCTTGTTGGGTCAAGGTCCGGGATATAAATGCCACCGGCTGCCTAGCACCATCAACTTCCTGGGACAGAACCGCCCCGAGCGCAACAGAACTCGCGTCCGTTTGCAAAAAAATTTTTTTGAAAAGTCGGGCATCCTCAACACAGGGGGAGAGACGATCGCCTCCTTGAGGGTATCAAAGGCCCGCTGTTGCCTCTCTCCCCATACAAATTTGGTACCCTTCTTTCTGAGTTCGTTTAAAGGTACGGCAATCTCCGCGGCATTAGGGATAAATCTACGATAAAAATTGACCATGCCAACAAATCTGGCAACACCTTTCGCATCCCTTGGGGGAGGAAAATCTCGGATGCCTTGTGTCCTCTCCGGGTCGACCGTCACACCCCCATATGAGACGAGATGCCCCAAAAACGAAATACTCTTTTGGGCAAACTTGACCTTGTCTGGATTGATAGTGAGGCCAGCACTCCTCAATCGGCACATCACCTCTCTCAGGTGACACAGATGCTCCTCGAACGTTTTGCTATAGACTAAGAGGTCATCAAGATAATTGAAGATGAATTTAAATTTCACGTCATGGAATACAGTGTCAAGTAGTCGCGTGAGGGTTTGAGCCCCCACCGCCAGACCCATGCGTACTCTAGTATACTGATAAAGATTCCATGGCACACAGAAAGCCGTATAAGGGCGGCTTTCCTTAGACAGAGGAATCTGATGATAAGCGGCATTAAGGTCAAAGATGGTGAAGTACCTGGCCCCACTAAACCAATCGAAAGCAGAATGTAAATCGGGAAGAGGAACTGAATCCACCTCAATGTTAGCATTTAGTTTACGGTAGTCTATGACCATGCGTTGTTTACCCCCAGGCTTGGACACCAGAAATGCTGGACTTGCATAACTAGAATTGGAAGGTTCAATGACCCCTTGTTTAAGCAACTCTTGAACCTTCTCTCTAAGAACATCCATCTTTGGAGGAGCGAATTTGTATGGGTGTGAACGTACTACAGCGGAGTCCGTTAAACGGATCTTATACTCCAAAAGATGTGTGAGCCCCAAGTTGGGAGTTAATACAGTGGGGAACTGCTCACACAAACGATCTAAGGCACGCTTCTGGGACGGAGTGAGATGGTCTCTTTCTGAATCGGGACACACAACCTCTTGGATACCTCCCTTAGCTCCCTGGTACCCAAGGAAAGGAATGACAACCTCCCGATTGAATTTAAAATAACAGTGGTGCCCTTCTATGTCTAAAACGAGACCACTCTTGGCGATGAAATCGGCACCCACAATGCAGTCGACTCCCAGAGCCGGAGAAACCAAAAATCGCCACACCCATGAAAAACACTCGATTTTAATACTTAGGGAAACCACCCGGGAGATGGGCAGAATTTCCCGCGATGCAGTCCAGCATACCACGGAAGACCGATCCGACCCTATTAGTAAGCCCTGTTGTTCAAGGTCCTCACATACTCTAGATGAAATAATGGATAGGGCTGATCCAGAGTCAACCAAGGCTCTGAGCTGACCCTTTTTCAACTCGATCGACAGGAAGGGGCATACTGAACTGTAGTTGGGGACAGTTCGCAGGACCTTGGAGCCAGATGATCCGGGATTTACTACCCGCCTGGGGTTAAGTGAGACTGGAACAGAACGGGCTAACGGGGAAGACCACTCCCGACTTATCTTCCCCGAGAGCTTACGTTTTTTGAAAAATTACCTTTTCGGGAAGTCCCCTGACGCTGTCTAGAATCAGAAAAATAGCGCGCGACGTGACCAGATCTCTGACACCTGGAACAAAATAATTCTCGCACTTCACAGCTCTGAACCGGCGCAGACCGAGGACCCCAAGACCCGGGCTGCCTAACTCGTCGCTCTAAAATAGGGCGATCCGAACACCTCCTAGCCTCGTGGGCTCTAATATCGTCATTACCTCGTATAGTTGTTGACTCGGCGCACAGCCGGTCCAAATCAATAAAACTTTGGGGACGGACAGCAAATGTCAAACGTGACCGTTCCTCCGGCGTCACGCCCTCCAAAATAGTGTGAATAACATCAGATTCAGACAACCCCAGCCTCAGGATCCGGGCCGCGTCTTTAACACTCGAAATGAAATGAGCAAGGGACTCTCCGCTTGCTTGAACTCTATACAAATGTTTATGTCTTAACCGGTTGTGCAACCTTCCCGGTACGAAAGCGTCTAGGACTTCCCGATGGAAATGGTCAATGCCACCACCATCCCTAAGGGTGCTTGTCACACGCTCAGCCATAGATCCCCGACAGTACGGGTAAATGAGCTCCAGCAAGGTCCGCTCCGACAGCCCAGGGAAATCAGCCAACTGAAAAAATATGCGCAGGAATTTCAAAAGCGCCTCAGGATCCAGACCATCGACAACTGGGAGACGCTGGATGACATCCGACAGTGGGTTAGGGAGCTTGTGATAGCTCGCGGCAGCCATATCTGAAAAGGCCGGAACATGCGCAGGGGATTCCACCCTGGCTGCCGTCTCAACAGAAGAAGAAGAAGAACCGGAATTCACTTCTACGTGGCGACGCTGGCCGAGAGAAAACTCCCGCAATGCCATCGCCACTTGCTCCCTAAGAGTGACAACATTTTTCTCTAATTCCGAGGTGGTAGCTTGTGATTCGGCGTTCTGTAAACGACATAGAACATGTTGTAATCGTTGGCGTACCCTCTGTCTAGCCGTAGAGGCGGGTGCAGCCGACTGCAGGCCTTCGGCCAAGTCTCGTAGTTCAGAAAACTTTTCCGTACACAGCTCCACCTCGGCTGTGACATCTGTGAGTAATACTCTCCCGCTCGGTGCCTCACCGGAGGCAAGAGCCTCACGGAGTTGCTTCCTTAATGAAACAACAGTCTCCTGCGGCTTCCGTCCCCGGAACCGGACCTCCCACTCGAGCTCATCTTTCACAAACAAGTCCACATTCACAGAAATGGAAATGACCGCACAATCCACACACACAGCACGTAAAAGCAATAATTAAAGAGAACGACAGGAAGAACTTGATCTTACAAGTGGCTCCAGAATGCTCTAGCGATACGACGAGATGGGTGTCATAAAAGCAGAGAAACAGCCATGTAAAATGCCCAGAAGAGAACACGACACAAACAACCAAAACTAACTCACGAAATACAATCCACAAGGTACACATAAAATTCGATGTAATCGAAAATATAAACTATCACATCCATGCCCTTGGTCGGACCATGACCGCATTCAAAATACCCGATACCGCAACGCAACGCCCTCAATAAACAATTACCATATAACGGGGTGCAATAAACACGTTGTCTAATCCAGGAGACAAATCACAATCAATATCAACAAGTACTGACGGCCCACATCACGTCCAGAATCTGTATGAGCTCCAGGGTATGTGCAAGTGAAATCAATCAGCACACAGTCATTAAAAAATCAATCACATTCTTATAACCCCTCTTCAAAATTCATCTTACACTCAACATCACAAAATAATCACTTAAACACTAACACATATTAAATTATTTTAAACTTCATCAACCCCTTATTCATTTTATAAAATGTGCTATTTTTCTGGTTATTCTTTCTATTAATTCGTTACACTACCTTTAAGTTTTCTTGCAACACTTGGATTCTAATCAAAAAGATAATTCGAGATAATTTGCAAGTCCTAACACCAGCTGACATGTCTGCAGCCACACCAGGTTTCATTTAAGGAAATAAATGTAAGTCCCCAGATTCTAAAATTTCTCAGGTTCAAAAAAAAAAATAATGCAGAAATAATACCTACTACCTACCTAGAATCATAACCACGCTCTGCTACCATTTGAAACCCCCCTTTATATTTTCTAAGTTTTTTTGTAATTTTTTTTTGAATTTTTATTTTATTTAATTTTATTTTTATTAAGTTTTTTTTGTAAAGGGGAGAGACATCATATTTATAACTAGGTGGAAAACCTAGAGGAAGCAAAAGTGTGCAAGGCCCAATTACAATTACAGACATGTCCCCCCAGGTGAATGACAGGACTTGCAAATGAAAAAGTCTTTTAACCAACAAGCGTGTGCTTTATTAAACCTGCAAGATGTTACATAAAATGACAAGTTCTTGATTGTGTGAGCACCCAATTAATGGCAGGATTATATATATGTATATATATATATATATATATATATATGTATATCAATTAATATTCATAATGTCACAAGTAAGTGAATTTGATATTAACATAATTGCAAAATTTCTGCCTGATTATGTATGAGTCAAACGTAGCAATAATCTCATTCATAAAGCAATACTAATCCATAAGTGTTGTATAGTTTCAAATAGGCTAGCCTTTTTTGTCTTAGTAAGCACATTTATGGTTTTTTCTTTTTTAAATTCATTACATGTTCCCCCAGCAAAATATAGTAAAATTACACACACACAAACACATACACAACATGAATGACACAACACCCCTCATATCAGTACTAAATTCCTCATAAACCCAATCCAACTACCGTAAATGAATGCACCCTAATATGTATATATATGTACAAATATAAATGACAGGTTAATCTGAATATCTCAGCTCCTAAGCATTGATTTGCCTTGGTAATTAACACCAGAGAATGTAAGTGACCGCCCCAAGACTCAACATACTAAACGACCCTGACTTTAATCATAAAAGCGCTAAGTACATGTGAGAAAGAAATAGTTTCTCAACTAAAGCATCAGACAGCCCCCCGTTACGTGATTAAAACTCTGCCATGACCGGATGACATGAAAGCACAAGATAATTAACTCCCTAATGGTGTTAATTAGATGAAAAGTTAGATCTTACAGCAAACTGCGGATATGTGTGTATGTGTGTAATTTCTTACACATTATAAACAGTTATAAGATATTTCATTAGGTCTACTGCTGTAATGTTCACACATGCAATAACATAATTGAACATGAGAGTTTGTGCTAGAGTATTACGGTCAAAACTTCACGAGCGAGCTTCTGGCGGCTTCTGTGCATTCACCATGTTGTGAAGAGAGAAATAGATAATTAGAATGTTCCCACCTGGATTGTCCGGTGTACTAGTCAATAGTGGCGCTGACCAGTAATGTAACGGTCGTATCACAAGTCCTGGGGGCAGCATAGCGTTGGAAGAGTGTCCGAACAGTTGTTCTCGACTGACGGCAATCGTGGCTAGAAGATCGTCTCTGCCATTAGGGTGGACAGATGTACGTCACACCCGACACCCATCTCGCCTTTGTTCGAGCACCTGTGGCATGTAATCGGTTGTAGAGGGTGTCATAAGAAAAAATACGCCACATAGGCCGTCAACATCAAATTCCAACACCAACTTTAAACATCAACAGCGCACACACACATCTCGCCACTAATTCATATTAACAGTATTAAACTCCCCAGCTGTGACTTATTTCTCTCTTTACCAATTACTTTTAAGTGTTTCGTTGAAATATTCAAAAAAAAATAATTAATTACGTATTTCATAATTATTTCTAACACCAAACACAGCTGAGTGCCAGATGCATTAGTATTTTCTTTATTGAAGTCAATTTGACCCACTATATTTACATTCATATTAATTTAATTCTGTAACAGCGTTAACGCCCAAATCGAAAACTGCTCTACACGCACACACACACAAGTATAACTTATAATAGAGGCTGAAACACAAAAATATATTTGGGGTTAGAATATTTTCAGAACCCACTAACTTGCACATACCTGGAGCTACACTTTATCTAGCCAACCATAGCGATAGCCGAGGAAGTCCAGAACAGAAGGTTGCCGCCAGTCGAGAGCAGATGACCAGGTTGGAGGATAGAACAGAAATGAGACCGATTCAATGTATCGGTCAACCCAAGTAAACTCTGGATGCAGGAATGTACAGAAACAGCTGGACGCGCCAACCGAATTGCGTAGTTGCACTACATCTGTGTGTATAAACGGACGACAACAACAACCGTATGGCAGTGCATGACGTCACCGCCGCTCGTTTTAAATACTTATAATACGCTGCCGGACCCAGTACGGCACACCCTCACCCCAAAAGGGCAACATGGTTGACCTAAAACAAACAAGTCTTCAAGCCCGACGGCTGCGGGAAAACCAGGAAATCTCAGATTCTAAATCGCTCTTGGTGAGTTCAGTAACACAGGAAAACGAAAAAGCAGAAGGAAGAGGTGTGAGTCAGTGAATGTGTGTCTGAAAGAGAAGATGTAAGTGTGAGTCCTGCATGCTCGCCGGGCCCTGGTCCGCATGCAGATAGAAGAGACAGAAAAGAACAGGAGAAAGAGAAGAATCGCCGGCCGGCTCTGAGTACTGACCACCAAGGCCTCCCAAGTCTAATAACTGAGATCCAGGAACCCAAATAGTATTCCCCCCTTTTTTTATGAGACAAACTGTCATCACTAACTCATGCCCTATGGCAAAACTTTAGCTTCGAAATATGAGTGGTTACTCTTTCAACATCCCCTCCGGGATCACCCAATTTCACTGTAACGGGCGACACAAACCGAAGAATGCGGTATGGTCCCGACCAACGATAACATAATTTAGCGGCCCTCCTATCTATGGCTGAGCTGACCGGATGGCTCTGGCAGTAGACCAAGTCGCCAATCTTAAATGGGTTCGGAGTGCGCCCCTGATTGTAGCGACTACGGACGCGTTCGTGCGCACGAAGCAAATTCCTCCGGACCTCCCGCCATCTGTCCACAGTCGTGACCTTCGGATCGTTAGGTAGAAGATCCTCAATGTGCCACAAATTGTCCAACGGCAAACTTGGCGAGAAACCAAACATGACTTCAAAGGTTACGGCCCTGTGACTCTCGTGTAGGGCCGTGTTAAATGCCAATTGCAACCACTTCAAATTTAGGTCCCAACAATCCTGTTGTTCAGCATGGTAGGCGATGAGAGCTGAACGGAGATTCCGGTTAAATCTCTCCGCGTGGGATGGTTGAGGGTAGTACGGGGAAGTGGTCACATGTTTGATGCCGGTAGCGAAACACATTCGCCGGAAATCTTTCGAAATGAACTGTGGTCCATTGTCAGAGACAATGGTGGACGGAAAACCGAAATGCTGAAAGACATGGGACTGTAGCATAAAGATAGTTGAGCGAGTGTTTGCCTGTCGTAAGGGCAGTAGCCAGACAAACTTGGAAAAAGCATCCACACAAACAAGTAGGTAAGCATTACCCGACTTGCTACGAGGGAAAGGTCCCACGTAGTCTATGAATAACTTCTCCATTGGTTTGCTCGCCACATCAGATGACAATAGACCCAATTTAGAGTTTTGAGCAGGCTTGCTCAAGCCACAGAGATGACATGCTTTCACACGAGCCGCGATGTCCCTGTCCATGCCCTTCCAGATGAAATGCCTCCTAATACTGGAAATGGTCTTCGAAATTCCCTTATGGCCACCTATTGGGGAATCATGATAGTAGCTGAAGACCATTGGCACGAGTTTGCTAGGCAGCACAACCTTCGGGGCACGTCCTTTTCGTTCTCGGCAGCACAGGACGCCCTTGGACAGAAAATATGGAACCTGCACGTTACCCTCTTTTAGGTGTTGGATGATAGGACCCAACTCTTCATCATTTAACTGATGGGGCAACACATCAGTAAACGCCAAAGGAAAATCCAGCAGAACAGAACAGGGTTGCTCAGAATTGGCTTCGCTGGGTAGTGAGAACATACGTGACAAGGCGTCTGCAACAACATTTTGTGTTCCCCGGATGTGTTGCACTTTGAATTTAAAGGATGAGATCTTGACCACCCAACGCCCTATTTTACCCAGCTGCCGGGGATGAGCGAGAAGCCAGGAGAGAGCCTGAATACCGGTCTCCAGGAGGAACTCAGCGTGTTCCAAGAAACGCCTGAACTTATCTAGAGCGTACACGACAGCAAGACACTCTAGTTCATACACTGAAGACTTCCTTTCTTGTTGGGTCAAGGTCCGGGATATAAATGCCACCGGCTGCCTAGCACCATCAACTTCCTGGGACAGAACCGCCCCGAGCGCAACAGAACTCGCGTCCGTTTGCAAAAAAATTTTTTTGAAAAGTCGGGCATCCTCAACACAGGGGGAGAGACGATCGCCTCCTTGAGGGTATCAAAGGCCCGCTGTTGCCTCTCTCCCCATACAAATTTGGTACCCTTCTTTCTGAGTTCGTTTAAAGGTACGGCAATCTCCGCGGCATTAGGGATAAATCTACGATAAAAATTGACCATGCCAACAAATCTGGCAACACCTTTCGCATCCCTTGGGGGAGGAAAATCTCGGATGCCTTGTGTCCTCTCCGGGTCGACCGTCACACCCCCATATGAGACGAGATGCCCCAAAAACGAAATACTCTTTTGGGCAAACTTGACCTTGTCTGGATTGATAGTGAGGCCAGCACTCCTCAATCGGCACATCACCTCTCTCAGGTGACACAGATGCTCCTCGAACGTTTTGCTATAGACTAAGAGGTCATCAAGATAATTGAAGATGAATTTAAATTTCACGTCATGGAATACAGTGTCAAGTAGTCGCGTGAGGGTTTGAGCCCCCACCGCCAGACCCATGCGTACTCTAGTATACTGATAAAGATTCCATGGCACACAGAAAGCCGTATAAGGGCGGCTTTCCTTAGACAGAGGAATCTGATGATAAGCGGCATTAAGGTCAAAGATGGTGAAGTACCTGGCCCCACTAAACCAATCGAAAGCAGAATGTAAATCGGGAAGAGGAACTGAATCCACCTCAATGTTAGCATTTAGTTTACGGTAGTCTATGACCATGCGTTGTTTACCCCCAGGCTTGGACACCAGAAATGCTGGACTTGCATAACTAGAATTGGAAGGTTCAATGACCCCTTGTTTAAGCAACTCTTGAACCTTCTCTCTAAGAACATCCATCTTTGGAGGAGCGAATTTGTATGGGTGTGAACGTACTACAGCGGAGTCCGTTAAACGGATCTTATACTCCAAAAGATGTGTGAGCCCCAAGTTGGGAGTTAATACAGTGGGGAACTGCTCACACAAACGATCTAAGGCACGCTTCTGGGACGGAGTGAGATGGTCTCTTTCTGAATCGGGACACACAACCTCTTGGATACCTCCCTTAGCTCCCTGGTACCCAAGGAAAGGAATGACAACCTCCCGATTGAATTTAAAATAACAGTGGTGCCCTTCTATGTCTAAAACGAGACCACTCTTGGCGATGAAATCGGCACCCACAATGCAGTCGACTCCCAGAGCCGGAGAAACCAAAAATCGCCACACCCATGAAAAACACTCGATTTTAATACTTAGGGAAACCACCCGGGAGATGGGCAGAATTTCCCGCGATGCAGTCCAGCATACCACGGAAGACCGATCCGACCCTATTAGTAAGCCCTGTTGTTCAAGGTCCTCACATACTCTAGATGAAATAATGGATAGGGCTGATCCAGAGTCAACCAAGGCTCTGAGCTGACCCTTTTTCAACTCGATCGACAGGAAGGGGCATACTGAACTGTAGTTGGGGACAGTTCGCAGGACCTTGGAGCCAGATGATCCGGGATTTACTACCCGCCTGGGGTTAAGTGAGACTGGAACAGAACGGGCTAACGGGGAAGACCACTCC
Organism: Magicicada septendecula; assembly: GCA_034769895.1. Taxonomy (NCBI): domain Eukaryota; kingdom Metazoa; phylum Arthropoda; class Insecta; order Hemiptera; family Cicadidae; genus Magicicada; species Magicicada septendecula. The sequence goes on along the minus strand of CM068373.1, from coordinate 74,184,300 downwards.
CGACTTATCTTCCCCGAGAGCTTACGTTTTTTGAAAAATTACCTTTTCGGGAAGTCCCCTGACGCTGTCTAGAATCAGAAAAATAGCGCGCGACGTGACCAGATCTCTGACACCTGGAACAAAATAATTCTCGCACTTCACAGCTCTGAACCGGCGCAGACCGAGGACCCCAAGACCCGGGCTGCCTAACTCGTCGCTCTAAAATAGGGCGATCCGAACACCTCCTAGCCTCGTGGGCTCTAATATCGTCATTACCTCGTATAGTTGTTGACTCGGCGCACAGCCGGTCCAAATCAATAAAACTTTGGGGACGGACAGCAAATGTCAAACGTGACCGTTCCTCCGGCGTCACGCCCTCCAAAATAGTGTGAATAACATCAGATTCAGACAACCCCAGCCTCAGGATCCGGGCCGCGTCTTTAACACTCGAAATGAAATGAGCAAGGGACTCTCCGCTTGCTTGAACTCTATACAAATGTTTATGTCTTAACCGGTTGTGCAACCTTCCCGGTACGAAAGCGTCTAGGACTTCCCGATGGAAATGGTCAATGCCACCACCATCCCTAAGGGTGCTTGTCACACGCTCAGCCATAGATCCCCGACAGTACGGGTAAATGAGCTCCAGCAAGGTCCGCTCCGACAGCCCAGGGAAATCAGCCAACTGAAAAAATATGCGCAGGAATTTCAAAAGCGCCTCAGGATCCAGACCATCGACAACTGGGAGACGCTGGATGACATCCGACAGTGGGTTAGGGAGCTTGTGATAGCTCGCGGCAGCCATATCTGAAAAGGCCGGAACATGCGCAGGGGATTCCACCCTGGCTGCCGTCTCAACAGAAGAAGAAGAAGAACCGGAATTCACTTCTACGTGGCGACGCTGGCCGAGAGAAAACTCCCGCAATGCCATCGCCACTTGCTCCCTAAGAGTGACAACATTTTTCTCTAATTCCGAGGTGGTAGCTTGTGATTCGGCGTTCTGTAAACGACATAGAACATGTTGTAATCGTTGGCGTACCCTCTGTCTAGCCGTAGAGGCGGGTGCAGCCGACTGCAGGCCTTCGGCCAAGTCTCGTAGTTCAGAAAACTTTTCCGTACACAGCTCCACCTCGGCTGTGACATCTGTGAGTAATACTCTCCCGCTCGGTGCCTCACCGGAGGCAAGAGCCTCACGGAGTTGCTTCCTTAATGAAACAACAGTCTCCTGCGGCTTCCGTCCCCGGAACCGGACCTCCCACTCGAGCTCATCTTTCACAAACAAGTCCACATTCACAGAAATGGAAATGACCGCACAATCCACACACACAGCACGTAAAAGCAATAATTAAAGAGAACGACAGGAAGAACTTGATCTTACAAGTGGCTCCAGAATGCTCTAGCGATACGACGAGATGGGTGTCATAAAAGCAGAGAAACAGCCATGTAAAATGCCCAGAAGAGAACACGACACAAACAACCAAAACTAACTCACGAAATACAATCCACAAGGTACACATAAAATTCGATGTAATCGAAAATATAAACTATCACATCCATGCCCTTGGTCGGACCATGACCGCATTCAAAATACCCGATACCGCAACGCAACGCCCTCAATAAACAATTACCATATAACGGGGTGCAATAAACACGTTGTCTAATCCAGGAGACAAATCACAATCAAAATCAACAAGTACTGACGGCCCACATCACGTCCAGAATCTGTATGAGCTCCAGGGTATGTGCAAGTGAAATCAATCAGCACACAGTCATTAAAAAATCAATCACATTCTTATAACCCCTCTTCAAAATTCATCTTACACTCAACATCACAAAATAATCACTTAAACACTAACACATATTAAATTATTTTAAACTTCATCAACCCCTTATTCATTTTATAAAATGTGCTATTTTTCTGGTTATTCTTTCTATTAATTCGTTACACTACCTTTAAGTTTTCTTGCAACACTTGGATTCTAATCAAAAAGATAATTCGAGATAATTTGCAAGTCCTAACACCAGCTGACATGTCTGCAGCCACACCAGGTTTCATTTAAGGAAATAAATGTAAGTCCCCAGATTCTAAAATTTCTCAAGTTCAAAAAAAAAAATAATGCAGAAATAATACCCACTACCTACCTAGAATCATAACCACGCTCTGCTACCATTTGAAACCCCCCTTTATATTTTCTAAGTTTTTTTGTAATTTTTTTTTGAATTTTTATTTTATTTAATTTTATTTTTATTAAGTTTTTTTTGTAAAGGGGAGAGACATCATATTTATAACTAGGTGGAAAACCTAGAGGAAGCAAAAGTGTGCAAGGCCCAATTACAATTACAGACATGTCCCCCCAGGTGAATGACAGGACTTGCAAATGAAAAAGTCTTTTAACCAACAAGCGTGTGCTTTATTAAACCTGCAAGATGTTACATAAAATGACAAGTTCTTGATTGTGTGAGCACCCAATTAATGGCAGGATTATATATATATATATATATATATATATATATATATATGTATATCAATTAATATTCATAATGTCACAAGTAAGTGAATTTGATATTAACATAATTGCAAAATTTCTGCCTGATTATGTATGAGTCAAACGTAGCAATAATCTCATTCATAAAGCAATACTAATCCATAAGTGTTGTATAGTTTCAAATAGGCTAGCCTTTTTTGTCTTAGTAAGCACATTTATGGTTTTTTCTTTTTTAAATTCATTACATGTTCCCCCAGCAAAATATAGTAAAATTACACACACACAAACACATACACAACATGAATGACACAACACCCCTCATATCAGTACTAAATTCCTCATAAACCCAATCCAACTACCGTAAATGAATGCACCCTAATATGTATATATATGTACAAATATAAATGACAGGTTAATCTGAATATCTCAGCTCCTAAGCATTGATTTGCCTTGGTAATTAACACCAGAGAATGTAAGTGACCGCCCCAAGACTCAACATACTAAACGACCCTGACTTTAATCATAAAAGCGCTAAGTACATGTGAGAAAGAAATAGTTTCTCAACTAAAGCATCAGACAGCCCCCCGTTACGTGATTAAAACTCTGCCATGACCGGATGACATGAAAGCACAAGATAATTAACTCCCTAATGGTGTTAATTAGATGAAAAGTTAGATCTTACAGCAAACTGCGGATATGTGTGTATGTGTGTAATTTCTTACACATTATAAACAGTTATAAGATATTTCATTAGGTCTACTGCTGTAATGTTCACACATGCAATAACATAATTGAACATGAGAGTTTGTGCTAGAGTATTACGGTCAAAACTTCACGAGCGAGCTTCTGGCGGCTTCTGTGCATTCACCATGTTGTGAAGAGAGAAATAGATAATTAGAATGTTCCCACCTGGATTGTCCGGTGTACTAGTCAATAGTGGCGCTGACCAGTAATGTAACGGTCGTATCACAAGTCCTGGGGGCAGCATAGCGTTGGAAGAGTGTCCGAACAGTTGTTCTCGACTGACGGCAATCGTGGCTAGAAGATCGTCTCTGCCATTAGGGTGGACAGATGTACGTCACACCCGACACCCATCTCGCCTTTGTTCGAGCACCTGTGGCATGTAATCGGTTGTAGAGGGTGTCATAAGAAAAAATACGCCACATAGGCCGTCAACATCAAATTCCAACACCAACTTTAAACATCAACAGCGCACACACACATCTCGCCACTAATTCATATTAACAGTATTAAACTCCCCAGCTGTGACTTATTTCTCTCTTTACCAATTACTTTTAAGTGTTTCGTTGAAATATTCAAAAAAAAATAATTAATTACGTATTTCATAATTATTTCTAACACCAAACACAGCTGAGTGCAAGATGCATTAGTATTTTCTTTATTGAAGTCAATTTGACCCACTATATTTACATTCATATTAATTTAATTCTGTAACAGCGTTAACGCCCAAATCGAAAACTGCTCTACACGCACACACACACAAGTATAACTTATAATAGAGGCTGAAACACAAAAATATATTTGGGGTTAGAATATTTTCAGAACCCACTAACTTGCACATACCTGGAGCTACACTTTATCTAGCCAACCATAGCGATAGCCGAGGAAGTCCAGAACAGAAGGTTGCCGCCAGTCGAGAGCAGATGACCAGGTTGGAGGATAGAACAGAAATGAGACCGATTCAATGTATCGGTCAACCCAAGTAAACTCTGGATGCAGGAATGTACAGAAACAGCTGGACGCGCCAACCGAATTGCGTAGTTGCACTACATCTGTGTGTATAAACGGACGACAACAACAACCGTATGGCAGTGCATGATGTCACCGCCGCTCGTTTTAAATACTTATAATACGCTGCCGGACCCAGTACGGCACAGTATGGTGATATAATATCATTATTGTAGACTATAAGAAGTGAAAATAACTTGACACTAAATAGAATTAAGAATAATTAAAGGAACTTTTAAGAGGCGTTGAACCTCGTAAAGTCAAATAAGCATTAACGAAATTTATTCGACCTAAGTATAAATGAATGTTTATTAATATCGTAAAGACAGTAGGTTCTACGGAACCAAATAGGTTAAGTCGATGTACCACCATTTGATAAATCGTGGACATGCCAGTAGAAATAAGTAAATTACCTCAGAAAGGGTATCCATATTATTATCCTAATGATAGTTGGATCTACTGAAGAGATCATAACTTCAGTAAACTGAATTTATTTGTCAATTGACCACTTAAATGTTTAACGTACGTAACTGGGATTATGTTAGACACGCCAGGTCTAAACTATAAGTTGACGCAAGACGTCTGTTTACATTTTTACTTCTATATTCCTTAAGGAATGGAAGTATGGTGATGGCAAAAAAAATCGTGTTCGAGATTATTGCAGATTCTGATTCTACTACACTCAAAACATGAAAAAAGTCGTTTTCCGAAAAGTGTCTGTGTGTGTGTCTGTCTGTGTATCTGTGTGTGTGTCTGTAGATTTTTTTTCTATGGCAAACGATAACAGCCGCAAATTCAAACAGAATCAAACAATTTTTTGCATACAGTCCTGATTTGTAGAGTACTCACGACCTATTGTTTTTGGTGAAGATCGGTTGAGGGAAAGGGGTAGTTTACCAGCATCGGTTTTTTTTTATCAAGGGAAATTTTTTTTTTTGGCAAACGATAACAGCCGCAAATTCAAACAGAATTAAATAATGTTTCGTATACAGTCATGAATTGTAGAGTTCTCAAGACCTATGGTTTTTGGTGAAGATCGGTTAAGGGAAAGGGGTAGTTTACCTGCAACGTTTTATGTTTTAACAAGGGTATTTTCTATGGCAAACGATAACAGCCGCAAATTCAAACAGAATCAAAAGATTATTTGCATACAGCCCTAAATTGTAGAGTTATCAAGACCTATTGTTTTTGGTGAAGATCGGTTAAGGGAAAGGGGTAGTTTACCTGCAGCGTTTTTTTAACAAGGGTATTTTCTATGGCAAACGATAACAGCCGCAAATTCAAACAGAATCAAATACTCAAGACCTGTTGTTTTTGGTGAAGATCGGTTAAGGGGAAGGGGTAGTTTACCTGCAACGTTTTTTATCAAGCGTATTTTCTATGACGAACGGTAACTGCCGCAAATTCAAACAGAATCAAATAATTTTTTGCATACGTCAGTGAATTGTAGAGGACTCAACGCCTTTTGATTTTGGTGAAGATCGGTTAAGGGGAAGGGGTAGTTTACCTGCAACCTTTTACGTTTTAACAAGAGTAAAGTACTTGAAAATTTATTTAAACTTTTTCAAACAATGGTAATTGTTAAAAATAAAATAATTTTGTTGCCAGGCAATAAAATTATAATTTTTTCATTTTAATGTAAATCTGTACATAGTATAAAGTAATGTCGGTCCGTTTGCTCTCTGTGTTTGAAATCGCTAATCTCAGGAAGTACTGAACGGATTTTATTCAAGTTTTCGCCAATAGATAGAGTGTCTATCGAGGAACATTTATGTGTACAATTGATACATATATGTTGTACATTAGCTTAGCTATCACGGTTTATGTCAAGTAAGTGGTATAGTTTACATCTTATATATAAAAATGAATGTTTCTTTGTTTGTCCCGTATGCGTTCCTATACCATTCATCCGATTGCGATGAAACTTCGGTGAGTTGTTGTGCGCACGTCCGCGAAGGTTTCTTCCACATCTCCTCCTAAACCACTGTACCGATTTCAACCAAACTTGGCACAAATATTTTACGCAACGGGAGAACCAACATAGGTTAGGTGTTTTTTCGATGGGGTCCTTTTGGGTCTTCCACATCGCCTCCTAATCCACTGGACCGATTTCAACCAAACTTGGCACAAATATTTTACGCAAAGGGAGAACCAACATAGGACAAGTGTTTTTTCGATACGATCCTTTGGGGGGTCCTTTGGGGTCTTCCACGTCTCCACCTAAACCATTGGACCGATTTCAACCAAACTTGGCACAAATATTTTACGCAACAGGAGAACCAACATAGGACAGGTGTTTTTTTTTATACGATCCTCTGGGGGGTCCTTTGCGGTCTTAAAAAACTATTAGATCTGGTTACTATGGCAACCCAATAGAATAGATTCTGTTCTAAATATATTATCGCATTAAATTGAAGACCACGCGAACGAAGTTGTGGGCAACAGCTATTTATTTTTAAGAAGCCTACTTTAATTAAACTTTATTAATTAAACTAACATTTTCATTAATAATAGTTTACGGACATCATAATTACAAACTTGAGCACTACTTAATGGAGATCGATCATTAACTTATACAAGCCATTAATTTTATGCATATTTTTTATATATATGTGTACAACGTTATCGGCAACAAAGAAGTAGTTTTTGTTAAAATTCCTTCCCGGTATATTTGGCCGTAGTCCAATGTTTTCTACAAAACCAGACGTTTCGCCAATGCCATTGACTTCCATCATCAGTGAAAATCGAGTGCGATAACGTGAGGTGGTATATGTTAGTGACCACAGTACTGTGGTTAAGGCTGAAGCAGTAAGTAGAAACAATTAGTTTCTATGGTAATATTTCATTTCGAAAATGATTTTAAAAATAAATCTTAGAATATGGAAGTCATGTATAGTTCTCCATACCGATATTTACAAAAGTAATGAATTGAGATTACAGAATTCCGAGGTGACCACTCTCCTATTAAATAATAATAATTGTTTTTTTGTATTAACGTTTTCGTATATTGTATGCTCCAAGAACCCCGTATTGATTATTTTAATAGTAAATAAACATTGTAGATTATGGAATACACATACGCAGAGTGACCACTCTGAGTTATTTTAAAAAGAGTCTATAACCATTTAAAGGTAATTGTAAAGATTTAACCTTATATTGTTAAAGGTTCATGAAATAAATGATCAGATATCGACAAAAAAGAAATTATGTTTAAAGGAATAATTAAGAGTTGGCCCGATTATTTCAAATAGATAGGTATTTACAGGCTTGGCAGACGACGTGCGACGGTTGGCAACGCAAACGGCGCCACGAATTATTTGAATTGATATTGTTTTTTAGGGAAGCTGACACACTTTGCCTGCTCCTGAGAACATCACACCAAGTAAGTACCTTGATAAAAAAATGTCTTAATTACAGTTGGAACCAACGCCACCGAAAATATCTACTCGAGAAGAGGAAACCAACTCTGTCCGATACTCAACGTTCGACATACGATGAGCCGGCTAAACCAGAAAAATTAATCTTGAACGTTTTAACAACGACCTTTAATAATAAAATACAAACTGAAGGAACCCAATCAATAATAAATTTATAAATGGAATAATTTAAATAAACCAATTTAAGACCCGTAGGATTCAGTTTTCTTACACTATCTGTCTGTTTGCCTGTCTATCTGTCTGTTCCTCTACTTTTCTCTGTCAGTAACTCCTCTTACCTTGTCTGTTCTTACCTTCCTCTCATATTTTTTTAAACTTACGATATTTTGTAAATCTCGCGCCAACGCTTTTTGGTTCAACACACGTTGTTTTCTTTCTCTTAAACGTAAACGTTTATCTGCATTACGATGAGGTATCCACAGTGGCTCAGACAGAGTACAAAGTTTTAACTCATTCCTATTTATAAAATAAGCCTCCCCCATAGTGTTGCTTAATTAGATTTGTGGCTCCTTACCTTGAAATAAAATTACCTTTGTTTTTGTAGTAGAGATTTTTATATTGTATTGTTTGCAAATCTGTAGAATTTAGTATTTTATTAGTGAATTAAAAAAGAGCAAATTTTTTGTAAACATTAAAAATGTTTGTAGCGTCAATAACAGATAAATTTTTCCTTTAATCTTATACACGACCGCGCAGAAAACTAGCACAAAATAGTGAAGTACGTTTATTCCAAACACGTATAAAAACTACAACTACAATATAAAAAAGTAATATAATAAAACTAAAAGTTTAACGTAGAATAGTTGCTCTGTCTTGTTGCGTAGAAGAGATAAAAACTTTTCTTTAGTAACCGACATTAACAACAGCTGTCTGATGAAGACGTATTACATTATAAGGTTTTTCAAAATTTTCATTACCTTAGCACTGTTGTTAGTTTATGAAACTACAAACTCGGACGTTAAAGCTTTTTTTTAAATGGTGAACATCAACCCTTCAGGGCTACTACGTACATAAACATTTCTGGCGTTACATTTATTTATATATAAAAGAATATACAATATTATCTACTTGCAGAAGAAACAAGTTGAAAACATCACAAATTATATATATATATATATTGTTACGACACAAATAAGCCAACCCAGTACCAGGGATAAAAGCTATATTTATAAATGTAAAAATACTTCATATCAAATAAAATTATTAATTTAAATAAAATATAAAGAATATGACTCGACGAACGACGACTTTGACCTAACCCAAGTGATTGACCCAACAACAGGAAACAAATGAAGAAGGGAACCACACAAATAACCAACGAGAATAAGAGAAGAAAGTGATTGACCCAACAAATACAACCAAAGAAGAAAAGAAGGTGATTAACCAAACCAAACGAAGAAAGGAAAAAATTCAAAACCCAAACAAAAAGGAAACAAGTTCATGGGATTAAACGACCCCAAAATACCCAAATAAAAGGATGGAAAAACCAAAGTATTAATCAAATAATAAAACTGAAGAAGGCGGGAGATAGGTAGAAGTGAAAACCAATAATGATTCACAAAACGAGTAATAAAGGATAGGAGAAGGAGAAATAAAGCACTCAAGAAGAATATTGGAACCAAAACAATGGTTATCCTGAGAAAGGAAAAAGTAACGGTTACTACCCATTAATGGACAAAATGATCTAGAGAAGAAACACTATTAAAAAAGGTTAAGGATTAAGGTGATAAAAAAGCAACCTAAACCACAAATAAAATTGTTATTAATTAATTGTTATTAATATTAAGGATATATTGTGATGAAAGAGAAATAAGTATAGGGATTACCCACTAAAAAACACATAGTATAAACAGTGATACAGTGCAATAGTGTATGTGTAAAAACCCCAAAGTGAAGTGATAAGATAAGCTAGTTAAATTATAATTAACTATAGATAATTTAAAAGTGAAGGTGAGATATAAGTGGGAATAGTGTAAGATTTAGAATATAACTATTATAAGGAATAGTGAATAATGAAGAAGATAGACACTTTATAAATCTGTGAAAAACACTAAAGGTTTAAAAGTGGAAAAATAACAGTGAATAAATAGCTGGTGAAAAATAGTATTAAGTATGAATTATAGAATAAGATATGCTGAACACTAGAAAGTGAGGATGACATTATTATTTAAGAAAAGATGTTTAATAAAGTTAAGTTTAATTATAGCCGATAGTAATTAAAAAGGGAGGATTCCAGGAAAGAATAAATTGAAGGTGTTGACATGGAGAGAATGTAAAAATTGTTTAAAGATTAAGAAATCAGAGACAGAACAAAGACACCCATGTTATAAGGGACTGTTATAAATTTAATAAAAGTGATGTTGTTTATCACAACAGAAATAATATGAATTGTAAACAAAAAATTAGCAAATAATAATAAGTTGGAAGGAAGTGATGATATTTCTCACTCAAAACAATAACTCTAATAAATTATAAAGAATTGTTCATGTTAATGTTATGAATAGGATATGGCTGAAAGAAACTTCCAGTCCATGAGCCTAAATTGTTATGTTTTAAATATTAAGATAGAGAAAGCAATATTGACATGTAATCAAAACACCAACAGGCTCAAAATACAACACAACCAATAATAATAACAAAGTAAAGCCCATTAGGCTGAAACAAAATGTGATTTAAATGAAATAAGTCAAATACTATGATGGCTACTCAGGCCTAGGAAAGGACATAACTGTCAGAACCAAACAACCAAAAATTATAACAAATTGACTAAGAATTTAGCAAATCTGAGGTGAAGGAATCACCAAGAATAAATTATAAATCATTTTTAAAACAAAATAGTATAATAAGCATTCTTATACAAAAAGAAATGCAATTAACAAGCATTAACATAATTGTAAAAACATAAAATCTAAAATTACCCAAACTTGTGGGGTATCAAAATAATCTATGAAAGGAAATAAATACTGTAGTGACAATATTTAATAACCAGGAAGGAAGATGGAGGAATAACAGCAATCAGAAGATATACGAAGAATTCGAATTTTGATAACAATACATCATCTCAAAATCAACCAATCAAAAATCATACAGTTACCATGGAAACGGCAGTTGAAGACGGAATTACCGTTGGAATTAGAGAGAAGCGAAGCGTCATTAAGCGAATACAGATGCCAATAATTGGAAGAACGTTTTTTCTGTGAAAATAATGCAAAAAAGTGTTAAAAGTTACTAACCATGATAGCTTGAGAAGCAGACGACCGTTTGTAGCAGCCAATACAAGACCCAAGGCGAATTAAACGGAAAATATACTTGAAAAGAACATCTAGACCCATTACGAAAAAGACGCTCAATCCATTGAAGCCCCAAAATCCATGAAAACTGAACTTATGCAGCCACATCCTACCCGATTAAACAAACGAAGGCACCGAGACGTACTGAGGTGTTAAGTACCATTAAATTATTTATTTTCCAAAAACCCTAATCACTTTAAATATTATTAAAAGGTAAATTTACCTCACTATAGAACCAATATTTCTCTTTCATAGAATATTTAAGCAAAATAACACTTAATAGAAACTTGTTAACGTTGAATATAACCTATGAATTAAACACGAATTTACAAAGCACTTTTACGACACAACAGAACAGATTGTAACAGCACACATTATTATTTATGTACACGTAGAATAAGGTAATATTTTTTATTGTAACCATTGGAGTTCTTTAGCTCATAGTCACAAGAATCCACGATTTGGGAAACCAAAAATATTTGTAATACACTTTAACGTACACAGCAATGCAAGGTTGAACGTTTCCTAGATCGCTTCGCCAAAGCCTTGAGATCAGAGTCGAATGTAAACAGTCGGTGCAAATTTATTATTGTATTATTGTCAATGTGAATGTTTTCAATTATCACTTATTAAAAAATAACTATTACAGGGAGTAACCGTCGTTATCATTTCATAGGGAGTGCTATTTATATTACTTGTATTTAGTTAACAAATAAATTTGACGAGAGCGAACAAGTTGTCACTCACGCAGCAGCAACGACAATTGAGGCGGCAGTGCGAGCGGGAATTATTTGAATGCCCAATACCGCAACGCTGATAACTCGTCTGACAATAATTTTAGTTGTTTTATAAAACGACTTGGCGCCACCCGGGATTAACACACCCCTATAAATAACAGGTAAGGTTACTGCCGTATTATACAGGTGATTACATCAACGCTACGAACATCGCTAGCCACAACATTACTGTAACGACCCCGGTGAGAGGCGAACGCACTAATTATAATTACACATACAAAACTGGTGTATACATTTTGCAGGTACGTGCAGATCTATCGTTACAGATTGACGCATACAACGTGAGGCTTAAACGAAGACGAGGACGTCTTCCATTATCTCGTTACAATATATGTATATATACACACACACACTTATTTATATATACATTTATTTTCATTTTTCTTCTTTTTTTTTATCCCTAGGATATTTATTTCCTATCATTCCCTAACACGTGAGCTGGGGCAGTTCAGAGAGGCACTGTAGGCTACATACTCTGCTGGCCAATACTTCACTTCTAATTGAGTACAGAGGCAAATCATCTCTGCTCAAAAACATATTAATACTGCTGGACTTATCTACAGACAGTTATTAAAAAAAATTATTTAAGAATAGTCCACTTTATGGCTATTTAAAAAAATATCTTTGGATACTTCACTTTGTATATTGCTCAGAGATTTTAATATTCCTATCTCAGTTATTCTTCTGACTTGTTAGCTTGATGGTTATCTCAATTCTTATTATGGTGGGAAGCTCTTTTATTAATATAATTATCATTGTTTATTCTAATATAAAGTTTTTGTTATTAATTATTTATTCTTTTCTGGTTTTTATTACAATCTGCTTCTGTTTATTGATAGCATATATTTTCTGATATTTTTGGTTTGTTTCTTATCTTTTATTTATTCCACTAGTTCCATGTTCTAGCACTTTCTTATAATTGTCTTTATTACACTCGACATTTATTTCATGATCATATTCATTATTGATTTATTTAATTACATTTATTTTTTTGTTCCTTTTCTCAAATCACTTCTCTCTGATTTTTTATTCAAATGAATTCTTTAATTATCTTTTAATGTGGTTATTGTTTCTCTTGATATTACTTCCAAGTGTTATTATTTTTAATTCAACACAAGTTTATTAATTTAATCGTATCACTGGTTTTTACTTCCTTTTATTTAATTTCATAGAATGTTTTTTAGAAATCATTGGTTGTAATTTGACATTACTATATATTTTAGAATTGATTAGTTTTATTCTAAATTCCTTTTCTTTTATTTATCATAAATATTTTTCATAAATACTTTGTTTGTAATTTGATATTACAATATATTTGAATTTTGTTGACTTTAACAAAATTCTTTGCTTTTTGCTCCACAATAGTTTTTTCATAAATATCTTGTTTGTAAGGTGAACTTACTTCATTTTTTGAATTTTGTGGTATTTAATTCAAAATTCTCCTTTTTTATATTTCAAAAGCACTTTCATAAATCATTTGTAGTAAGTTTTTCTTACAATATTTTAGAATTTGGATGTTTTAACCAAATTCTCTTTTCTTTTTATTTTCTACCACCTCATTATGTATCCGTACTCTTCTTTATCAGACCCATACTTATCGATGTTGACTTTGGAGTAATCATTTTCCTTCTTCTGGCTGGGATACTTTTTAGGTTTTTGGCTATATTCTGCTTTGATATGGTTGATTTGAGCTATTCGGGGTCCTCCGTCGTTATTTGGTTCGTTATGCAGTATTGAATGACTAGGATATTCACTGACAGTTACCCAATTCTCATTAGCACTGTTATTTCGGTTAGGCCCGACAGGGGTGTTGGTCGGTAAACCTTGAGTGGTTGCCTGCCGTTCCGCACGAGGGTTAGATGGTTGATCTCGGTTCATGTTCCGTTCTGGGTCATCTAAACTGTTACCCCGTCTATGCGGATTATTCCTTGGATCCTCCCGTTCTCGGCTTCTCCGTCGATCCTCCTCCTCATGGAAGCTGTTACGCCGCTGATAGTAGTTTCTTCGTTGGCGATCGTCTTCAGCTCGTATGAAGTTCACCCTCGGTCTGGAAAACCTATTATTATTATTGTTATTATCTGGTCGATACCCACGATTATTATTATAATAACGTTCTGGGTTATAATAGTGGGGGTTTCTCTGACTATTATTGGAATTTTGGTAATATGGTTTTTTATTACCTTGGTAACCATAATTTGTTCTATTGGTATTTTGTTTACCTGAAATGTTATTATTATCATTATTACCATTGTCGTTGTTTGCGTTATTTTGGGGATTGGCACTGTTTCCCTGGTAGCCATTGCTGTTGTTATTATTATTATTATTGTTGTATTGATAGTTCCTTGGTTCCGGCCGATCATTCCCCCTCCGGCTTTGTCGGTAATACTCCTCGTTCTCATAATTTTCGAGAAGTTCAGTCATGGCCTGTATGGTCTTGATTTGGCTGCCTCTCCTTGCTCGAATTACCTCTTCATCATAGTGATATAATAACTTGTTTATGGGGCATTCTTCTGGTATGGCTGGTTCCAAATGTTTAGCCATACATACTTTGCCGAGGAAGTATGCTGTCATTGAGCTACCCACCTGTTGTTTGTAACGGCCGTGACAGATATTGTCACGTATCAAATTTTGGGTAGTCTCAGACCAGTATTTCGCCTTAAATAAGCTCTTGAACTGCTGGTAATCTTCGATATCACTACGGTTGGCCATCCACCAATGATCCGTCATTTCCCGAAATGACTCGTCTAACAACTCCCGGTTGTTTACCCATCTGTTGCCCCTATGTTTGGCCATGTACTCCTCTATTCGGGCCAAGAAATCCATGGGCTTTCTTTTATACTGGCGGAAGTTCAACCACTCTCGATTCTCATTTATGGGGAATTGTGTGAAGTTTGTTGGTCGGTTTCGGATCATTTCCATCTCTTCCTGGCTCTGCCGCACTTGACCGGTGATATTGGTCATCACCGCTTCCATCCCGTCGCACTTTCTGTGACTTGGTTACGCACCTTACTTATTTCCTCCTGTGTTTCCTTTCGGTTTTCTTCCAATTTAGTCTTATGGTGTTCTTTGATCTGGGTAATTTCGGTATTTATTTCTTCCCTGACTTCCTGTACTTCACTCTCCGTTTGGCGACATCTTTCGTCAACCTCCCTGATTTGTTGGTTTATTATTATTGTTTCTTGTTCCAATTTTTTATATATAGCCTTCTTATTGCCGCTGATTTTCCTGTTCAAGTCTTCCTTCGCCAACTCTATTCTCTCGTCTACCTTGTTCATGTTCTCCTGGTTGACTTCCCTTAATTCTTCTCTAAGTAGTTGGTTATCCTCTCTCAATTCTTCCAACCTCTCCCCCATCTTCTCTTCCATTTTCTTGTTATTTTCTCTTAATTCTTTCTTTAATTGTTTGTTGTCACTTTCTATCTTCTTACTGGTTTCCTCTATCTTCTCTTTCATCTTCTTACTGGTTTCCTCAATTCTCTTATTGGTGTTTTCAATCTTTCGACCCAATTCTTCCTTTGTAGATTGGTTATCTTCCTTCAATTCCTTATTTGTATCCTCAATTTTATTGCTCAATTCTTCCTTTGTTGTTTTGAATTCTTCCTTTAACAGCTGGTTGTCTTCCTTCAAATCTTGACTCAATTTCTTACTATTTTCTTCCATTTGCTTACTCATTGATTTGTTATCCTCTCTCATTTGCAGGAACATTTCCATTAATTTGTCCATTTTACTATCTTCTGTGGTCTTAGACTTTTCTATTTCCTTGTCTGGGACATTGACGTCCCCTGTTTGCATTGGTACTTCAGGTTGTTCCTCTAGTGGTGCGGGTTGTTTGTGCTCCACCCACCGGGGGTACTAACACTTCTGTATCTTCCACGGGTGTTGCCTCCTTATCTCCCATATCGATTTCTTTTTCGGCCTCTGCCGCCCTTTTCTTAGAAGTAGCCCGTCGCTGCATGTTGTTTCCTTCTTGACGGTATAACCGCTGCCAAGCTTAATTAGTAATTGGGTAAGTTACTGTAGTCTTCCAATCGCTAATTAAAGCCCTTCAGTTGGACGCCAATTTGTAACAAGTACAATAAAAAGGTTAGTTTAATCTTTGTTCAACGTTAAGCCCCACTGTTGTGAGCGCCAATTTGTAACCAGATCTGTATATGCTGTTACAAATAAATATTTCTGTACTGTACAAAAAAATTTTAATTTAATTAAAAAACAATTTTTCAAAAAAAATTTTATGTTTGCTTATTGTTTAAATAATTAATAAATAATTCTTGTTATGTGGTTTCGTCGAAAATTTAAAATTCTGTAAGTTTTTTATGTTAATATATTCACTTCTGGTTAAATGTAAAGAAATCTGGAGTTAATAAGATTGTCTCACTTCACTAATCGATTGGCGATTTTCTTCGAATCTCAAGTATATTACTCTCCTTTAGTAATGGTCGCCTTTCAGTTAGTCCTGTGGTTAATTAAAACTCTTATATTACTTTGTGAAATAAATTTAAAACCAGATAATTGAATTATTTTGATTTATTGACAATTATGGTGAAAATATCGATTTAAAATCGATATGTATATAAAGCTCGACTCTTTCACAGGGATAATCGATTCTCAATACAGGTTATATTATATAAATATTTTCGAATTGTTCTTTGAACGGTTATAATTATAATAGTCAGAGAAGGGGCAAGTAGAGAAAGTATAACATTAACAAAATAAATCTTAATAATTAATAAATGACAAAGTTATTTATGATATATGATGTTTATAAAATTGAATTTGTCAAACCAATGCTGCATGCTGAATCCAATCAGAAGAGTTCGCTTTGCATCACGGAACCATCATGGCCGCCGCCTCGTTGTTGAAGAAAACCGAGAATGTTATGGCTGGAATTTCTGACAATAAAGTTCCCTTCACAACTGCTTCTGATCTCCGTAATATTGGATAATGTCTATTGTGTTATTATAGGTGTCCTGGTTAAGTGTTCTGTGTTCACTGGCTTTAAATGTGTTGTATTTGGTGTGTTCACTTTTGTCTGTGTGTGGCGAAAAATCGTGAAGTTCGTTGTAATGTGAATTATTAATGTTTGATAGTTTTATTGGTTTATTTCACTTGTATTCGGTTACGTATTGTTTGTTTTCACTGTTTGTGGTGGTGTTGTTCACTGATTTTATGTTTAATATACCAATTTCGGTAACTCTCGGTTGTTCACTGATTTTATGTTTAACCTTTATACGTCATTAATCGTATTCGCTATACAGGTTCTTAGCGCGATCTAAAATCAACCGTTCGCTTCGAATGTTAATTAAGAACTGTTTTACTTCCTTCGTCTCCTGAAATATCTTGCCAAGTTAATATTAGAAAAGTATTGTTTCAAATATATTTCACTTCCTATTGCATGTGACTATAGTACATTATACTCAGAATATTTTTTGGTTATTGATTACTTTCGTGAACTAGTAATTACATAATTGGTTTCTTTAACTCCTTCTGCTTAATTTGACATACAATAGTCCATCTTTATAAAGTTTTTTGTTAAAATTGCTATATTTCTGTCATTTTGGAAATATAGGCTCAATATCTGCTTCCTGTTCTTGTCCAAAATTTTAGCCATCTTATGTGTTATAAATATGATTATAATAAATTTCAGATTGATATAACTCTTAACTTTCCTTAATTTCTTATAAATTTATCAATTGATCCTTCTTTTAGTTATTATTCATGAATTTACTATTCCTCCTCTGAAATAGTTAGAGTAGGGTAAGAATGAGAGTTCTAACGCGGAAGTGACGTCACAGCCCCCCTTTTGGCGCGAAATTCAAAAATCCCTGTGGTGGGGGTAGACTTCCGGCGCAGCGTGTCGTCATGTGCAGAGGTTATGATGGACCGGGGGGGTAGTGGTGTGTCCCACGTGACCTCGATGGGCGTACCGAAGTTGTCGGCCATGTTGTCGGCGTTCGGCCATGTTGTCGTCGTCGTCCATTTTGCGTGGTTCCGTGTGCGTTGATTGGCGGAGGCGTGGCCGCCGTTCGTCGACAAAATGGACGACGACCCCACCACGACGGGCGAGGATCAAGCCAGGCCGCCGCCCAGCGACGATGACGACGTCAACGACGACGGCGAAGGGCGAACGGCGAACATGGCCACGCCTGGTGGCCATGTTGGGAAAGCTGTGATGTTGTCGGATTGTGCGTGTGTGCTGGTTAAGGTTGGGCCACGTTGCCGGATCGTGGTGTGTTATAGTGTATGGTTTGGGTATATGTTTTGTTTTTCCGGAAGGGCGGCCATGTTGGAAAAGCGTCGACGTTGTCAACTTGTGCCACGTTGTCGGCTCGTGCATGTGTTATAGTGTACGGGTTTTGTATATGTTTACACTGCCGTTGTCGGCTCGTGCATGTGTTATAGTGTACGGGTTTTGTATATGTTTACACTGCCACGTCGACGTTGTCAACTTGTGCCGGCCACGGCTCGGTGTTATAGTGTACAGGTTTTGTATATGTTTACACTGCCACCATTGTTGCCAACTCATGAACTGTAAATTTGAATGTGTGCTTTTGTGGTAAGTATATATTGTAAAAATACAAAAAATGTGCACAGCATCGATGTGAAACTCTTGTTGACTGGCTATTGTGGTGTAATTGTTTTGATTGACACTTCACTTATAAAACATGCATGATAGAAGGAAAAAGGATAGTTGAAAAGAAAAGAAATAACTAAGCAAATTCAAAAAATTTACATATTTATATACAATATATATACCGAAAAAAAATTACAAATACAATATATATATACAGAAAAAAAACATTATAAATAGACATATAAATAATATAATTTAATGAAAAAATAAATAAAAAGTTCAGTTTATATTACATTTTATATACAATATATATATACAGACAAAAAAAAACGGTTATAATATATATACAAAAAATAAAACATTATATCAAAAAAACATCACTTTGTATATTACAATAGTAAAAAAAAAAAAAAAAATTCCGGATACAATATACAGAAAATAAAACATTATATGAAAAAAAACATCACGTTGTTCATATTTAATGTGCACGACCATCTGTAACAGAAACAAAAACAATATTAGTGATGTATAATTGATAGGCGTAGGATGGATTAGAATAATGTGTACTGTTACATACCTCAAAAATGCATGCGTGCATAAAATGGGTGTATTGGCCTGCTGAATGCATACACCCGACATTGCGGACATCCTGGCGGCGACCCCTCCAGTGCCACGGTTTGAAACCAGTTGATGATGCACAGATAGTGGTATGTGTGCCCACACATTAAGCCGAGGAGTCTCTGCCCCTCAGTATAATTTTCTTGGCACACACTACAAGATGTGTGCCCTAACATACCCTGAATGGGGCAGAGATCTCCACGGCTCCATCGCCACGTTGGAAATGTACTTCTGAGAAGTAGTCTCATCGTGGCGACTTCGCTATGCATCCTTGGTTCCACCGTGTCGATAATATCATAAAACACGCATGGCGCGTCTTCTGGAGGGGACTGTAATCGTGGATCGTGCCGCATATGCTGTTGCTGAGGTTGTGGTTGAGGCTGCTGAGGCTGCTGAGGTTGTGGCTGCTGTTGAGGCTGCGGGGATTGCGATTCTGGTTGTCGTGCTGTACTTATCCATTGCGGACGTGGTTGCGGCTGTTCCTGTGGTTGTGGCGGTGGTGATGGCGATTGTGGTGGTGGTGATTGTGGCGGTGTGATCGTTATTTGTCGTGCTTGTGGACGAATATCACTGGTGAAAAGAATAAATATAAAAATCATGTAAAAAAAAACATGAAAGTATGTAGACATAAGAAGAAGACTTACATATTAAATGTGATGGTAGGTAATTGTTGTTGTTGTTGATGCTCATCAACATTATTTTCATCATCATCATTATTAGTTCTTTCGTCAAGCAGTAACGTATCACTGTCACTATCATCGTCATCATAAACCATCATCTCATCATTGCTGAAAAAAAGTACACTTTTAATACCAGATGTAAACGCAATAGTACAAGTGAACGTTAATGAAAAAAAACGTACCGACTCGTGCCGGCTTCCTGAGATGCAGCAGCAGCAGCAGCAGCAGCAGCAGCAGCAGCAGCAGCAGCAGCAGCAGCAGCAGCAGCAGCAGCAACAACAGCAGTAGCAGCAGCTGAACCGGTAGCATCACTGAAAAAAAAAAATACATTTGAATACCGAACGTAAACGCAATAGTACAAGTGATTGTTAATAAAAATGGTCTTACCGACTCGAGTTTTGTTGTGATACTGATGAAGGTCCCAATAAGGCCTGACGTAACCTTTGGGAACTATAAAAAATAAACAGTAAGTCAGTCGAATGTTGTATTCTGTTTGTACTCGTTAAATAAAAAAAATGTTGTAATTTACCTTCGAACTCGTCGCTGCTCCTCACAGACTCTTTTATATAATCTATTATCGCTTCCACTCATTCTGTAAAACGTAACAAGAAAAATGTTGTATAGTAATTTGCTAACATAATAATGTGTGTGTGTGTGTGTGTAATGTCAAATATTAACGTAAAAATATAGTAAGTACTTACATGCAAATTGAAAAATTATAATGAATGTGATAATACTTATTATGACGAAATGCTTATATATACGTATATGCTTGGTAGGAGTCTGCTATAGACAAAGTCCCCTTACCCTCAAAGTGTTCACCACACACACACACACACACACACACACACACACACACACACACACACACACACACACACACACACACACACACACACACACACACACACACACACACACACACGGCTTGCATCCTGTACGTAACAAAGCCCCTCGCCATCACAAAGTTCACACGCTGCGATAACATATGGCTAGTCAGCGAATAAAATTAACTGCACATGTGCATAGTGTGGGAAGGTCTCAGTGGGAGTCGATTACATCCTGTTATAAATATTAACCATTAATGTCTAATCGTCTACCTCACCTCTCCTACCAATTGAAAATTAAATGAAAGTAAATAAATAAATTTTATATTTGCAATACAAGTTTATTATTACCATGAGTTACTGCTCTGTGTATCTTAGTCTCTTCATGTTAGGACTGGTATCGTCATTGGTTAACGCACGTTTACACACTCTGTAGTGTCCGTACGCGAGTGTAGTTACACCATCGTCCAGTACGTACCTCTTATCGTCATAAGGAGACAGGGAAAGTTTTGTTACACGTTGCGTGTACAGCTTATGACGATCGCTTCGTATACACTCGGCAGAGGTGAAAACTGTACGACTATAGAAAAGACACTCGCTGTATAACTGATGACGTAACCTTTTTTTTATTGCCGTTCTTGGAACACCTTTCGCCACCTTTTTGTCGGTACAGTCGGACAACAGGAGCGAGTAACATTTAACTCTGAGTCCGACGAATTCCCTGATGGGTTTCCCATTAGTTTCATCCTTGAACTTCCCCACGACTTTTTTGTTGTCGTCGCAATGACAAGGATGATCTGAGGGATAGTCCGACGTGTCGAAAAGGTGGAGATCCTCTTTCATATCCAAGTACACATCGTCAGTCTGTATGCTGTAAAGTAAACTGTCGGTATCGGTCATTAATAATGTTAATCGTTGTCCGTACTTGCTGACAGCGTACCGATAATGAAAATCGTACATTATCAATTTACTGACATCAAGTACTGTGAAACCAACATACACTGGACGGGAAAGGTATATAGTTCTGTTTCGTAAAGCCAATCCGACCAAGTCGTCGGTGTAGCGGATCATACGCTTTAGTCGTGGATTGGAAACAAGTTTCTGCAGCCGCCCTTTGGTAGAGACTAGTTGGAAGTCTATTCGTTTCCTTACGTTCTCCAGCGATTTACCATAGACAGCGTTGACCATCAGTTTGAAAAAATCTTTTTCAAAACTGTTGGTGGCTGCTGCTCTCTTTTGTGTGTTGAAATCGATAAACGGTTTCATCCACGCTTTCTGTTTAAAACTCAACACCCTATGGATTGCTTTCAATTTTAGACCAAGGTTCAGATACAACTTTAAATTTCGAAAATGAAGAACGTATTTTTGCTTATCGTCCAAAGTCGTTAGCAACTTGGGGACGGACGATGAGGGCGTTTCTGATCCGTTATACCCTTTTGTATAGTGTAGTCGTGTGTGAAGTCGTCGAGAGTACGGTGAAAGTATGTCAGGATTGACGCAGGAACGCACAGGTGCTAGTGGATAATCTGAGTGAAGATCATGAAGTTCGGATGGATAGTGTAGGTCGACCTCAAGTATGTAGCCCATGTCACTGTCATCACTCAGAGTACGTACGTCCAGTGAGTCGATCTCGTTACGATCGAGCCATCTAAAGTCACCGTAAGGGAGTGGCTGTGACATGGCTGCACCGTAAAGGTTGTTGCAGTCGGTGTACAATATGAAAGAGGTCGGCTTTGAAGCATCATACTGATCAGCGATTAGCGGGTTGTTGGCCTTGGCATAGCGGTTGGGTACCATGCTAACACCACCGCGAACGGCTGATTCAATAAAAAGATGCTGATCTATATCCGTCAACAGTTCCAGTCGCACACCGGTCATCTTTAACATCGCGTGCCAAGCATCGCCGGGAAGCGAGTAAAGATGAGCCGGATCAATCTGGTAGTACCGTATGGCCATCTCACGAAACGCCTCGAAGACGTCAGCCAGCAGCAGTACATCTGTTTTAAGATAAAGATCGTGATAATCACCCAGCGTGCGGATTCCGAAAGTCTGCCACACATTCTGTGCATGTGCGTAATCTTCGTCCAACACGGGTGATTCACTCAGCCTATTGAAAAAGTGTTCGCGTGCGGGCAGACATGTTTCGTCGAACTTCTCGCTACCTGTCATGTAATCGTAAGGGTACACCCCCTTACGTAAGAGTAGCTCGAAGTGTTCTTCGAAACATTGCTTTGTTAAAGCGAAATCCGCACCGCTCGCGCGCAAGTTTCCAACAAGTGTATCCAAGGACGTGTTCAAAAATTGTAACGTGTCTACGAAACGTAGGGCACCCAACGTGACTGATACGAAGCGTTCACTAGTGGTAGCGATACAAGTGAGAGTTTCATCATTGTATTTACCCAACCCTTGTATCAAGTGATGTGCGTCGTAACCTCGTAAGTTATGGAAAAAGACAGGAATATGTTGGGCGGACTTGGAGTTGAGGTTACATACGTTGTGAGCTGCGCCAAGGTATCGTCCAGTCAGATGACAATGGTTGCGCACCTTGTCGTCATCAGTCAGCAGTTTTTCGCAGAGATGGCATACGACAGCATTCGTGAAAGATAATACGTCACGATCACTCATAGTCATAGGGATATTGGTACGCATGATCCTGTACAGTTCATGCTCTTCATCGATTAGTCTATCTAAAAAGGTTTCTATCACGTTCACACCGCGATAAACGACCTGTGGTTTGAAAATGTTGCCCTCGTGGTCGACTATGAGGTAGGAAAAACCTGAAGGAAGATGTAACGACTCTGTTGTGGTGGACGATGTGTGTGGAGGAGCATCACAACGATGGCAAGGTACAATGAACGATTCAAAGTCTGCATATATAGCGAAAGGGACTTTATGACAGTACGTGTAATTTTTGAAGTACATAACCTTCTCCTTCTCTTTCGTTGGTAAACGAATTCTTTGTTCACCATACGGTGAACAACGAGGGACATGTTCACTAAGGAGTCGTTCTTCACAGAATCTATGCAGACAGTAGTTGCAATAGAAAGAACGTCCGTTGTGTTTGGTTAGTGAAGATAGTAAGCGGCTAATATTTTTTATTAAACAGTAATGTTTTCGGTCAGTGGTGGTGAGAAGTAATAGATTAAAATGGTGTTGTCTGTCACTGAAAGGAGTTATTCTTAGCGGGTAAATTTCATTTTCTTCGTAACCAAAAACATTTATAGAAATGTCAGAATTGTCTCGTTCGAACTTCACAATATCGCATAGGCGGGTGGGATAAGTTATACCAGAAGTGGTGATACTGTGAATATGTGATTTGTATTTGGATACACGCTCGCTGTCTCTGTGTTGTGGAAACAGTGCGGCCAACACTGACCATATAAAACACATTTGATCGCCTGTATTGTTTACATTGATGATGGATTTAGTACAAGACAATTCAGGAGGTGTACGGATGAAACTGGAGGCGGCCAGCGGTTGGTATCGTGAGAGAACGAGTTCTAACGAGATTATATGATCCAACGCCCAACCGCTACCCTCACGAGTGAATTTATAAATCGATTCGATGATTTTTTCGTACGAAGCTTCTAAACGTTCAGGCAATACGTTCTGATCAGCGATCAATGTCGTATGACATCGTCCATGAAAATAGCCTTCACTCGTCACTTCTTCGTCCTCGTTCGTGTCGGCATTTACAATGTACTTGACAAATCTCGCTTTTAGCGCTATATGCCACTTTATAGTAAGCAAACGTGTCAGTTCGTTTAGAATGTCCGTACGTAACATATCGTGAATTTCATCGAAAAAGGTAATGACATCGTTGACACATTCTTCTTCTTCCTCTACAAGAGGTGTGTAAACGTACGACACCAACGAGCCACGCAACGAATGTTTACGATCAACAGAAAATGTCTGCATTGTTAGAATAACGATAAAAGCAAAATCAATTACTTGCTCACTTGAAGAACATTAGAATACTGATACAAAGTTAGAAAATAAGTAACATTTTATAAGCAGTGCGTGAAAGTTAGCCTGCACGAGTCTCGAAGGTGAACGCAGGCAGCGATCACCGCTCCACTTATACTATCTATGATGAGTGCGTGCGCAGCTATTTGTTCCCACTACTGTGGTTTATTTCATACCGACCAATTGACGACAGCAATCCCCACTACGATTGCGCGCGCAGCTACCACTGAGGAAGTGAAATGCAGCGCAACAAACCAACATTCTTGCTTCAGATATGGACGTGCATACATATTCTTTTGCAAGCCGATTAAAAAGCTTTTATAACATCCATCGTCGAGGTAACATTAAATTTTACGTGCGTAAATTTCCGAATACGAACGTGAGATTTTTTGACCTAGCCAAAGCCGGGTTTATTTATGAAGGCGATGATGATGTTGTAAGATGCTGCAATTGTAAAATACGAATTATGGATTGGATGGCGGGTGATGATCCTGTCCAAGTCCATAAGGCGTCAATGCCTACATGTAGTTTCGTTCGTGAACACTTGTAGAAGTCGACGCACGCAAAACGGCTCTTTTCAGAGCCAACATAAACTCATGTACAAACATACCCGTTTGGGTAGTACTAGTAGTACTCTGTGTTAGTACTATACTAGTACTAATAGTACTATATATATTACTATTACTAGTACTACTACTAAATGTGTGTACACAATTCAATGTCTGACTGATGGCGTCAATGATAAAAAAATAAAACAAAAGATTTCATAAAAATTATACCTATTAAATATCATGACAATTTCGAAGCTGTATCACTTGCATCGCAGATCGATGACACAATGGATGTTTATCGATACGATGATGGGAAACATTTCACACTAACAAAACCGTTACGAAGCACAATACGTTCCAACTTGTGTTCTATGTATTTTGTGAAGAAAAAACGGTTTTGTGGTAACTACTGTACACGTTATAAGTTTGGTGTTGACAAATATCACGGACGTTGTTGGCGTCACATAAAGAAACGTAGCGGTTATCTCCCGCCGATCGTGCTGTTGATGATAATCTCTGATCGTATACACAACAAATCACGATGGCTTCATTTTATCGAAGAGTGTGATCGAAACAATGTACCGATTGAACTCGTGGTTTATGAAAAGAATATGTTCAAGTGTACAGTACGTCACGCGTGGAATTTTATTTCACGTTTCCGACCGATTCCTGAACTGTATCATGCCGTTCAACGTGTTCACGGCTTACATGATTCACACGGACAAATGAACTATGCGACTGTGTACACAGACATGCTCGCCTACGGAAGTTCAATCCCACACGCTTTGTGTTGCATTGTCATTACAGAGCGCACTATTCCGATACGTACAGCGATTGAAATATACAGAAGCGCGATTATGATAGCACCAAAGTGCGCAGTGGATCCTAGCTACAACGTAAGTTTTGACGTGCGCTGCCCGCCATCTTCGTTACCGACACTTGCGAGAGGGAAACAGTTCACATTGGTGAACAACAAGGCGCAGGGATTGTTTTCAGTAGCCTTTCTGAAGGAATCATTGCCTACACTCCGCAAGTATTGTGAATACTTCGGTCTGCAGTATTCACATGAAAAAGGGTACACAGTGAAAGATCGACGTTTATACGAACAGTGGCAACGATGTACAGGTGCTATGGCAGACGAGTTTTGGTTGTTGAACTCGTATCTTATACACCTGCATATGGAGTCGAGAAGTCATCGTCCGATCATAGAACTCAAAGCTAAACACATGTGCGAGCATCTACCCGTAAACGATAACGTCATAGTCGCGGAAATGCACGAGTATCGTGCCAACGTTATACGCAGCGTCATGTTCAAAGACATGAATTCCGTCAAGACCGTAAGAGCGTTGGACATGAAACAACACACGCTCATGAGATATTACATCGGTATGAGTCTCGTGCGTAATGGACGTATGAAAATCAGTTTAGCGCATGTTTTAACGTACTTACGCAATCACAAGAAGAACGCGTTGTTTTTCCGTTCGGTCGAGATGATATAACTGGACGTGGAGTGGAAATCTTACTACAGTCACGCGATGGAAAGCAGACGTACCAGAACGGTACCGAGGAGAGTTACATTCAGCACTGAGTTAACGCTTTACCACGTTCCGACGTATTGTGAATCACGGTTCGTACGATATGAGAATGAAACGACAGGTGAAGAACATACAGCAGAGCGTTCGCAAGACTATCGCGAAGGAGTTGCACAGACCGGTAAGAAGGAATTTTCCGAGACGTGCGGTGGAGTTAAAGGGACTTCACGACTTGTACCAAGCGGACCTGGTAGAGATGATACCGCACGCGAAGGTGAACAAGGGATTCAAGTACCTTATGACAATCATTAACGCGTTTAGCAAGTACGCGTACGCTGTTCCGTTGAAAACAAAAACGGGCGTAGAGGTCGCACGAGCTCTGGAACCGATTCTTCGTGCTAATAAAATGAAATATCTGCAGACAGACAACGGGAAAGAGTACTATAACAGTAGCGTACAAAAATTGCTGAGCAGATACGGTATCACACTCTATTCCACGTATAGTGAAAAAAAGGCCTCCATTGTGGAACGTTTTAACCGTACGTTGAAAACGCACATGTATCGTGCGTTCAGTGAACAAGGTCATTATCGTTGGTTGGATATGTTGCCGGAACTAGTCAACACGTACAACAACAGCGTGCACAGAACGATTGGAATGAAACCGTGTCAGGTGAAAGAATCCAACGAACGTACAGTGCTACAAAGGATTCGTGTGAACACAGCGAGGAGCATCGTTTATAAACGACCGAAATTCAAAGTAGGCGATCGTGTGCGTATAAGCAAACACAAAATGACATTCGCCAAAGGATACACACCAAATTGGACAAACGAGATATTTCTCGTTCATTCGGTGCGTACCGGGAGCGTACCCATTACCTATTCGCTAAAGGATCATACAGGAGAAGTGTTGAAAGGTGGTTTTTATGAACATGAAATCAGTAAATCGAACGTTGGTGACGTGTACTTGGTAGAAAAGATTGTACAACGTAAAGGCGATCGTGTAAAAGTCAGATGGTTAGGATTTGATGGTAAACACGATTCGTGGATACACAAGAAGAACTTGCTATAACAACTATTCGACTCATGGAAATAGAACCAGTATGCATCGATACGTTATGATGACAACATGCACGCTGTGTACAGTGTAAAAGACATTGTGTCACATCCTGGTTACGATGAGTACATCGTGAACACGACTGCAAACGACGTTGAACGCATGCGTAGGATCTTGACAGTGCACGAGTACTGGCAACGGGTTATCAATCGTGTGAAGAAATTCCGTCTTAACGAAATAGTACCAAGTGGTACCGGATTCGATCACTACAAAGAATGTGTTTGGTCGGATCCGAACTGTGAAACGGGTCCGGACACTTGTGTATGCAGTTACATATCTACCGACTGCTGCAATATAGTGCGACTATTAAATAGACTGTGCACGGAACGTCAACATGAAAATATTGCAACAAGCGCACAGATTAAAAATAAAGGACGTGGATTATTCGAAATTGTGCGGCGATGGTGGTGGGGGTGGTTGTGGCAGAGAAAAACGTAAACACGGACGTCTTCTGCCCGATACCGTTCGTTCGATCATCTGCGGACCTTCTGCGTGCGGGAAGACAAACGTCATGTTCAACCTGTTGTTCGATGTAAACGGATTAAGATTCGCGAACTTATACGTGTTTTCTAAATCACTATTTCAACCTAAATATCAGATGCTGGAGACCTTGATGACACAACTTTCCAACGAAGGAATGGGTTATCACGCCTACAACGATAACGAAGAGGTACCGCCTCCCGACGAGGTCGATCCTGATTCTATTATGGTGTTCGATGATGTGTCTTGTGAAAGACAACACAATATACGCAAGTATTTCTCTATGGGACGTCACAGCGGTGTGGACGCGTTTTACCTTTGTCAGACGTACAGTCAAGTGCCAAAACAGTTGGTTCGTGATAATGCCAATCTAATAGTATTGTTCAAACAGGACGATCGCAACTTGAAGCATGTGTATAACGATCATGTCAACACGGACATGAAATATGACACGTTTAAGAACATGTGCGCTGAAGCGTGGAAAGATCGTTATGGCTTTCTCGTTGTGGACAAGGATTCTTCTATCGACACCGGTAGGTACAGAGTCGGTTTCGATCGTTTCATAGTAGTCGCACCTAACGATTAAACAAAAAAAAAATTGTCAAAAGTTTAGCTAAATACACGTGTCCTGCTGTCAACGACTTTAGTTGTCGTACTACCGTTTATCGAGATGGATGACAAGAAAAAACGATTAGCACGTGATATCGACACGATCAGTGATGACATACGGAAGAAATACCACGCGTTAAAACATGGTATTCGTGAAGAAGAAGCAACGTTATCCAAAAGTTACAAACCGATTCTGGAACCGTTACAAAATATTTCACAAGCATTGCTTGAAAAGAAACGTAAAACAACAAATGAAAAGCCGATAAGAGTGAAAAAAATGAAACAAGAAGAAGAAGAGGAAGAAGAAGAAGAAGAAGAAGAGGATCCATTAGATGCAATTAGTAAGAGCGATGTAGGAACACCACTTCGTTCCCGAACGAAACCGTCTTTCCTGAAAACACCCGTGATAGCCGAAACATCAGGTGATGACGATGAGGACGATCCTAGTCAAAACATTGAAAAAATGTTAGACACACCGGAAGGAAGACGTGAAGCGCGTAGATATTTTCAGGACAAATACGACAGTGAATCGTTAGCGAACAAGTACATGCGTATGATCGTTTCGTCCGAACGCGATCGTCTGATGGACTATACGTACGGTGTAAGACATGAAAACGGAAAATGGATGATTGGTGATTCACAGTTCGAAATCGATAAGGACGATACGATTCTTATCAACGGTAAACGATACAAAGGTACACCTGGACTCTACGAACTTGTATTCATGAAGCATCCTAATGAAAATATTTACAAGGAATCAGATCTGAAAACGTACAAAGATATACTGCGTAACACCAACGCGCATAAGCAGTATTACTTAGCGAACGCACAGGTGAACGCGAACAGAGGTGTAAAGTATAAACGAATAATATCGCAACTGTTTCCATCGAAACGTACAGGACAGGGGCATAATAATATTGATACATCGTATATGACGCTAACGAGAAAAAAAGACAAAATCGATTACGTGCACTGGGACGATCCGAACGAACTGGTGGACAGATTGCGACTGTTAATGGCATCACAACGTGTTGGAAACAGTGGGCACACGAACGAAATCGTCTCCATAGTGGAAGAACTACGTGAAGCAGACATAATCGTATAACAAGAGCGGTATATATCATCTGACATTAGCAGCAGCAGCAGCATGGAATCGATCTTAAAGGACTCGTTAATGCCATGTGCTCCCTATTCGATTCTGAAAGCCGATAAAGTATAAATAATACTGTCGTACACGCACCGGGGGACATTCCACGATTGGTTGTGACAACATGGATATCGTGCTACTGTTTATTATTGCGTGCACAAGCGCCGTCGTCGTCGCATCGTCCGTTAACGCTAACGATGTAGATTTCGCTATAGATTATTTGGTGCGATACGGATACGTGCCCGACGATAGTTTACGACTCACGGACAACACTACCATCGATATGGACGCCTACCTTCGCACGTTTCAAGTGAATTACAATTTAACCGTAAATGGAGAATTGAACAATGAAACGATGAATCTGATGCGTGCGCGGAGATGTGGTAACGAAGATTTCGTGTCGTACACCTTACGAACGCCGTGGGCCAAGAAACGTCTGTCGTGGCGATTCTTTCACGGTAGCGTCAGCGCTATAGAAGCGTCGCGACAAGCGTTCACTGTGTGGCAGAAACATTCGAATCTGGAATTCGAATATCGACCCAACGACATAAACGCAGACATGGTTATCGCTATGAAATATTTTAAACACAGGTGTCTGACTTCCAGGTGCACGATCTGCGGGTACGATTTGGACGGACGAGGAGGTATACTTGCTCACGCTTACTACCCGCCCGATTTACCGTATAACACTACTGAAATACATATGGACTACTACGAGTCGTGGAATTATACAAACGCAACCGAAATACCGGACGATCAGACCAGTTTTCTTCAGGTGCTAACGCACGAAATCGGACACGCGTTAGGACTGTCTCATTCCCTCGAGAGGGATTCGATCATGTACCCGTTCTACGTACCACGCTCGGACGGACCGTTCGACCTGAGAGACGACGATATAAGAGGCATTCAACGCTTGTACGGGAAGCCGCCGCCGCCGCCCGCTACGACGACGACGACAACGTCAACGTCGACGACGACGTCAACGACGACGACGACGACACCGACAACGAACGAGACCGTGCGGACGACAACGGATTTATGTCGACTAAAGAACGTTAACCAATTTTTAATAATCAACAGACATCTGTATATCGTGCACGATAACTTTTTGTGGACATTGGATATCGAGTCGAAGCGAACGGGCGAGAGTCCGCTTCTGTTGACGGATTGGTTGACTTTCTTACCGCCGACGTTCACCAACGTTTCGGCGATGTACCAGAGAC
Source organism: Magicicada septendecula (assembly GCA_034769895.1). Lineage (NCBI taxonomy): Eukaryota > Metazoa > Arthropoda > Insecta > Hemiptera > Cicadidae > Magicicada > Magicicada septendecula. The sequence goes on along the minus strand of CM068373.1, from coordinate 74,153,248 downwards.
CGCGGACCGAAGAAGTGGTGCTTTTCATAGACAACTATGTATACATGTTTGATATACACAGTCTGCAGCCGGTGAACGGGTATCCGCGTTCAATCACAACGCTCGGTGTTCGCACGATGACTAAAATAAACGCTGCAATACACACGTACACGGGTCGAACTCTTCTGTTGTACAACGATATGTATTACAGTGAGATAGACGAGTGCACGTTCACGATCAAGAAACATGGTTATGTTAAAGATCGTTTTGTCGGCTTACCAGAAGCCGTTGATAGTGCGTTCCGATATATCGACGGAAAAATTTATTTCTTCAAAGACACACACGTATACGTGTACGATGAATTTCTAGATACGATTGTAAAAGTAAAACATAACGACGCACTATCCGTTGTCGGAATAAAATGCATAGACAGTACGATCGTATCAAAACTAATCGATTTATTACGTGAATACGTATAAATGTCGTGCACAACGAACGAGGCGCATCATTCACGAGATGAGTGTCGACAAGTTTGGCAGACACCAGAGCGCTGTCAGAGCGCGAAGAGAGACGCGACGCAGTCTGCGAGAGGATATTGGTATCACAATGACCGAGGACGGACACTTTGATGTAGCGGGAAAAAAAATACATAATTTGGGCGAACCGCGCGATGATAGCGATGCCGTTTCACTGCGCTTTGTGCGTGACAATTGTCTGTTAGCTGGCGATTCGTCGACGGCGGCGCAAGGAATAGATGCGAAAGGTCGTAAGCTCGTCAACGTCGGCGCTCCTGTCGATCTCGCGGACGCTGTCAACAAGCAGTACGTAGACTACTCGTGCTTACGTTTCACACAATTGGTACCGAACAAGAAGAACGGGGCTGTCGTCGACGCACGAGACCATCGCATACAGTCTCTGAGGGAACCGATTCGTGCGAGAGACGCCGCGACCAAAATATACGTGGACTCGAAAATCATACCGAAGGATACGAACTCTAACCTAATGGTCGGCAATGTGCGGATAACACAGTTAGCTCCACCCATGAACAACAAGGACGCAGTGAATTTGGAATTTTTGAACCGACACACAATCACCGCGGTAAACGATGCTTATTTCAACGCGCAAGGAAAAACCATTCTAAACGTTGGCGATGGTGGCGCACGGGCCACAGATGCAGTGAACGCGCGTCAATTGGAGGACGTGAAGCGGTACGCGAAGAGCGAAACGTACAAACTCGCAAAAGTGTTCCAACATCGTTGGGAGAAAGTGGTATCGTATATCTATAAATTGCATACACGCGCAGCGCGTACTTCACTTGGTGCCGAAGAGGCAGACTTACTACTTATGAACAAGACGGAGACGAGCGTGTTGATTAGTGATCTGGACAAATCCAACAACGAGCAAGATTGGAGATCTCTTTATCGAGAGCAAACGAAACAGTAGTCATGTATGAACTACGTAGCCGTGTTGATAAAAAAAAAGGGGGGCGTGGTCTTATCGGAAAAATAGTTAAAAGCGCGGTACCATTCGTCGCGAAGTCAGTACCTACACTGATCAATCGAGCGGTGGACGTATTACCGGTAGAACTACATCTGCCTGGCTACAGGTTCTGCGGACCAGGAACGAAACTAGAGGAGAGATTGAGTCGTGGTGATCGAGGAATCAACGAGTTGGACGAAGCCTGTCGCGAACACGATATCGCTTACAGCAAGTACAAGGACAACGAACGACGAGGTATAGCGGATCGTGTGCTAGCCGGTAAAGCGTGGGAACGAGTTAAAGCTTTGAATTCAGGCATCAGTGAAAGAGCGTACGCAGCAGCCGTAGCAGCAGCAATGAAGGCGAAATCTGCGTTAGGCAGCGGGCTATGCTGTAGTGGTGGTGGTGGTGTGCGTAAACGTCGACGTCGCACCAGACGACGCAAGCCGGTTCGACGCACGATAATCAGGAAGAGGAGGAGGACGACGACGACAACAGGGACAGGAAAACGACGAAGAAGGAGTGGTGGTAAAAAGGCTTCAGGACTCTATCTTCGACCGTACCGAAAAAACTAATCAAAATACCCGTGCGTACATTGTCCGATCATGATCTTTATGAGTACACGAAACGATTGCGTATACCCTATTTCAGAGGTGTGTACATGCGCGACGCACTTCCTAGTACATCACCGTGGGTGAACGAAAGTGCGATCGTGAATCTGGACGATGCTAGCGGACCGGGCACGCACTGGGTATGCTACAAGAAGCGAGGCGACAGAGTCTGGTACTTTGATGGATTCGGCAATCTACGTCCACCTGTCGAGCTAATGCGGTACTTTGGATCGAACGTGACCGACGTTCATTACAATTACATGCGAAAACAACCGTCGGATACAGTCATCTGCGGACATTTATGTTTAGAGTTTTTGACATCGAACGATCAGTAAACTACAAGATGTCTTCGCTTACGGTCACCGTCACAGGAACGGATCCGAGCGCACTGGTTTGTGACTTTTTTCCACCGCTTGAATTGACGGACGGTGAATGGTACGCAGGACTGCTGGACTTTACCACGTACAACTCTATACCGAACGTGGAGAGTGGAAAAAACAATGTCTTTCCTGTACTAAAGGGAGCACGTAAAACGTTAGAGCTTGTCAATATACCGACCGGTGTGTATGAAATCAGTGATATTGAAACATACCTGAAAAAAGAACTAGCAGACCCGAAATTTTCTCTACGACCCAACAACAACACATTGAAATGTGAAATTTATTGTTCATACGATATCGATTTCGGATGTACGGAACACACGATCGGTACCATGTTGGGTTTTTCCAAGAGCCGCAAGTTAGAAGCGTATATATTACACACGTCGGATGCGCCTGTAAACATTAACAAAGTGAACGTTTTGGAGATAAGGTGTAACGCTGTTCAAGGTTCATACAAGGCGGGTCGAAACGAGCATATATTGCACTCGTTCTATCCAACAGTTGAGCCAGGATTCAAGATAGTCGAAACGCCTAGAAACGTCATTTATTTTCCGCTTAACGTACTACACTTGCGTAACGTTACAGTGTCCGTACACGATCAGGACGGTGATATTGTGAATTTTCAAGGGGAAGTCATCACCGCACGTATACATTTGAAACGTGTGTAGTAATCATGGGAATTTATTTCACCGAAACCTCCATGATGATGAAGAGCGGAGGTAGCGACGGCTTGCACTGCAAGATAAAAGAGGACAACACTTTTGGAAAAGGTATCAGTAGACGTTCGTCGTTGACACGATTAACAGCAACTAACCGACGCTACCTGATTTCACTAGGATTCAAACTCAAGAGAAACAAGTAACATGACGGACAGCGGTATAGTCTTATCGGTTGAACGTCGACCGTTCTTTGAAGACAACATCACACATTATGAATATCATCCTCATGCACCGTACGCGTCGGCGTCACGATATGGAAATAATGATGAGATACGCATACCTATCCTGCAACAGGAAGTCTTCACTTTACCGATGGAAAGTTTCCTGTACGTTGAAGGCAAGTTGAGCAAAAAAACCACTGCCACTGGTAATGTGAACGTGAAAATGATAAACAATGCGATTGCGTTTCTCTTCGAAGAAATCCGTTACGAATTGGCCGGCGTGGAAGTAGATCGTACCAAGAGTGTTGGAATCACATCCACTATTAAAACCATACTATCTGCCAGCAAGCAGGACATTGTTTCGATGCAAAATGCCGGTTGGGTTGCTCCTACAGCTGACGAGCTAACACCATCTGGTAAAAATAATGAATTCAACTTTTGCATACCGTTGAGGATGCTGATGGGATTTGCTGAAGATTTCACACATGTTATTTTAAACATGAAACAAGAACTGATACTATTACGCACTTCCACTGACGTTAACGCTCTGTTCTCGTCTACGGATGCGCCCGCTAACGCTGATATAGAACTAACAAAAATCTCTTGGATGATTCCGTTCGTGTATGTGAACAATGAAGTACGGATACGATTATTGGATATCATACGCAAAGACCTACCACTATTCTTACCGTTTCGTAGTTGGGAACTGCACGAGTACCCGGTTTTACCAACGACTGACAGACAGACTTGGACAGTGAAAACAACTACACAACTGGAGAAACCGCGGTACGTGATACTCACCTTCCAGACCAGCAGAAAGAATAATCTGAAAAAACATGCCGGCGAATTCGATCACTGCAATGTGACAAATGCGAGACTCTTTCTGAACGACAAATACTACCCGTACGATAACCTGAACCTGGATATCGATAACGGACGTTATGCATTGCTGTACGACATGTATACACGATTTCAAAAGTCATACTACCACAGAAGTCAACCCAACGTACTTCTAACGCCTACTGAGTTCATAGCAAAAGCACCGTTATTCGTCTTCGATTGTAGCAGACAGGATGAGTCGCTCAAGTCTTCACCAGTCGACGTCAGATTGGAATTCGAGTCATCGAGCAATTTCCCCGCTCAGACCGCGGCCTACTGCTTGATACTGCATGATTCGCTCAACGTGTACACTCCGTTATCCAACACAGTGCGCAGACATAATTAAACATTTACTATAAATTATTGTTTTTTTTTGCTGTAAATATAATGTTGCTTTTTAGAATGTAATGTATGTGTTACATGTATGCGATTTTTATTTAAAAAAAAAATGTAATCAATTTTTATGTATTTGCTGTAAATAGAATGTAATGTATGACTTACATGTATGTAATTTTTTATTAAAAAAAAATGTAATCATTTTTCATGTATTTTATTTTGTGGAGGGGGAAACGATTATCCTCTTCTTCCTATTTTTTTTTGCTCAGTGTTTCATCAACACGACTCGCGAGAGGACGCACAAGATGCTTTCACACGATTTCGATGATGATGATACTAAACCCAAGAACGACCGCTATTTCAAACAATGCGGTGAAGCGACAGCAACAACAATCAAGTCCTTATCACCAGACGATAAAGAAGTGCAAGTCATCTTAATTCAAAAAATCACATCTCCGTACCCGCGTTACAGAAGCTTGGAAAATCGTTTAAAGAGTTTTAAAGAATGGCCTGTATCGTTAACGATAACACCTAAAGAATTATCAGAAGCGGGTTTCTTTTACACTGGATGCAACGATAGAGTGATTTGTTTTTGCTGTGGAGGCGGATTAAACAAATGGGAACGTGGAGAATATGCTTGGATGGAACACGCACGTCATTTCCCTGCGTGCTCTTACGTAATGTTAATGAAAGATAAAAATTTTATCATCAAGGCACTGGGTATCGTTACCGAAGCGCAAGCACCAACAGCAATAGCGACAGCAGAGAACGAACAACACGTCGACACTATCAAGGAGAATACAAAAAACATAGAAGGAAGCTCTAATCGTGATACAATGTGCAAAGTCTGTTACGCACAGAACGTGGAAGTTGTACTTATTCCCTGTCGACATTTTATCACATGTGTGAATTGCGCCATAACCCTACATACTTGTCCTTTATGTAGAACCACATGCACCGCTTACATGAGAGCGTATTTCTAGTTCATTTTCACGCCTTAATTTAATCGATTAGTGAACACAAGGTTTGAAAATATATGCTGCCGTGGCAAAAGTGTTTAATCCAAGTCCACTAATATCGCATACCTCAGTGTTTGAACAGCACGCGTTGAAGACGGACGCATGGAGCTGTTATCTCCGTACCAGTACATACGCTGTAGTGAATTAAAGCACACAATACTATACCCTATAGACATTTTTGTATACAACATTTTGACCTGTAAATTTGTTGCACTGATCCGTGACGAAAATATAAGGTACAAAATAAACGTTCCAAAAAAATTCTTTACGAGCGTTTCACAACATACAACGTGTCTGTTTCGTAAGACGGACGGATCTGCAGCGTTCTTAGTAACACCAAACACATTATTTATAACGAAAAAAGGATGTGCGAGGATAATCTAGCAGTCATCCTTGACTTTCACTGTTTCATCGACAACGATGGAAACGAACTCGTTAAGGAACTATCCATTATGGATGTCACTGCATTTGCCAGCAGACATTGGATATTTTCACCTCCAGCAAACATGATTGTTTCGAATCATAAACATGCGAGGACAAACAGATGGTTAACAGAGCATTATCATGGACTAGCGTGGACGGACGGGGACACATCGTATGAACATCTTGTGCCGATATTAGAAAAATATACATTTCCTTTTAAATTTGTGTTCGTAAAAGGATTGCAAAAAAAAAAATTTCTACAGAAGCGTATCGTACATTTTAATATTATAAATTTAGAAGATTTCGGTTGTCCTAAACTCGATCAATTACAATCAATACATGGAACAGTCTGTCTCGTGCACCACTTACTTCCAGAAATATGTACAAATACTAGAGTACACGCTTTACGCGAGTGGGTTGTATCAGATTTTAGAGTAATCAATATGTTTCTAATAAATTACTAATTGAAAACATTATTGTTTAGCGCTTACGTAAAACAAATTAACCTTTCTGACGATTACATCACTCTGTATAGTCATATAAAAAAAAATTAGATTCACCGACATGTTCTAACACGCATGAGTGCTGTTAATTAAATCATTCTGTCTATTCATAAAAAAAATAACCGAGTCGTCTCCTCTTCCCCGCCTACCCATCGAGTCGTGAGAAGTCAAGTCGTATCCTGTTCACACGGATAAAAATAAACGCTTACTGTACGATAAAAAATTTAGCTTCAGCAACATGTTCTAACACGCATGAGTGCTGTTAATTACATCATTCTGTCTATTCATAAAAAAAAATAACCGACTCGTCTCCTCTTCCCCGCCTACCCATCGAGTCGTGAGAAGACAAGTCGTATCCTGTTCACACGGTTAAAAATAAACGCTTACTGTACGTTATGTAGTTCCCCCTCTCTGGTTCCACCTCCACAACTACCTCCCTATTTATTCCGCTGTGCGCGAGCGTTATTCGTTCAGTCCTTGAGAGACGCGCGAGACAAATATAAAATTCTTTATTTTAAAATGGCATCATTCACTGAAAAATTTGCAACTATTAGCGCAATTGAATATAAAAAAATAAAAGAATTAATAATCGGTGTAAAATATCCGATAGAAGAAATGCAGAATATAGACGCGAAGTACGGGAAAGCCGTACTCGTCACTCTTCAAGATTATAAAGACCCTAAACTAAAATATCGCGTATATCTACCTAAAAGATACGCGAGCGTTTTCGAAGATGATGAATTAAAAGATTTAGTACCGTGTTCGCTGCATCTAATTTTTCGTGGAGAAAAGGATAGAGCGTACATAGTAGAAATTTACAGTAAGACCGAATGGACATACTCACTTACCATGTATAATTTTCATTGTAAATACACATAATTGTCATTAGCTGCACGTACAATTATATATTAACATGTACTTAGTTGTATTTTAATTTATAATATATTGTGCTTACACATATATTTCATTTAATTTAATTATATTTAATTATCAATGTATTTACTGTATATCTAGATAATAAAACAAGGCTTACATGGTGTACATTTTAGAAGCCTGGATAGACATCTTCAAAATTAACAAATATATTTGTTCAAAATTGTCATTGCACACGTACACAAATAGTAAATATAATGTGCTTAAACTTATTTATTTTAATGTAATTCAAAACAATTATTAAAACAATTACAAATAATAAATTATTATGCGTAATGAATTTATAAATTAAAATCTAATTTGCTTACACATAATATAAATGTATACAAATGTATTTATTAGTTTTACTTATTTGTAATTCATACACAATTGTCACACATGTTTACATATTAATTTTTGTCATTACTGTGTACGTCATCATATTTTAATTTGTAATTACTTTATTTAGATGAATATTGTACACAAATGTCATATTGTATATGTTTACATATTATGTATTTTGTACTTGTCACCACTGTTTACTGTTACATAATATTTATTTTAAATTGTAATATATTTTGATTACTTGTATTTTAATTAAATAATATTGCTTTAACATTTTTATTCTATATTTATTTCACAAATCCTTGAAAGATTAACACTAATCATCACTCAATATACAAGCTAAAAGAAATGTTGCGCAATGTGCATTCATGTGTTATTACATATAACTAATTTAAAAAATCAATATTATTAAACAATAATTGCTTGATTAGAAATTACAAAAATTATTTTAAAATAAAACTTACCTTGTACGAGCTCTAGTTGAGAATTGCTTGATTATATTATATTTTAGAAATTAAAAAATTATTTAAAAATGAAACTTACCTTGTACGAGTTCTAGTTGAGTTACTGAATGTGAATCTCGTCGAACGAAAATTAAAAAAATTATTTAAAAAATGAAAATTATTTTTAAAAAAAATGAAACTCACTCTGTACGACTGAATGTGAATCTTAACGAACGAAAATTAAAAAAATTATTAAAAAAATGAAAACTTATTTAAAAATGAAAAACTCACACTGTACGAGTTCTAGTCTCGTTGAAAAATGTGATGATGTGAGCAATTCGTACAGCGTATATATACGCTATCTCAAGGATGAACGCGAAAGCAGCTGGTATCAACCAGAGCTGCTACACGTGCAGTCAAGGACAACCATTTAGCTTGGCTTTTCTGTTTCGACGACAAAAAAAACCTAGAGCTACTACACGTGCAGTCAAGGACAATCACTTAGCTTGGCTTGGCTTTCTGTTTCACACAATAATTTATGTACGGTCATCACTTCGTTCACACACACATTAACAAATGCGCAGACAGCTGGAGCCCAATTAAAATATTACATCACCAACGACTTGTGTTCTTCAAATTATGTACGGCTATTAAAGCCTCAGCTCTCACGCTTTGATAATAGATGGCTAGACAATTACATCATCACCAGCATGTGTACATATGCTCAGATAGCCAATTATTATTCATTAGTTAGTCAACGGCTAGGGTTCTGTTATTAAACAAATGGATGTACGCACACACAAGCGCGCACAGACAGCTGGAGCCCAATTAATAATATTACATCACCAACGACTCGCGTTCTTCAAATTATGTACGACTAATAAAGCTTTCGTTCACACGCTTTGGTAACAGATGGGCACACAGATGGATTGATTACATCATCACCAGCATGTGTACATATTATGCTCAGATAGCCGAAGCCAATTCATTACAACTAGACATTCAATTATGCAATGCATATCATGTGTATTTTCTTACATGTACACAACAATGTAAATTTTTTGAATTTGCTTAGTTATTTCTTTTCTTTTCAACTATCCTTTTTCCTTCTATCATGCATGTTTTATAAGTGAAGTGTCAATCAAAACAATTACACCACAATAGCCAGTCAACAAGAGTTTCACATCGATGCTGTGCACATTTTTTGTATTTTTACAATATATACTTACCACAAAAGCACACATTCAAATTTACAGTTCATGAGTTGGCAACAATGGTGGCAGTGTAAACATATACAAAACCTGTACACTATAACACCGAGCCGTGGCCGGCACAAGTTGACAACGTCGACGTGGCAGTGTAAACATATACAAAACCCGTACACTATAACACATGCACGAGCCGACAACGGCAGTGTAAACATATACAAAACCCGTACACTATAACACATGCACGAGCCGACAACGTGGCACAAGTTGACAACGTCGACGCTTTTCCAACATGGCCGCCCTTCCGGAAAAACAAAACATATACCCAAACCATACACTATAACACACCACGATCAGGCAACGTGGCCCAACCTTAACCAGCACACACGCACAATCCGACAACATCACAGCTTTCCCAACATGGCCACCAGGCGTGGCCATGTTCGCCGTTCGCCCTTCGCCGTCGTCGTTGACGTCGTCATCGTCGCTGGGCGGCGGCCTGGCTTGATCCTCGCCCGTCGTGGTGGGGTCGTCGTCCATTTTGTCGACGAACGGCGGCCACGCCTCCGCCAATCAACGCACACGGAACCACGCAAAATGGACGACGACGACAACATGGCCGAACGCCGACAACATGGCCGACAACTTCGGTACGCCCATCGAGGTCACGTGGGACACACCACTACCCCCCCGGTCCATCATAACCTCTGCACATGACGACACGCTGCGCCGGAAGTCTACCCCCACCACAGGGATTTTTGAATTTCGCGCCAAAAGGGGGGGCTGTGACGTCACTTCCGCGTTAGAACTCTCATTCTTACCCTACTAGTTAGGTATTACATTTTGAAATTTTTTAATAATTTTATATGTCTTTTTATATTATTCTTTTAAAGTATAGTTTCAGTTATAGTAGTTGGTGATTGATTCACCTTATATAAATCTGATTAGTTTACTTGGTTTATTAAACTTCCTTACTCAATTATAATGTTATTTGGAATTCCTTATTTTGGCCTAGATTTTATTATTTTACATATACTGTTTTTCAAATAATGTTATTTCTATACCCCTTCTGACTTTCTAAAATTAACACAATATTAAATAAAATTTCCTTATATAAATATTGGTACATGTAGCATGGTATTCATGCTCATAATACAAAAACAATATTGAAAATTAATTTGTAGTCCTTAAATTTAGACATTTTAGTTTGAACTATTTTTAAAAATATATAACAAACATTTTATAAACTGGTATAGTATACATACAGAAACATTTTAGGCTGTATGAACACTGTTATATTAATAAACATTCTTATACTAATTACTATTCTTATTCTATTACGACTTTGAAATGTGGAGTTCATTGGCTTTAAATACAAACATAATTAGCCATTTAATTTTTTTATTTTTTGTTAAACTTAAGTTAAGTGCAGTCCTTTCTGTTTATATGGTGTATTATAATTTAATCCCTTGTCACAGTAATTATTCCCCATCTGCTCTCTTTATCATTTACATTTCTATGAATGTTTTTTGATAAAAAGTGGCCTCTTCTATGAAACATTAGAAATATTATCACAACAATATTTCATGATATGTCACCTCTGTATTTATATAAAATATAAAAGTTATTTAATAGCACATAGTTCAAGTAACAGTTACACCTTTACTTGAAGTTTATTATATTAAAATCACTTGCACTGGTTCACTTACACTGTTGGGTCTGATTTATATTTGAGTTCTACAATATTCTAAGACCAAACCTTTAGTTATAATGGACTGTGAAGATTTGTTTATTTTATTATATAATAACTTTAGTTGGTGCACTTCTATTCACACTACTAAATACTTTTGTTTATAATTAATTTACATTTCTATGAGGTTTTGGGGTGTTATACTTTCTTTGGGTGACATTAAAATTTGGTTTGGGGTTTATCATTGTTATTAATAGGTTTATCAATGGGTATTCCTTGTAGTCCTCCCATCCTATATCTTCTTTTCTTCTCTTCTTCCTTCTTGGGTTATCCAAGGTAATTTGGTTTATTTTGTCCGTTGGTTGGTTCGGGTTTTTTTTTTTTTATTACCTGCTCCTAACCTACCTGGATATCATCCTGATTTTATTTTAGTTTCTTCGGATTTTTATTTTCTTGATACTTATTTGTTGCGTTTTTATGATTTAATTACTTTTTTCCTTTATGGTGATACTTTTCTTTGATGTTTAATTATTTTCATTTGAATGTTCTTCTGAGTTATTTGTAATTTAAATGTATTTATGATCATAATGGAATTATTACTTAGTGGATTATCTGTCATGCTACAATATGTAAGTGAAAACTTATGTTGTAGAAGAATCGGGAAAACGGAGGTCCAGTCTTAAGCACGTGGCATTTCCAAAATATTCCTACATTTAACATGTGTTGTATAGGAAATACGTCTATGCGCAGGACGACCGTGACGTCACCTTATAACGATGCGGTTTCAGTTTAGGAAGAGAGGGGAGTCTTCATGTAGCACTCGTCGAGAGCGGTTGCTGAGAGAGTTCCTCGCCTAGTCCAACACCCATTCCAGGCAGTCCTTGGGGCCCGTAGACGTCGAGGGAGCAGCGAGTTTCGGCAGGGAGGTTAAGCCCGGAGTACGAGATTTTCTGCTACCGTTGCTGAACTTCGATTGTTGACCGAGGCGGCTGAGGCGGACACCGAGACACGGAGTGATTCCTGGATGCGGTGGCTGGAGCGTAGAACACAGACGACGGATCGCTGGTGACCGGAAACGAGATATTCGACCGGAACAACCAGGAAGACGTCAATTCAGGAAAGCAATTCTAAGAACTAAATTTTTTTTAAATCATAAAAAAAAACTTTCAAAGAAAACTTTTAAACTTTTCAATACAAGTACTTTTGTATTAAAAAAAAAAATAAAAAAATAATGCAATCATCATGTTGGAAAAAGGTCAATAAATGTATTAAATCACTAATTGTGCATCATTTCTGCAAGTTTGGTCAGCTAACTACCTGTTACCTTGCAAAAAATGGCGCCTACAACTTGGGGCATTGAATAAGTTAGCCCAGTAAAGTAAAAATTTTACCAGTATTTATAGACTGCGAAATTAGTGAATTATACAATTATTGGAAAATTATATATTAGATTAAGAACTATATTTATATGTGTGTTAATTCAGGACAATTAGTATCATTTATTAGTTATAATTATTCACGAAAGGCTAGTGCTAATTAATAATAGTTATTGTAATGAACTGCATAAATAAGAACACTAAAAATATTTATCAATAAAAAAATGGCAGATCAGGCTGACATTGCGCCTATGATGCAGGAATGAATGAAAAATAATAATGAACTTAAAGCTGAAATGCAAAAACGCGATGCCGAAAATAAAAAGCGTGACGAACAACTTAAAGATGTATTGCCAAAAAATAATGATGAACTTAAAGCTGAATTGAAAAATGTCATCCATGAAGAAAACACCAACATTTATAAATCGTTAACAGAACACATGGAGCTATGTAAAACCCAAATCGAAAACACAAGAACTGAGCTGTTATCGTGCATTGATCAATTACATGACCATTTGGACACCCCATTTACCGAACAACATAATACCATTAAAAGTTGTCAAGACCCCATACAATCTAATACACAACTAATAAACCAGCAGAAGACAGAGTTAGAACGGAAAATAGATGAAAGAATTAATCAAGTTAAAAGAGATGTAGTAAGTCGTGTAAACCCCACCGTACGTTTCTACAAACACACAGCAGACACTAGTAACCAACCTAAATTTTGGGGTGATGGAAATCCGATTCAATTTATACGTGATTGTGAACGTGGGATGTGGGATGGACTCAGTGGGTGACCAATTAAATGACTCGGATAAAATTTAATGGATTGTGCGTAAACTGAACGGTTCTGCAGCATTATGGTACTCTATAGTTCGTGATAATATTAAGACGTATGACGAATTTGTTAAATGCTTTGAGAATCGGTATTGGAACGAACATGTACAACGCAAAGTCCGGGATAGGCTCGAGTTTGGCAGATTTACTCCCGGAAAACTCACACATGAGCAATATGTAATAAAAGAAATCGCTAGAGTTAAACATCTTAGACCGGAACTATCAGAGGCAGAACTAGTCCATAAATTAAGCTATCATTTTGATGTAAATATCCATACAGCACATTAACACAAGGGATAAATATACTTGAAGCATTACTGTACATGTTGACACAATGGGAGGATGTAATACCTTCAGCTAAAGTTCAGTACACATCTGACATTCCTAAGCCATCATATAAATCGGATACAGCGTTTAATAAAGATAAAACCTCGGGGGCTGATAAAAACAAATTTACAGGGAAACCTAAGAGAATCCAATCAATTAATGAAGTTAAAAACATAGAGAATAATAGCAGCAGTACTTACCTAAGTACTCACCTACAGTATCAGAAGCTGTGGATGCTGATCAAAAAAACGTGTAAAATGTCACGTGGGAGCGGCTTGCCTAAAAAAACAGCCAAAAGCACTGATCCATAAACATCACTTTAGCACTAGCACGTATCTGGATAAAGATAATAAGGTCACTATATGTCGTAACACTAAGTATAGTAATAAAGTAGTTAGTTGTGAGGATACTTGTTTCAAAATTAGTGGTATATATTGTAGTAAGATGTGTTTGTCCTGTTATTATATTTAATTTTAATATTGAGTTTTAGTGTTTAAGCTTGCGAAACGTTATTAAGTCGCACGTCGGACGCGTTCTGTGTTATAAAAGCGTCGTGTAGCCTGTGTGTCCTTACCTGTCCCTTCTCACTCTTTACTTCTTCCCGATAGGCGCCAAATTGTTTTGCCAGAAAACAATTAAAAGATTCTATCTTAGTTGTTTTACGGTATTGTAGTATTTGATTCGAATTGTTTGCCAACTGGCTGGAACTCGAATCTCGCTTGAGTGGGGGAACGTGTTACCAACGTAAAATAATGTTGGTTAATTCTACTCGCTGCTACAAAACACAACACACATAATATATTGAAAATAATTACTGGACAGTTAGTAACGATTCACACTTTTTTATTTGGCTTCAGAACTTGTTAATTTTCATTAATGCTTATACCAAATGTGATTAATATAATATGTTTTAGTCTCGGCAATAAATAATCTTTCACTCAGCGGAAGGCTGGGTTGGCAATGCAATGTTATTCTGTCGCCATTATAGATGACGTTTCTTATTTATACAAAATAAATTTGCCAATGAATTCTTTTAAATACGACAAAGAAGTTTAAAACAAGATAATTAACTACAATACATCACTTTACAATCGTGATAATTAAATATGAACAAGGTTTACATTAGATTCAAAGTTGTTGTGTCAAAAGTGTGTGACGGTGTCATTCGTTTAGTACAAAGGTTTAATTCAGTTAGTTGGTATGCATAAAATATGTTTTATTTATCAATCTTTGAAAAAATAATACTATCAGTTATAGTGAGAGTTCACAGTGTAGTGAGAAAGTTTAAAGAGAATTTATTTTAGAGATTTAGTTAATTCAGCGATACTTATCATCAGTTGCTTTGAAGCGTAGTGTCAGATAGTGAAGGTAGGTTGGGTTCATCGATGTTGGTTCTTCATTCTTCAAACATCTTTGGCTTCAGGTACGCCTTGCGTCTTTTTCATGTTAGTTGATTTATTTTATTGGATCTGGATTTAATTAAGCTGGTCTTTGGCCTGGGTTGAATGTGTTATTCCCTCATCAGTTCTTTCGGCCCTTTACTTCGTGAAATCTGGTCACTTTTACTGTTTTTAAATCAAATTTGGGCCCTTCACGGCTTGGCGTCTCTTACTCGTAAACGTCACTATAAGATTCTAACGTTCCTAACCGAAAAATCATCAATATTCTGCTGTTGTCGTGGTAACTCAAAGATTCTGATTGTATAAACTCGACTTAAGACCATTGTTAGAAGATTTGAATTTTTATTCAAAATGGTTACATATCTTCTGATTGCTATTAATCTTCGGTATTCTTTTTAAGTATTAAATATCATCACCACTGTTTGTATTTTGTTTCAAAGATTAATTTAACATCTCATAAGTTTGGGTTTACTGATGTATTAACATTTGGACAGTTATGTTGATATTATCTAAATACACTGCTTTCTTATTTTACATGATTACTTTAACATTTCTCTCTTAATATGATTACCTAATTGTCTTTTATTGTTTACTTGTCTTAGTTTTGCTAATGTCATAGTTTAATTCTTACAATTTGTAGTTTTTGTTGTTTTACAGTTAGGCATTTGCCTAGGCCTAAACAGCAATTGGCTATTTTTCTTAATTTATACAGATTACATTTTATTTTCCCCTTGTATAGGTTCTGGTTTGTTTTATACATGATTTGTTTACTTGTTGAATGGTTTTATGTCTGTTCTGTAGTAATTGTATGTTATTTTATTAGTTTCCATATTATGGCTTGTCTGTTGTCATAACTGCTTTTTCAGTATCGTTAGATTTGTCTGAATTTATCTTGTTCCTTATTTATTGCTTTTGTTTATAATTTAACTATTATTTCTTATTCTCTATTACTTAAAATATAACATTTAGGTTTATGGTCTGTATAATTCCCACAGCCATATTCCTATTCATTAAACATAATTATTATTGCATGCCATTACTCACAATGTTCATTCTCTTCATCTCCTCATACTCTTTGGTGAGTTATAATTATTACATGATATAAAAGATAAAAATGTAAACATTAATTAAAGATATGAATACAATGATATTTCCTTATGATTAATTCCAAATGAAATTAAGCCATTAAAATGAAACTTCAACAACAGTTTACCATATGATATTAAAATCTTTTTAACGATTACATTATTATTAAATGTCTTTTCATATCATTTTAAATTAATAATACTGGGTTTTACCTCTGTACATCAGAAATCATATATGCTGTGTATTAGCAGACTAATAGTCATTTTTGCTTAAATACATTGGTAATAATATGAATTGACAACTTAGAATACTAATGGCTCACAATTAAAATATGATAGGTAGTCAATACTACTACTATCTGAACTCTATTAATTACCTAGTTTATTGCACTTTGGTTCAGTTTGTTATGTACACTTGTGTTCACTGATAATTGCTATTAATTGCCACAGTCCTTTCTGTAATTAGCCATTATTAGCTTTCACTCATTTTTACCACTCACTGATAGTTTTTTATCACTCTTCAACCTTTTTCACTGATTTATTAGTGTCTATCCCCATCAATGGGGTTCTATTTAATTTGGTATTTTACACTATCAACTTGCACTCTATATGTTTGATTTAAGTGTTACTGGTGGGTATTGCTTAACTTAAATTCTCTTTCTCATTTTACAAATGTTCATTATTTCTCTAATTCCCTATCTCTCACTTTACAAGGTTCAATTATAACGTTAACAAGTTCATGTCGTATTAGATTGATTTATCATAGTTATTCTCTATTCATTTGGTTAGTGTACCTTTCTAAATTTAAGTTATTTAAATTTGACACTTATCATTTACATTGCTTGTTTGGGTTAACACTAATAATTATTATTTACAATTATCATTCATTGGTTCCTTTGTCCATTATTTTATTGGATTGTAACATTTCAACTTTTTCTATTATATGTTATTTGTTTGTGTTTTACCATTTCTTTTCATTTCATTTCATTGCATTTATTTTATGGTTTTCACCTTCCCATCAGGTTTCCCTTTATTTGGTCTATCACTGGTGTTGTGGCTGGTTCTAGTTATTCACTTCATTTTGTGATGATCCATATATCCTTCCATTGGTGTTGGGGCTGGTTCTAGATATTCACTTATTTTGTTATAATTTATATATCCTTATGTTAGTGTTGTGGCTGGTTCTACTTTCTCACTTACCATCGTGGGTTATTATGGTTAAATCGACTTGTATCATTGTTTCCAACGTTTTGGTTCGTTGCTTGTTACTTTTCTCTTATCAGAGGTTACTTTTATGATTACTTTTATATGCTTGATCGTATTATTATTTTAATTACCCATTCTTTTATCTCTGACTCATCCCTTTTAATTATAGTGTTAAGTATTTAATAATTTATTCTTATCATGTTTCTTCATTAGTGTTTGTTGAAGATATGTACCATTACAATACCCATGTGATTTGCGGGAAGCATTGTTAGAAAGCGACAAGGATCACTCTGAAAAATTTGAACGTAACGCTGCGTGTCCTACACTTAATGCATACATAAATAACGTCAAAACACACATTTTAATTGACACAGGAGCAGAAATATTTGCGATTAGTGAACATTTTATTAAAAGAAATAATAAATATTTTTAAAACACTGCAATATTACCCACGAATAAGTTACAGATTCAGACGGCGGATAAAAATAAAACAGTTCCCACTGGACAAATATATATTACGTTAAAATACGATGAACTGGAAATGAATATCCCGGTAATAATAATATAGAAATTAATTTGTAATGTAGTGCTTGGGGTAGACGTTTTAACGCAATTTCAGGCCCAGATCGGTTTGACTAACGGTATCATACATTGGACTATAAACGGACGTACATATCAGCTGTTCCTTAATGATAAGAAAGTAAACAAAGGCGATCGACCTACTTATACTCCGATGGTGATGCAACGGCCCAACATAGCGATTAAAACTGAGTTTACCAAGGATATTAAGAATAATTTAAATCCGCAGCAAGCTAAAGAATTAAATAACTTGTTAAAGAAACAGTCACACGTATTTTGCGAGCGGCCTAAAGTCACAAATATGTACACGCAAAAGATTGAGGTGACTGAGGAATCTAAATTCGTACGTCGTACTTACCCCATCCCTAAGGCATACCAAAGTAAGTTAATGCTGAGATACAGAAAATGTTAAAAAATAATATCATTGAACGGTCGGAAAGCGATTTCCTCAACCCTCTTATTGTCGTTAAAAAGAAAACGGGGGATATCCGGCTGTGCCCTGATATGAGAAATTTAAACAACATCACTAATAAAATATATGACTGTGCTTCAAATGCTGATAGCTTATTTGTTAAGTGTCAAGGTGTTCAATACATGACGCGGCTTGACCTTACCAGCAGTTTCTGCCAGATTCCTTTGGATGAGGAGAGTCGGAAATATACTGCATTCCTCTGTAAAAACAAAAGCTACCAATTTAAAATCGTACCATTCGGACTCGTGACAAGTCTAGCTCCAATTATTAAATGTTTAGAGCTAGCACTTGGCCCGAGGTAGAGGAATTTGTCAGCATTTTTGTGGATGACATCCTAGTCGTGTCTAAATCGTTCAAGGAACACTTAGAACACCTCGACATAGTGTTGAATAAGCTCCGGAATGCTAACCTAGTTTTGAAGCAATCTAAATGTAAAATTATTAAATCTGAAATTAAATTCTTGGGGCTTGTCATAAATGCGGACGGTATTAGCACGGATCCAGAGAAAGTAGATAGTATTGTTAAGTTCCCGACACCTAAAAAGGTTAAAGATGTTAGAGCTTCTCTCGGGTTAACTGGATACTATCGTCGTTTCTCGTCGAATTATTCTAAAACAATAACACCTTTATTAGAATTACTTAAAAAGGGGGATAAGTGAAAGTGTGAAGATAAACATTAAATCGCATTTGAGAAAATTAAGGACCTATTTAAAAATAATTTACACTTGTTTCATCCAAATGACGAAGGAACTTATGTTTTGCAAACCGATGCTAGTGATACCGCTATCGGTCTTGTGTTATATCAGCGTGACACTATGGGACATCGTGTCATCTCGTATATAAACCGTACACTTAAGGGTGCCGAGAAAAACTATTTTACATTGGAAAAGGAAATATTGGCAGTTATTTATGCTTTGAATAAATTCCGGTACTATCTATACGGCACACACTTCGAGATTCATACAGATAACCAAGCATTATCCTTTCTTCTAAAATGTAGACTAACCAACGCCCGGATGACTCACTGAGAATATTATCCTAATAACGTGAGAATATTAGCTCTGCAATACGAGATAACGCCAGAGTTACGTCAGCAGTTAGCTAATGTCTATTTAGAACAAAACACCGACCCTAACATCAGGAAAATAAAAACAAGTATTCTCTGTAAAGAAAAGCCGCGGTACTGTTGTAGTAACGATATCTTATATAAATTGATGAATGAAAATGGAAAATTGTTCTTCCTATTAGTATGTTAGAGCAAACAACATGGGCATGCCATGAAAGCTTGGCACACGCTGGTCAATATCGGTGTTACTTAGCACTCAAGGAGGATTTTGTGTGTAACAATATGGTGCGGAGATTTCGAAATATTTTGAAGACATGCCATGAGTGTCAAACTGCAAAATTTCCAAATATGCACACCTATATTGAGCAGCAGGGAATTGTCACTCAAGGGAAAGGTGAGTTACTGTGTGTCGAGTTCCCCGAGGTCTTCGCAGATTGAGGCACCTGATTGTATGCATCGACGCCTTCACCAAAAATGTCAGATTATACTGATAATTAAAGCTGGTGTTTAGTGACTTCATTGATGTCTTGTATTTTGTTTTCCACTGTACCATACGACGATCAGTGAGACCGTCGTAACAATATGTTATAAAATATATAAAGTAATTCCATAATTTTTTTTTTTAGTTTTCAGGTTTTTTAGTTTTTTTTTTTTTTTTTAATTTCTTTAGTTTGGTTCTTAGATTTTAAAATTTTAGTGTTATATTGAATATTTACAGATTTTTTAATCGGTTTACTGTTGAACTTTTACAATACGTTTCCTACTGCGGATAAAAATAATTTATTGCACGAAGAAAATCCTCAAGTAATTCGTTATTTGTACACACTACAAACTATTTCATTCCTATTTATATTTATCATAGTCAATAAGTTGCATGAATTGTAGGCAAATACACATTAGCGTTGGTGAAAGAATAAGGAGCGTTATTTCAGAAAAAAGGCAATCGACACTTGAGAACAGCTTGAATAAAATCCAAACAAAGAAGTACATTTTGCTCAAATATCCTCTTCTATCCATAGTATTTCATAACTATTGACGGTTTGCATTAACAAATGCTTTTTCCAGATCAACAAAAGCGATAGGCGTTTCCTGGTTATACTCCCGCATTTCCTCTATTATCTGTCGTAATGCAAACAATGCAACCACAGTCGACCTACCTTTCTAAAACCCACTTAAAAAGTTTTTCTTGTATTTATACAATTGTACAGAAGTTTACGTTGTGGTTGTGAAACCCTTGACAACCTGAATACTGTCTGTGTCATTCTACACGTTAGTGAGATAATCTGGGTCTACATTTTTTAACGATAAACGCACCACTATGTCAGAAAAGCGTGTTCATTTCTCTTCGAGAGAACAGACAGCAGATATTTGGGAGCTTTTTATCCTAGCCCCCATATACAGGCACGCTCGCACGCGAGCATGCACGCGCGCGCGCACACACACACACACACACACACACACACATACAGTTTCCGTTCTTAGTTTAAACCTGATGTAAACAAACAGGCGTGGCACATCTGAAACTCTATTTGCTGCTGAAATTAGAGGCATGTACCTCTGACAGACAGGGTACATATTATGTTAATACTGAATAAGCACATGTAAATTGTAACAAATAGTTCTGACCAAAGTAAATTTTGTGTGATTGTATCAGACCGACAGTGAAATATTTTATGTATACCAGTTAATGGCTCTTTTTATTAACTGATTAAAAATTCAAAAAAAGAAATAAAGTTTATTTAAAACGAAAATAGAAGCTGTGAAATTACCATCATATTGTGTATTATCAGTTGCTGTCAGAGAGTGATTCAATCTCTTCCATATCTGTGTTGGAACTTGTATCGTCACTTGAGTCAGCGTTATTATTGATAAGACTGTCCACAACGTCGTCGTTAATGTGGGCCAGTTCCCAGAGCTTATATTTTGTCTTGATTATAATGACGTCACTCTTGTCCGCCGTTGTTTCATTTAACTCCTTCTCTATCAACTGTTTTATATCAGACAGCTTACATTTATTTTTTAATGCAGTTTTACAATCTACTCATTTCCCAGAGTAATAAGTAAAAGTGACGTATAAGTCGTCACTTAAGGTGGGAACCATCCAACGATGGTTACCACGTTCACCGTGTCAGGTCATCTGGCCACTGTCTCTTCAGCCTTCTTACATCCAGTGATGGATTGAGGAGCTCGTTGATCAGGTTATTGCTGTGTCATATGTTGCGGTTCCAGTACTTAGCGGCGTGCATCTTGGTCTCATCAGAAATGTATGGAATGTTGAGGTCTTTGTGAAGAGTACAATTAGAGATGAACCAGGGAGCATTCGTTATGTGTTGTAAAGGGCAACATATCCTTTCAACTGGCTTCATATTAATTCAGTAGGATTCAGAATACGGTGATAAGAAGGAAGTCTTAAAACGACGTGCCCCGATTTAAGTGGAAAGATAACTCTCAGGCGGCTATACAGACATTCTGTACATGCGCGTAACACATTACTGTGTGAACAATGTCAACGACCCTGTCCAATAGCGTTTCAGATGTGTCATGTGGGTTTGTTTATATCAGGATTGAACTAAGAACGGTAATAGTATACACAAGTATACAAACCAACTAGCGGTTACCCGCGGCTTCGCACGCAAATATTTGACTTTTAATAAGTATTTTAACATAATTTTTTTTATCTATGTCTATATGGCGTTCTGTCAGCTCGTATAACAATTTTGTACTCATTAGTCAAATTCTTTCCAAAGCTGTTTTCAACACTTGTATTATTTTAACCTGTACTAAATTATTTTGTTGGTGCGACAGCATTTAGACCCGTTTGTAAAGCCTTTGGAGATGTTTATATAGTACCTATTAAATTAAAAACGCTAAATTCATTATTTTAAGTGTTACTATGTTAGAAGCATTGTATAACACATTAAACGTTATGTTTTCCTCAACTTTGGCTTTTATTTATTTCAACAGTAAACTAAAAAACCAAAAACCCGTTGTCACCTAACCTCACAAATGAAAACAACACGTATTTGTGCTATGCATTAAGTAATAAGACAATTTACAATTAGTACACTTCTTCTTTTCCACGTCGTAATATATCGATACATACGCATATTATATAAAACATCGAAAATCTACTACAGGAATTGATAAATGTACAGTTCGGATGCTGCTAAATAGGTTTTGTTTATTTACTTGTTACTATTGTAATAAATTCTAGTCTCCATGGTGTTGTTGACATCTTTAGTAGTAGTATTCAATACTTATTACTTATTGATTGCATCATCAGAAATACGTATAAACATAAATTTTATAATCGTTTAAGACAATTACAAAATATATAGACGTATGTGTATACACAATTACAAAATAAAGCAACACAATTGCATATTAAAAATATTAAAATATGCAGGAACGGATGAAGGTACAGTTCCGATGTGCTAAATAGGTTTTGTTTATTTACTTGTTACTATGGTAATTAATTCTGGTCTCCATGGTGTTTTGACATCTTTATACTCGTCAACGAAAAGGCATAATTAAAAGTGCTTAATCGTGCGAACGGGGCAAAATATAAAAAATTCCTAGTTATGCAGTGTGTTTTGCCTTGTGTCAAAGGCTACCTATGAAAAATTTGGTGCCAATCGGTGTAACGATGTGGATCTGTATTCAGTCTGAGATTTATAAATCCTCAGACTTTGATTTATATATATATATATATATATATATATATATATATATATATATATATATATTGTAACATTACATTTGGCATAGCTTGATATCATACCAGATTTAATGAAGACCATGGATAAGAAACTAAACAAGAAGAAAAATATCTTTCAAAAATGATAGTGAAGATGAACAAATAACTACTTTAGACTGACTTGTACTACAACTGACCGTACCCAAATTAATGTTTAGGCAAAGTGATGCAAAATACCCCGATGATGACATGAATTTCAAATAATGACAAGAATAATACTTATAAAGACAGACAGCATTATGTACCAATACTATAAGTAAACAAATGGTTTTATTAAATGTATCAAAATATAAAAATAATCAAAATACAAATTGAGGGATAATAGGCCCAAACATACAATACAATGTAAAATGATATATTAGTAAATTGTTAATTGAATGATATAATGAAATAATATAACAAAACAATTATTATAGATACATGGAACATGCAACTAATTGTAAATAATAGTGGACATAATGTTGTCAAGAAAATAATGTATAATCACATAATAATTGTCAAATGTATAAAAAGAAACAGAAACAGTACCTAGTAGGCTACAGCAATGGCTGAACTACATAGGAAAAATGGAAAAAATGGAAAATCATTACTAAATGATTACTTTCCTTGTTATGTTCTTAAAACACGTTAAAAGTTGTGTTGATGTTAGTTATAGTTTTATTAAATAATATATGTATGATATGCCTTATGCAGTATGTATGCAACCAGGCATATACAAATTGTTTAATCACAAAATGTGAATTATGTTTTTTTATGTTGTTACTGTAATAATTATTGTTATATTTTTAAATGATAATACTAATAGAGTTATAGGGAGTAATTTTGATGGTAGTTGCATAATTAATAGGGATTACAATAACAGAAAATAGAAATTTAACATGTCAAGACATAGGCCTATAAAAACTTTGGAATTTTGTAAATTTTAGGAAATACTGTTAGAATTTTGTAAAACAAATGTTGTAATATGGATAGATTTATAGTTAATGGTATACACAACAAATATGGAATCGAAATAATCAGTTTTAAGTTATTTAAGAAAAATTCAAATAGCAAAAATGTAACATCAGTATTTCTTAAGCAAAAATAGGCATGTGTGGTGTCTATATGTCACAAATGTTAAGACCAAAATAATGATGCTATTAGTTTTAAATTCCCAATCAGTACAGAAAAGTTATACTAATTTAAAAGTTTTGACCAAATTCAGACATTGAAATAATGAATTTGTATGACAATGTATATCTGAATCAACCAACCAGATTTCAAGTTATACCTTAGCAACCAAAAATTCAGATAAATATAATAGGACTTCTTTAACAACGGTCATTGAAGACAGACGCGTTAATAAAACGTCTCAGATAATTATATTTTTAAACAGTGAAAACACATACCAGACTTTGTAAAACAAATTGAGATAGTCAATACAAACTGTTATAATAACAATAGAACTTCAAGAATTTAATTCAGAAGAATTGATATCCGAGGAGAAGAAGCACAGAAGACTTGGACCCTATCTTCGTCCTGGAAGAATAAAGAAGAGGATATGGTGAATTTGAACAATTTATTATCTTATGTGTCAAAACCAACATTTGTGTACACGACTATCTAGGAATTAAACAAAATAAAACTACAGACACTATACTACACCAACACTGAAGAACACTCAGAAATAACACCAATTGAGTTTTACACCTTTTTTGAACACCATAAAAACTTTAACATAACTAATAAGCATCTAACTGTTCATAACCTATAATAATAATAAGTAACCAATACACGACTGCCAGTTTGCACTTTACACACCAAACCCTTGTAACATCCTTATATTGTGAAGTTTGTATTTTGATTTTAAGAACTGTATTATTTGTTTAACCATAATCCCCGAACCAGATACGCCCTGAGATAATTTATTTTAATAGAAATAATAACAAACTGCATCATTCTTTTGCCTGTCGAAATCCAGCATAGAGCACATTATTTTTAGCTACTACCAACTGATAAAAGAAGACGCATAATTTTGTCATAATTGTAATTACAGTAAAGGAAAACGAGAAGTAATTAATCAATGCTTCATTTGAATAAAGATCGTTAAAAGGAAGATATCTATATTTGCGTTATTATTACTGTTTCATTTAAGAATTACGTTAACATAGCAGAGCGGACGGAGCAACTGTTGGCAACTCCGAGTGACGTCATTGGAACTGCACGCATAGTGGGAGCGAGCGGCAGAATACAAAATAATTTATCGTTCATCTCATTTTATATTAAATTTGTTACAAATTGACGCATACAACGTGGAGCATAAGAACTTGTCTCTCAACATAAATTGTTACATTGTCTACTCGCGAGACCTCTCATTTATTATTTGTTACAATATATATATATTACAACGGTACAAATTATACCAATACAGTAGTTAATTACTTTGTGCTATGTTTACATTCATACAACATTACTGATACCGTGTATGTATAATTGGAGTTCAGGTGTAATCATAATAAGGGTAGTACTTTTATGAATCGTAATATGTTTTCATTTCTTTATTCAAAAAAAAATAAAATAAAAAAATAATATTATAATAATAATATTTACTTCGCCATAAAGTATTCATTATCTATTGTTTCAATGTTTCTTTGTTGCCGTACACTCATCCTAAAATAGATTTTATATCTTATGTCTTATATTAGCAATTCTATTTTAAATTGTTCTTCGTTATACTATAAATTCTCGACCGCCCAGTCTGAATGTGTGCTTTATAAATTTGTTCTTATTTACATTATTATTCTATACTTGACATACATCTCACAGTTTTATAATCATTCTAAAGAAACTAATTGAATCGTTAGTCTTCTTCTATATTTCCAATTATTTTACTTTATATGCTTTCAATAAAAAATTAAATTTATTAGATAAATTGTTAATTCTCCAAGCAAGGATTTAAATTATCTTTAAATTAACTGGTCATCATTAAAGAAAATTCTTACTACAGTTAAATTACATTCGCTTATCTCTATCTACATAATTTTTCTTTAATTTAAAAATTTTGTTTTATTGTTAATGTCTTTCAATGTCTTTATTCTTTTATAATTATAAATTGGTTTTTCGTCGCCTCAATTCTGCAGATTGTCCCATGTCCTCCAGTGATCTGTCGGTCCTCTCCTACTGAATGTCCTCTTGCGTTTTCCGGTTCCACTGGTCGTTCTCCAGTCACTCGTCCTTCATGGTCCCATCGGCTGGCTGTAGAATGGAATGACGTGTTGCTCTGAATCGTTCCTCTGCTTGATGTTCTCTCGCCATCTGTCTAGAGTGTTGATGTTTGTAGTTGTAGACTGTTTGTAGACGTCCGATAATTGTAGTTACTGTTTTTCTTTTATTATTACTTGAACTAACGTATTGTCCGTTATACTTTACAGTTTATGAACAAAAGATCTTGTCGATATTGGACATAGCGTCTAACTATGTCTGAAGTAATTAAAATTTCGCGTCTCTGACGGACATAGCGTACCGCTGCAATTGAAAACTGATTGAAGAGTATTAAAAATTCGCATCGCTGACGGACATAGCGTACCGTAGCGACTGAAGACTGTTTGAAGAGTAAATTTGGCTCTCCTGGGCTCGTATTTATATTCAACAAAAAACCACACCTGTCGTCACAGAATTCTGCAGATCAGAAGCTGTCCACGGTGTCAGTTCCCCCACTCTCGTCCAATTTCACATATTCGCACATTTTTGCCAATTGCAATGTCTAATGCGGATTTCAAGGTGATCTAACATTGTCTAATTTAATTGCACATATTATACGTTATTATTCAAATGATCGCATCATTAGTGTAATTACTATGCTCTAAAAATCGCACAGAATTCGCACTGCACACGTGTCTGCTTTTTATGCATTTTTAGAAGTCTTTACAATCTTTCTAATATTTACGGTTTGCTTATAATTAAATAAAACTTTAATTTAGCATCTATTTGGGGTGAGATTGCAAACTTAAAGGCTTGAACAGGCTTCACGCACACACACTATTTACTTGTGTACACGCTCTCAGCGGCAATCGCGTGATGTTCCTGTTGATTCCTGTTTATAATTTAGCTTCCAATTTCACACCTGCTAGTCTATTACATATTACTAAAATTAATTTAAATATTTATTTTATTTAATACATGCACATTATAGCATATGCTTGTATTGTCGCAATATATATATTTAATATTTAGTATTTATAATGAATTTACCTCAAGATATTATTTTTCCTTATTAGAAACATGTTTCGGGTACCATCTTGTACCCATCCTCAGCCCTATATATATATATATATATTGTAACGCAACAGAAATGCTAGCATCCGTGTTACATAAAAACAAGGTTAACAGAATAATAAACAAGTCAATATCTAACCCCATGATAGAACAAAGATCTAATAATTACATTTATAATTATAGATAAAGGTAAATAAGGATGCAAGGTAGTATTAACAAGAATAAACGAACCTGTAAGTTAGATAATAGTTGATGATATATGTTTAGTAAAAAGCAAACAAAAAATGAAACAATAATTTACTTTATAGTAATAGCAAATAAGAATTTTGAGTTAAGAGATATTATTTTGTGACAACAAATATTATGATAAAGTTTATGTTACGTTATACCAAATATGTGTTGAGTTAATGAACGATAATGAAACAAGATGTATTATTCAATGACTGTTGTAGAATGAAGTGTGAAGCAGCTAATTAACGTTAATAGATTTGAATTTTCTTATATGTGATCCATAGGTCAAGATAAAATTGTTATTAGATATGGAAAAAATGATTGTTTATATAAATGTTAATAGTTAAGATTTGATTATATGTATGAATTTATGTAAAAGGGGCTATAGATGTTTACCAGTTATAAACACAGGTAGATCCGTTTACAATAAAAGGCCTAACAGCCAAAACCACTATATAACCACTCATAACATAAAGGTTAGGTACATCAATTAATAATAATTAATGAATACGATTTGAAGAGCTAGAAAAAACATTAAATTAATAATGATATATAATAAAATTTATACAAATTATGATAATGCCATAATGCCATGATATCGATTAATAACGTTTAATATCGAAAGGGTATTAAATATAAAAAAAAAAACAGGCTTATATCAAAAAACCAGCAGAATATGTGTAGAAAATAATAAACCAACTATCGGTAAAGTTACATTCCGATAGGATAGCAAATTGATAAGGAATAGACAAAAAATATATGAAATAAACACTATATTCAAAACATGTGGAAGGAAGAAAAATCATGTGTTGCTAGGGACGACAGGAAAAGAGGAAGTTGTTGATTTGACAATAATTGCTTTGATGATCTGAATGTGATGAGATTAAAAAACCCAAGAAATGTCTATTTAATCGGAATATTCTAAATTAACAGACACTATTATAAAACACAAAATCCTAATGATAATATTTATGACTCTTACCAGTACAGTTTAACCAAATAAGACTATAGTATGAAATCACCATAGAAAATAAATAACTGGATTCTACAAGGAAGGACTTGAACTGTCCCATATCCGAAGGGAATTGATGATATATATAAAACCAAATAGAAAGAATTAACAGTATCACAATTAATAATATACACTACACCAGAAGTTATAACCTTTCAAATACACGGAACAACACTAATTGTTTCAACCGATAGAAGAACGTATTTGGATCCTGGATTTGCAGAAGAAGCATCAATCGGGCTGTAAATCAATCCAGGAAGCTGTATTTCCGAAGTGGAAAGGACAAGAATTCCATTTTATTAAACCGAAGAAAGAATATCGTACGGCATAATTGTCCAGAACAGTAAATTTATCAATCAACCGCCTACACGATTTGCTTCGTTCTAGTCTGGTAAATTATTATTATATTAATCATACTAACTACACAACACTTCAAATTTGTAAATCTTGCATTCTTATCTATGTATTTTTAATCTTCCCCACAGTTACAAGAACCTTCACACCCTGAATTAAATTAATTACAAATTTAAACACACTATATAACTGAATTTAAATAAAGGATCGGAATAATCAACAATCGATTCACGCAATCTATAGCCCAAGCATATGTTAGAACATATCTTATTCAATGTTAAAGAAGTAAACAAATAAAGAACCTTTATATAATTGCAAAATCATGTTATTTGGAATATGATTTAATGAGTTGGGAATAAAAAAGTAACTGAATAAGTATAGAATAATTGGTTAACATAAACAGTGAAATAACCTATAAGTTTCGTTGAGCCGATACTACAGCGCTTATAGCGGAATTATCTGACACCAAAGAGAGAGCATAAAAATACAAAATTAGACATAATTCTCTTCAAGGTATAATAGGGTTGAACGAAATTACAGAATAACGCATTAATTATTTAAGTTTCAGGTACACTAACACTGATATTTTTTAGAGAGCTAAGTTAATATTAATTAATTACATCAATATATCCCACAACTCTAAATATCTCAGATATTTAAATAATTAAGTAAACTAAACGACCTAAGAGAGTAAAACAGGGGAACATACCCGTTCATAGCAACGAATAGGCTTACATTGCGTGAAAATAACGAGACGCTCGTACTCGTCCCATTACAAATTAACGAACTCAACAGTTGGGGCTTGAACCGTACGTACGCGGCTCTATACAAATTGGCCAGCCCAACAGTGGGGTTTTAAGGAGAGGAATCTAGTTACGATACAATATATATAAATTACAAGGTAACAGGTAGTTAGCTGACCTAACTTGCAGAAATGATGCTCAATTAGTGATTTAATACATTTATTGATCTTTTTCCAACATGGTGATTACATTAATTTTTTTTTTAATACAAAAGTACTTGTATTGAAAAGTTTAAAAGTTTTCTTTGAAAGTTTTTTTTTTATTATTTTAAAACAAATTCAGTTCTTAGAATTGCTTTCCTGAATTGACGTCTTCCTGGTTGTCCCGCTCGAATATCTCGTTTCCGGTCTCCAGCGATCCGTCGTCTGTGTCCTACGCTCCAGCCGCCGCATCCAGGAATCACTCCGTGTATCGGTGTCCGCCTCAGCCGCCTCGGTCAGCAATCGAAGTTTAGCAACGGTAGCAGAAAATCTCATTCTCCGGGCTTAACCTCCCTGCCGAAACTCGCTGCTCCCTCGACGTCTACGGGCCCCAAGGACTGCCTGGAATGGGTGTTGGACTAGGCGAGGAACTCTCTCTGCAACCGCTCTCGACGAGTGCTACATGAAGACTCCCCTCTCTTCCTAAACTGAAACCGCATCGTTGTAAGGTGACGTCACGGTCGTCCAGCGCATAGACGTATTTCCTATACAACACATGTTAAATGTAGGAATATTCTGGAAGTGCCACGTGCTTAAGACTGGACCTCCGTTTTCCCGATTCTTCTAGAACATAAGTTTTCACTTACATATGAATCAATTAAATTGACCTTATAATATTTCGTAATTGCAATAAATTGTAACTCATACGCACGTCGACATGCACCAATTGTTTACCAATTGGCTAATTACAACACTGTTCACACCTCCTTCTGATACGCGCACAACACAACACTTCCCTCAAGCACCACCATACGACAGTTTCATAGTCTTTATATTCTCTTATAACTAATTTATAGTATTATTCTTAATCTATAAAGAATACTTTTTATGTCAATCACACCCCAATTGTCCCGGACATTTAATACGGCTGGTCATAATTATGCTTCATGCATTCACATATGGTGTGAATGTCTGTCAATTGCATAAGCCTCCAGGTTAATAAAAAAAATAATTTTCCTAGAAAATTAAATTTTTTTTATTTAAAAACTTAAAGACATCCTCCCAGTTCAACATCCCAAACAAATGATATAACACACACATAGCATAACCAATACAATAAATTTCAATAAACTAAAACATAATTAATTCTTCACTTCATATTTTATATTCATACTGTGCAATGTGGTAAATATGTAGAGTGGTTTCCATATTATCATCCAGCCAATATAATGTCCAGCCAATAATACATTATGGGTTTCCATAAGTGAGTTGCGTATCTTGCCGGGCTGTAAGGCCGTGGTCTAAGGTTGTTTGTTGCAAACGTTTATGATGCGTAAGACAAATAAGTGACATTTATTCTGTCTGAGGCTTTCACGGCTCGCTTCAATGTTATGAGAACTTCGGCTTGCCGGGCTGTAAGGCCGTGGTCCAAGGTTGTTTGTTGCAAAGGTTTATGATGCGTAAGACAAATAAGTGACATGTATTCTGTCTGAGGCTTTCACGGCTCGCTTCAATGTTATGAGAACTTCGGCTTGCCGGGCTGTAAGGCCGTGGTCCAAGGTTGTTTGTTGCAAACGTTTATGATGCGTAAGACAAATAAGTGACATGTATTCTGTCTGAGGCTTTCACGGCTCGCTTCAGTGTTATGAGAACTTCGGCTTGCCGGGCTGTAAGGCCGTGGTCCAAGGTTGTTTGTTGTAAACGTTTATGATGCGTAAGACAAATAAGTGACATGTATTCTGTCTGAGGCTTTCACGGCTCGCTTCAATGTTAGGAGAACTTCGGCTTGCCGGGCTGTAAGGCCGTGGTCCAAGGTTGTTTGTTGCAAACGTTTATGATGCGTAAGACAAATAAGTGACATGTATTCTGTCTGAGGCTTTCACGGCTCGCTTCAATGTTAGGAGAACTTCGGCTTGCCGGGCTGTAAGGCCGTGGTCCAAGGTTGTTTGTTGCAAACGTTTATGATGCGTAAGACAAATAAGTGACATGTATTCTGTCTGAGGCTTTCACGGCTCGCTTCAGTGTTATGAGAACTTCGGCTTGCCGGGCTGTAAGGCCGTGGTCCAAGGTTGTTTGTTGTAAACGTTTATGATGCGTAAGACAATTAAGTGACATGTATTCTGTCTGAGGCTTTCACGGCTCGCTTCAATGTTATGAGAACTTCGGCTTGCCGGGCTGTAAGGCCGTGGTCCAAGGTTGTTTGTTGCAAACGTTTATGATGCGTAAGACAAATAAGTGACATGTATTCTGTCTGAGGCTTTCACGGCTCGTTTCAATGTTATGAGAACTTCGGCTTGCCGGGCTGTAAGGCCGTGGTCCAAGGTTGTTTGTTGCAAACGTTTATGATGCGTAAGACAAATAAGTGACATGTATTCTGTCTGAGGCTTTCACGGCTCGCTTCAATGTTATGAGAACTTCGGCTTGCCGGGCTGTAAGGCCGTGGTCCAAGGTTGTTTGTTGCAAAGGTTTATGATGCGTAAGACAAATAAGTGCCATGTATTCTGTCTGAGGCTTTCACGGCTCGCTTCAATGTTATGAGAACTTCGGCTTGCCGGGCTGTAAGGCCGTGGTCCAAGGTTGTTTGTTGCAAACGTTTATGATGCGTAAGACAAATAAGTGACATGTATTCTGTCTGAGGCTTTCACGGCTCGCTTCAATGTTATGAGAACTTCGGCTTACCGGGCTGTAAGGCCGTGGTCCAAGGTTGTTTGTTGCTGACGTTTATGATGCGTAAGACAAATAAGTGACATGTATTCTGTCTGAGGCTTTCACGGCTCGCTTCAATGTGTATAAGAACTTCGGCTTGCCGGGCTGTAAGGCCGTGGTCCAAGGTTGTTTGTTGCTGACGTTTATGATGCGTAAGACAAATAAGTGACATGTATTCTGTCTGAGGCTTTCACGGCTCGCTTCAATGTGTATAAGAACTTCGGCTTGCCGGGCTGTAAGGCCGTGGTCCAAGGTTGTTTGTTGCAAACGTTTATGATGCGTAAGACAAATAAGTGACATGTATTCTGTCTGAGGCTTTCACGGCTCGCTTCAATTTTATGAGAACTTCGGCTTGCCGGGCTGTAAGGCCGTGGTCCAAGGTTGTTTGTTGCAAACATTTATGATGCGTAAGACAAATAAGTGACATGTATTCTGTCTGAGGCTTTCACGGCTCGCTTCAATGTTATGAGAACTTCGGCTTGCCGGGCTGTAAGGCCGTGGTCCAAGGTTGTTTGTTGCAGACGTTTATGGTGCGTAGGACAAATAAGTGACATGTATTCTGTCTGAGGCTTTCACGGCTCGCTTCAATGTTATGAGAACTTCGGCTTACCGGGCTGTAAGGCCTTGGTCCAAGGTTGTTTGTTGCTGACGTTTATGATGCGTAAGACAAATAAGTGACATGTATTCTGTCTGAGGCTTTCACGGCTCGCTTCAATGTTATGAGAACTTCGGCTTGCCGGGCTGTAAGGCCGTGGTCCAAGGTTGTTTCTTGCAAACGTTTATGATGCGTAAGACAAATAAGTGACATGTATTCTGTCTTAGGCTTTCACGGCTCGCTTCAATGTTATGAGAACTTCGGCTGGCCGGGCTGTAAGGCCGAGGTCCAAAGTTGTTTGTTGCAAACGTTTCGGCCTTGCCTCCGACCGCCATCTTCAGATAACACTGACAAAGTTTTTGTAGTCAGTTACAACTGAACTGTGATTAAGAAGTGCTCTTTTGACGCGAGTTGTGGTGAACCAATAAGAATTTGCCTTTCTCCTGATTGGCTGGTGGTGTCAGACAACAATTTTTTGCGGACTCCAAAAGTTTATAAATATGGGTTTCCTATTCATAGCCACTAGCCTTAACCACAATTCATTGTCACTGACTACAAAAACCTTTTTCAGTGTTTTGCAGCTTTTGCACCTCTTCATAGCCACTAGCCTTAACCACAATTTATTGTCACTGACTACAAAAACGTTTGTCAGTGTTTTGCAGCCTTCTGCACCTATTCATAGCCACTAGCCTTAACTACAATTCATTGTCACTGACTACAAAACCTTTGTCAGTGTTTTGCAACCTTCTGCACTGACGATGGCCGTCGAAGGCACGGCCAAAACGTTTGCTAGAAACAACTTTAGACCACGGCCTTACAGGCCTGTCAAGCCGAAGTTCTTATAACTAGCGACATATAAGTTTTGCCGTAAGTGGTTATTTTCTTATCTGTTCTGTACATCGATCATATGTAGGTGTGGAAACACTTGATCGTCTACAGATTAATAATTTATTAACTAACTAAACGAATCGCTGATTGCAAAAACAACCTAAGTCCAGCTGGTGCAAGTGTTGGGAAATTGAAATAAACCTTTTATTTCTCAAATTGACAAAGCTTGAGTTACAATAAAATTTGGACATATATTAAATAGCATATGTAATGTGTTAGTATTAGTAAAACTGACTTATATGTTTTGAATATTATGAAAAAAATTATGAAAATTAGTGGACTTAGGTTGTTTTTGCAACCACCGAGAAACTGGCATATTATTAAAATAATCCTTACTATGTTTTTCTGGGATACTTACCAACTTATGATGTTTTTATGGTTTCCAATAAATTAGTTGTGTATATTTAACTAATAAATGAATTTATTAACTTTATATTGAAAACATAAAGCGACAAATAAGATATATTTTATATTTGAGTCTCGTTCTTTCTTGTTATTTCACTGCTCTTCGATGATTAGGATTAGCTATTATTTAACTTGTAAACAAATTTTCTTAGAACTTCAGAAATTAAATAAAAAAGTAATGTATTTTAGAAAATTCGTGTCATTTTATACTTTTTAAAAATTTAAGTCTTGACTATTAAGTTGATAAGTTACTAGCACTCGTAATCACACTTCTGCAGTTTTTAGCCATAGTAAAATTTCATTCCAAAATTCTTCATTTTTCTCATCTGGCACATAAGCAATACATTTTTTTATATCATCTAATTTTTTTTCATTTATTGGAACCAGCTCTTCCATGTATGCTCTATCTGATGGTAAAGTAACGTTGATGTTTCTAATTTTCATTGGAAATGTGTGTTTTCCTAATCCATTAATATAATACCTGGCAATAACTGCTCCTGACCATTGGCTGTCGTACTGGGAAAGTGAAATTCTGATATTTTGAAACTTACTCG
The DNA here is from genome assembly GCA_034769895.1 of Magicicada septendecula. Lineage (NCBI taxonomy): Eukaryota > Metazoa > Arthropoda > Insecta > Hemiptera > Cicadidae > Magicicada > Magicicada septendecula. The sequence continues at coordinate 74,118,112 of CM068373.1, read as the reverse complement.
CATATCGCGAGGGAATGTACGGTTGGAAGTTTCCAACGAGAAACGTCTTTTTATAAAACAGAGGTCACCATTTTTTGAAGTCAATAATATCTTTCCCTTCAATTAAGTGAATAATAAAATTCATTTTTCCACTGCAATTGACAATGGCCTCCATGAGGTCCTTTGGTGTATATATGCAGTCAATTTTTCGGAGATATCTTTTAAGGACCCCGAACACCCTATCGCAGGGTAAAAATGAGTGGCCTCTTATAGGAAAGAAGTGCTCAAAAGAAGTAAATCTACCAGTTTCCGTTAAAGCTAGGTTGAATCGTACCATGACCTGGTTTTTGTTTTGGCCAAGGCAGTTATCGCAAAAAATCAGTAATTTTTTGCAACTCTGATCAATATATTGTTCAATATATTTCATTAAAAAAGAACATACTTCGTTCGGTCCCTTCTTTGTGTTCCCTTCATGATATATAAACAAAACAGGCTGTTCTGTTTTTAAATTATAAACACAAAAAACACAAACTGTTAGTTTTCTTAGATAAAATAAATCCTGAACAGGAATTTTTGGCATACTAATGTTTTGCATGTAATCAAAACAAAGTGCAACTGTGTCAGCATTCTCTTGACACAATCTTTTGGCATTTTCAAGAGAACCATAGAACTTCTTTGCTTTTCTCGTGTGCACAAGTTTTCTGCAATTGCCACTCGTTTTGGAGCATCATTCAGCGATTTTGATTTAATTTTTATTGCCAACTGTTCACACTCACAACAGGTGTCCACTTGGGTACGGCCAAAAGAGAGATTAAAATTTTCTTGAAAAAGTTTATTTTAATATTCATACTTAATGATGGATTCAGGTTGAGAAATTTAATACATATTATACATCCTTTTTACACATAGTTCACTATCTAGATAAACATAATTTCTTCTAGAATAATGACTCTGCTTTACTGGAAATGAAGAAATATGGTTATGGACCAGTACGATCTCTTCACCAGAAATTGCATTAGCACTAGACTGTTTGCCCCTTTTATCTTCTGGAATTTTGCCTTCACATAATAATTTCCTAACTCTTTTTATCCTCTCATTAGTAACAGCATGTAAACTAAAGAATGCTTGCCGGCAAACAATCACCAACCATAACATGGTATGTAAATGATTTGGTACGCGCACTATTACTGTCACTCTTTCTCTTGCGATGCCTTTGTACATCATTACAGTCAATTAAGCCTTGTAAGTACAAGTCTTGTTGGTCTTTACTAGCAATATTTAAAAAAACGTGTTACGATTTCTACCCGATCATCTTCTGATACAGAGTTAAAACACTTCAATTTACAGGAACATGGCTCACCAGTTGTTTTTGCAGGCACTACTTTACCTACATGATTGAAATGTTCGATACCTTTCAATTTAGCTCGTTTTATTGCATTTCGTTTACAGTTAATAGAATTATTTCTTCGCTTTTTAGGTTCACGTGCACCATTTTCTAGTTTTGAACTCATTTTTGATAAATGTTTGTATAATTTACTCGTAGAAGTTGTAAAACTTTTAAAACTTACCTAACTAACATATACACACAAAAGTACAACATAACCAACACAATAATACGTGGAATACTGTCAGCTGCTTTAATATAACATTATTTTCTGATTTCATCAGGTTAGCTAACCTATGATTTAGTGCAAAAACAACCTTAGTCCAGGACTTGGGTTGTTTTTACACTCACTCGTAATAACAGCTGTCGGTTTGTGTATGTTATAGTAGTGCTAGAAGGTTGTTTTCGCGCTCATTGCATTGGTATACATTTATTCGCTATCAAAATGGTAAAAAGTGAAAATGGCCAAAAATTGGACTTAGGTTGTTTTTGCAATCAGCGATTCGTTTATTCTTGGACTGACAATTTCTGTACAGACATTTTTACTGTTGTGTTTCATTGGAGTGTAGATCCAAATGGGCACGCTTGTCAATTTGGACACAGTAATAACATTCGAGAATTTTACTTGTTTCTTCAAGAACACAGCTTGTTACTTGATTGTATATATACTGGTTATACCTTGTTATATTATGTCTTCTTCAATTTTTTATAATTATGATATTACTTGTTACAATATTTCATTTATGATCTTGCAACTTCATTTTCTCATTTAGGGTCTACATATAATAAAGTAAATTTAGGCTTAAGACAAGGGTATAATGTACCCCTTTCCACACAGAAGAAGACGAAGAAGATCAAGAACCTTGTAGAGGAGAACTGTCGAGATGGATACAGAAAAGGAGGGAAAGTCCTTTGGAGAGATCAGAGTTCTCGCCCAAGATATATTATTATAATTATTAGCAGTAGTGGTAGTAGTAGTGGTAGTAGTAGTTAGAAGTAGTAGTAGTGGCAGTAGTAATCTACCCCCAATGCTTATATAATGACGTAATATTTAATTAGATAACGTATTACAACAGTGGATTAATAAAATACAAAATTTGACAAATATCTTAAGTCGTAGAAGATTTTTAATGACTAGACACTTTGTAGATGATTGCAGGCAGCGAATATTTTCCTCATAAACCAGAACATAAATTATATAGCCAAGCAAAAAATGACAAATTAAAAATATCATGGTATTTAAAGGAAATGAACCTATTAATAGCCAAATAACTGTTAAACGTATTAAAATAGAGAGAGTGATTTGACAGTATGATTTAATTCCCTAGGTATCATACAAGTGTTAATTAGATGTATACAAGAAGGTAGAACAATTAATCTATATCAGTTGTAAAATACATATATATATATATATATATATATATATATACCTGAAGAATAAAGTAAGAAAAGTCCCATTAGTAACATTTTACAGAAATATGGCTATTTCGAGTTTATTGTATAGCAGTGAATCGTCCTCACTCATAGAAACAAATAAAAAAAAATTCCAACAGCAGAGATGAAAATTGCCCACAAAGCTATGGAATTTTTTAAGTTGAGACGGTAAAGTTGTATCTGTGTCAGTTTGCATGTGACATTTCTGTTCATCTAAAATAATAATATAGAAGTGCGTTTACGATGCCTTATACTTCCGTAAAGACAGAGAATTTGGAAAAAGCAGTTCCAAATTCTATACTGCCGAGAGATTCCCTACTGGTGCGTTTAATAGCCATTGGCACCAGGCGTGAAATAATGGGGAGACATTCTTTACCTTCATCAAATATACCTTCTTGTCAATACCAACCTTAGACAAGATTAACAAAAGATACCTTAAAAAAATATCCACCTTTAAAACAATTATCTGTCACATTAAGGTGAAATGCTGTACTATACAATATTGTTACGACATTACACAACATTCCACGTGATTCTCGGCTATTCCAGCGGAGCCCGGCTATAATGTGTGTGTGCGTACATATTGCTGCTATTTCGAGGTGAAGGACAATCACGTGACACTTGTCACGCGACCGTAGCCGAGACTGATACAGATTTCGCCGGACCGCGCACACTGTGTTCAAGGCGGCAAGAAATTAATCTCTAGTGTTTCCTAGTAGCGTTGTTGCTGCCTAGTATGGACTATTCTGGAATTTCAGCGGGGTATAAATATAAGCACTCAGTGACGCTTAGTTCAGTTTTAGTGGCGATTTATTCCAGTGCGGTTCGAAGTATTGTAGCGAAGTGTTATGTTTTTTGTAATTGTGCGAAACTCTACTAGTCGGCATTATTATTGCGTGTGAACAATTTTTATTTGATTTGTTGTTAGAGGCTATCACGTTCATTACGAACTGTTTAATTGTGATAATTAAAACTGATGATTAGTGACTTAATTGGTGCCTTGTATTTTGTTTTCCACAGTACCATACGATCATCGTAACAATATTAATTTACAACTGAAATAACAATAATTTTATTTTACTTTAGTTGCACACTACTGCAATTTATACCACAAACTAGACTACTGCGAAACAAGAATTGATTTCAGGTTTTCCTTCAGTGAAACAAGAAGAAAGTCATCCCAGGAAACATTAAAAACTACATAATTAAACATTCCAAATGAAGTTTTATAAAACGTCGTTTTTTTAAGTTTTAATCAAATTGTATCTGTCAGGGGTAAAAGTCAAAAATTGTTGATCAAATTTTTCGTTGATGCAGCTTTCTCACCTGTCCTTAAACGAAAACTGTAATTGATGTTAGGTGTTACAATGTCAACGAGTCACGCTCCCCAATTGGCACAAGTATTTTGCAGCAGTTAGAACCAACGAATGCAAAGCTTGCTTGTGTGTGTGTGTGTGTGTGTGTGTGTGTGTGTGTGTGTGTGTGTGTGTGTGAGCGAGAGAGAGTGAGAGAGAGTTTATCAGGACAAACTAAGCAAGTAGGAAATTTGATAAACTTTAATGAGCCTATATTTGCTTCAATTTTGTAAATCTGATTAAAATAACACACATTGTCAACTGTACACTTTATCTGCATTACACACATACACACACACACACTCACAAATATATAGATAGGTTGATAGATAGATAAATAAGCTTTTATAAAATGTTAACTGTTTACCTCCACAACAAAGTCCAGATCAAACACTGCTTTGTCTGTCTCCCTTTCCTCGACGGACAGAATAACAGTTTAGAAACTTGTTTCCATTAGCAATTGAAGGTCTTTAAGCTGCTTCACTTTCCCGTCAGTCAACTCCTCAGAGGAAGTCCGCAAAGCATTATCTTAGAATTATTAAATCTAAGAAAATAACGAGATCAAAACCTGTAGGTCATACAAGCACCTGACAGCGATTTTAAATGAAAATAAAAAAGATAATGGAGAAATCGGACAAAGTTAAATCTGGTCTGAGACGGAAGACAATTAGCAGGTTCAAAAATTAGGAATACATTGGCACAAAAACATTAGGCCTACAGAAGGTAGAAAACAGCGCACCTGCAATACCATGGTTGAACCATTATTTTTTATAGTCCAACAATTTTGAATCTGACTGATCCTGACAAAAGAAAAATTATGGGCAAGAAAAGTAGATGCACTGAGAAAATCATATAGAATATATCAGACTAGAGAGAGTCCGAAACTAGAGGCTTAGGTCGTTGATAACTGTACACACTATTTAGACGAGATTTAAACAAAACAACTAATCTGGATTGAACAGTTGCACAAAATGTGAGATAAAATATCGCCAAAAATTACATTTCAGTGTGTACCTAGAACTCGTAGGAAAAGAGGAAGACATAATCGAACATGGTGAAAAAATTAAGCAAAGGGAAATTCGAATTACGTTGATTTTATCCAAAAAAAAAAAAAATACAATTTTTTTTTGGTGAAATTGCTAAACTACTACAATTTTTGTTTAGACAAAGCTTTTCGTCATCTCTGACATCATCAGGTCTAGAACAACCTTGATGTTCTAGACCTGATGATGTCAGAGATGACGAAAAGCTTTGTCTAAACAAAAATTGTAGCAGTTTAGCAATTTCACAAAAGAAACAGTAAGGATGGCTGCTAATTCAAATAATATGAAGAAAAAAAAATACAATTGTATGAACACACGAAAAGAATTACACAGGAAAGACTGCCAAGTAGATTAATAAAATGGATCCCACCAGAAACAGGAAGAAGAAGAGAGGAAGACCATCTATCACCTGGATAGAAGAAATTCAGACTGTATTAAGGGAACGATAAATTGAAGATCTTTGTATGGACAAGCAGCAGTGGAGGATGAGAATTCAATCACTTCTGTTATCTTTAGTTACGAAAAATGTGTAAACATTGTACAGCCGGATTAATAATGAAATAATTTTGAATTACGTCAATAAGGGAAGCAATCACCTTAAGCAGACCTATGTAACGATACTGCACAATGGAGGAAAAGTTTGGAAATCGTACAGGGCAGCAGACGATTTAAACCAATCATTCATAATCATAATTTTGATTTAATTATATATTATTTATATATATAAAACTCAAAGTCTGAGGATTTGTGGGTACTGAATACAAATTCACACCATTACACCGATTGCCACCAAATTTTGCACAGCTAGCCTTGGACATAAGGCGAAAATACTGTCTAAGTTGGAATTTGATATTTTGCCCCGTTTGTACTGTTTAGGCCCTTTTATGCCTTTACGTTGACGCTATAAAGATGTCAACAACACCATGGAGACCAGAATTAATTATCATAGTAATAAGTAAATAAACAAATGATATTTAGCGGCATCAGAACTGTACATTTATCCATTCCTGCAGTACATTTTTGATGTGTTATATAATATGTGATTGTATCGATATATTACGATGTGGAAAAGAAGAAGTGTACTAAATGTAAATTGTCCTGTTACTTAATGCAAAGCAAAAATACGTGTTGTTTTTATTTGTGATGTTAGGTGACAACGGTTTTTTGTTTTTAGTTTACTACTAAAATAAATAAAAGCAATGATTGAGGAAAACATAACGTTTAATGTTTTATACAATGCTTCTAACAAAGTAACATTTAAAACAAAGAATTTAGCGTTTTTGATTTAACAGGTACTTTATAAATATCTCAAAGGCTTTATAAACGGGTACTTTTAAATCTCCAAAGGTTGTTGTACCAACATAATAATTTAGTACAAGTTAAAATAGTACAAGTGTTGAAAACAGCTTTGGAGAGAATTTGACTGATGAGTACAAAATTTTATACGAGCTGACAGAACGGCATATAGACACAGACAATAAAAAGTGTATTAAAATACCTATTAAAATTCAAATATTCGCGTGCGAAGCCGCGGGTAACAGCTAGTCTTTAATAACATTCAGTGGTATAATCGTTATGTATTTGTATTTAATTATTAATTTTTGAAACGTATTTTATAAGGTTGAGTAAATACAAGAGAACGTAGAAATCAATTGCCATAGTATATGAAAAAGTTGGTTATTTTAGGTAGATAACACTTTTAAATGAAAATTAATTATAAAAAACGCAGTCTTATTAGTTGAAATTGGTCGCTGACATCTACTTCTACAACACGTACATGCTTAATAACGGCAGTGTTCATAAATGTTTATAGTAATTAGGCCTACTTCCACGTTCCGTAAAGAAATGAAAGTGTGGTGATTGAGAAGATAAGGGCTGAGAAAATTGTGTTTGAGATAAAGACTGATTCTGATTGTACTACCCTCAAAACACGAATAAAAGTCATTTTCCGAAATGTGTGTGTGTGTGTGTGTGTGTGTGTGTGTGTGTGAGTGGAATTTTTTGAATGGCAAACGATAACTGCTGCAAATTCAAACAGAATCAAATAACTTTTTGCATATGTGACTGAATTATAGAGGGCTTAATGCCTATTGATTTTAGTGAAGATCGGTTAAGGGAAAGGGCTAGTTTACCGGTAACGTTTCTTGTTTTAACAAGAGTAAAGTAATTAATTCTAATAAAGAAAATATCCTGAAAAGATGGTCATAATAATCCACTGTAAAAAGATAGATAAAATATCTTTAAATGGAAAGGGTAGTTGAAGGGGAGGGATAATTTTCTATAAATGAATATAATAATTGAAGTGGGAGGGGATAATTTTTTATATGTGTACTACGTTATCGGCAACAAAGAAGTAGTTTGTTGTTAAGCTTTTTCCTGGGCTTTTTGGCCGTGGTCCAATATTTTCTGCAAAACCAGACGTCTCGGCAATCCCATTGATTGCTATCATCAGTGAAAATCGAGTGCGCTAACGTGAGGTGGTATACGTTAGTGACCACAGTACTGTGGTTAAGGCTGAAGAAAGAAGTAGAAAGTAGTAGTTTCTATGGAAAGGTTTCTTTAAGAAAATGATTTTAAATATAAATATTAGAACATGGAAGTCATATATGGTTCCCCATACTGATATTTAATTTGGTAATAGCGTGTTATATCAACTTTAAATTCCTGAATATAAGGGCCTGTATATAAGGGCCTGAATATAAGGGCCTGTATAGGCCTACTATTTGAGGAGTTTGCTTATTTCGTTTAAAGAGAAAGCAAACATTGGACTTAGAGCAAATAAAAATTGATTGTTATACATTCTTGTTTTTCATTGTTACTGTTGACAACTTTCAAACTCATGTTACACCTAAGAGCAGTAATTATTTTCAACAAAGATCGATCGGCGCAAAAGGAAAGGATAGGAATTTTTTAGTATAATAAAATTTACTCCGTTTCTTCGCCCTGTGAAAAGATTAAAAAGTAAACTGCTTTAGATTAACGTTTTAGGCGGTACAAAGCAAACTGTAAATACTCGGAAAATTGTTCAGATACGTAATGTAAATACTTTAAATATATTTAAGTTGCCTTTTTTATTTTGACAGACGAATTTCTTTTATTTTTTTATTTACATCTGTAGTTCATCAATCAAGCAGGGTTGTAATTCATTTATAAATTCTGCTAAAACGTACAATTGAATGTACTTAATTACTTGAGGTACTCAAATATAGGTGCCAGTAATGTTAGCATGTAGATTTAATGGATGGCATGACTATCTTCACCAAGCGGACTTTCGTGTAGACAACGCTTGGGAAAATCAGGTGTTTAGGCGATCTTGAAAGCAGTGGTAAGACGATGTCGTCTTAGAAGCGCAGTATATTATTTTTACAACGTTTGATAACAGCCACTTGGCTGATAAGCCATAAAGTAATGTAAACCTGAAAACATCTCTTGAAATTTTTCCAACTGAGAAATTTGTAGAGGAAAGTTGAATGTAAAGTGTAGTGGCTGTAAACGTCATCATACAACGAGCGCAGAGTCCCACACACGCACACACGCACACACACATACACAAATACGCTTACAGTGACACGCCTGTATTACTACTATATCTGAAAATAATTTTGGAGTTCAAGCAACGACGTTGTGAATAAGTTGAATAAGTTCAACCTTATGTTTGGGACCATCAGGCGAACTCTTAAGTCAGCAGGTAGAGAAAACCGCCAAAAATTCTACACGGTAATGGCCCTTTCCACAATTCTTTATGGGTCTGAGAATTGGACTTTGACTAAAAGGCAGGCCAATCGTATCCAAGCGGATTAAATGTGATTTCTCAGGCACGTGGCAGGATATACTCTTTTCATAATCATAGAAGTAACATAGATATACGGCAGGAACTATGCCAGTATCGGCTGCATTGGTTTGAACATCTTTGCCGAATGGATGACTGCCGCATCCGCAGACAACTATGGAACTATAAACTGAGGGGACAGAGAGGTGTGGGACGTCCGAGGAAGCGCTGGAGTGACGAGCTCTAGACTCTTTGACTGTTTGAGACCGGAACAAACCATACTTGGTTTACTCCTTGAAGAAGATGATGATGAATTTTAAAGTTTACTAAATACATATTAATACTTTCTTTCATAAATTGCGTAATAGGTACATTTAGTGTCATATTGTGCGTGTGTGTGTGTGTGTGTGTGTGTGAGAGAGAGAGAGAGAGAGAGAGAGAGAGAGAGAGAGAGAGAGACAGACAGACAGAGATTATGATTAATTAGTACAAAAAGAACTGTATTAATACGCATTAATATTTACATGTGTATTGAACTTTTACAACATTTCGACAGATTCTGAGTTAGACAAAAGTTAGACTCGTTGCATATTAATTGTCCTATTCCGTGACAGTTGAAAGCACACATCGTTTTGTCAACGTAAAGCTCCGTAAGTGACGTCACGAACGCCAGTTTGCCTGGATTTTGGAAACCCTTGCTAATAGAGCGTGGCTTACTGTGTACAACTGGATTGGTTACAATTTACCGTAAAAAGTGTTTTACAAAAACTGTAGGCCAACAATTTTTTCTCAAGACACAGTAGTTTGAAAAGTTTTAAACATTACGTATTTCATAAATAATACATTTTATTAAGAATCCATTTTTTTCGGGGGGTTCTTAGTTGCAATCTTGCAATCCTATGACTAGCCGCCACTGCATTTTACTACAGTCCCCACTTTTACATAATTCGTTGCCTCTTCTTCCATAAACACCCCTAAACAAGTTTCGCATTAATATAGATGGTCGTAGACTTTCTCAAGTAGGATTTGTTTCTTAAATTCTCTAAAGCAGTAAAGTAAGAAGGTCCACAAACACCTCTAAACAAGTTTTGCATTAATACAGACCTCGTAGACATTCTTACGTACGATTTGTTTCTTAAATTCTCCAAAACAGTAAAGTAAGAATCTCCAAAAACATAAAGTATAGACTAAGCAAACATATTTTATTTTCTTTTTTTGGAAAAGCGAAATCGATCTAAGAATCAAACACTGATGCAAATTATTTTAACAGTATCCTCTCTTACTGTTCAATCTGTCACTGTATACTCTCTTAATGTTCAGTAGTAGTTCACTAATTGTCAACGTTTGCTGTAACCTTAAAATCAAGTTATTTGAAAAAATATTTTAAGTAAAATTGTTTCCAATAAGATATCAAAAGGAAAAGAAGAGTTTATAATAATTTGAAACTTTTAAGTTACAATATTACAACTATTAAAAAAATATTGTATAATTAAACAGTTACAATTATTGTGATAATTATAATAGTAATTTTATTTTGAAAATTCGAGTTTTCGTTTCCAACATTTTTTAATTTTAAGCTTTAGTGGTGAGGAGTAGGTCAGTAAAAGGTCAATTCGAACCCGTTACAGAATATAAAATATAATTAACGCTAATGTAAATGATGAATCACTTTTACCGACTTAAAAATAAAAGATACACACACTTTGCAGGAAATGAAAAGTTTTACATTAACCGTGTTCACTAAATACAGTGCAGGAAGCAAGTGGCAGTCAGTGGAATGGGGAAAAGCTTAAGCGATGATTGGTTTGCTAACAAGAACCTGGCGTGGGAGTCTAAATATTTTTAAAAGCACGTTCTGTGACCTCCTCTACTCACGGTTTTTCTCTGTGATTGTGTTTGTTTTGGGCATTCCGTACGAAACACACAAATTAAAAATATATTCCAGACATTAAACTGGAAGGAAAAGAAAATTGGCTGAATAAATTTATGTGATATTGAATACAGCATTTTGTATCACAAATGTAGGCCTAATAATAATATATGGATACAAAAATTGAAAAGGAATTTACATAAAATTTTACAATAAACGCGAATAGCTCCGTTATCTAAATTCGATTCTTAATCTTTCGGTACATTGTAAGCACCTATTGACTGTATAACGCGTATACTTTTAAAGGACTAATGACCATAAATCTTAATTTTGGATAAGATTGTAAGTAAATTGTTAATCTATTCTCGTATTTCTGAATAAAATAATATTTTTATCTTTTTTTTGTGTTTTTTTACACGAACAGGCCAGCCATGGCACACACGGGAATATCATTTCCTTTTCATTCTCCTACCAGAAGGCCCTCATTCGCACACTATGCGCTGCCTTCCTTCCCACTGTCCAACTCTTTCTCGTCTTCTTGTCACCGCAAAGAACCTCAAGATTTTGAATTTTGTTTCTGTATGTATTTCCATCCATACAGTTGTCCAAACAGATACCCAGTTTCATCATTTCCTCCTTGAATTGTCTGGTGTATTTGTTCAGACTAGAAAGTTGCCAAATATAGTTGAAAATTTGTTTAATTAATCTGGACCGATCCAACCGAACCATACGTCCAAGGAATCTCAGTCTTTTCCTTCGGAAAACCGTTTCCGGATCTTCCAGAACCATGTACAGCTCTTCTTTGGGTCTATACCTGTACCCATCTTCGGTTTTCTTGGAGCCATAAATTTTCTAAAGAATTCTTTGTTCAATTTTAAGAAGAGGTTCCAAATTTTTAAAGCACATTGTTTCCACTCCATACATGATCAACGGCGTGATCACAGTGCTATAATGGCGGATTTTCGCACTTCTGGAAAGGTTTTTCTTTCCGTGCAGTTCCCGTGTTAGAGTGAAATACCAACCCGAACCCGGGCCCGGGGGCCTTTGCGAATTTCAGTTTCTTTATTTTAAAGGATTCTTTGTTTGAGGCGTTTCGGGATATGTTTTCCCCAAGATATTTAAAATTGTTAGTATATTTGATTTCTCAATATGTAGTGTCCAGGCTCGTTTTTGGGAATACAATTTTGCTCTTTATAAATAAGGAAATAATTATAAAATTGATCTGAAAAAAACGTTATGATTATACAAAATATATAAGTGACAAACACACAAACGCATACGAGCCAACCACACGCGCAAGCACGCACACGCACACACACACACATACCCACGCATGTAAAAAATCATATACGGGTTTAATTGGTATTTTTACAGAGAGGCATTATTAAATCTCATAAAATTTCTTGTGCGCAAGAATATCATATTGCAACGATACAAATTATAACTGCATAGATAGGTTACAGTGAAATTATTAAACCAAGTCTATATCTGGAGGTAGGAAAATTTTGTTAAATTAATACATTAAAATTTACTATTGTCGTATTACTTTATAATTTAAAACTGTTTATTAGTGAATTGTCTTTCAATAAATGAGTCTATTTGTTTGTTTTACAATATGTTACTTGTGAGTTGAATTCCACTGTTTGCGTAGCCTCTCGAGGCTCCGCAAGCTGCTTGCCTGCACCGCTGCGACTCTGCACGTCGACCGACCGAAGCTCACTAACTCTGAAATATTTACGTTGACAATTCACGTCTTTGCACACACGCACACTGCGACATGAACTGTTATTGTTTATAATTTAAATTCACTTAATCTCAGTGATTAAAACTGGGTAAAATAGATCGTGTAATGCGCTTACACAAATTCCGGTTTCTTGAAGTGTTCTTGCGTAACTATCAAAATATCTCGGTAGATATTTTTGCCTTAATCCGGAAAATCTTCCACTGTACGCAGAAAGCACTAGAATGATCTATTTATTATTCGAGTTCCATAAGTTATAATGGTTACGGAGAACTCGAACCGTGAACCAACTTCTAAGTCTAAAGGAAAACGACCTGTCTTGTCACGAAAACTCGTGACAGCGAGTACGTGTTTCTATTGCAAGTCCTCGGAAGAATCTGGGCCATACGTACGCTGTAAGCGTCCGATTCAAATAATTTTTAGACCTTCTGGTTGGTGGAAACTCTAGTTGGAAACTCACAGATGAGAACACAGATAGACTGAAATCAGGCTTAAACTCTGTCCGATTCTGCAGAGGCCTGTCTAGATTTAATCTACAAATTTTATTACTTTCTAGGAGATAACGAGAATAAAAAGGACGGATTTCATTAAAAAAACATATAAAAGTACTGTTGTGGAAAATTGAGTATATGGATATAACCATGAGAACACTCTGTCCAAGTTTCAGAACGAAATGTTAACTCGAAGTTATTAAATCAAATGTAAATAACACGCGTACCCGCGCACTTACACACAAATATTTTACACGATATGAAGGAGAATAAAACTGTGAACTTTTGACATAACGTACTTTTTTAAACATAGCTTGGTTCAAAACTTATGACTACTTTACAAAGAAAGGACAAAATCAATGTAAAACATGTCTATGGCCGTCAGAAAATGTTTTATAGCCATAGTGTCCCATTTATATGAACGTAGATCCTGTGTACTGTTGCAATATATTTATTAAATTTGGTAGTATTGTTTTTATTAATATCACTCTTGACAAACTACCTTAACGTTTATTGGGCGATAATCTCAAAATCAATAAAATTGCAAATTTTCCTCTCTAATGATATGTTATATATCCACACACACTCACACACATTCCATATGCGGTAGAAAAATGTAAAAGAATTAATAATTTTGTTTATGATAATTTACGTAACGTCTTACTAATATTTGTTAGGTTAAAATAAAATTGGTACTTCAAGAATTGCTAAATTATTCCTAATATTACTAATGATTTTTTAATATACCCTTATTAACTCTGAAAGATTGTAGTTAGGTATCAGTTATAAGTGTAACTAAATTTCATTACAAAGTGGCAAAATGATAACTGTCACAGTCAATCTGATTTCCTTTGTGCGTCTTATGATAAGCGGCATTAATCATTATTAAAAAGAATCGCAAACTAAATAATCTTCCTCTTATTACTTACTAAAATCATTGTCACAAACTTTCGGATTTAGCTTTCTATTCACTTACTGAAGAAAGTGAATATTCTTGAGTGGTGAATACTACTCACTTACTCTATTCGCTTTCTATTTATTTACTCAATGATCGGAAAGAAGAAACATATCAGTCTATTATTTACTAGCGAGAATTTTGATAATTACTTATTCTTTTACTATAGTCCCCCTTTGGCATTACTCAATGTCTCTCCTTGCATAAACACTTCTAAACAAGTTTCGTATTAATAGATGTCCACAGAATTTTAAAGTTTGTATTGCATAATGTACAACACAATTCCACAAGCCTGTCAACTTAACATAATGATTGTTGTTTTCTCATCTTTCCTAAAATATAAAATCAGACATTGTTTTCCTATTTCCTCATCGTTGAAATTTAATATTCGTTTCTGTTCTTATTTTCCGGGCGTCGAGATTGTGACCGTTTCGTATGTTTTATTTAGCTAGATGCTTTGCATCAAACTGTTTTTCTTTGTTACGCATAAGAAAACACAAAACTTGTTTAATTATACAACAAAATTCTTAATGCCTGCAAGTTTGCTGTGACGAACCAGACGCCCACTAAGGAAGCAGGAGATCACCGTTAACGTTGCCGTAATATATGGCTAAAGAAGACCACGGCTCCAACACTATGATGTTATAAGTAAGAGTTTGTCTGTAGCACTTGTTGTTTGTTTGTTTTCCAATGCCCCCCTTTGGTACACTTAACCTATTTGGTAGGGAGCTTCCCAATAAAGACCACTGTAAATTCTGAGTTCTTGCTATTCCCGGTTCAGCTTCACACACTCCAATAGATGATTTTTGTTCATTTTTGAGTCTTCTCTCCTGCACAATACACATTCTTCTGTGGTAGAAATTTTTAATTTGTAGAGATGCGCTGAGAGACAGTCATAGGCAGTTTCCAATTTAAAGTTGGCGACTGCTTCGTTCCTGGGTTTTCTACAGTTGTTATTCCATAACTGTTCAATCCTGACCATGTTTTCCTTTTGATATGTTTCTTGCTTCTTCCAGGAAGCGAGACTTTTTTTTCCTCGTCATCAGCCTTATTAGGGTGGTGAAGTCGTGGGTACTTTCCCTGTGGTAGATCTTAGTCCCTCGCTTTACCAAGATGTCCGCTGTCTCATTTCCAGAGATGACTATGTAAGATGGGATCCACTGGATAACTATCTCCTTGTTAAGTGCTGTAGCTCTGTAAGCCTGATGAGTCGTCTTGCTTCCAGTGTGCTCCTGGGTGTTGCTCCTGTATTGGAGAATGTTGCCAGGATGGCAGAATTACAGTCCACTGAAATGACAGCTTTTGAAAACGAATTTGGCCTCTAAATGAGGTTTTCCAAAGCCAATTTGATAGCCTCTATTATTTTGTCCCACTGCAATACAGTGGGAAAACAATCAGGAGATCATTCCTGCTCTAGCACAACCCACGTCATCCACCAAGGCTTCAACAGTTTATACATGTAGCATGGAGCAGTTAGAAGTTATAATTCTATACAAACTTTGTTACACGTGAAATATAATAAACAGCATCGAAGATTATATTTTCTATTCTCACCGTGAAACTCTATGGTAATCAGACTTTCAATAGAGTGAAGCTTAGAATCCGTTCGTCAGACAACGGTTAGCACAAAGGTAAATTCATAGAAAGTTATCACTACATACACCCAGTCGTTAACCCAGTCTTCCAGACGTGTTTTCCCAGTCTAGTGGAATCTTATCCTACTCACATTGTTTAGGAGTAAAAGTATTAATTATATTGTTACGCAACAGAACATTTCTTGAACAATTGAGAATGCCGTTCCACATGACTCTCGGCTACCCCTGCAGAGCCCGGCTGTAACGTTTGTGTGCGTACAATGACAATTACGTGACACTTACCATGCGTCAACAATCGTGGCTGTTCCAGACCGCACCGGTCCGCGCACTGTGTTCAAGGCCAGACACGACACTGTTTCTAGTGGATTCGAGAGCGCCTGTAATAGGAAATTGTTTAACACTTTATTCAAAAATTGACCGGGATTCTGGGATCTCAGCGGGGTACAAATATAAATATCCAGCGACGATCAGTTCAGTTTAAGTGGCGACTTATTCGACTGAGGTTCAAAGTTTTGTGGCGAAGTATTATTTTGTTATAATTGTGCGGGACTCTGCTAGTTGACATTATTACGTGTGGACAAATTTTGCTTGGATTATTGTGCTAGTTGATCATAAACTTTTATTTGTGATTAATTAAAGCTGGTGACTAGTGACTTCAATGGTGACTGTACTTTGTTTTCCACTGTATCATACGATGACCAGTGAGACCGTCGTAACAATATAGCATACTTCATAAACTTTTTTGTGTATGCGAGTGCACGCGCTTTTCTGAGTACTGTTATGAAGAAGAATCGTCAAAACATAAATCAGTATTACGAATTATCTTCTGCTTCAGAGATTTGAAATAAAAAACAAAATCGTGGGTGAAATACACTCTTACAAGTTGAAGCTTGTTGACCAAATTCAGTTGCTTATAAAATAATCAAACAACTAATTTTTAAAAAAGTTTCAATGTAGTTTTGTTCAAAGAACAAAACTACAAAAAATGTAATAGTAGTGTGTTGGAGAGAATCCTAGGCCACTGACGTCACGATCAGCTGACCGGGGGTGGTAGTGGTGCGTCACGATAAGCTGTTTATGACGTCACTGTTTCAGTGACGTCACTGGCTGTATCAGTGACGTCATGCTGTTTCAGTGACGTCATGAGCAGCTGATCGTGAGCTCGTTGACCCGATCAGTTGATCGACACCAATTGGTCGCGGGGTACCAATTAGAGGGCAGTCCAGAGAATTCGTTTGTTATCTACGAGATTATTTGGAGAAAGAGAAGGAACATGGTGGGCCTCTGATTTCAGTTAGTCAAGTTGTTGATAGAACAGCAGCTGCACTCTCTATAAGTAAAAATCCGGTCGTAACGATAGGTAAGGAGAAGTTTAAACAAAGCGAGGAAGTTTCCTTCTAAACTGGAAACACCAGGTAAAAAAAGACGGATAGAAAAACGTGTTACTAATCTGGATGCTTTTGCAGAAGATGGGATCCGTCGCCACGTATATGAGTATTACAGTCGTAAAAATTATCCTACAATAAAAAAGTTACTAGTTACTCTTCATGATGCAGAGCTTTTCACTGGTAGCCACTCGTCTTTACGGTCCGTAATTAAAAATTTGGGATTTAAATTTACTACCGTTTCGGGTAGAAAAGTATTAATGGAGCAACAACACGTAGTTGCTTCTCGCTGTAGATTTCTTAGGGGTGTAGTAAATGAAAATTGTAATAACGTCGTGTGGGTTGACGAAACATGGGTGAACGCAGGACATTCTTTAAAAAAGTGTTGGTCGGATGATTCTACGGCGGGAACTATGCCACTGCGAATTGGAAAAGGTGGAAGACTTATAATTATCCACGCCGGAAATTCTCAGAGGTTTATTCCCAATTGCCTCTATGCATTTAAATCGAAAAAGACTTCTGACTCTCACGAAGAAATGAATCACAACAAATTTAAAACAGGTTTTGACGAATTCCTGTTAAAGAATATTCCTCCCAATTCAGTGATCGTGATGGACAACGCCCCATATCATTCAGTGATTAAAGACAAGGCTCCAATAATGGCTTAAAAAAAGAAGAAATGGTTTAATGGTTAAAACGTCGAAACATTCCATTGACAGAGGATATGAAAAAGGCTGAGTTGATGGAATTAGTACTATTTAATAAACCAACGTTTCCTGTGTATATTGTTGACGGGTTGGCTGAAAGTTACGGTCATAAAGTCATCCGGTTGCCTCCATATCATTGTCACTTTAACGCCATAGAACTGATATGGGCCAGGGTTAAAAAATACGTTGCCATAAATAATACAAAATTCAAGATGACTGAAGTAGAAAAATTAACAAATGAAGCCATGCAAATGATTACTGGAGAAGACTGGAAGAAGGTAGTCGAACACACCAAGTCAGTTATTGAAGACGCTTGGAAAAATGAAGGTATAGTGGAACAGCAGGTAGAAAATTTGATCATTTCTGTGAATTGTTCGAGTGACAGTGAATCAGTTGAATCTGAAAATAGTGATTCTACATTAAACGGAGTTCACCCATTATAAACGTAAGTTTTTATTTTGTTTAATGTTAGAAATAATGTTAAATATAAAATTGCAATATAAAAGTATTTAATTTAATCTTTAACTAACAAAAATTAACAAACGAAATATTATAGTCCAATATTACAATTTCTATCAATTATAAATTAATATTTCACTATTTATAGGCAGTTTCATTTATGAAGAATTCGCAAATATTTATGCTTGCTTAATACCAAATTATCTGTATTTATTAAGTTTATATATATAAATATTTTTCTCCTCTGGACAATTCTTTGCCCCTCCTGGAAAATATTTTGACCTTCCTGACAGCTAGTTATTCTCAGCTTGTGTTATGAGATGGATCAGAGGCGTTTATTTACGGCGTTATGACATGGATCAGAATGGTGGGTTTCCTTAATGGACACAAACGTACTAAGGAAGAAATGTTTTGCTGAGAAATTTATAATTATACAGAATCGTCGTTCAGGAAAACAGAAGAAAAATGGAAAGAAATAAAGAATGACTCGATTTTAAAATAGAAAAATGATTAGTGTAGTATTGACAGGAAATACTTTGATAACACTATAGACACCATTCACCCTCGGCCGATACCCAATTTTATTGCTGGAATCAGATCGCAGCTCCTTTTGGGCAGCTCTTCGTTCGACCTACAAACATTTTATCCAAACGTACAGTCCTTCCTCACGAAGGTTGAGGATAGTCTTCACCCACCTGATACAGGGGGACCATTTTAACTGATACTGTATGTAATTTCTTCAGAACTCAAGCATCCACTTAGTTAATTAATATTTAAACGATTTTAATTATAAATTTTAGGACATGGAAATCATATATGGTTTTGCATACCGATATTTATATGTGTACTACGTTATCGGGAACAAAGAAATAATTTTTATAGAAATATTTAATTTTAGTTTATCAAAGTCGTAAAATGTTTTCAATTTTTATTTAAATTATTTTAAATATAATCTTAGAACGTGAAGTCATGTATGGTTGCTTCTCCATACCTATTTTTTTCATCATTGTCTCAAAGTAATTAACATTGTTAGCCAGTTTCAAGAGCAAATATATTGCTGACTGATATAAACAAAATTTATTAGAAGCTCACGTGAACAAATTGAAACACATAAAATAATGTTGACAGTACATAGTATTTCTACCATCACTGGTTAGAAAGAAACTAAGAACTTCTCGATGGCCATAGGAAAAGTTCTTAATCACTTTTGTATTGTATAATTGTATTTTTGTGCAGAAAACAATTTAAGGCTGCTATTGATATTAAAAGTTAAAAAAACTTGAAGTCTGACTCAGAAAAGTAAATTTAATAAATAATACCCTGTTACAGGGCAAACTGTATAACAAAGGGAGCCCGCTCTCATAACGTAACAGTCCGCAATTTATCTTTATCACTAAGTAAAAGTTGGGTCGTTAGCAAAGTTTGAAATTGAATTAGGAGTTAGAAAAACAGGAGAGAAGGGCAATACGGCGCGCTATGACAATAATAGTGATGCTGTGCCACGTAGAGTAGTTAAGTAACAGAATGACGTTTTCTTTTATTTTAAATATTAGCTTGTCTTGATTTCCGAGGCTACTGTTGAAATTGTGAGTTATTGATTGAGACCACCGTGTAGGCCAATCAACCTTATGCCGGCTAGATTTTTTATCAACGTTCTCTGATCTAGATCCGTCGTGTTCTGTTATAAGACCACCTCGAAAATGTGTGGTTCTTCACCACGCACGAAGTAGAATATTAAAGATGGCGAAAGATTAAAACCTTAGAGCAGTGGTGCACAACCTTTCAACATTCGAGGGCCACTAAAAACTTTTAAATGATCATGGCGGGCCACAAGGCGACTTCCCTCCATTTCGCCAACCATCTACCTAACCTTTCCCCTATCCTAATATTTCCAGTAGCATTTCCGTGAAAGATAATGCTTCTAATTGAAGAGAGTTTTCTAACATATCTCATAAATAAGTAAGTAAACTTAACACAGCTACATTTAAACTAGTTCTATTGAATAATTAAAAACTCACCTGAAAAAACGTTTCAGGTCACAAAAATAATACAGCCATCAGATTCCGAAATCGAAATTTTAATTTGTAAAGAAACACTTTTAAACAATTTTTTAAAAAACACGTAATTTTAAAAATCAGTTTTACTTTTTTTAGTTTACTTTTAAAAGACACACAATTGCAATAAAATTATTAATTTGAAAGAAAGCACAAAACTATTATTTGTTAAAGAGGAAACTAATTTAGAGCCTAATGGGAGACTTGACACTGTTTGTTTTTCACTAGTCTGTCTATACCGGGTTCAATGTTGGACACAGCAATTCGCAAGTTTCCCTGCAAATGTTCATCAGTCAGACGGGAACGACCTCTTGATTTGATCTGTTTCATCAAAGAAAAAGACTGCTCGCAGTAGTAGGTACTTCCAAATAATGTTGCCGTTTTAGAGCATGATTGTTCAATGCTTTCATTTCCTCAGGTAAGTAATTTTTACAAAAATCCAGTCGAGAAACCTCAGAAAATGTTGTCTTCAATTCAGAGTTCGATTGAAGATCAATTAGCTCTATCTGGAAATCAATGGGCACTATCTCAACATCGGTAGTGAATGGTAGAGTAAACGTATCAAACAATTTCTCAAATTTTCTCATATCTTGAAATCGACGTTTAAACTCATTTTGAAGATTCTGTATAAGTGAAGCATATTTAATGAAGAAAATGGGTTGTTCAGAACTTGCTGCAAAACTGTTCATTCTAGAAAAATGTGTCAGTAGCCAAGACGTGTGACTGCGATAAAATCAGTTTAACCTCAAACGATTTTATTAAGTAAAACAGATTGTGTATCATGTTATTTTTTCCTTGAAGTTTGGTATTTCGCTCATGAAGATGTTGGGTTATGCCAACTAAGAAAGATAAATCCACACCCATTCATTGTTCTCAAAGTCTGCTACCAGATTCTCATCACGGCTTTTATAAAACATAATTATCTCTTTACGCAGGTCATACACTCGTTTCAGCATTGTTCCTGCACTAAGCCAACGAACTTGTGTAAAATAAAGAACATCGTCATCTGCGTGTCTAATTGTAATAGGAATTCTAGAAAATTTGTTACTTTGATCACTGCTTTCATCACATGCTCCATATGAATAGTTTGTGCACAAAGGTTCCCTTGGTGTAAAATGCAGGGGAATGCGACTATATCATTGCCCATGTTTTTACAATATGTTGCTAAATAGTTCACTACTCCTTCCTTCTTTCCCACCATGGCTGGCGCACTATCTGTTGAAATGCCATATAATAGTTTTAGGTCTAAATTGTACTTTTCCAAAATGTTTTTCACCTCACAATAAATATCTGAACATTTGGTTGTATCTTTCATAGGAACTAACGCTAGTAATTCTTCTGTTATGTGAAAGTCTTCATTAATACCACGGATAAAAATTGAAAATTGTGCTGTGTCAGTGACGTCTGTGCTTTCATCCATGGCCAATGGAAAAAACTTAAATTCTAATATTTTTTCCTTCAATGTTTTTACAATGTCTGATGCCATTTCTTCTGCTCTTCTGCATACTGTCATACGATTAAGACTAATTTTTGAAATAATACTTTTTTCTCCGGGGAAGCTATATTTGCTACTTCTTCCAGACATTCTTTAACTAGCTCTCCATCCTTCATTTTTTTAACTAAAATTGTAGATACAACAAAACTTACTTTAACTGCAGTTTCTGAGTCATCAGTCACTTTCCGGAAAAGATTTTGTTGACTTGTTAGTTTACGTTGGAATTCTTTTACCTTATCCTTTCGCAATTGTCCCGTCCACTCTTTGTATTTGCCAGCATGTTTTGTATCGTAATGTCTCTTCACATTGTACTCTTTCATTACACCCACGGTTTCTTTGCAAATTAGGCATGTTGCTTTACCGTTATACTCTAAAAAAAATACCTCTCACTCCATGCTTCTTGAAACACACGGCACTCGTCAGTCACTTTACGCTTTTTCACAGACATGATAGTGAAATGTTACAAAAAAGGAATCATTTAAAAACACACGAATGCCAAATACAGATCGCTCTCTAATGAAACTGATGAACTGAACTAACGCTACACGCTACGAGAATTGGTGCTATGCTACCTACTGCCAGCTGCCAGCCTAGTTCACGCATGCGCAGAGAGTGAGTGTCCCCCACTACCCCCAACACCTGACTTTGTGGTCAACCTAATTCCTGATCAAAACAACAAAGCTGGGTAAATTTCCATACACAATTTTAAACATGTAGACTTATAATATTTTTTCCTCCGGGCCGCATAAAGTGAGGTTGAAGGCCTCATGCGGCCCGCGGGCCGCGGGTTGTGCACCGCTGCCCTAGAGACTAAAGAAAAGTTGGTAGACCTAAGAAAAGATGGACTGTGGAATAGGAACAGGCCGCTAAAGCCAAAAAACGTTAAGAAGGTGATGCTGATGATGGTGATGATTATGATGATGATGATATTAGTTTCTGAGGTTAAAAAGCTGAGACAAAAGCCATCAACAGCTACTTTACACACACACACACACACACACACACACACACACACACACACACACACACACACACACACACACACACACACACACACACACACACACACACACACACACACACACAATTCGCATGTGCATTCTTAATCGCAAACGACTTTGTCAATTGAGTTAACTTGTAGTGTGCTCTGTTTGCAAAGTTTACCGAACCAAAAGTATTTATGTATAATAATCTTACTAGCTCACATGTACAAGGTAGCCACATCACTAATAGGGAAGGAAACACATGCGTGTCAGATGCGACAAATTACAAAGTTCAATTCTGTTCATTTCACATTAGTTGTATTTAGATATGTCAGAGTACTTTTTTTTCAGATTTTAATCAAGTATAATAACATTAATTCCATATTTCGTTTGTAGCACTGTCAGATACAGATGCATGAAAACTACTGAATACAACACGTATGAAATGAATGCAAACTATAGAATACAACACCCACTCTCTTTCGCTCTCTGTGTCTGTCTTTCTCTCTGTCTTTTTGTTTCCTTCTTTCCTTTTTTCTATGTAGTATAATGTTGTTTCTCTGTGCAAACCGTATATCTTTCTTTCTCTTCAAAAGGAAACGAAGCGTTGAAATCAACTGTTTTTGGGGTCGGGTCGGGTTTATTATAGGCGTGCTTGTCATTCCCTCGGCAGTGGCTGTGTGGATAGTGATATGTTTGTGACATTATTGATCGTACATATAGTAATACAACTAAAATCATTGTTTTAAAATGCAAACTAAATTCTACATTCATTAAAAAAATAAGTTTACAAATTTTGTATATTTTTTTGAGGAAGAAAGAACTTTTATATATTAAGAATGTTTTATATAATGTCAGAAAGAACTAAATAAATGATATGCCGTCTACAATAAAAGTAGGAAATAGAGTATCAGAACCGTTCAGAGTAAATAAGGGATTACGACAGGGCTGTTGCATCTTCCCTACCCTTTTCAAAATTTGCGTTGCCAAAGCTCTAACCCATTGGAAGAGAAAATGCAAATGGTATTGAAATTGACGATGACACATGCTCTTTTCAGATGATCAAGTAATATGTGCAAATGGAAAAGAAGACCTGGAATATATGACATGCAAACTGAAGAAAGTGTATGAAAAATTGGATTACTTATAAACATAGAAAAACTCAGTATCTCTGTGTCGCAGAAGAAATAACAGATTTACTCTTAGAAAACAACGAAAATATAAAAAATTCGACACCTAAAAATACTTAGGAATAAACTTTAATGAAGAAGAAACAAATAATGTTGAAATAAAATTAAAAATAAACAAAGCAAAACAAATAATTAGATCATTGAATGGAATTTTATTGAGCACGGAAATTAGAAAAGAAAGGAATAAAAGAATATACGACAATATTATTAAAAACACGTTGATGTACGGATTTGAAACATGGAGGATAAAAAAACAGGTGAAAAGAAAGTTGGAAGCTACAGAAATGGATGCTATGAGACGAGCTGCTAGAACTCCAAGGCTAGAGCGAATACAAAATGAAACAATCAAACAAGAAATGGGCGTACAAGAGACAATCATCGACTGCATTGCAGAAAAACAACTAATTGTCCTGGTAAGGACACGAACCCGAGTTAAAAAAAAAGAATTAATTCAATTCTACCGACCAAAAACGTAAATTGGATTTACGTTATTAATTAAAACAGTTGCAGTTCATAAAATATTACCTCGTTTTATGTAATTCTAAATAAATCTCGTTAGTCGGGAGTAGATTGTCCTTTCTATTTTTCTGTTGTCCTTTATGAGAATATGTTGTTAGCTAACTGGAATCAACTTTTTCTTTGTTCACTCGCGTGTAAAGTAAACGGCACGTGGATGTCTGTAGCGTGAGATGAGCAAATGGATTATAATTTATGCAATCGAGCAAATAATGTTTATTTAAAACTTTATTTAAAATTATACGGAACGTTCTACAAGTATCTCGGCTATCCCAGCAGAGCCCAGCTGTAATGTGTGTGTGCGTACATATTGCTGGTACTTGAGATGAAAGACAATTACGTGGCACTCATCACGCCTCAACAATTGGGGGTGTTCCAGACCTCACCGGTCCGCGCACACTGTGTTTAAGGCCAGGCACGACACTGCTTCTACTTAATATTATCTTGAGTTAATAGTTTTTTGCTTGCAAACATTTTGCAGAGAGAAATCATGAAGGACATCAAATTTATAGCCGCCTGGAATTATATTCCCAACAATTTTCAAATTTAAGTTACAAGATGTTATTAATTTTGGCTTGGGCGGAATGAGTTTCCTCACACAGAGTGCAGAACTTTGTAATGTACGCCTACTAAATTGCAGAGCTGAAACAACAGATCGCGGAAACAACACCTAATTCATGTTTGCAATGCCATATACTTCTGGAAGCAATATTTTCTTATTTCCTACATTTTATTTGACAATTTTCAAAGAATATAGTACTTTCTCTAAATTAATTTCTATCCGAATTCATAAAAACTTTAGATTGCCAATGAATTGCTAAGCTGATATTTAACGTTTAAATGTTGAGAGTTAGGTACCTCTCTGGGCACTGTAAAACACCACGGTACCTGGCACCGCTAGTTTTACCTCTCTGGATACCTTAAAAACACCACGGTACCTCGTACCGCTAGTTTTACCTGTCTGAATCGTAAAAACACCACGGTACCTCGCACCGCTAGTTTTACCTCTCTGGATTCCGTAAAAAAACCCCGGTACCTCGCACAGCTAGTTTTACCTCTCTGGATACCGTAAAAACACCCCGGTACCTCGCACCGCTAGTTTTACCTCTCTGGATACCGTAAAAACACCACGGTACCTCGCACCGCTAGTTTTACCTCTCTGGATTCCGTAAAAACACCACGGTACCTCGCACCGCTAGTTTCACCTCTCTGGATTCCGTAAAAACACCATGGTACCTCGCACCGCTAGTTTTACCTCTCTGGATACCTTAAAAACACCACGGTACCTCGCACCGCTAGTTTTACCTCTCTGGATACCGTAAAAACAATCATTGAAATTGTGACACTTGTTGGTTGAGAATTCCTGTATCGAAAGGGATCGACCCTTCTGCCTGTCGTATCGCAATTACAAAAATTTCTAACAAGGCAGATTAAAATTTGTCCTTATATTATCAATCACTTCATGGGGATTTGGATCAAGTTGATTTTTGTATAGAAGATCAGATCAAGGAGATTTGGCCTTTACTTTCCTATATTGTTTTGGTGGACGTCATTTTGAAATGCAACCTACGTGTGCAGCCAGATTTGTGTTTTTGTGATCTTCAACTCTTCTTTTGTTATACATGTTAATATCCTACTAGATCAAAAGAGTCCAGTTGTTTTTGCCACTTTCTTAAGAAATACGACAATTTCATGAATAAGGATATAAAAATGTAAACCACCGATACCACAAATATATGAATACTGAAACGGGCTAAGGTCATACTGAAAGGTAGCTGAGATCATAATGAAACTTACATTAATTTCTTTTGAACCAACCAGTAAGATAGCTATGTTTATGAAGGTAAGTAGAAAAATCATAACACGAAGTGAGATAATTTTTACCATGATTTGAATTTTGCATACTTCAGTCATTATAAACTTTTATAATGGTCACCATCATAAACTCTTAAATCACACTTACCTAGCAAAAGTAGTCAGAATAACAAGAAACGAATGTTATCAGTCCAATGTAAAATATCGGTATGGAGAACCATACATGACTTCCATGTTCAAAGATTTATATTTAAAATCATTTTCGGAATGAAATATTTCCATGGAAACTACTTCTTTCTTCAGCCTTAACCACAGTACTGTGGTCACTAACGTATACCACCTCACGTTAGCGCACTCGACTTTCAGTGATGTTGGCAGTCGATGGCTTTGCCGAAACATTGGTTTTACAGAAAACATTGGACCACCGCCAAACAGGTCGGGAAGGAATTTTAACAACAAACGACTTCTTTGTTGCCGATAATGTAGTACACATGTACAAAATTATCCTCTCCCTCTTCAACTATCATTTTCATTTATAAAAAATTACCCCTTCCTCTTTCAAATACCCTTTTTATTTATAGATATTTCATCTACCATTCTACAGTGGATTATTATGACCTTCTTTTCAGGATTCTTTATTTATCGAAATTAGGGACTTTACTCTTGTTATAAAACGTTGCTGATAAACTACCCCTTCCCCTCAACCGATCTTCACCCAAATCAATAGGCCTTCAGTCCTCTACAACTCAGGCACATACGCAAAAAATTATTTGATTTTGTTTGAATTTGCGGCAGTTATCTTTTGCCATAACAAAATTTTTCTTGTTAAAACATAAAACGGTGCAGGTAAACTACCCATTCCCCTTAATCGATCTTCATTAAAATCAATAGACTGTGAGTACTCTACAACTCGGATACATATGCAAAAAAGTGATTTGATTCTGTTCGAATTTGTGGCAGTTATCGTTCGCCATAGAAAAAATTCTACACACAGACACACACACACACACACACACACATTTCAGAAAGTGACTTTTCTTCATGTTTTGAGGGTAGTACAATCAGAATCATCCCTTATCTCGAACACGATTTTTTTTCACCGTCACCATACTTTTATTTCCTTATGGAACATGGAAGTAAAAACCGTTAAATAAAAAATAAGGAAGTAAAGAGACAGATGCCAATGTAGTGATCATATGTAGAACGTCAGGCTGGAATGTAAACACGTTTACAATATTTTGCATCATACACTGGCTTCGAAATCTCTACAGAATAAAGTTTTTCAAAGGAAGAGCAGACCTGTACGGAAACTGAGGAGGCGAGACTTCCTTGTATATACAGAATTGTACGTTGCAGTGCTGTGTACATTCATACATATAAAGTATGTTTGCTTTAGTACGGCTGACAGCAAAACGTAGTGTACCATCGAGAATGCAGTATCAGTTTCCCTTTGTCGTGTTCTACAAGAATTGCGTTCTTATCTTTGGTTCGTTTGCTGTCCTCATTTCTACCTCAGTTGTGATTATTTTTCTCTACTCTGTTGTTCTGAATGCAAAATACCGTATAAATTTAAAGTGATACAGACTTCAGTAATATAGTTTTAAAGCCTAATCCGATTGGGTTGTATTAGGATATACAGCGAACGAGCCACTCCATTTCCAAATAACGTGTACACCTTAACACAATAAACAGTAATTTTTTTTTTTTTTTTTTTTTTTACAATCTACTCATTTTACAGAGTAATAAGTAAAAGTGATGTATACGTCGTCACTTGAGGTGGGAACCATCCAGCGATGATTACCACGTTCACCGGGTCAGGTCATCTGACCACTGTCTCTTCAGCCTTCTTACATCCAGTGATGGATTGAGGAGCTCGTTGATCAGGTTATTGCTGTGCCCTATGTTGCGGTTCCTGTACTCAGCGGCGTGCATCTTGATGACATCAGAAATGTATGGAATGTTGAGGTCTTTGTGAAGAGTATAATTAGAGATGAACCAGGGAGCATTCGTTATGCAACGCAAGATTTTTGACTGAACTGTCTGCAGAATCTTTGTGTTGGAAGGTTTAGAGCAGCCCCACAATTCTATACCGTAAGTCCAGATTGGTCTGAGCACAGCTTTATGTATGATGACTTTGTTTGCCAGAGATAGCTGAGATTTTCTACCTATGAGCCAGTACATTTGCCTAGCTTTTAAGTTGAGTTGTTGTTTCTTAGCCTGAATGTGGGCTTTCCATGTTAATTTGTCGTCCAAATGCAGCCCCAGGTATTTAACTTCTGATTTTATAGGTATGGGGGCATCGTTTATGGTGACTTGTGGACAAGAGCTACGTTTCATGGTGAAGGTTATTTGAGTGGATTTTGCAGAATTAACTCGGATCCTCCACCGCTGGAACCAATCTTGCAGGAGGTAAAAATGGCTTTGCAGTTTCTCAGAGGCTCGTTCCGGGTTGGGATCTACTGCGAGGATAGCGGTATAATCAGCGAAGGTGGCGGTGGTAGTGTAGTCTTTCACAGGTAGGTCGGCAGTAAATATAAGATATAAGTATGGCCCCAGAACGCTGCCTTGAGGCACTTCCGACTTTATAGGAGAGATTACTGACACAGTGTCTTCGATTTTGATTTGGAAGTGTCTATCTTGCACATACGATTTCAACAGTAAATATAGTTGATCAGGAAGTTGTTTCTTCAGCTTGTACAGAAGGCCCTCATGCCAGACTTTATCAAAAGCCTGCTGAATATCCAGGAAGACAGTTGCGCACATCGTCTTCTTTTCCAGGCTATCCCTAATTTTGTTCACTATTCTGTGGCATTGCTGCACTGTAGAATGTTTTTCTCTGAACCCAAATTGGTGTTCAGGGATCAGGTACCTAAAGGGCACTATTTGTTTTAGTCTGGTCAGGAGAAGTCGTTCAAATATTTTTGACAAGAGTGGAAGAAGGCTTATTGGCCTGTAAGATGTAGGGTCAGTAGGGGGTTTGCCAGATTTTGCGACCATGATAATTTGGGCAATTTTCCATTGGATTGGAAAGTAGCACAGTCTCAGCATACTGTTGTAAATAGTTGTAAGTAGTACTAACGCTTTTTTGGGAAGATGTTTCAGAACTTCTCCAACTATTAAATCGTACCCGGGGGCTTTATGTGTCTTGGAATATTTTATCTCCCTGAGAACTTCAGAGAAGGCAAACGCTTTGATTGGAGGAGATAATTGGCAGGGAGCATCAAGGTAAGTTAGAATTTCTGTGTCATCAATTGCTGATGAGGTTGGGGTGAAAACCTGGGAAAGGTGATCTGCGAACACATTCACCTTATCTACATTTGCTCGAGCCCAACTGCCGTCAGGTTCACGAATGAGGGATACTGGGATTACCGGGCGTTTGATTTTTTTTGTCGCCTTCCATATTGAATGATCATGGAATGTGGTGTTAAACATGTTACGTAATGTTCAAACGATGCGTTTCGGGCCTCTTGCATAGCTGCGCGAATTCTATGGGTGAGCCTATTGAGAATTGTTTTATACTGTGTGTTTCTCGTTCGTTGCCACTTACCGCGAGCTTGTCGTTTTTCTTGAATAAGTTGTTTGATGTGCAGAGGTATATTATGATAATCAGGTAAAACGTCTGGTGTAGCTTGCCATGCAGCATCCTGTAGTAGTTTAGTAAAGTATTGAACGGCTTCTTCAATGTCTCTGGAATCCGCAATGCGAAAGTTAGAGTTGATATTCTCATTGATAATGTGTTCAAATAAATCCCAGTTAGTCTGCTTAGTGCATAAAACTGGTGGAGGTTCCCTCCAGATTACATTAGTGCTTAATGTAATTATAATGGTGCTATGATCAGAGCTTAAGTCGAGATTTGGTTCGATTTTGGTATATAAGTGCGAGATTCCTTTTGTTATCGCAAAATCAAGAAGATCTGGAATTTTATTTAAGTCTGTGGGCCAGTACGTAGGTTCTCCTGTTGATAAGTAGCTGAGATGAAGATGGTGTATAGCTGCCAGTAGATTTCGACCCTTTGGTGTGATAAGCCTTGAGCCCCAGGCAGTATGCTTCGCATTCCAGTCCCCCGCTACAAGAAAGTGTGGTCCCAGAGTGGCGAAAAACTCTAGATATTCGTCTGTTGATATGGAATGGCGTGGTGGGCTGTATGTAGCTGCTAAGGTCAAGGGCCATGGAAGGGCGAGAACTTTAATGATTGCACTTTGAATTTTTGCAGTGACATGTGGCTCCATTACATAATGATGAAGAGTGTTTCGTATGATGACAGCTGAACCTGCGTGAGCTGAACCGTCAGGGTGGTTAGCATAGAATATGTTATAATAAGGTATTTTGAAGACTGTTCGATCTGTTGAGTGGGTTTCTGAAATTAGGAGGATGTCAATTTTATTGACATTCAGGAAGAGGATAATTTCTTGTATGCGGCCGGAAAGCCCATTCGAATTCCAGACAGCTATTCTTAGTGCCGAGGTCATTGCTGAGGTATTCTACTTATGACTGTAGATAACATGTTGAGGATAATGCTGTTTTGATTAATGAGTTGAGCGAACATAGTTTTGAACTCACTTAGGAAAATTGCCAGTTGGTCCATTACTTCCCTGTTAGTGGGGTTTGCGTGGCTGTTGCTAGTCATTTGTGTCTTTCTACTTCCGCCCGTGATTTGAGCATATGTAGAAGTTGTATTTCGCGGTGGTGGTAGAGGGGATGGAGAATTCTGAATCACATTAGATTGTGTCTGTGGAGTAGCACTACTTAGCAGTTGTGGATTGCCCCTAAGTTTAGATCTTATCAGGTCTTGGTAGACAGAACACCCTTTATAATTGGCTGGGTGACTGCCATCGCACAGTGCACAGGTAGCAGGGGTATCCCTAGGTTTCTTGCACGTTTTAGTGTCATGAGATTTTCCACACTTTACGCAGATAAATGATTTTCTGCAGTAAGTTGTGGAGTGGCCATATTCCTGGCATCGTGTGCATTGGATTATTGCCTTTTTGACTCTTGGCGGTTCAACTTTAATTTTTGTATTTTGTAGATATTCCAATTTATATATTTCCTTATTGTTATCTTGGGGCTCGAGGTCTACAAAAAATAGAGGCAGTGGGTCCTTGGATTCCCTGTGTCTCGCGTTTATGATATTCCGAATTTTGTGGCCATATTTAGCTAGCTCGTCTTTAATTTCTTCTAGTGGCACTGAATAGTGAAGATCTCTTATGACAACACGGTAGGCTCTCTCATGTTTCAGCTGGTAGGTGTGATGGACTATATTTTTTTCACAGAGGAGTCTAATTAATTTTCTGTAAGTGTCAACGGTGTGGGGGTGAATTTTAACTGTGTTGTTTGAGAGAGCTTTGCTGTGGTATGTTTCGTCTTCTGCAGCCGATGATAGAAAGTCTGTCATTGCTTTATAGTTCGTAACACCGTATATATAGATTGGCGGAGGCTTTGGTGTTTTCGGTTGATTGTTTTTATTAACGTTATTTGAGTTGCCAGAATCGTCATGATTAAGAGACGTATCTATGTTGGACAAGGGATCGAATCTATTTGCTGTTTGAGGTAAGTAAATGCTTTTAGTTGCTGTAGCAGAGCGTTTCCTTTTTTTAGAGGGGCGTTTAACTTGCTGCCAAGGTACGCAAGATTCATTTGCAGTTTCAGTTTCATTAGGTTCAGAGTAGGATAAGTCTTCACTTAATGAATCATAATCTATGTCCTCTTGGGAGTTCTGTGTGATGTTGGTAGGACAGCTGAATGGAGGTATTGCTTGGGCCATATTGGTGTTAGTGTTCGTTAATATTTGCGATGACATTTGGTTCGGGAGTTGATTGCAGACAGTAGGTGCCGGCATATTTGAGAAAGGACAACTAGTTTGTTGTTGATATAGCTGCTGCATTTGTGACTGAATGTGAGGTTGCGAATTACCTCTAAGATGAGTATTTTGTTGTTGGTGCTCATAACTAGGGTTATAGTTCTAGCTACTTACATAGAAGTTTGGATTGTACGGAGTCTGAATATGTTGCTGATAAAGTCCATCGCTATTTGTTTGCATATTTACCTTATCTTGTAGCTGAATGGATGCGATGTAGAACCAGTCCGAACCGGGTCACAAGCCAGATAACAGTCATATGCACTTGGCCGATAACCTGAGCCGCCAAGCACGACCGAGATTAATTGTAACCAACAATAATTATTAAAGTTTTAAGTACTCACTGAAAGCCCTTTTAGAACTTTGAACACAAAATAATATTATATCTGCACTGATTACTTAGCACAAGTCACTAACAAGAGATACACTATATTTAAACATAACATAACATAACAATACTCGATAACAGCGCACAACAACCGTCTACACGGTTCCACTGCTAAATCGCGACTGAAACAGTAAAATGAATACAATACTCGTCTTTAGTGGTTCTAATGAGGTAGTGTAGCGCACTCATAGCCAAGTGTATATAGAGTCGCTTACACCGACGTCAGTGTGACCTTCTCGTTCACAGTCGGCGTACCTTATTTTCACTAACAATGCGCTGATAACCAAATGATGACTGAGATAAATAGTCCCCTACTACCTAATATGAAAGACACTTTTCTTGCTTGAATGGAAAGAAAGAGGATACGGGCAGACTTTGCCATTAGAGCAGGAAACTGTTCCTACGAGCTGATGATTCAGCGATCGCCGTTGTAGCATCTCCTTGTTTTGTTAATTGTCAGACGGGACACTTATGTGTCATCGGGAACGCTGACCATCAGTTTGAATTTACAAAGTTATTTAATGACATGATGCCCCATTGTTGGATTCGGCTAATGGACGGAAACCATTATAAACGTCTCTATCCGCAAGTGTGTACACATATTTTACTTCCTTCTCTCTCATACATAAAAATATTCAAAGAAACCTGCGCGCGCTCGCGCAAAATTACACACACACACACACGCCCGAGCGTGCACACAAATATTTTTTATCTTCCTAATATATAGATATAATATTTTTGTAACGTTCACTGACAATATACTTATCTGAAGTTCGAGAATTACTGAGATACTAAACTACGAGAAATACTGAGTAGCTTAATCTCATTATTTTCCAGTAATTGTAAAAATCCCTAGGCTACTATCTCCAATACCTGTATTTATAAATTTTAAAATTAAAAAAAGGGGGAATAATAAATGTCAAACGTGAAGTGTGAATTATTTCACGATCGTCAGGAAAACCTGAACTATATCGCTATCTACTGTACGTACATTAAAAAACAAAAAACGAAAAACAGGTGGTTATCAAGCCAGGCATGGGTATCACGATCACGGTAGCCGTTTTCCATTTCGCCAGAAAGTATGTCGGCTTAAGGCAAACGTTAAACAGCTTCGTCAGAAGCGAGTTCCACGCTCCGGAAGGTGCTGGAATGCGGAATTCGTAATACCCTCTGGTCTTAGCGCCTGCTGTGGCTTGAGTTGGAGGATCTTCTCAGTGAGCTCCTCCGGCAAGATGGTCTCTGGCTCGGGGGTGATACCCGCAGAAAGAAAGTACTCTACCTTGCGGAAGATGTGGTCAGTGATGGCCGAGTTCTTCGGTGGGTGGATGGATAGATGGCTTAGGTGAACTGTCGCTTGAAACAGTCAGTCAAGAAGTCTGCCTCCCCGGCGGGGGGGGGGAGGCCACTAGGTCCTTCCAGTGCAGGGTGATGCATGCATTTTCTCTTACTCATAAGGGGACAGAGAATTTGCCAGATATTACGGTCTTCTACAGGTCCATCCATCTGTGCTACAGCCAGCTCCTAGCTGCGTCTCTGGATCGCCAGCATCTAACGACGTAACTTGCCGGACGCACTGTTAAACTCAGCTCTGTCGGCCGGGTCACGGGTCCCCTACCAGCGTCTCCGGAGGCGATTCCTCTAGCTAGCGATCTGAGACACCTCGTCTGGGTTGAGCTGGTAATTGGGCGTGAACGACGGCTTCGTGCGGGAGGACACGTCCACCACTGAGATGTCGTCAGTATCGAACAAGGTAACAGCCTCGTTGACATGTTGGATAGTCTCGAGTGGTACTTGTCGGGCAGGCAGCAAGCGTTCCCAGTCGATTATCTGCCGCTCGTCACGAAGTGTGGGGTGCTGAGTACCCAGAGCAAACTGATTCGGCAGTGATCCGAGGATAATTCCGAAATGACGGCGAGGCGACGTGGACTGGGCAATAAACGGCCTGACCGCGGCTACGGCCAGTACATCAGGGCGGGAGTCAGCCCTTGGTGAATGACAGTGACCGTGACCCCAGCCGCATCACCGTATCTGCATAAGCGGTCCCTTTTTCGGTTCGCCAATAGGATCCCCCAATCGGGGTGCCTACAGTTCAGGAGAAATAGAGTTTCATATAGAGTGATGTAGGACATAGTCCATATAGACAAGGAGCTAATCTGCTGACAGCGTTACTACTGCGGCGTTGGAAGTATGGATTTGGAGTAGTACAGAAATAACAAGGTGATTGAGTAAAAGAAGAAAGATAAGGTACCGCAGGTGTACCACGTCTGCGACTCATAAGATTTTCCCATAAGGTGGTGATAAGCTTTAAGAAACAATTATACTTATTAAACCTAAGAAAAAATACCCCGCGTAGGCCTATTGACCTTTTGTGTGAAAACACGCCTGTGTTTTATTTCGTGTGTTGACCTCCTGTACGTGCTTTAAACATTATAATTGCTGCCAAAAAAAGATGATATGTAAATTTGAAGTTTCGTATACACAGCACGTTTAGCATTTTTTATAAGTAGACCTACAAAGCAAACGAAATATTATCTTAGAAAAGTTGCAAACAACTATATTGATTAAAATTTATAATTCTACATTGTTCAAAAATCAGAACTACTAACAAAAAATATTTTATTACTTAAAACATTAGCCACTTTTATTCGCAGTGCTGTGGCACGTTGTTTAACAAATTTGGATAAAAAATAATTATTGTTTTACAACAAAACCTTTTAGCCTATTTTCCTCATAAGAACAGCATATTTGCGTTTACATTGTTTTACAATTATTATTAGTCTTATGAGAAGTTGTTTAAAGTTACCTTAGTCTGTTTCGCGTAATTTAGGAATTTTAAATTTTAGATAATAATACTAAATTTACTGTATTTAGCACTCGCGGCAACTCATGTCTAAAAAATGGATGCTCACTCATTTTTAATAGTAGAGTAGAAATGTGTACACCATGGTCGGTATTTTAAAAAAGAAAAGAATATAATAGAAATTTATTATATTTATCATCTGGAGATAAGAAAAAGTAATCCAGTTCCATTAAATTTCAATAACAACGCAGACAAATACACAGTTATTATAAAAGAAAATATGTCAAATCTTTTGTCAAAAAAGAAGCGTAATGAATTCTTTATTTTAATCCGAATTCAGTGCACAATAAATTGTTGTGTTAAGAAAATAAAATGCGTAGTCTTTATGTGGTATAAATTGTTTTGTTATAAGTATTAGTTTTCGTAAAATCTAGAAGTGAGTTAATTAATCAGCCGCCATTTTGAAAACGTGTAAGATAACGTTTTGTTTTTTTTAATACAATTAAGCGCTTACTTTAATATTAATTACTTCAATCTCTGTTAAAAATTGGCTGAATAGAATAATGTGTATGGAATCTGGCTACTAATCTAAACGTCCCCTGTTCGGTTTCCGGTCTCACCGTAAGGTTGTGGGACTAGGTTTTTCATACACTAGGTTAACTCGGTCTATGGAAATGTCTACCTGGGATAACATCCTGTCATAAGAATTGGCTAATGCAACGTTTTTCGTGCCACACTGTCTTCCTTGTATGCCGAAGGGCTTATATTAACCAGCCTGGCTTACTTATAACTCCTGCACTAATTAGGCGGTAAAACAGGACCATTATTATATTATAAAATAATTGTAATGACGCCTAAGTCTATGTACTTGACACTTGTTTAAAACAAATTGGAATAAAAAGTCAGTAGGAAACCATCACCTCCTCCTCCAATGGCGCTACAGCCCGAAGTCGAGCAATGGCCTCCTCTATCCTGACCCTCCACCTATCTCTATCAGTAGCAAAGGACTTCCGTCCTCGCACTCCCAACATCTCTATTGCATCTACGGCAACAGCATATTTCCATGTTTTCCTTGGACGGCCTTTTGGTCTTTTGCCATCTTTGTGTTAATGCAATTGAAAACCATTTGTTCTTAAAGGCAAACATCTTCTTGTTACTGGCTGACACTGTTACGCCATTACAAATCGTCCTGCATGTTTGTCGGCTATCCCAGCAGAGCCCAACTGTAATGTTTGTGTGCGTACGTAACACTACTTTGAGAAGAAAGACAGTTACGTGACATTTTACATGCGTCAACCATCTAGGCTATTCCCGACTTCACCGGTCACGCACTGTGTCCAAGGCCGCAATCAATTACTCTCTGGTGTTTCCGAGTAGTGTTGACGTGTATTATGGAGCACTTATGCTATCTATTTAAACAACGACAGCTGAGCTTAGTCAGTTTAACTGTGCGATACATTCAATTGAAGTTTGAAGTATTGTGGCAAAGTGTTAATTCAAATCCGTCCTGTGACTTCGTTGCGTTGTTTTTGTTGTTACGCGTTTCGGGAACTATGTCCCATCATCAGACGTATCACTTGGGAAGAGATCGTCAAATATTAAAATTCATAAAATTACATTATTTAAACACACGTGTTCGAGTCGGTGCGCACCGTGCAACGTTCGGTCGGATACTGAATTCTTGGACTTCGAGTTATTGCCAGGTTGTTTATCTCAAGCAAATGCAACGCGGTGTCGTACAGTGGGTTGGATTTAAAATTCAATTTATCATTCAGTATGCCATCATAGTTGTTCGTGCTGTTATAACTTTTGTATATTTCAAATTCCTCTAATGCGTCCATGTAGCGACCATTGTTACTGTAATGTAAAGGTATAAGATTAGACCTTAAATCCGTGTAAGTATGGTTGTTTGAAATCAAATGGCGTGCGTAATTTGACTTAATGTTTTCAAGTGACTATATGTTATTTAAATTTTTGCGTGGTGCGTGTTCTTGAAATCTTTTGACGAAAGGTCTCCCTGTCTGGCTGGATTTAAAATAAGGTAATTTATTATCAGAAACGTGACGTGGACCATAATCAATAATGTTTAAAGTGTTATTGTTTTATAATAGTGCTTGGAATCTATTAGTTGACATTATTATTGCGTGTCGGAAAATTTTGCTCGGATTATTGTACAAGTTGATTATAAACTGTCATTTGTGATAATAAAAGCTGGTGATTAGTGATTTCATTGGTGTCTTGTATTTTGTTTTCCATTTCCACGATCAGTTACACCGTCGTAACAATATTATCGTTTAACGACGGCTTTTACTCAAATTCGCACAACCAGCCGTAGTCTCTATTTCAATGTTCACCTTGGAAACATTAAGGATGTACATTAACTACAATGTGTTGTACATTTTACAGAAGTAATTTTTTACGACACCAGGACGGAGAGATACGCGTGTAGTAAGCAGAACCAGCACAAGACAACGGCAGCTGTAAGAGGATTACGTCTGTGCTTTCATTAGGAACGTTTTGTAGATAATTAAACACGGCGCGAACAGTCAGTGAAATTGTAGGCAGCTTACAAATTTATGAGGCTGATGTACACACGTCATTTACTTTGAGCGACTGACATTGTTTTTTTTTTTATACTACAAACACAAAACAGACAAACACATATTCCTATGTGAATTCATAAGCCTACGTATATATAATAGTCACAAGCGCGCACAAACGCAGACACACTTAAATACGTATTTGCAAAGTCGTAAGCGCACTCATACGTGAAATCGATATGACTGTTGGTAATCTGTATGTAACCTGACAGTCGCTTAGGCCTACTGACTGAAGCTGTATATTTAGATATTACAATATTTATTATGCGAGGATGGATTTCGCTTTGAGTATTCATTAATGTATAAATGTACATAATGTGCATTAATACATGTACATACGTGTACATGTTGTGTTAATGTATGCAATGTATGTGTGTTGTATTAATGTGTATGTAGTGTTTGAGTATTCAAACACTTTTTACTACAGTCCGTTTCTTGACGTATAAATTATATTTAATTTTTACATTGAATTTACCTAAAGATGTTTCTTTCCTTATTAGGTACATGTTTCGGGTACCACTTTGTACCCATCCTCAGCCTTCCGGTTTTTGTGTCTGGTGAAGTACATATGTGTTGGTTGGATGTTATTGTGGCTTCCTGTTGTCTTCTGGTACTTTAAATTGATTTTATTGTGTGTGATTGTGGTGTATGTATTAGTATTTTGTGTGTGTTTCGATGTTGAGTGCTTTGAATATTGTGTCATGTTTTGTATTGATTTGTTCAGGTATCAGTTTGTTTTGTGTTTTATGTTTGTAAATTTGTAAATTTATTAATTTGTTAATTAATTGTTAACAATTAACTTAAGCAGTACAGGATTTAACAAAAAAGAAACAGAATATTTATACAATATGTCAAAACCTAACCTAACTCAATACATAAACAAAAAACTAGAAAATTTTATAGTAGAAACAGAATTTCCCATTAACCTAATAGAAGACAATATACAAGAATAAAAACGAACAGAAGCAACACATATCATTAAAAAAAATAATCACTTATGAAATGAAAAACAAATCTAAACACAAGAAGGACAATAAAACAATAAAAGAAATTAAAAATAAAGTAAAGAACAATAATTTAATAATAACATATATAGGATAAATTTTAATATTAGATATTTTTTGAGTTATGGGAAAATGATAAAACCCGATTATTAGTCTACAATGTTCTTAGTAAAACAGCAATCGTATAGCAGACAATTATACAATAAACACTAGAAATTCCAAAGCACTACATCGGTTATTACCTAAATTTATAAACGTAATGCCTAAATACAAATAACCTAGCTCTATATTTAAATTTGTTTTTGTCGTTATATTTCTTCGTTTTCGTCTATTTTCTCTTTATTTTTTCTTCCTCTTCTTCTCATTCTTTATGTTTTGTCTCTAATTTTTCTCGTTTTCTAAAACAATAAAACACGTAATTTATTTGTATTTGTGTATCTGAAATGAAATAAAAGCTATATAATATATATATATATATATATATATATATATATATAAAAGCTCACATCACTAAACGGGCTCACATTACCGACGTCGTTGTAGACAATGAACAATCTTATTAATAATAATGCTGACTTAAGTGATGATACAAGTTGAGACACAGATATGAAAGGCATTAAATTACTTTCTGACAGCAACTGATAATATTCAGTATACTGATAATTATCGCAACTTCTATTTTTGTTTTAAATAAACTTTACTTTCTTGTTTGTTGCGATATTTAAACGGCTAATAAAAAAATTCATTGACTGCTGTTATAAAATGTTTCACTGCCGCCGGTCTGACACTGTCACACATACTTTCGTCAGGACAAATTATTACATTTCACGTGTGTTTATCAGTATCAGTATTTTATGCACCTTGTCTATACTCCTTCTGTCAGAGTGGCATGCCACTATTTCAAGTAGCAAATAGTTTCAGATGTGCCACGCCTGTTTGTTTACATCAGGATGAAGCTAAGAACAGAAACAGTATATATGTATATGACAAGTAAATTACAGTTGTTGTAAATTGATATTATAGTACAGTTTAAACTATATAAAGTCTTTGAACACAATAAGTAAGCTTTTATTCTTCCGACCTCCAAAGGCGCTCGTTTCACAGACCGATGCATGCATTTTGTTCACTGAATACGAATCGGACAATTCTCGTCCATCATAGTATCTCGTTACATTTACGCTCGAAAGCAGTATTTCTCATATATAATTCCATTATAATTATATAATTAAATGCCCTTTATGGTAAGGTAATTGTTGTGAAGAAAGTATCAGCTGGCACAGAACGCAAAGGGTAATGTTATTTACTTCGAAATATAATCAATAATTGTTTTTTAATTATAATTTATTTTCTTTTACTTATAGCTAACATAAAAGTAGTTTAAAATGTGTTTTCTGTTGCTAGCACCTAAGAAAACAGCAACAGTTGGACAGTGCAAACAGAAGTGTGAGACCGATTAATTCATTCTTAAACAAAATTGCAAAGTTCATTCTGTTGTTAGCAAAGTTGGAAATTTTATTACAGACTGTAGCGGCGGGCGAAGTCTGTAACTCTAAAACAAGGAAAGAGTAAAAGCAATGGAGATAATGAACTTGAGGCAGTTACAAGTACGTTTTATTTGTAATTATCTTATTGAGCACATCATTCTGTACACAACGAGAAACACATCCGACTGCTGATACAACAGACAAAACTGTGAAATGTAGAATGGAAATTCTTCCCGCTTACCACGGGAATGATAAGTGGGGTCATCATTATCATCATCTTCTTAACGGTTTTATACTTTAGCGGCCTGTTCCTATTACACAGTCCAAATTCTCTATAGTCTACCAACTTGTCTTATGCCTCTAGTGTTGTAATATTTCGTCATCTTCGGTATTCTACGTTCTTCCATTCTATCGATGTGTTGAATCCATTTTCTTCTTATTCTTTAATACTTTCATTAACCGCACAATTATCTAAATCACTTCTTTTCTTTTCATTTCTTATACGATCTCGTCTATTACCTCTTTTAACTGATCTCAGACATTTCATTTCTGCTGTTTGTGT
Organism: Magicicada septendecula; assembly: GCA_034769895.1. Classification (NCBI taxonomy): domain Eukaryota; kingdom Metazoa; phylum Arthropoda; class Insecta; order Hemiptera; family Cicadidae; genus Magicicada; species Magicicada septendecula. The sequence continues at coordinate 74,077,200 of CM068373.1, read as the reverse complement.
CTTCTGTTCATTATTGTTCATCTTTTTTTTATGATCCAAGTTTCAGAACCATACAGTAGTATAGGTTTACCATTGTTTTATAAAATTTTATTTGTGTTGCTTCTCTACACTTATTTTCCAACGTTCTCTAAATCAACGGACAACGGCGGAAACTTTGTAACTTTAGACAATGACGTATGTATCACGTTCATTAGTCAGTGTCTACGAATTCGTTTTTGTAGACAGTGGTTGTTTTACGATATTGTGACCGCAAGTGTGCTGTATATAACCTGACGATGGTCTATGACAAAAAGCGATCGTTTTTAAGAATGTGAGTAATACAAATTTTATTGCAAAACATATGTATTATACCCTTAACGCTATGAACAATAGATTATACACTAGAATAGAAAATTGAATTTGTAGGTACCATTAGTAAACAGTAAGTGTGTGAATATTATAAATACATCACATTATCATTAGTTCTCTAAATCGTTCTAGACATTCTTGTGAAATTCGTCACTTTATTTTCTATATCGCTACATTGATTATAAGTAATGACACGCCCAAGATAGTTAAAATGTATTACTTGTTCTATGCATGTGTCGTCTATGCATATTTTTGTCCAAACCGGTTCATCTCCTATAAAGGCTATTACTTTTGCCTTTGATTCAGATATGTAGATATGTTGCAGTTATATTCTTTTTCTATTTTATGTATGACGTATATTGCTTGCTGGAGATCGTCTTCGGAAGTGGCGAATATAGCTTGGTCATCCGCGAAGAGAATGGTTTTCAAGATTTTATTTCGGTGAGGGACTGTTTATATTTTAACACCGTCAGGGTTGTATCCATTTTTTGAGATCATTTACATAACTGTTCAAAAGTAATGGTGACAGACAACAACATTGTCTTACGTCTTGGTTGGTTTCAATCTTGATAGATTCTTCTCCGTCGTCCATAATTATCGCGGTGCGTCTATATAAACGCTTTATTGCCTCAACTAAGTATGCCTTTATTTTCAAGTATGTTCCATAACTTTGGTATGATCACAGTAGAGGGAAAGTGGGGGTTCTAGCAACGGTTAAACGGTGAGGGGGTGGAGGCCATGATTTATGGCTCCACGTCACCGATTCATGACGTCACAGAGGCCCTGGCAGTTGGATTCTGCGTTCACGTCACCGATTCATGACGTCACCGAGGTACTTGTCGCTGGCGTCCGAATGTTGCTTGTGACGTCACTTTATTTTTTTTTTTCGAAACAATTCCTGGTTCCAGTTCATGACGTCACACAGAGGCACTCGTCGCTGGCGTCCGAGCTCTGCATGGCTAAAACCTGTTTCACAGAGGCCCTGGAAATTGGTTTCTGCATGTTCAAAATTTGGTACCCGAAAACAGTGTGTAGCGGATGGGTGGGGTTACCCGGAATTCGGTGGTTGACGTCACAGAGGTCCTGGACGCACAGAGACAATGGTAGTATGACGTGTCATCGGTTACCGTTACCCAAAATGTTTGCTGTTCGAAATTTGATACACAAAATATTTAAATCAACGGATGGGGGTACCCGGAATTTGAAAGGTGGGTACGCCCACATGACGCATGTGTTCGACTGCTGCGCGTCTAAAACACTGTGTATGACTAAACAGGAGGCGAGGCAGCTCGTTTCCGCAAAAAAATAAATTATGGCTCCTCGGGATTTGAACCTGGATCTGCGGTTCGCAAAACCATATACTGTATTATTATATATGAGTATATTGTATTATTATAAAACAGATGCATCCATTTGAATATTGTTTAGAAAAATACATATTCCAATTATGCATTACTAAAATTGTGTAATTGTATAAATATATTTTACTCTGTGAGCCTGCAAAATTGTAACAAAGCAGTCAAACAGGTCTGGTTGAATCGCTGTGTGTTGGTACAAACAGATTATACGCTCTCTCTCTTTAGAGATAGGCGCATCTGAACTCTATAAACCGGTTTTCTTCGCATGCTGGCGCATACCGTATTCCAGCTGTCTCTCTTTATCAATGAGTTAGATGCATCTCAACTATAAAAACTTGTTATCTTCGCTGGCGTATACCTTATTCAAGTATGATAGGAACTATTATTTATTTGTATAAAGGGTATGATAATAAAAATAACAAAGGTTATGGTTTATATATAAGTTTCAATAACATCGAAAGCTTTTACAATCAAATCATAAGCTATAATTTTTCTTTCTTTCTCTACACACACATGTTATATATTCACAAGACAATTATAATTGAGCAAAACATACGCGCTCTCTCTACATACATAACTAAACAAAATAAACACTTTCTCTCTCTCTCTCTCTCTCTCTCTCTATATATATATATATATATATATATATTTACATAATTATTCAAAAGAGAAGCTTCAGTAGATATTCTGTTAATAATTATATAATCTTTTTTCTCTCTTTTGCAGTCTTGAACGTTCTCTCTCTCTCTCTCTCTCTCTCTCTCTCTCTCTATATATATATATATATACACACACACACACACACACACACACACATACATAATTAACAAAATAATAATTGCATTTACTACAACCAAACAAGCCTTAAGCTCTCTCTATATACACAAGTTTTAATAATACAATGTATTACCTTATATATATATATATATATATATATATTGTAATAAAACGAGACGTCTGCCTCGTTCAAGCCCCGCGATGGAAGCCAAATTTGTAATAAAACGCGCTAAATGAATAAATAACGGTTGATGTATGAGAGTTGTGCTCTCCTGTATGCCCCACTGGTTGGGCTAGCTAAATTTGTAATAAAACTAATTATTACAAAATATAATTTAATTCTGATTGTGTGTAGTAATGTAGCTAATGTCTCCTAGTCTTCGTTATGCTCTCACTGTTGGTCTACACTTTTGTAATAAAACAATAATATAATCGTAATTGCAGTAGTGTTCTGGTATAATATTACCCGGAATAATTTTTATGGTGTGTATGTGTAGTAGTGACGTTCCGCTCTGGGAAACGTCGATTTGGTAATATTCCTGGTCTTTGTTGTTATCAAATAAACTCTGTGTGTGTTGCTGTTGTAGCAATTTGAGATAAAATAAAAATTTAAATTTATATTTATAAAAAAATAAATTCTGAAAAAATGTTTTCGGAGTATTTATGTTCTTAAATTTTAGAAATAAATCGTGGTTGTTGATTGTAATTATAATTATGATGGTATTGTGTTTATTCTGGTAATAATTTTCCCTTCTGTAAATTTGTTAAAAAGACAATCCAGTTAACTTCAAGTTTAGGCGGAAACGGCTCTCTTCTTCTTTCTCTTGAAAGGTTGTAGTTTCGCATATACTGCCTTTAAAGGTTATCTAGTTTTCTTGATTAATTAACTGTTATGTCCTTTTATAAGAGAAATCAACTTCAATTTACCAGAAAACAAACGTTTATTCAACAGAAATAATAAATTTGATCAATTAAAATCGATGTTACAATGCCGTATCGACTCGCTCAGGGCCGGTCGATATTAGAAGTTTTACATTCGTATGATAAAAATAGGTTCTTTGAACGGTTATTAATATAAAAAGCCAGAGAAGGTCAGGGGCATGAAAGTATAACACTTACAATTCTAATAATGTCTTAAATTTAAACAATACAATGGTAGTTATTAATAATAAAAGTTTATATATAATTGTATTCAAACCAAGTTGCAGCCCACAGTCGTGTCTTATTGCGGTGATGATATTGGATCAAAATGGCCGCCTGACGCATGCGCGTTGTTCGCCTTCTAACCTGGATGAAGTACTTGTTGGAATAAATATGTCCTTTCTTCTTTTAAATGTTCTTCGCAATTGTATATGATCTTCTGGGGTATAGTTTATTGTCACTGGTGTATGATGGATTAGTTCACTTGGTGTAAAAATGTTGTTAAATGGGTATATCTACTGGTGTTTATGTGTGTCAGTTTAACCTCGAATTTTCACTTGGTATTTGGTGCGATTTCAGTGTTATTTCATTTAATTAGTTATATGTGATTCCGTTTATCGGTGTTATGTAGTTCATAGGTCAACTTCACCACTTCACAATAATTAAAATAGTTAACAAAAATAATTTTACACAAAATGATTCCGAACTCTGTTATAACGTAACAGCCATTAAAGGTTGGTTCTATCAAATATTCACATTAAGTGCTCTCTTCAAGGTATAATAATGAACTGTCTGGATTTCCTTCGTCTCATGAAAATCTTAGCCTATATAATATATCTCATACATTGTTTCAAATCATCTTAACTTCCGACACATTTTAAAATCGTACATTATGCTCAGAAAGTAATTTCGTTATTAGTTAACTGTTTGAAATATTAAATACATATTCGTTTTCACTATTCTATTCTACTTATTTTGATAGTAATTAAGTTAGTGTTACAAAGTTTTATCAGAAAATTATATTTCTTACATTTTTTGGTAGGTCGGCCTAAAATTATACTTCCTGTCTTCTAAGTAAATAATAGCCATTTTCCCTAATATAATTATTATTCTATTAAATCTGAAATTGATATAATTGTCAACTCTCACTTATTTTATGGCAATTTAGTATATTAATAATGGTTTTTTATTACAATTCATTTGCATATGACTCCCCCTATGATAATGTCAGTGAATCTATTTCAGTTTTAATGGTGTTTTATTAGACAAATAAATAATTTTACTCATATAATGACCCTATCTTTAGAAAGCCTTATTTACATAGTATTTCATATGTTGAGTTTATCTTGCCTAAATATTGTCAGTTTAACTGGCTTATAAGACTATGTTTGTTAATTATTTGCAGTTTTAATTCATTATATTGCCTTGATTTGATGTGTGGCTATTTGCAAAAATGTTTTATTAATGTAGTTATTTTATTTCCGTCTCTGACTTCTGATTCTTATATAGTTGATTAAAAATTAATTCTTTGACTGGTATAACAGTAATTACTGATTGTATAGTTAACATATAACACCTCTCTACATAAAACTGGTGTTCTGAATAACATTGTTTTGTATATTACCTAATAACATAATTAAAAGTATTCTATAACATCGGAATGATATCTATTTTTAGATAGGGCATTCCTAAATTAAAATGAACAATAAAATAACAAATTATAACACTAATATTTCTTATGAATAATCCTTACTTATCTAATTATTATATGTAATAGGAACCTAACATCCTGGTTACATATAATGGTTAACATCTTTTGCTACTTCAACATTAACAGTTGGTTCTGTAATTCCCCATTTTACAGGATTTATGCCCCCTCTTAAAGTATAACCCTGGCTATCTAAGTTATATTCCATTCTATGGAATGTTCATACAGCTTTAGTAGCTTTTTATTAGTAATATTACTATTTCATTATCCAAGTAGACACTGTTCACAAAACTTAAAGTTTGTTACTTTGTACTGCAACTCATGCACCTTTTTAAAATTTATTAGTTATAATTTGATCACTTACACTTGTCCATGGTGAATTATTAATATATTTACTAGTATTTTTCTAGTTTTTAACATGAAATATTCAACCATGGGGGGACTGTGAAGATTTGTTTATACAAACTAAACAATAACTTTTTGAATGCACTAATATTTAATACTACTAACCCTTTTAGTTTTTTGTCAGTTTTACAGTGATATGGTTTTTTGGGGTGTTATACTTTCTCTTTGGACATTCATTGATTTTGGGGTTTTTGGGGTTCTTTCCCTATGGGGTTTTTGTTTTATATGGGTCGTCTCATTTCTTTCTTCTCTGAGTTTGGTTATTCTTCTTTCTTCTTTCTTCTTTGAGTTTGGTTATTCTTCTTTCTTCCTTCTTCAATATTTTTAATTATTCTTCTTTCTTCTTTGAGTTTGGTTATTCTTCTTTCTTCCTTCTTCAGTATTTTTAGTTGTGATTATTCTTCTTTCTTCAGTAGTTTTGGGTTATTCTTCTTTCTTCTTTCCTCTGTAGTTTTGATTAGTCTTCTTTCTTCTTTCTTCAGTGGTTTTTCGCTGTGTATGCCTTGGTTTCTTCTGGTCTGGTTTCTTTGACGGGGTATATTAATTGCCTGCTTCTATCTTACCTGGGTAATTTTGTTATTAACATTTTTAGTTTCCTGGGTTTTTAAATTTGTATTATATTATATTATTTGCAGAATTTTTCTTTATTTAACCTTTCTTGTGAATATATTAGTAAATAGTGCATTTTAATTGATTCTCATCTGGATATTCCATATATTAAAGCTTTATCCATGATCATTGAGTAATGTATTTGTGTGGATTATCTGTCACGCTACAATATATATCAATAATAATAATAACAGTAGTAATAAATGTGTAAAATGGTACACTAAAACCTTGAATTAAACTCTTTTTGGTATTTTAGATAATAATAGATGTAACAACGCTTATAAAGCGCACATCCAGTGGAATTATGCCTTAAAAAATTACATTTTTTTGACAATATAATTTTTTTAAAACAATTGTTCTTCAGAGTGTAAATTCTCTCCACTCACAAGCACTCAGAATGTTACAGTGGTTACCATATGGTGGTGAACGACATACATCTCCCTCGCATTCGCACAAACACATAACATCGAAACAAGGTTTCTGTAACTATGAGAGAAATCTTTTAAAAATTTAATTACACACAAAACTTTAATTAACACATTAATGATTGTTTATCTCAACATTCTATGTTATAAACCACATACGTTTTAGTAATTCAAAACAGAATATAATTTCCTACAAGATACACTTATAATAATAATACTTGAGCAAATACAAAAGAATGTAGACACATCAAATGATTGTTAGTGTGGTATTAAAGAAAAACATGTATTCTGAATTAAAGTCATTATGGTATCTTAGATAACAACAGACGCGACAACGGTTACGAAGTGGACATCCTCTAGAGTCATGCCTTGACCACTCATATTTTTTTAACAGCGAGGTATACGCTGTACCAGTAAAATTATACATCATATAGTCCATCTGATTAACCAGCTCTGTTTTAGCAAATAGCAAATCTTTTATTTGAAGATATTCAATATTATGGTTGTTACAATAACTAATTGGTGTTTTGAAGAGTGTGAAAAATTCATTACGAATAAACACCTTCATTTTGTTAATCGTTTTTTCATATCGTATTGATATCCATCTACTTACTGTACTATGATTATTTCTAAAATTATAATCAAATTTAATCATGATATTGACAATATAATCTTTTAATACCATATATTTCTCTGTTTAAAATTTTGTTTACAATATTACCTCCAAGCGGCAGCTTGCTCTTTCTCTGTAAATGAAGAAAATGAAACAGTTAATTAAAAAAACAGAGAAATCTACTTCAATAATTAAAAAATATTATTAATATTATTATTATTGTTCGGTCCTGTTGTCGTTTATTTTGTCTGTAAAAAAGAGAGAAAAACATTAATACATAACCTCTTCTGTATAAGTAAATATTAGAAGTACTGAAATATCATACTTACATAATCGATATCCAGTTGGACGCTCACTTTTTCGTTTGCCAGCGGAGTGTGCGAGGTTACACGTAGAGACATCACGCAAGGCTTCACCGCTTTCAGCTGGTCCTCCGTGAACACATCACTCCATCGTTTCTGGAGGTATACGTAGAATAGTTTGTCCTCCGGCTGCGGACAGGCTCCGGTGTCTTCCAGATCCACCACTACTGGGTCACCAAATTTTGTATTTACTAACTTCATGCGTACGATGTGGTATTTTTCCCCTGACGAGAGACTGGATAAGTCCCTTTTTGGTAAAAACTTTTCAACTGCCTTCGCGTTAGCAACGATTCCTTCCATGACGAGTACTGATGGCTGCACAGGGAAACACTGACGTATTTATTCCGTTTCCCCCGACCACGTTCCTTCCTTCCAAAGCGTCATCTCCTTCGGTCACGGTCGATCATAGACTCCAGCCGAACACCGGCTACGAAAGCGTTACCCCCCCAACCTCGTACCTCTACGTTGGTGAGAAACCCCACCTCTCAACCCGCACCCCACCCCGCACCTCCTAAAACCTGTAGCTACGCAACCCGTACCACATAAACCTGTCGCTCCGCACCCCGCACCACCTACTTACTTCACCTTGAGCCCTCCAATGCAACGACCGGTGAAAGTATCGTTTACCTTTCGCTCCGCACCCCGCACCACCTACTTCACCATGAGCCCGCGAATGCAACGACCGGTCAACGCATCGCCTCCGGCGGCGGACACGGAGCTTGCACTGCATCCTTTGTCAACCGAGCTGGATTCAAACTCAGGAGGTTGTATATGTATTGGTCTGGCGAGCAGTTCCATTTCACAGTCTGCGATTGAAACGTGTATCTACCACAATGGATCTATCAGCTAGCAGTGAACAGCGCGCAATTCGAGGTAATGTAATCACCATTAAATTTATTTTTACAGATAATACACTAAACATACAAACAATATTATCAGATTACAAAGATATAATTATTAACAGAATATCTACTGAAGCTTCTCTTTTGAATAATTATGTAAAATGGTACTTGGCAGCACGCGTTTCATTTAAAAAGCTTATTGACTCTGAAAGTATTACATGCACGGCTATCTTTCGATCCCGTACACAACTGAAATCATTTTATGATGATATCGATGAACAGTATTTGACGAGTTGTGAAAAAATAATCGAGAGTGCGGAAAACTTCATACGTGACGGAAGCGGATGGGTTGAAAACGGTATCGAAACTCTTGAAATCAATATAACTAAATACAATCCGCTAGTGGGGTCAAGTTATGTCCCGACTCCTCCACGGTTACGCAAGACAAAGGGAATTGTAAACATACAAAATAAGAAAGATGAAAAGTGTTTTTATGGTCTGTGCTGGCTTCTATACATCCAATCCGGCGTAACCCCCATTTAGTTAATTTACTATCGAGATTATGAAAATGAATTAAACATGGACGGGATTTCGTACTCTGTTGAAATAAAGAAGATAAAGCTGTTCGAAAAATTGAATGAAGATATATCTGTCAACTTATTCGGGTATGAAAAAGAGGTATATCCGTTACGTATTACAGAATACCGTGGGGGGAAATATCATATTAACCTTCTGTTTTTGTTTGATCTAAGGATTACACACTACTGCTTAATACGAAACCTATCTCGGGTACTTGCGTCCTTGACGAGACATCGCGGTTCTTCGCTTTACTGCAACTACTGTCTACACAGATTTTCCGACAATAAAGATACCAACGCGGCACGAAAACGAGTTGAAGAACACGAACGCAACTGTTCTGAGCACGGAGTACAGAAAGTAAAACTTCCTGACGAGAACAAAAAGTGGATGTATTTTAAAAACTTTTCACTTTGTCACCGCGTACCTTATACGGTATACGCTGACTTCGAATCGTTTATTGTTCCGACCACCGGTAAAAACGTGGCACATCATATACCAGCGAGTTTCTGCTATGTGATAGTTGACTGGAGGGGAAAAGCCGTCAAGGAACCTGTAATATACCGCGGTAAAGACGTGATGGACACGTTCCTTCGTGTGCTTTTAGCCGACGTTCAACGACTCGATAGAAATTTTAATAAAACGATTCAAATAACAGCGGTCGATGAACGGTCTTTCCGAAACGCCACGCACTGTCATCTGTGCAAGAAGCCGTTAACGGACGACACGGTTCGAAACCACTGTCACGTAACGGGGGACTATTTAGGCGCTGCTCACAATGTGTGTAATATAAATTACAAAATACCGACTCACGTTCCGGTTTTTTTTCATAATTTAAGTGGCTATGACCCGCATCATTTGATGAAAGGTTTCGGAAAGTACAAGGAAGATGAAATAACGTGTATCCCTACTACAAGCGAACGTTACATCTCCGTTACACTCGGTCCGCTTCGGTTTCTCGATTCTCTGCGGTTCATGAACGCGTCACTTGAAAAACTCGTCTCCAACTTATCCGCGGATAAATTTAAAATAATTAATTAATTTTACACGCGTAATGTTGATTTACTCTTGCGTAAAGGTGTGTACCCTTACGAATACGTTACGGACGAATCAAAATTTGGCGAGAGGCAGTTACCGGATCGCGAACATTTTTACAACGGGTTGACAGAGTCGGATGTAGACGAAGAAGATTACGCGCACGCTCGAGCGGTTTGGTCGGCATTCGACATGCAAACGTTTGGCGAGTATCATGACCTTTACTTAAAAACGGACGTACTGCTGCTTGCTGATGTATTTGAAAACTTTCGAAACATGAGCCTGCAGTACTACGAACTCGATCCGAGTAACGTTTTTACCACCGCCGGTTTAGCGTGGAACGCGATGCTGAAAATGACAGGGGTCAGGTTAGAGTTACTCCGCGACATAGACATACACCTGTACATTGAAAGCGGGATCCGGGGCGGCTTAGCAATTTCTAATCGGTACGCCAAGGCTAACAACCCGTACATTCCCGAATATGACGCAAGCAAGCCGCACAACTATTTACTGTACCTCGATTGTACCAACCTGTACGGAACTGCTATGACACAGCCTTTACCACTGTCTGGTTTTCGATGGCTGGAACGTACAGAGATCGATACATTGAACGTGCACGCGTTACGCGACGATGGTGACACCGGTTACATCCTCGAAGTCGATCTGGGGTATCCACATTACCTACACGACTTACACAGTGACTACCCTTTAGCACCCGAAAAGCGTACTATTACACACAGTATGCTTTCGCCGTACTGCTATCTCATGAAGCTGTTAAAAGACTTTGTGTGCAGTAACGGTAAGGTAGAGAAACTGATAACGTCCCTCGAGGACAAGATAAAATACATTGTTCATTACAGAACATTGAAACTCTACCTCGAATTAGGAATGGAGTTGAAAGCGATTCACCCTGTGTTGGCATTCACACAGTGCGTGTGGTTGAAACCTTTCATCGAGTTTAATACGGAGCGACGAAAGGAAGCCAGAAACACCTTTGAAAAAGACTTTTTTAAGTTAATGAATAACGCGCCGTACGGAAAATCGTTGGAAAACGTACGGAAGCGAATCGAGTTCAAGTTAGTTGCAAACGAGAAGAAACTTCTCAAACTAACGGCTAACCCCAGGTTACAACATTTTTTCATCTATAACGAGGACCTAGCAGGTCTCACGATGAAAATAACCTCCATTACTCTGAACCGACCTTTGTACGTTGGGTTCAGTGTATTGGATATTAGTAAGCTGATCATGTATCGGTTCCATTACGGATTCACGATGAATTCGTACGGGTCACGTGCACGTCTATGCATGACGGACACGGACTCTCTGTTGTACGAAATTCGCACCGGCGATGTGTACAAAGACATGGGGGAACATCTCGAACTCTTTGACACGTCGGAGTACCATAAGCCACATCTGTGCTACAGTGAAACGAACAAGAAAAAGTTGGGTACGTTTAAAGATGAAACGAATGTAATACCGATACTTGAATTTGTCGGGTTGCGTGCAAAATGTTATTCATTCGTTACGGCAAACGATAAGGAGAGAAAGGTAGCGAAAGGTGTGCTACGTTCCGCGATAGCTACACAGTTGAAACATCAACTTTAAAAGAAATGTGTAAAGACCACTTCTGAAACGTATACTACAGAGCAGACTATCCAGGGTGAAAAACATAACTTATACACGAGAAAGCTTACAAAATTATCGCTGTCACCGTACGATGACAAACGATACGTCTTGGAGGACGGTGAAACAACACTGGCGTACAGTCATTACAAACTCTGTCAACCCAGACGCGAGATAATCCAGCAAGCGAGAAAATCCGTTATAAATTATGCGTTTGATATACGTTGATATAAGACTCGCTTGCGGTACCAACACACTGTCAGTAGCGATGGTGAAGTCGGTTAGGTTCAGTGAAAACGTAACGGTATATCTCGTACCAAATTTTTGCGATTCGCGTTTCGGGTGGCGATATGGAAAACGTACGCAAAACTATTGCGAAGGAATTGCACAGATCGGTGAGAAGGAACTCTTCCAGACGTGCGGTGGAGGTGAACGAACGGGTTACACGATCTGTACCAAGCGGATTTGGTGGAAATGATACCACATGCCAAGTTGAACAAGGGGTACAAATATCTAATGGCGGTAATTAACGCGTTTAGCAAGTATGCATATGCGATTCCCTTAAAAACTAAATCGGGTGTTGAAGTAGCGCAGGCTCTCCAACCAATAATTGTAAAAAATAAAATGAAATACTTGCAAACGGATAACGGAAAAGAGTACTTTAACAGTACCGTACAAGCTTTACTAAAGAGATTCAATGTCAAACACTATTCAACGTATAGCGAGAAGAAAGCGTCCATCGTGGAGCGATTTAATCGTAAGTTGAAAACGAACATGTACCGCGCGTTCAGCGAGCAAGGTCATTATCGGTGGTTATCGCTTTTACCCGAACTGGTGATGGAATACAACGATAAAGTGCACAGAACTATAGGGATGAAGCCGCGACAAGTCGACGAGAGCAACGAGCCAATAGTGTTGAAACGAATAAGAAAAAATACCGCACCGCGGAAAGTGAGCAAGAAACATAAGTTTAAAATAGGTGATCGAGTGCGTATCAGTAAATACAAAATCACATTTGCTAAAGGTTACACACCAAACTGGAGGAACGAGATATACACCGTGCACAGAGTTCAACCGACAGTACCGGTTACGTACTTGTTGAAAGATCACACGGGTGAAGTATTGGAAGGCGGGTTTTACGAACAAGAATTGAGTAAAACCAGCGTTGGCGATGTGTATCTCGTTGAGAAAATATTACAACGTAAAGCTGATCGCGTGCGAGTGCGGTGGCTCGGCTTTGACGGTAAACACGATTCGTGGATACATAAAAGATCTGATATAATAACATTACCACAGTATTTAACCGAACGTAAATGAGTTAAGATGAAGAGTGAACAACAATCGTTAAAGTTAAATGTTAAGAACGTAGACTCTACTAAGTACAACGGTGAAGTTGCATATAATAAACACAGTCCACTGTTTCCGAACACAGTTCGATGCATCGTTTGCGGTGGATCGTGCAGCGGAAAGTCAAACGTTGCCTTTAACATGTTATTCGATCCAAACGGCCTGCGATTTCAGAACCTGTACGTGTTCTCCAAATCGTTGTTTCAACCGAAATACCGTACGTTGGAAGACGTTTTTAATGCTCTCGCTGACGAAGGAATGACGTACTTCACGTACAGTGAAAACGATGAAGTACCGCCTTCGCACGAAATTACACCTTATTCAATCATGTTGTTCGATGATGTGGTATGCGAACGACAGAATAACATACGAAAATATTTCGCTATGGGGCGGCATAGCGGCATGGACACTTTGTACCTTTACCAGACGTACAGTCTGGTGCCAAAGCAACTGGTGCGTGATAATACAAATTTCTTAGTTTTGTTCAGACAAGATGATCTCAATTTACGCCACGTTTACAACGCTCACGTTAACACAGACATGAAATACGAAGAGCTCAAAGCGATGTGCAACGAAGCGTGGAAGGATCGTTACGGATTCTTAGTCATCAACAAGGACTCATCGATAAACTCGGGTAGATACAGAGTGGGTTTCGATCGTTTTATATATAAATAGAATAGTTTGTGCGAGAAAGTCATCAGTGTTAAGTTGGATGACAAGCAATTGACACAAGAAATCGATGCAATTAGCGACAACATAAGGCAAAAGTATCGTGCGTTGAAACATGACCTCAGAGAGAGCGATGAAACGTTAACGAGAACGTACAAACCTCTTATGGAACCGTTAACCCAGATTTCGGAAAAGTTGGATGTCTCCGGTGATAAAATTAAAAAAATAAAAGTTGAAAATGAAGATACGAAGACAGCTGTCGAGATGACACCACCACCACCACCACCATCATCACAACCTCGTTTCCTTAGAACGGAAGTGTTGGCACAAACGCCTGATGTCAAACACCGAACGTGACTCTTGAAGAGTTTATAGCATACACCCGAAGGCCGACACGAAGCACAAGAATACGTTGAACAAGCAGTCGAAGGTCCGCTCGAAAGGAAATACTTACTACTCGCGTTATCTGACGATCGAGAAAAGAAGATGGATCACACGTACGGTGTTCGTAACGTTGCAGACAAATGGATGGTGGGCAATTCGGTGTTGGAGATCAATCAAGACGACAGCTTCTACATAGCTGGAAAACGATGCAGAGGTACACCGGGTCTCTACGAACTTATGTATATGAAAGAACGCAACAAGAGCGTCTACGATGAAAACGATGTAGCAGCGTACAAATTTATACTGTCGGACACTAACGCTCACAAACATTATTATTTACCCGGTGCTAAAATAAATACAAACAAAGGTGTAAAGTACAAAGAGATAATCGCCCGATTGTTCCCACCGCGCAGCGGACGTGGTATCGATTACGTACAATGGAACGATCCCAAAGAACTGGTTGAACGGTTGAGACTGCTGGTAAGTTCAAAACGCGCCGGTCACACCGGACACGACAACGAAATAATCTCCGTTGTGGAGGAATTACGTGAAGCCAACATTATCGTATAAATTTTATGAACGTCGGTGTAACAACTCATTGACGTCAACACTGTCAACATGTGCGGGTTAGATTTGACACCTGACTTTGAAGTCGAAAACGAGAGACTGAAAACCTTTACATCATGGCCTGTGCATTTCATCAGTCCAACCGCTATGGTTGCCGCAGGCTTTCATTACACAAATGAAATTGACAGGGTTCGATGTTCATTTTGCGGTATAGAAATCTTTCGTAGGAAAGAGGGTGACGATCCGATTGTGTTACACACGCGATGGTCACCACAGTGTCGTTACTTAAAACGGTTAGCACATCATTTGTAGCGTGCAGTCGTACAATGGTTGTGGACAAGCGGGAGACATCAAAGCGCCGTGAGCGTGCGACGAGAAACAAAAAGACAATTACGCGATACTGTAGGATTTAAGATTACGAATGATGGGCATATAGATGTTGAAAACAAAAAGATCCGCAATCTGAACGAACCGGATGCAGCAAAGGATGCTGTATCTCTGACTTATATGCAAACACATTGTCTGCTACACGATGATGAACGTAAAAGCGTGGACGTTAAAGGGTGTAGATTGAAAAAGGTTGATACTCCTGTAGACGTTAAAGACGTATTCAACAAATATTACGTTGATGACAACTGTATACAACACTCGAGTCAAGAGAGAGGTGAGGTCATCGATGCACGAGATCGATGGGTAATCAACGTTCGAAATCCGGAACAAGCGACCGATGCGGTTAACAAAAACTATGTAGACTCGAACGTCATTAAAAAAGTATCGAACAGCTATTTGTTTGGGCAGAGCTGGTTGTCGGGAGTGAGTTCACCGATTTTTACAGATGACGCGGTTAACGTAAAATACATGTTGCAGAACACCGTTAGCTTGGGCGAAGATGGTGTTTTCAAAGCGGCGGAAAAGAGAATAACAGACGTAGCGGATGGTTTTGCGGAGAGCGATGCTGTTAACTTACAACAATTAAATGACGTGAGACGATACGTAAAGAGCGAGATGTATAAAGTCGTTAAAACATTTCAGTATCAACTGGATTACTACTTATTGAAATTGTCTAAGCCACGTAGTTCAGAACACGAGTGGACACTCGACACGAAGGAAATAAAAAGGTTAATAGATGAATACGATAAAAACACAGAAGAGAAAGACTGGAGATCGGTTTACGATGTACAACAACGTTAAGAGGAAAAAGGGGTGGGGCGTCGGAAACGTGCTTAAAAACGTTGTACCGTCCGTTGTTTCGTCAGTTATCAATCGAGCGGTGGACGCACTACCTGTCGAATTACATCTGCCGGGTTACAGATTCTGTGGACCGGGCACGAAACTCGAAGAAAGATTAGCGCGTGGTGATCGTGGAATCAATCAACTAGACGAAGCCTGTCGCGAACACGACATCGCTTACGCTCAATACAAAGACAACGAAAGTAGACGTATTGCAGATCGTAAACTCGCGGAAAAAGCGTGGGGACGGGTAAAGGCTTTGGATTCGGGTATCAGCGAACGAGCTTATGCGACAGCAGTTGCAGCGGCCATGAAAGCAAAATCAGCAATAGGAAGCGGTCGATGTCGTAAAAATAAAAAGAATGTGAGTAGTCGTGGTCGTGGTGCTGGTGGTGGGATGAAGAAGAGGAGGAAGAGAACTGTCCGAACCGCTAGGAAAAAGAAGAGAACTGCGTCCGGATTGTATCTACGTCCGTACCGAAAAAACTAATTCACATACCGCTCCGCCCGTTGTCCGAAGATGAATTACGTGTATACGTAAAAAAGCTAAACATACCATATTTTAGAGGTGTTTACATGCGTAACGCATTACCGGATACAGCGCCGTGGAAGAACGAAAGCGTCATCGTAAATTTGGACGACGAGAGCGGACCGGGAACCCACTGGGTATGTTACAAGAAGCGTGGAAATCGAGTACACTATTTTGACGGGTTCGGTAATTTACGTCCACCTCTCGAGCTGATGCAATATTTTGGTGATACAGCCGACGTTCGTTACAACTATGAACGGAAGCAACCTCCTAACACGGTCATCTGCGGTCATTTATGTTTAGACTTTTTATCGTCTTCTGATCAGTAAACTTCAACACGTCGTCGCTAACGGTCACCGTCACGGGTACCGACGCTGCGAATCTCGTGTGTAACTTTTTCCCACCTCTCGAGTTATACGGTGAATGGTACGTTGGTCTGTTGGATTTTACATCGTATAATTCAATACCAAACGTTACTGAAGGAAAAAATAATGCATTTCCAGTAAAAATTTCCAAGGATCAGTGGTCCGTCATCAAGTTGCCTACCGGCACCTACGAAATCAGTGATATCGAAACGTATCTGCAGAAACAGTTAGGCGAGAGAACAATCAGTTTACGTCCAAACAACAACACATTAAAGTGTGAAATTTACTGTAAGCATGTCATCGACTTTTCGTATACACCGAATACCATTGCAAGTATGTTAGGATTTAAGGAGAATCAGCAGCTGGAAGCGTATAAAACACACGAGTCGAACGTACCCGTCGACATAATCAACGTTAACACCGTTCACGTACGGAGTAATATCGTACAGGGTGCGTACAAGGACGGCCAGGACCAGCACACGTTGCATTCGTTTTATCCGACCGTGGCACCAGGTTTCAAAATAGTTGAAACGCCGACAAACGTAATATACTTACCGGTAAACGTACAACGCGTTGACAACATAATTTTGTCTCTCGTTGATCAGGACGGGGATTTAGTCGATTTTCGCGGTGAAGTTATCACGATACGACTGCATCTGAAAATATGGGATTGTATTTCGGACAAACGTCACCTGTAAAAAGGGAGTGTGTACGAAAGAAACATGGTAGTCGGTGTTCAACGTTGAAGCGATTGACATCAAGGAACAAGCGTTTCTTACTTTCACTTGGATTCAAATTATACGATTAAAATAATGTCGGGTGAAATTCTAGCTATCGAACGAGGAGCGGCTTTCGATAACAGAATCGTTGAGTTCGAATATCGTACGCACGCACCGTATGCTTCCACCCGATACGGTAACAACGATGAAATACGTATACCCATCCAACAACAGGATGTTTTCACTTTATCGGCGGAGAGTTTTCTGTACATCGAAGGAACATTGACCAAGGTTAACGCTACCGACACAGCGTTGAACGTGAAATTATTCAACAATGCAATGGCTTTCTTGTTTGAGGAGATCCGTTACGAAGTGTGCGGTGTGGAAGTAGATCGTACGAAAAACGTTGGAATTACGAGCACTGTGAAATTGTTACTATCGAGCAATGAGCATGAAAGAAAGCATCTAATCAATGCAGGATGGGTGACGACAACCGACGAGTCGTTGACAGTACACGAGAGTACCGGTGATTTTACGTTTTGTCTTCCGTTGAAAATGCTACTCGGTTTCAACGAAGACTATACACGCATCATGCTGAACGTTAAGCAAGAATTGATTCTGTTGCGTACCTCTACCGATCAGAACGCAATGGTGCTAAAAGAATCGGGTGCAACTGCAAACGGTAATCTTGTAATAAATAAAGTACACTGGAAGATGCCCTATGTGCGCGTGTCAAACAAGTACCGAATACCGCTATTGGAGCACATCGAGGAGGATCATGAACTATTGATGCCGTTCCGCAGTTGGGAATTGCACGAGTATCCCGTTCTACCGACGACAAATCGACATTCGTGGCCCTTGAAGACATCGTCACAGTTGGAAAAACCTCGGTATGTAATATTAATATTTCAGACGGATAGGAAGAACAATATAGCGAAAAACATGTCAGAATTTGATAACTGCAATTTAACGAATGTCAAGCTATTTCTGAACGATAAATACTATCCGTACGATAACCTGAACCAGGACATCGAAAAAAAAACGTTACGCACTGTTCTACGACATGTATACGCGTTTTCAAAAGTCATACTATGACCGTCGGAACAGAACACCTCTTTTGTCGCCTAATGAATTTATAATGAAAGCACCGTTGTTTGTCATCGATTGTTCCAGACAAGAAGAACCAATCAAGTCGTCCGCCGTTGATGTGCGTTTAGAATTTGAATCCAGTAACAATTTTCCGAATAAAACCACCGCTTACGCTTTGATTATTCACGATAGGATAGTACTGTACACAGCGTTATCGAAAACTGTTACTTCACTGTCCACTCTACCAGTTTATAAAGATAGGTATTAGCGATCTCTGGCTTGCAACAAGCTCAGTCCATTTCAACGATGGAAGGTGACTGTGGTAGCGACAGCAGCAGCAGCAGACATTGTGAGTATAACGTTTACTTATCTCTTGCATATCCGATCAACTCTTACTCTAAGTTCGTTACCGTCGGACTGTTTAACGAACTCAACAATGAACCGGATGTTTTGTTTACTAACGGGGAAAAACGTATATTACTTGACTTTTCTGGGTGGAATTACTTGCCGATCTTTCGTGAACAGTTACTATCCAGTATGTTATTGTACAAAGAAGGTGAAAACCGTGAAAATAAAAAGAGTGTGATGATCAATCATCACTTTGGGAAAAGTTTGTTCGGATTAACGGAAGTAAGAACGAACAATTTGTTTTCACAGAACCCGAGTGGATGCGTTTTGGTTGTTTATTAACCGTACTAAAGAAATATGTTGTTCGTTTGTTTTATGATCTCTTGAAATCATACATTAATCAGGTAGTAGCCAAGGGGTGTTATGTACCACCATCCTTCTTTTTCCCCTCGTTTTTTCGATTGGAAAGCAGTCGTCATGACCAACAGCTAACATTTGATCGTCTTTACGATGAACTGGTGTTGGAAGGAAAAGTAGAGGGGGAATTTCAAAAATTTAACGTACACGGTGAGGACATGTTTCACTCGGAAAAATGAACTTGAATAGGACGGTTATTGCCGAGTTTGAAGAGTTTCGCGGTGACAAAAATGAATATGTAATCAAAGAGTTCGTTACACTTGACACAACAACCGGACGTTTAGTTATCCTGTTGTTCGCTCCACCATACGAGAGTGCACGACTGCACCAGAAATTCCGAAAAATCAATGAGTGGTTGGAAACACATTATCACAGGATATGATGGAACGATGGTAATGTACCGTACAAGAATATGGTACGCATCGTTGCAGACATTTTTTCAGATTATCCTGTTGTCTATACAAAAGGGTTTGAGAAGGCAAATTTCTTACGACAGTTGTATCACCATGGTGAGGTGATTGACTTAAACGATATTCAAGCACCTGTAGTTCCTACATCCTTTGTACCCAGCATACAATGTCCTGTTCCTCATCGTCAACCCGTTACCACTCCCCCCTTACACTGTGCATCATTGCGCAAAGCTTTGTTTTATGTAGAATGGTTGCGGCAACGATATAAAATACAGTTGGTTGTGAACATGTTTTCATCATGGTGTTGGTGTGAATGCTACGTGGCAGGAATGGCCATAAACGTAGAATTAGGTACCGTAGTGTGTGCGTGAGTGCTAACCTTGACTATGTCACTGTCGCGGTAGAAATACTCATAAACATAGTCCTGGTAGTTCGAGACGGGTCACTGGCACGGTAGATATACCTGTAAACTCGTTAAGTACCAGTATGAGTGTGAAAATTACTTATTACGGTACAGCAAATGTGAATACGCATCATGTATGGACAACATATTCACCTGATTAAAAAAATAAAAAAATAAATAACAAAGCACATAAATAAAAATATATGTACTGCTTTTACACATTGGCTTAGCATTGCATAGTGTATCTTATCATTATCTACCACTGTATTAGTCAATAGTACAGCGATAGATAACGTGGAGTAGGCCTGCTTTACGAATCTGTAAAGTTGGGGAAACCATGTTAAAAAAAGCGTAGCGGTCTCTCATTCGCCTCTGGCCGCTAGAAAGAGGATGAGAGGTAAAAAATAAAAGTATAAAAAATGTTTATTTATTTTTAGTAATAAATAAACTTATATTGTGCTTGTATGGTTTTACACATAGGGCAACAGTAGATATCACTCGTCCACCTCATGGTTGCAAGTAAGAGACGAGAAGTAGAGGGTATAAATACAGAAATAATTACAGTTAAACGACAACGGCCTCTTGGTGTAGTGGATGCATGCCGGTTTAGAGCACCGGAGGTGCCGGATTCAAATCCCGGAGCGGCCATAATTTATTTTTTGCGGAAACCAACTGTCTCGCCTCGCAGTCGAACACATGCACCATGTGGGCGTACCCACCTTTCAAATTTCAGGTATCGTCCATCCGTTGATTTAAACATTTCGGGTGTCAAATTGCGGGGTACCCCCAACCGTTGTTTTAAACATTTCGGGTGTAAAATATTGGACACCAAAAACTTCGGGTAACGGTACCCGATGACACGTTATACTACCATTGTCTCTGTGCGTCCAGGACCTCTGTAACGTCAACCACCGAATTCCGGGTACCCCCACCCATCCGTTACACTCTGTTTTCGGGTACCAAATTTTGAACATTCAGAAACCAACTTCCAGGGCCTCTGTGAAACAGGTTTTAGCCATGCAGCGCTCGGACGCCAGCGACGAGTGCCTCTGTGTGACGTCATAAACTGGAACCATGAATTGTTTCGAAAAAAAAATTAAGTGACGTCACATGCAACATTCGGACTCCAGCGACAAGTGCCTCTGTGACGTCATGAATCGGTGACGTGAAACGAAGAATCCAACTGCCAGGGCCTCTGTGACGTCATGAATCGGTGACGTGAGAGCCATAAATCATGGCCTCCACCCCCTCACCGTTGCTAGAACCCCCACGTTCCCTCTACTGATCACTGTACTAAAAGTTTTGTTGAAATCAATAAAGGCAATATGTGTTTGTAAATTGTTTTCATATCTTAGAAGTGGGGTATATATTTATTCATATTGACTCTAATAATATTCTCATTTATTGCATCCCAATCTGTTATTTTATTCTTTCGTTCCATCAATACACAAAAAGGGAAACAAATTAAAATGCAACAATTATCGTGGAATATCGGTAACAAATACAACGAGCAGGATATATGCAAGACTTATAAGACACATGATAGAACAGGAATATGCAAATTACGAAGAGGAAGATCAGAGTGGGTTTAGGGCTGGTAGATCTTGTACAGACAACGTGTTTTCACTCAAACAAGTTATAGAGAAGAAAATAGAAAGAAACAGACCAATATACTTAATGTTTATAGACTTACAAAAAGCCTATGATAACATACCAAAATCAAAACTATGGGAAGTGCTTCCAAATATCAACATCAATCATAACCTCGTAAAGGCTGCCCAAAACTTATACAATAACATGAAATCTGCAGTGAAATTAGGAAATAAAATATCAGAACCCTTTACAGTCATCAAAGGTCTGCGACAAGGATGCTGCATTTCCCCAACACTTTTTAAAATATATGTCGCCAAAGTTTTACAACCTGGAATAAAGAAATGCAGTGGAATGGGCATCCAATCCAAATCGACGATGACACCTGTCTATATACACTTCAGTTTGCAGATGATCAAGTAATATGCGCAAATGACAAAGGTGACTTAGAATACATGGGACGCAAACTGAAGGAAGAATACGGAAAATGGAGACTGCAGATGAATGTGGAAAAAACACAATATTTGTGTATAGGAGAGGACACGACCGACATAGTATTGGAAAGCGGTGAAATTGTAGCAAAATGTGAGATTTACAAATATCTGGGTATAAAATTAAAGTTATCCTGGCTGTTTGGCCGTGGTCTATGATTTATTGCCAAACGAAACGTTTCAACAGCTCCATTGGCTGCTATCATCAGTGGAATTTAAAAGCAATCCAAGGGCTCCTGAACGTGGATTGTTCGTGTCAGGCCCACAGTACTGTGGTAAAGGCTGAAGATATCCCGCGATGCTACCTGTACGTATAAATTCAACAAGTCCCATGTATAGGTAAAAATGACACCATCTGCCAATCAGAACAGTGCACAGGTAGAGACTGCACCATGAGCCAATCACAACAAAGATGGTCTATGATTGGCTCGCACCACGCTATGCCATCAGGTACTCAAACAATTGTTTCCCCGGAGTACTGTGGTGAAGGCTAATGATTATCCGCGATCCTACCTGTACTAATTGTTTACTAATTGCAACCCCCGTACAGGTAAAAACTGCATCATCAACCAATCAGGAAAAAGAAGGTGTGTGAGAGGGTCGTAACGCGCCTTGCCATAAAGTACTTAATGAGACGCTTTCACCCCTCCGATTCCAGTCTACCTAGAGCATTCGCCTAGGTAGGCTGTGTCAGTTTTTGCTATGCAAAATTTTGTCAATTTGTGAGGAAATATTGTTTATTCATCATCATAATCATCATCATCGTAATCACCATCTTCTACTACATCAGATTCAACACATCTACAGTGCTAAACAGTTTTTATTTAACCTGTGTGGGAGAGTTTTTGTTTCCGTGTGCTGTGCGGTCTGTGTTGTGCTCAATTGCTGCCTGTGAATAGTTCAGTGTCTGGTGTTCCCTCAATACTTACCGTAGCGTAGAAGTTTCATTTCGGCTTGTCCGAAATGGCGTCAAATACGTCTCCGAATCCTCTGCCTGCGCCGCTTGCCTCCTTAATGGAGACATGCTCACCCGGCTTTCTTTCAACGCCTCTTCCCCACGAAAGTGGTGAGAGTGATTGTGAAAGTGATAATAGTGCTGTGACAATGTGTAGTGTTGGGTCGGGGGACGGACAGTTCTTGCTTGTGCAAGGCAAATCTGCCAAGCGCAAGCGAAAACTGGCCCAAACTCCGCCGCCCGCCTCAGCTGCACAGCAGCCTTCAAATCATGATAACAGCGGCACTCAGCGTGAGTATGATACACCTGAAATTGGTCTTCCCCACGCATTCCTCCTATTGTTATTCCTGACAACAGGAATTACACACAATTGCTTCGTTTCCTATCCCAAGCTCTTCAATCGGTCAAGGTCGAGGGGAGGTGAGAAGGCGCCTCGCTAAAGCTGGCGACCGCTATGATCCCCGACTTCCGCTCTGTTCAAGCCTGACAGGGCGCAACATCACTTTTCATACTTTTGCCCTCCCGTCAGAGCGCGAAATAAAGGTCGTTCTGTCGGAAATACCTTCCTTTACTGAGTCTGATGCCATCAGGCAGGAACTTGTTGCGCTCGGCTATGCGCCGACTGCGGTAAGCGTCCTTCATGTTGGCAAAGGTGCTGATCGCAGACCTGTAAACAGCTTTCTGGTTAAGTTACTGAAAGTAGGCCCTTTCGAGGAGATCTACACTCTCCAAAATCTTCTGCATCTACGGGTGCAAGTCCGAACATTTGACCCGCGGCCCGGCCCCTCGCAGTGTTGTAACTGCCAGAGGTTCGGCCACAGCAGCATTTTTTGTCATCAACCACCGCGTTGCGTGCGTTGTGCTGAGCCTCATCGTGGCTGTGATAAATCAAAGACGGGGTATACAGCTAAATGCTGCAACTACCAAGGACCGGCTAATTGCTTCGTGCACCCGGCTAATTACCGGGGCTGCCCAAACTTTATCGCCGCCATGAAGCCGCAGCGACCTCCCATCCGCCCTGGCGCACAGGCTGGCCGTGTCCTGGCCATAACCGGCGAGAGGCATTCCCACCTCTCACTGGTTCATCTGCCAAGGTCCCGGCAGCAACTCCGGTGGCTTCCGGTGCCGCTGTCTCGCCTGCAGTCGTCGCTTCTGTGCCGCCTGCAGCGGCCTCAACCCCGGCGCTTGCCGGAGCGCCCGCACCTTCCTATGTCCATCCTCCAGCCCGTCCGGGCAAGTCTAAGCGCTCTCGTCGTCGCCAGAACTCCGCCGGCCGACCTACATCACAGGTTTTACCTGTACCAACTCCGCGGACTCGACCCGTCCCCAGTCATCAACCTCAACCTCCCAGCGAGCAGTCTACTACTCAGCTTGTCAGCCCAGCGCCATCTGCTACCCCTGTCGAGGCCAGTCAGGCTTATCCTCCGGTGTCCCGGGAATCTTCTCGGGCGTCGGCGGATCCCCTAACTGCCTGGGCAGATATAATCTTGTTGCATGTATACGGACTGCTCGCGCCACGACCACAGTGCTTACCTTGGTCTTCCAGTCTTTAGCTACCCTATTTCCCCTACTTCCCCTGAATGGCTAATAGCCTGAGGATCGTTGCGTGGAACGCCTTTGGGTTGCTCCCCAGACGATCTGAACTGATGACTTTCGTGACGGAGTATGATGTTGATATCATGCTTCTTTCCGAGACTCATCTGGCTCATTAGCACACGTTTTCCCTTCCTGCCTATCTGTTATCGTCAGGATCGTCCCCTACGGCCTCGCTGTCCCCCCTCGGGGGGTACAGCTGTCTTAGTCTACAGGCGGATATCCCACAGGCTTTTGCCTCCTCTAGATACATCTATTATTGAAGGCTGCGCAGTGGCGGTGGACGCCGGAGGATCGGAGTTGCGCGTTGTTTCTGCGTACCTCCGGCCTGGCCGGCGAACTCCGCCACCGCCCGAGGAGTGGGACGCCCTCCTCGTCCACCCCCTCGCAACCATTGTAGCCGGCGACTTAAACGCCAAACACCCAACATGGAACAGCCGCGTTGCCAACGCCTATGGAAATTCTCTGTTCCGGTTCGTCTCTGGCGACCCGGCACTTAATGTCATCGGCCCTGAAGACCCTACCTACTTCCCCTTTCACGGCCATCGGCCGGACGTTCTTGACATAATAGTTGTCAAGAACGATGCCCGTCACATCGAGGTCTCGTCTGTGTCGGATCTTTCGTCCGATCACATTCCCCTTGTTATAACTGTTCAAGAGCTCTCGGCTTCACCCCGACTTCCCGCTCAGATTGTTAGGAGAGTCAACTGGCGCTCCTATCATGACGAGCTCTCTCGACGGTTACCATCTCACCCAGCGGACCCTATCATCACGATCTGGATCTCCACGCCACACATCTTCAGGAATTGGTCCAAGGTGTCATGGATCGACACACCTACGCACTCGAGGTGAATCATCGTAAATCGGCCTTACCTCCGGAAGTACTCCGCGCCATCTGGCTACGGCGCAAGCTCCGCCGCAGATCGCAAAGAACCCGTGACCCAGTTGTTAAGCGACGATTTCAACAACAGTCCCTTTACGTCCAGCAGCTACTGCGGGACGTAAACTCTGATCGATGGGACTCATATCTCGAGTCTCTTGAAGTCGACCACGCCTCCGTATGGAGAGCGGTGAGTAGACTGACCCGCGAGAAGAGAACTCGCAACCCGCTGGAAACCCCGAACGGGATTGTGTCTTCATCAGAAGGCAAGGGTGAGGTCTTCTCATGGAGTCGCAATTTACCGTTCATCGAGGCGTCTCGGACCCTGCGCACTCGGCAGAAGTCCGGGACTTTCTATCTGGTTATTTTTCTCACCCTCCCGCTGGCCCAGACCTCCCGTTCGACAGAGACGAACTCGTTTCGTCTGTCTGCCGACTAAACCGCCGTCGCGCCTCCGGTCCTGACGGGATCGGGGCCGCTGCATTACAATATCTCCCGGCCTCAGGCGTTGACCTCGTGCTCGAGCTGTTCAACTCTTGTCTCCGGCTACAGTACTTTCCCCGCCTGTGGAAACCTGCCAATACCGTAATGATTCCCAAACCCCTCAAGCCGCGCATGCTTCCTGAAAGCTATCGGCCTATATCTCTCTTGCCAGTTATCTCGAAGGTGTTCGAGCGTCTCCTGCTGGCCCGCATATTGCCGTTGTTGGACAATTTTATCCGCAACGAACAGTTCTGGTTTCGCAGAGAGCACTCGACCACGCTTCAACTAGTCCGCGTGGTTACGCAACTTTCTGACGCCACCAACAGGCAAGCGTCTACGGCAGCCGCACTGCTGGACGTAAGCAAGACCTTTGATAAAATCTGGCACGAAGGTTTTCTCTTCAAACTCGCTAATTCCCCCATACCATCGTCCATAGTGTTTTTCCTCCGGAAGTATCTCAGCGACCGAACCTTCAGGGTGAGCGTCGGCGGAACCTGCTCTACGGTTCGTCCCGTCGCCGCCGGCGTACCTCAGAGATCTGTCCTCGGCCCCGTTCTGTACCTTGTGTACACGAACGACCTGCCTGTCTTGCCCGGTGTCACGTTGTCTTTGTTCGCTGACGATGCAATTTATCATTACAGCTCTGTGTCCCCGGGTTTTGCGAGTACACAGCTGCAGCGTCAGTTGGACCAGCTTCCGGACTGGCTACGGAAATGGCGGGTGACGATCAATACGGAGAAATCTGAAGCTATCTGTTTCACTCGTAAGTCCATTTCCCGATGCTATCCCCTTTCCCTGGAAGGGAGGCCTATCGCCTACAAAGCGTCGGTGAAGTATCTAGGCGTTCGGCTCGACCGGCGTCTTTGCTTCAACGCCCACGTGAATGATACCCTCTCCAAGGCTCGCGGCGTCCGAGCCAAACTTTACCCATATCTCGCGTGCCGCAGCCCCCTGGCGCTGCGCACGAAAGTTACCCTATATAGAGATATAAGGGTCTGCCCCTATAGAGTTATTTCTCTGGTCTGCAGTGACCTATGCGGCACCTGTTTGGTGGTCACTTATCTCCGCCACCAACAGGCGTAGGCTGGAAAGTTTCCAATCCAGAACCTCGGGATCTCCTTGGTTTGGTTTGTTAGAAACAGTGTAATTCGAGGAGGTCTTCGAGTTCCTACTCTCTCTGCCTTTGTCTGGTCGTAAGCTGCGACTCTCTTTGCCACAGCTAAGACCTCTTCCTTCCCTTACCTCAGGACCATCAGCACCACGCAACCACCTCCACCTGTCCGGGTCAAACGCCCTCGGGCGATTCTCGATGACCCGTCATGACTTTAAATTACTTAAAACAAACTGAACATTTACCATCTGACCATGCCCCAGAATTTACCTGCAAAGCTGTATCCTTCCTCCCTTCCTAGTATGCCGACCGCGCTGAATGCCGCTGTTAGGCGCTATCACTGGCACGGAGGCTTTCCGCCTCGCGGCGTCTGTACGCGGGACAGGGGACGGGCGACATCTGTCCCCTAAACCCGTCCATGCGGCAGTGCCCACCGATTGCACACAATATTTAAAAAATAAATAAAAATGTGACCTTTCTCCCCCCCCTTCTCAGTTAACTAGTTTTGCGGTTGTCCATTCCAGTTTTAGGCAGCTGTCGAATGTACCAGGTCTACGTTTATCCTCAGGCAGCCATTGGGCTCGGCCCAGATGCTACAGTCATGCACCGGGTGCAAAGACGCCCCGCTACTACAGTGCTACATGCTACCTGCTACCTCCGATTCATACGTGTGTCACGACACTTCGCTTCCAGACTTCGGACTGATCAGGACTCTTCTCTTCAGCTCTACTCTGGACGCTGCTACAGCTTCTTGGTGCCACGCCTGCCTCTACTCTTGGACGAGGAGTCCATCTTTCGCACAGGAAGAAGACCCAGGAGCCAGCTGCTGCCGGTGAATTGAGTAGCTGGTAGAAGAAGCAGCTGGCGGAAGTTGCCCTTATTAGGACCACCCCTGTCGCCGGCAAATATCTCACTGGACAGGAAAGAAGAGGACTGATCTGGGCTCTTGGTGAGTGCCGTACATCTGTGCTTTCTCCCTAACGGGCCCACGGCTGTTAGGTAGCACTGCCTCGGACGATCCTTGCGAGCCCCCACCAGTGGAAAGCGAGCTTGGATATCGCCGAGGTAAAGGGACCAGTGCACACCAGTCGTAGTAAGGACTGATATCTAACGAAGCTGGTCGTTAGCCCAGCTCCTCCCGTATCGCCGTGAGCAGGGAAGTCGCGTGGGTTACCCGTCTTCGGCTGGACCAAAGATCCCTGGCGTCTGGCAGGGACTGCCTTGCAGTCTCCGCCCGGCAGCCACACTCGGACAGCATACCCACTACGGGCGACGGCACGTGTGTCGAGTCGCTCGGCTCTGCCTTGCCCCACGAGGGCGACTCGCCTGAATCGCCTCGGGCGATGGAGACGGACGATCCTCTCCCTAACCCGCTACCCCCTCTCCCGATGGACGAGTCGGACGACTTCACGACCGTTGGTCGGCGTAGACACCCGGCTAAGAAGCCGAAGAGGAACCATTCAACCGAAACCGCTTCCTCTCGGACCTCGGCCATGGACATCGGTCCTTCTCAGGGCCAACAGGCTGCGGTTCCGACTGCTTCGGGAACAGCTCCGGCTGCTGCCGATGTTGGTCGCGCGCCGCCCCTGTTCGTCCATGGGGTGTCCAATGTCGCCGCCTTATACAGGCGGCTGATCGCGGCCCACGGATTGTCGGCCGACAAACTTGACCTCAAGCTGCTTGGCGGTGACACGGTCAAAGCTGTCGTCCGTCGGATTGAGGACCACCGCTTGGTCGAGGCCTTTCTGGAGGCTAATAACCTGCAATAACACACCCTTTTCACCAAGCGAGTCAAGCCCTTGTCTGTAATTCTACGAGGGCTTGACGCGCACACCGATCGCCAGGAGATCCTTTTGGAACTCCGCGAACTCGGATACCCGGTGCAGGCAATTTTTCGCCTGTTAACCAATTCAGAAACCCGAGTACCTCTCCCACTCGTCCGTCTCCACCTTGAGAAGGGCGAGGCTGCACACAAGATATTCAACCTGATTGGCTTCCGCGTCAGGGTGGAATCCAGTCGCCCCCCCCGGGCAAGCTCGCGCAGTGCCACTGGTACCAGAGGTTCGGCCATCATACCGACGTCTGTCGCAGTGCCCCGGCCTGTTTACGTTGTTCCTTGGGGCATTCCACGCAAGCCTGCCCTGTGGCAGACAAGTCCTACTATCGCTGCATCAATTGTGGCGAAGGTCATGCAGCCAATAACACAAACTGCCCGGTATACAATGCGGAACTCCTGTGGAAACAAAAGCCGCAGGGGCCCCTCCCGAAGCCGAGGCAGCCAGTTTTACAGCCCCAAACTCAGAAACAGCCTAAAGTACAGGCTAAGCCGCAACCAAAAGCACCACCGGCACGGCGCGCGCCCTCTCCGGCTCCACCTCCAGCCCCTACAAAGCACAAAAACGAACCGCGTCGCCTTCCGTAGCAGAGACAAGCCCTGTAGCCATAATCTCGGTATTGGAGCCGGAGAATCAACACTCCAACTCCGCGGAACCACCAACTCCCGCCTCTGAACCAGAGGTAGCCTCGCCACCATTGCCACCTCCGCGATATCCGTGAGCAGGCGAAACTAAACCTAAAACAATAGGGATAACCACACCGGATGCTCGGCCCTGAGCTCCTGCCTGCCCAGAGCCCAAGAAAATTCCTGCTTCCCGGTACAAGTCCGACGAAGCGCAACAGCGTACTTTTCCTGTCGCTACTTCCAACTCGACTGCCCTTGGTCCTGCAGCTTCCACCAACAAGACCCGATCTGCCGTTAAGCCTGGTCGCTCTTACGCGGCCTCAGTTTGCAGGCAAACCGCCCAGTCCGTCACATCCGATGACGCACAGTTCGTCCGCGACTTTCTGTCCGGCTACGACCTCAAGAAATTCGCATCCACCTTCAGGTCCATCCGAGACCTCCTGGAAACTGCTGACCTAACTGAGAGGTTTATGCTCTTGGTGGAAGCTTGTAATGTCATAGGTCTTCGGTTGAGCCCTTAGACGAGATCTCACACTCGTAGCCTGGAATGCTAACTCCATCGGTTCCAAGCATTCCGACCTTCTGGAATTCCTGGCTCGGTTCAAACCCGACGTACTTCTCCTCACAGAAACCCGCCTGACCCCGGCAAACCGGTTTCAATTACCAAATTACGTGGTCTATCGGGATGACCGAGTTGGCCGACAAGGAGGCGGTACGGCGATCGAGGTGAGGACCTCTATAGGTCATCATCGTGTCGTTTTGCCGCAGCGCACTAACCTAGAGGCCACCGCCATTGAGGTCCACGGAGCTCTTGGCGGCGTCCTCGTGGTTTCAGCATACAAGCCCCCTCCCGCTGAACTCCTTGTCGGCGACTTGGCCGTCATCTTCGATTTCCACCGAAGGGTAATTTTGGCCGGCGATCTGAATTGCAAGCATCGCGTTTGGAATAGTCGCTTGACTACTCCGAACGGGAGGCACTTGCTCAGTTATGTTGAATCGCGCCGGGCGATGGTATTTGTTCCAGGGCAACCCACGTTCTTTTCGACACTACCTAACGCGACCCCGATGTTCTGGATATTGCGGTGACCTAAGGAATTGTCTGTCCGGTCGAGGTATTCTCACTTGCGGAGCTGACATCCGACCACAACCCTATCTTGGTCCACGTCGTTACCAACACGCCTATGCACGTTCTGACAAGAAGAAGGTTATCGATTGGGACCGTTACGGCCCGGCTCTGTGCCGTAGATTGCCGCCAGCGGGCCCACTCGATTCCGTTCGTCTCCTAGACGAAGCAGTAGCGGAATCGAAGAGGCAATCATCTCGGCTATAGGCGTGTCTTCACGTACGCAAGCTGGTTTTACGCCTGACTACCAACGCATCACGGAGGAAGTCTCTCTTCTCGCTCGCGAGAGGAATTACTTCCGGAAACGTTGGCAGAGGACCCGTTATCCGGCCGATAAGGCAGCATACAATCGGCTCACCGGACGACTGCGTGGCAGTCTGAAGGTGTTCCGACGTAGCTGTTGGGAACTCGCTGTGGCCCGAACGGGGGATGCGGACCCGCAAAGTCACCCGTATAGAATACCTACCGCGATGAAGCGACGGAGGCGACGACCTCCTATCCCCGCCATCGTTGGGCCGTTCAGACGACTTCTGGGTAGCCCGGAGAAGGACGAGTACTTGGGCTTGTGTTTCGAGCGACAGTTCGCTCCCAACCAGCCCATGGACTGGGACTTCGACGAACAAGTCGAGATGGCTATGGAAGACTTTCTGTCTCTTCCGATCACGGCGGAGCCCGAACCCATCTCTTTAGAAGAGGTATCAGATCGGCTCGCTGAACTTCAGCCAAGAAAAACTCCAGGCCCGGACGGTGTCACGAACACCGCTCTACGATTTCTCCCCGAGCCTAGAGTTCAATTCTTGACTGATTTGTTCAACGCGTGTCTCAGGCAGGCCTACTTTCCCAAGAAATGGCGAAAGGCGACGGTCATCGTGATCCCGAAGCAGGGAAAGGATGCTTCCCGCCCCGACAACCTCCGGCCTATCAGCCTACTCTCCGCTACGTCCAAGGTTTTTGAGCGCCTCGTACAGCGTCGTGTACGATAACATCTAACCAACTTTGACGTGCTGGTCCCCGAACAGTTCGGCTTCCGTGTGGGGCATTCGACCACTCATCAACTGATGAGAATGGTGGAATACATCACGGACGCCGGGTGTCGGAGAGAACGGACCGTTGGCTGTTTCTTAGATGCTGAAAAAGCCTTCGACAGCGTATGGCATGATGGCCTATTACTCAAGCTTAGGGAAGTCCAGCTCCCGGACTGCTACCTCCATCTGGTTGCTAGCTTTCTGACGGAGAGGACCTCCTGCGTGAGAGTTGGAGATTGAGTCTCTTCCGAGAGACGAATCACAGCCGGCGTTCCTCAAGGTAGTGTTCTTGGCCCCCTTCTCACTCTACGTGAACGACATGCCGAGACAGCCTGGAGTCCAGGTAGTCCTCTTTGCGGACGACACGGCCGTATTTACGGCCGATCGTCATGTAGAAAGAGCCGTCGTACGACGACTGCAGCGCCAGCTCGACACACTCGGGGACTGGACTGAAAATTGGAGAGAGCAACTCAACGCTACCAAGAGCGTAGCCGTCGAATTCTCGAAGCTACGAAAGCACCCTGTTAGGCAGTTACGTATCGGCAGAACGTACTTGCGCTGGTCCAACGAGGTCAAGTACCTCGGATTACACCTCGACCGTCGGCTCACCTGGCGTACCCACGCTCAGACAGTTCTTAAGCGAGCATCCGCTCGTCTGAGCTTACTGTTTCCACTCCTGATCAGCTCAGCCATGAACAGAAAATTGGGCAAGATGATCGTCGGCGCGTATTTGCTGCCGGTCATTACCTACGCTTGCCCGGTTTGGGGTTACCTTGCCGCAATGCATAAAAAGAAGTTGCAAAGCGTCCTCGACAGGGGTCTTTGGCTAGCGGCCAAAGTCCCCCGTCGCTTCTCATCACGCCATCTAAGGAGAGGACTTGACGTCCTCTCCTTAGACGAAACATTCAGGCGGCTTGCACGTAAATTTTATGCACGCTATAGTCCGGCGAGGTTCCCACACAATCCTCTTGTGGCTGGGCTGGGCTGGGCAGGTACCGTATACGTCAAGGTGATTCGTGGAAACGCCCTCGGTGTATACTGCGCTAGTGTAGGCTAGCACAACAGCCGAGAATCGGCCTGCTATAGAGCACACGCCCTACTTGGGCAGGGCCACGAGGCAGGAGCTCCAGAATATATCTCGGAACTCAGATACCGAGCGGTTCGTCTCTGCGACGCACAACCGCACAGCCCAGACCTTCTTCTTCCTCCGATTCATAGCGATCGCAGGATGCTTTTGAATCAAGACGGACTCCATGTGAAGGCGAGGGAAATACGCACTCACCGCCGACAAGAGCTTCGCCTCATCGAAGAGGATCCGATGGTCGGCATTGGCGAGCGCGTACTCAGCTACGGCAGACTTCTCCGGCTGTCCCAATCTCAGTAAAGTCTCACCTCCCCGACGGAATAGCCATTGGCCTGCAGCGCTAGTTGAAGGTGGAGCAGTTATTTGTCGAGGTACCGGGTCTCGCATATCCTCCTAGTCCGGTCCACCAGGGTCTTCAACATCGCCCTCTTCTGGCACGGATGGTTGTTCGACAGTTTATGGAGACAGCGGTTAGTGTGCGTCGGTTTTCTATGTGCGAAATTTCATTGCTAGGCGCAGTGGTAAATAAAGAGTACTATTCGGGCATTTTACGTCATTTATATGAAGCTGTATGCAGAAAACGGCCAGATTCACGGAAAAATAATTTATAAAAATTGCAACCCGATAATGCGTCTGGACGGACGGCATTGCTTGTTAAGAATTTGCCAGGCTAGGCAAGAGAAAATTTGATAATGATGACATGGCAACTGCCTTATTTACCAGATGTGTCCCAAGAGGATCTTTCTTCCTCACAATATTAACAATTTCCACGAAAAGTCGTTTCGCGACCGTCGAAGACGTAAACCAAAACCCGCTAAGGAAGCTCAAAGCTATATCAAAAATTGTTGGAAATATTTTGAAGACTGCAAAACGGCTGGCTTATTGTGTTACATTCAACAGAGACTACTTTGAACGGGGCAGTATAAGCGTCAATGAATGAAGGCATAATTTTTAAAATAAACAAGAACTGCATGAACTTTTTGATCAAATCTCGTACGTATCATAATAAACAATAATATTGAACAGTATAAAAGTTAAAAAATATATTCTTTGCTACATTTGTAAGACCCAGAATATTCTGGACGGTAGTATATTTCATCTTTTATAGCAATGTCGTGTTTTTCGTGTACTATGTTTTAGAAAAAAACACTCCGATTTGAATTTCCCTTTGTTGCCAACAGAGGTCGTCTACACCGGTGGATATTGTTAGAGGGGAAAATTAGTAGCAAATTCTAAAGTTTATCAATGACAAACTTTATATTTTGTGCGTTACAAACTTTGAAAAATGATATTGTGAGGCTTGTATTTATAGAATGTTTTACTGGCTCAAGCGCCAATTTGTTACTATATTGTAAAAGGGCGATGTCGACGTAACAAAATGAAAGTTTTTTCTCTCTTGGGTTAATTTATTATCATTATTGTCCCAAAGTAACGTTTACCGAACAATCTTAGTAGCCGATTCCAACAGCGGATATATTGCTGTCTGATACACTGAACATTTAATAGTTCATGCGGAACTGCACGTGTACACACACGTGTATACACTGAAATACATAAACTGAAATGGACTGTACATACGAGGGTCAGTTGAAAAGTTTGCGGAGGGACATCTATAGCTCAGTAGTAGAATTAAAATCTTTCGTGTGCTGCAAGACGTATATTTCGCGTGAACACCTGTTAATTTCCAGATATGATATGACATTTCGTGATCTGTCAATGTATTCACTTTTTAAAAGCTGTCTGAAATTTTCCGGCCACGCGTGTTTTTAAAATGCACAAAACCGAACATCTTGTTGTTATGAATTCTCTGTTAAAAACGTTTTAGCGTCAATGCAAACTTAAAACAAAATTGTAAATGTGTTAGGAGATGCTGCGCCTTCAGAAACAACGGTAAATGATCCACACTCGAGTTTAAACGTGGTCGTACAAGAACTGAAGACGATCCTAGCAGTGGACGTCCAAAAAGCGCAAAAAATGGCATTATTGAAAAACTTTCATAGAGTATTAGATTGGAAGACCCCAGATTGAGTAGCGGATGACGTTGCTGAAATCGTAGGCATCTCATATGAGCGTATGCATCATACTTTAATTCAGGAGCTTGGTGTGAAAAAGTGTTGTGCAAGATGGCTGCCGCGTCTGGAGTTGTTGGATTTTTTGGGCGTCCAGTGCTCAATGCTCGTACGACCACATTTTAACTCAAGTGCCTACTTACAAACCGTTGGTTTTTAAGTCGCAGCATCATCTGACACATTTACAATTTCGTTTTGAATTTCCGTTGGCGCTAAACAATTTTTAACAAAGAATCACATTACGATGTTTAATTTTGTCCGTTTTTCAAAACACGCATAGCACGTCAATTTTAAACAGCATCTAAACAATGAATAAATTAGTAGATATATTTGGAAATTAACAGGAATTCACATAAAATACAAATCTTGCAGCACACGAAAAATTGTAGTTTTACCGCTAAGCTACAGTTGTTGCTCCGCGAACTTTTCAACTGACCCTCGTAGTTTTCTACGAACACCGGTTAGAAAAAAAAAGAATTAACCGGTATTCCCATACAAATGGGCATAGTAACAGTAGTCAATCATCTTTGTATTGTGCATCGTATTATGCGTCGTATTGTTACGATGGTCTAACTGATCGTCGTATGGTACAGTGGAAAACAAAATACAAGACACCAATTACGTCACTAATCACCAGTTTTTAATTATCACAATAAATAATTTGTAATCAACAAGACAGTCTTTTACAACAAATCAAATAAAAATTGTTCACACGCAATAAAAATACAATTATATAACAATTGTCCCACACAATTATAAAACACGTAATACTTTTTATAATA
Source organism: Magicicada septendecula (assembly GCA_034769895.1). NCBI lineage: Eukaryota > Metazoa > Arthropoda > Insecta > Hemiptera > Cicadidae > Magicicada > Magicicada septendecula. The sequence goes on along the minus strand of CM068373.1, from coordinate 74,041,474 downwards.
TGGCGCAATACACGTAATATAACAATATACGCCACAATACTTCAAACCGCACTGTGTAAATCGCCACTTAAACGCCCGACAATAACTTTCAACTATACTACTACGAACCGTATTCCAATAAATCGCAACTCAAACTCTCTCAAACTCCCGCTGAAAATCCAGAACATTTTACATACTACGCATTAGCTCTACACTACGACGTAATTGATTGCGGCCTTGACACATTCCGCGCGGCTGGCGGCGTCTAGAAAAGTCTCGCGAGCGCATGTTGAAATCACGTACGTCACAACATTCAGCCGGATTCCACTGGAACATTCGAGAAACACGTAGATTGTTCTGTAATGTCGTAACAATATAAATTTAAGATCGCTATTGATATTAAAGGAAAAACAAGAACACCTGAGTTCTCTCTCTGGAAAGCAGAATTTTATAAATACCGTGCTACAAGGCAGACTGCTTAACAAAGGCAGCGGTACGCTCTCATAACGTAACAGCCGGCCTTTTATCTTTATCACTAAGTAAATGTTGGGTCGTTAGCAAAGTTTGAAATTGAATTAGGAGTTGTAAAAACGGGAGAGAAGAGTAATACGGCGCGCTGTGAGAATAATAGTGACGTAGCGTTGTAAGTGACAGAATGACGTTTTGTTTTATTTTAGGCTAAATATTAGATTATGAGGTCAAGAAGTTGGAACAAAAACAATCAAAAGTGACATACTATACTTACTTAGCAGGCGCGCGCGCGCGCACACACACACACACACACGCATACATGTTCCTTCTTACATTTATTTTCGTTAAACGAAAAAGACGTTGTCACCTGAGTTAATTCTGCGCATACTACCTATGATTTACAAAATATAGCAAGCCAAAAGTAGGTCTATAGAGTTTAAAAGATAGCCCTAGTCTTGGATTTTGTTGTCCATGACGTGTCCGTTAATTTAACTATAATTAAATCACTACCGACTCGGACAAAATCCTAAACGAACAGACAACATTCAAATCACACGCATTATTCGAACATATCACATCCCACACATACAAAATCGATCCTTCAATAGTCGATACCGTCGCCAAGAACAAAACGGACAGTGCTCCAAACGGTAGCCTCTGAAGAAGCTTTTTAAAAGTAAACTGGTTCAGGCTTTAAGGTAAAACTTTTACGATTTTACCCACAAAAACTTTGGTTTCCTTGTCGGTAGTGATTTAATTATATTTAGATAGCCCTACTTTTAGGAAATAAATCACGCATTGCATTATAACTCAATTATGTTCATTTTATGTCGGTTATATGTAGGTAGGTCAGCGTATTTATTTATTTAACTAGAGGTTCAGTTCATCCCCTCAATACAGATAAATAGTGAAAAACAGGATCAATTGTATGAATTTTTATTTGCGATTCAGGACGAATTAGCTCTTTGTGTTTAACTTTCTAAGTTAAACCCTAAGTTAAACTTTTAACGTCAAATGACATTTTTTAACTATTGTCACTATTAAAAAAAAGTTTATTTGTTTTCCAGTGTTCAAGCAATTTAATACAGTAATCTAAGCACTATTGTGAACAGAGAGATGTAAGCTGGGCGTCTTAGCACCTTAGCATTTTCCGGGTCGTCAGCTTAGTGGGCATCAGGATGTTGTAATGCGGGCCGATTTTACATGCTGATTTTGCATCTAGGAAAGGATTAACTTTATTTTTTTCCTTGTTACCACCAACCAGACTCCATATCTGGCGCGGTTCACCAATAGAAGCTTAGCGAGGATGGTGCGATGCTGTTGAAAGCGTCGGATGCCACGCGGTGGCGGTTGGCGTCAGCAAGAAGGCATTTGCACAACATTGTGGGAGCCTAAGAAGGGTCTTCTTGTCCAACGTCGAAGCAGAAAAGAGCAAAATGTTACTTCTTTGTTTTTACAGACCATGAAAAAGTCATACCAGTAAGAACTGCAATGAACAGAACCCGCGTTCATATATACGTTTATGTTATCAATCTCAAATTTTTACTTCCATGTTACATAAGTAAATGGAAGTATGGTGATGGCGAAAAAGATCGTGTTTGAGATAAGGGCTGATACTGATTGTACTACCCTCAAAACCTGAAGAAAAGTCGTTTTTCGGAAAGTGTCTGTGTGTGTGTCTGTGTGCCAAACGATAACTGCCACAAACTCAAACAGAATCAAATAATATTCTGCATACATCTCTCAATTGTAGAGCTCTAGGTTTGTTGACTTTGGTGAAGATCGGTTAAAGGAAAGGGGTAGTTTACCTGCAATATTTTATGTTTTAAACAGAGTAATTTTTCTTATGACAATCGATAATTGCCGCAAATTCAAACAGCATCAAATAATGTTTTGCATACATCCATGAATTGTGGAGGACTCAAGGCCTATTGACTTTTGTAAAGATCGGTTACGGGGAAGGGGTAGTTTACCGGCAAAATTTTATCTTTTAACAAGAGTAATTTTTTACGACGAACGATAACTGCCGCAAATTCAATCAGAATCAAATAATGTTTTGCATACGTTCCTGAGTTGTAGAGGACGCAAGGCTTGTTGACTTTGGTGAAGATCGGTTAAGGGGAAAGGGTAGTTTACCTGCAACGTTTTATGTTTTAACAATAGTAAAAGCACTTAATTTTGATAAATAAAGTATCCAGAAAAGAAGGTCGTAATAATGCAGTGTAGAAACGTGGATAAAATATCTATAAATGAAAAAGCTAGTTGAAGGGGGTGTGTGTAATTTTCTATAAATGAAAATAATAGTTGAAGGGGAGGGGATAATTTTTATTTATATTTATATGTCATGTGTGCTACGTTATCGGCAACAAGTAAGCAGTTTGTTGTTAAAATTCCTTCCCGGGTTGTTTGCCGTCTTCCAATGTTTTCTACAAAACAAGACTTTTCGGCAGTGCTATAACGACTGCCATCATCGGTGAAAATCGCGTGCGCTAACTTGAGGTGGTATACGTTAGTGACCACAGTACTGTGGTTAAGGCTGAAGAAAGAAGTAGTTTCTATGGAAATATTTCATTTCGACAATGAGTTTAATTATAAATCTTTTGAACATGGAAGTCATGTATGGTTCTCCATACCGATATTTTACATAGAATTAACGAAATTTTAATGAGTCTAGAATGTCCTTCTATGGACAACATGACTGGCAAGATAAATGTTTGAGGGTTCATCGATTGCAACGGGGCTCGCTAAACAGAAACGCAAGCCCCGCGTGGTTCGCGCACGTTTGCTCACGCGTCGAGCTTGTTGACATCAACTATATTACTAGTATAAACTTTTATATGAATTGCAATGTACACTATAGCCGATATTGTTAGTTGCATATGCAAAAATGCACATGAAGTAAATTTAATACACAGTAATTTTATTAAAATTGGCTTGCATAACTCCAGTAACATATCAGGTTTAACGGCTACTATTTAAGGGGAAAAAATCATTATATGTTAGGCATTAACATTAACCGACATAAACCGATATTTATTTATGCCTTAACATAAATAAGAAAGAAGAATTATTAACAAAATTCCGAATATACTGGTATCTCTTGTGGAACACTGGATGAAGAATGAGAAATTCCCAGTCACATATTTCGAAGATAAGTCAGTAGAATTTACAGCCTAAGCCGACACACGTGCAGAAACTCAGACCTGTCACTGTGACGAGAATACGCCAAATATTTGACAGGCCCAATGAGACTGAAAGGCACGATGTGTAGAAAACAATTCGCTTCTCCCTATTACCCCAATGGGTAACTTGACAAAATATATAAATGGTTTTTCAAGAAAAAATATTTACTTCATCTGAAAATATACCACATAATGTAGTCAATAATATATATGTTGATAGGTTATTTACATCAACCTATGATGGAGGAAAACCATCATAAGTCCTATACGTAAAAAAGGGACAAGCTATATCATGCCAGAACTACAGAGGAATCTCTCTACTATGCTCCGGATATAAAATTTTTACATACATAATCAATAAAAGACTACAGCCATATGCTGAAGAGATTATCGGCGAATACCAGTCCGGTTTCAGAAAAGGAAGATCCAGCATAGATCAAATATATACAGTCAGACAAGTTCTGAGTAAATCGTGGGAACAAGATATAGACGTCTATAATATTTTTGTTGATTTTAGACAAGCCTATGATTAGATAGATAGGTATAAACTATCTAATATTTGATACGAATTCGACATACCAGTGAAAGTGGTAAGGATGATAAACTTGACAATGACTAAAACAGAAGCTCAGGTACGAATACAAGGACACAAGACAGAAGGATTTGTAATCAATCGAGGGTTAAAACAGGGAGATGGGCTGGCCCCGACCTTGTTTAGTCTAGCTTTAGAATATGTGATCAGAAAACTATCAGTAGGAAGAAACAACGTACTGACAAACAAATCGGTCCAATTAGCAGCCTACGCGGACGACATCAACATAATGTGTCGGACAAAAAATGCAGCAGAGGAAACGTATTCTGAACTAAAAGAAAATGCTAGCAATATAGGCCTCAAAATCAACATAGATAAAACAAAAATATTAGTGCAGACTAGAAAACAAAGAAACTACGGAACAATCGACAATATCGAAAAGGTGGACAACTTTAAAAACTTGGGAACCATATTAGAAACAAACGGCACAGAAGAAGCCGAAATCCGAAACCGGATAATCCAAGCCAATAAAGCGTACGATATTATCACTTTCTATTTTTAATTTATATATTGACGTTTTCATAGAGAACTGGTAGATGTGTCTTCTGAAACATTTTATAATAGGCCACTCTGCAATTGACATTTTGTTGTTTGCGGACGATCATGCTATTCTGTCGAACTCGGGAAGCAGGTTGCGGATGGGTACACATTTTTTAAATCGAATCTGCAAAGACACTGGATTAAAAATATCCACACTTGACACCAAGGTAACATCTTGGCTTATCGTGGAACTGATCCCGTAAGGGCAAAAATTTTATAGATGGTACTGTCCTGGAACAAGTAACCAATTTTGAATACCTGGGCTACAGTGTGTCTTATAATACAAGCAACGACGTGGTGAATAGGTTGCAATAGTTCAACCTTATGTGCGGGATCATCAGGCGAACTCTGAATTTAGCACGAATGTAAACAGTCGCGATTCTGTGTTGAATGATCAGTCGAACTTTAGATCCAATCAGCTATACGACACAGCCTTGAACCTGCTTGGTCGGATAAGTACCGTGCAGTAGTAGATTGAGCTTGAGTGGATGCGCACCTAACACCGTGTACAGTCCATATGCTGAGTCGTATTTTAGTTAGTGGCGACTCGAAAGAGTGATTTAATTTATTTGAAGATACTTGATGAATCATATACGTCGAAACGTGTAAAATCTACTTGAGGTCATAATTAAAGTTTAGTTTGCTAACTAAATCTGTATTCTTGAATCAGTACAAAGTTTATTTGTGAAGCTATTGCTTATATGTAAACACAATACACTAATTTTCATCGGTTAATACTGATACAAAACTATATAGAATAAGCCGTATAACTCTTTGCTTTACTACAAACAAAGTAAAACAAAGCACGGCATATGTATATTTAAACAATATTCAATATACACAATGAGGCACCCTGATGTCTGGTACTCAGTCAACCATAAGGAACTGGTAATGACGTATTCTAAACACATGCCAGTAAAGTTTTTTTGTATACGAATGCTGCAGAATCCGAGAGACGTGCGTAACGCTGCGTAGGGAATAACAAACGATATTTGGTAGACAAACGATAGCGAAACTGACAGGAAAATAAGTTTGATCTCAACGTTCTCCGCAAAGCCGTCAATCTGATAGTGCCAGAAAACGAATTTCAGATTATCAAGAACGCATCGCAAAGTGAATCGATAACAGTAAATGTGTGTGTGAGTGAGCGCTCAGGCGTTTTTTTAGGCGAATCCACAGTAAGCATTTGCAGTCCGATTGATTTACAATACTGATGTCAAATAGCCTATGGTAATATTTTTGTTATAGAGATATATCCGTCTTTTTATAACTATAAAATAACCTGTTGCTAATATTAACGATACTGTCCATAAACATATTTCCTGTGACTCTTCATGAATCGCTGTTGATGGGGTTTTCTGCGAGTAGTACGATAATATGAACTATAAGAATCGTGGAAACCTGCCGCTGTTATATGAAGATCGTTCTCGACTCTTTTTTACTTTTCAGAATATGAACATATTATAAACTATAATCAGACGTTGTCTTAGACCATGAAGATAATTTTTCACAGTAGTATATTCATTCTATTGTGAGTTATATAAAATAATTTTAAAACTAATGAAAAGTCGTGCCATATGGGTCGTGGCCCAACTCTTCCTGTTTGTTCCTGACATTTCGATTGCGGTTGCGGTAGTCATCCTCATTTTAGGTTTTGACTACGAAATTCTGTCCACTCGCTGTTGGATGACAGCCCACTAGCCAAGATGCTGCAGTTACATTTTTATTCATTGGTCGCTGTCCTCTTCTTATCGGTTCAGACACTGCTCAATCCGATAGGTGACTATGTCTGAATATCGCTGACCACCGACTGCTGATCCGGCCGTATACATGTCTGTAACGAAGAAAACCAGGTTTCCGCCATCTTTAGATCCTCTTCTCTTCTGCTAAATAGTTTACATGTTTAAAAATCTTAATCGGTTTAAAAATGTATGTCATTTTTAATGATATGTCAAAAATTTTAAAGACAATGCGTTTCGTACTGCACTGTTGAAACTGCATTATTGATTTCGATACGTGCAAACACGTTTTTAAAGTAAAATACTTCGTAGGCTTGCACGACCGGAGTCAGTGTTATCTAAATCCATTCCCGGGCTGTTTGGCCGCGGTCCATTGTTTCTTTCCAAAACAGACGTTTCGACAGTACCATCGACCACAGTACTGTGGTGCAGTCTCTAACGTGTACCACCACTACATTACTGTAGCTCGATTTTTTACACTAATGATGGCAGTCGATATTACTGTCGAAACGTCTGTTTGGGAAACAAACAATGGACTACGGCAAAACAGGCGGGGAAAGGACGTTAATACCATTTTACTTCCATGTTGTTCCATTAGGAAATGGAAGTATGTTGAAGGCAAAAAATCGTGTTCGAGATAAGGGTTGATTCCGATTATACTACCCTTAAAAGATGAATAAAAGTCATTTTTTCAAAAAAAAGTGTGTGTGTGTGTGTGTGCGCGCGCGCATAAAAGTTTGTCTATGGCAAACGATAACTGCTGCAAATTCAAACAGAATCAAATAATTTTTTGCATACGTCCCTGAATTGTAGAAGATTCAATGCCTATTTATTTTTGTAAAGATCGGTTAAGGGGAAGGTGTAGTTTACCGGCAACGTTTTATGTTTTAACAAGAGTAAATTTTTCTATGACGAACAATAACTGCCGTAAATTCAAACAGAATCAAATAATTTTTTGCACTTATGTCTAAGGACTCACGGCCTATTAATTTTGGTGAAGATCGGTTAAGGGGAAGGGTAGTTTACCTGCAGCATTTTATGTTTTAACAAGGAAAAGTACTAAATTTAGACGAACAAAGTATCGTGAAAAGAAGGTCAAAATAATCCACTGTGGAAAGGTAGATGAAATATATATAAATTAAAAGGGTAGTTGAGGGGGAGGGGATAATTTTACGTTATCGGCAACAAATAAGTAGTTTGTTGTTAAAATTCCTTCCCGGGCTGTTAGGCCGTGGTCCAATGTTTTCTGCAGACGTTTCGGCAGTGCCATCGACTGCCAGCATCAGTGAAAATCGAGTGCGGTAACGTGAGGTGGTATACGTTAGTAACCACAGTACTGTGGTTAAGGCTGAAGCAAGAAGTAGGAAGAAGTCGTTTGTATGGAAATATTTCCTTTCGAAAATGATTATAAATATAAATCTTAGAACATGGAAGTCATGTATGGTTCTCCATACCGATATTTTAAAGTATTGTGAAACTTATATGTCTGCTAGAAAGATTTCTATTGTTGGTGCGTTGCTTTGAAATGAATCATAATAAAACGTATCAGGATACGTGGGCTTTAGTCATTATCCCCATAATACGCTCCTTCACCTCTTAGCAGAAACACTGTGTAGTCCTGTATAAAGCATTCAGTAAGAGAACACAACGATCAGAGATGGACACTTAAATTGGGAGTAATTTACACAGTACAAAGTTTACACAGTGAACAAATTGTCCACAGTACTGTGGTTGCACTGACGTGCACCTTGTCAGTTTTTAAATCCTTTCACTGAAGATGGCCTTTAAAGGTGAGGCCGAAACGTCTGATCAAGCGATAACATCTATCAGCATGAAGATACTGGTAGACCACGGCCTTACACCCCGGATGACAATTTAAATTTATGTGTAAATTCTTACAACTTAAATTTTTGTAATTTGTTTTAAATTTTTGTACTCTTTTATTTAACTTATAGAAATTACAACACTCCAGTACACGATTCCATATCGTATCAATAAAAACTTCGAGCATACGAAACTCATATTTCAGGGTTAATAGTGATTAATATTTATTGTACAAAATTCATTAATAGGAATACATTTCTTTTAAATTGTTTTATATTTTTTAGAGTATACAATAGTATAAAATGAATAATTTTAATAACTACACACGGAAGAAAACGTTAGCTCAGGTGTCAAAATATCAACGTAGTGGTAGAAACGATCAACACAAAACGAATCATTCCTGAGCAAGCAACGAGTGCAAAGTTAACACTTGAGACTTTATATTTTAAGCTGAATTTTATCTATCTGTTTTAAAATATATTATCATTCGCCTGAAAATATTTTCATTATAATTTAACGTAAATCATCATTACGTAATGCTGATCGATTGACGAGAAAATAAATTCAGAATATTGTTTTAAAGTATAGTATAGTATAGGAAAGGAGTAGTAGAAGGAGTAGTTAAAACCTGATTTTTTTTAAGTTGTTTCAACTTAATATTCGTATTTAAAAGCATCACCACTATCTTCGGCAAGAATTAAACAAAAAATTGTTTGTCCCGGTTATCATTTTATACTTGAAAGCATTAAAAAATAAAAAGGAAGAACAGAAAAGAAAATATAGAAAGGAATTTGATGTTAAATCTAAATTGGCAAATCTAATCCGTGAAACCCTTACGGGCACAGTCTCAGAAATTAAATTCATGGGAGAAATATCTCAACAGTTTAAAATAAATACAGGTGTAAGACGGGTGGTTTGTCCCCAATTCTTTTCAACTGTGTCCTGGAGAAAGTAGTGAGAATTTTAAATGAAAAATTAAAGGAATGCAAAATATCAACAAGCATTTTGGGAAGAAGGAATAAACATATTGAAATAATCTGTTTGACATTCGCAGATGACATTGCTATACTTTCTGAACATCTGACATATGCAGGAAAACAAGTTAATTTTCTAGAGGACATACCCAGTAAAACAGGCTTAGGAATTTCTGAGGAAAAAATCAAGTTTCTCACGGACATTATAAATGCGCCAAATTCGTGCTAACAGATATTGGTCGAATAGACAGGGTTAGAAAATTTAAGTATCTAGGGAAAATAATTTAAGAGAATCGTTTACAAAAATCTGCTATAGAAGAAAGGATTCATGAAATGGAAAGAGCATATAGTATAACTAAGAATATTTACAATAAAAAGTGCATATTTAGAAATGTGAAAATAAGGCATTACAGTACAGTAGTGAAGCCACAATGTCTGTATGCAAGTGAATGTCTAGCATTGAATTATAGACAAACTAGAAATATTGTAAAGGCAAATTATTAGGAAACTAATAGGCCCACGAAAAACTTTAGAAGATTAGAAATTAAGAAGTAATGAGGAGATATTTTCAAACTATAGAAAATATAACAGAAACAGTGAGAAAAAGAAGCCTAGTATTTTTTGGACATTTATATAGAATGGATGACTATAGGTTAACAAAACAAATCTTCAAATATCTGTAGAAAAAGAAGTCTACATCAAGTTGGATTAAAGAAATCAAAAAGGATTTAGAAAAAAAAATAGTATAAACGCAGAAGAAGAAATTGAAAGAGAAGTTTTTCGGGCAAAAGAGTTTAAAATAGAAGGAGCCCAGAGTAGGATGTATATCGTGTGAAAACATAACAAACGTCATTTTTATTAAAAATCTTTTGCGGCTACTGTAAAGTTCATTCAAATGCGAATTCGAATACGTACACGTACTGACATGGTTTCTTTATGTGCGCATTTCTGTGTAAACCCATGTATATATAAAACCTACCTGTTTAGACTATGTCAGAGACTATATATTAGACTATTATGGAAAATACACTCAGCTTATAACCTATTAATTTCTCCGTACTTTTTACTGCTTTCATTTGTATTCGATCTTAATCAATTTATGTTTGACAGTTCTCTTACTTTGTCAAATAGCCGTCTTTCTAAGGCTGCTGACACACGGGCCACTCTGTGGCGCCAAACAGTCACGCCACTCAGTCGCGCTCAGTTGTTTTGCATAGTTTTAAATTCTATCCTTTCACACGAGTGTTAGTGGCACGCGACTGTGGCAGGCAGAAGCCAACCCCCACCACTAGTGGCGACGATTTGTGTCGTTGGAGCTTGCACACGGGCCACACAGTCGCGCCACAGAGTAGCACTTTCAGTGTTTATAGTAATGTTGTCAAGGTTGTATGAGGTGAGTAACGTTGTAAAGTTGTGTAATTGAACTCCTATTTCTTTACTATAGCTATTGAACTTCTATAGTTGAGTTTTCTTTACTATTTCGTGAAGTCGATTTAAGATTCAGGCCGATTTGTAATAGAAGTAGAGTAAAAACCGGCAAATTGGGACCCAAGTTACTCTGTTTATTTAAGTAAATTCAAGCATTTGCTCTGATTTATTTTAAATTAAAACTTTCATTTTTAATTTTAACAGAATTTTAAATATTGCATACACATTTTAGTGCTTATATGTATATGAATAAAAAATATTATGAATAACTTTTAATATCATACAAATCTTTCAACCTATAAATTAATCTTTTACACCTAGCAAAACGGATTCATATGTTTTGGCAGTTTTAATTTGTGTGCCATCTGCATAGCTTTGTAACTTCGCGCGCGTGCAGTCACACACACACACACACACACATATGACGTGTGAGAATCGACGTTGTCTAAAACAGCCACGTCTTCGTACATGAAGAGGAAGGGAAGTACTTCTTCTCAGAGTCAATGATTAAACTAATGTTAAAAGTAAATAGTATAAACTTTTCAAAAAAATTATTTTCTATTACTGAGCAAATGGACAGTGGGCGCGTCTCAAAAGCGAACCCATTTACACGAGCCACTGAGTGGTGCCACTGCGTGGCGCCACAAAGAAACTGTTACAAGCGACTGAGTCGAGCCACAGAGTGGTCCGTGTGGTTAGGAGACTAAGGCTTCGAGATTTATATTTATGCAAAAGAGTAAAATTATACCAATTCCTTTAACAAAGTACCAATCATGTACTTTTTTAAATCAAAAGGAATATAAAGAATTCATGAGTTAATAGCGCCTCCTGTTATCGCGTGAGTTGTAGGCTTTAGGTTTTGATATTAAAGATGCAAATACTCTAGTCCTTTAAAATTAAAGCTGCAAGCGGCTTATGTTGTCCACTATAAAATCAACAAATGTGAAGGCTCATTACAAAAATTATTGCATATTATTACAACCAATGAAAGCGTGCGTCATTAAACAAGAAAGTTGCAAGTCTTGTTAACATAAAACAACTGTAAATCTTCAAAAGTGGGTGGCAGTAAACAAATTTTTAGAATCTCCTAAGAGGCGAAACGGTTCTTGAAGAGCTAAACAAAGCTGTAGTGAAGAATACGTTTTAATTAATTTTTAAACAATTATTAATTATTAATTGTTGAGTTTACGTAAGCTTGGAGAAGTCAAATTTATTCAATCGTTTTGCAAGACGGTCGCTTTAGCTAACATTACCAAACTACCAAATGGCCACACACACACATACAGACAGACATACAGACAGACAGACACACACACACACACACACAAACACACACACACACAACAATTGAAAAACGTTATCCTTCTGAGGACGTAATTGTCGCACAACAAGAAAGCCTGACAACAAACAATTTGTTAATATAGTCATAAGCACAATACTTGACCAAATTAAATAACTCGAAGTTACTTTGTTTCAGTGTTACCTAAAGGGTTTTTGAGAACATCTCGCCAGAAGACTATTACTGTGGTCCTCCGTTGATGGACAAGAATAACATATGCGTGAGGAAAATATAGATGAATATAAACCTTTTGTTCGATATGCGTAGAACATTTTGGCTCCACGATGTTCTGTTCAGCAGTAAGACAAAATATCCCCTATTAAGCGGATGAAAATTTTGAATATGTACCACCTTTATTAATGTTTTAAGAAATCAATACACAAAAATTTCCCCTCCCAAACCAACGGGACATCATCTGTTATCTTACGGCAAACATCCAGTTAAAATGACACACTGCATTGATGCATGTTTACTATTTGATTATATTCAAGAGCAAAACAGAGAAAGGTGCAGAGCGATATTGAGCAACCCCATCGCTTCCCCCTATACCGGATTTATTTAGAAAAAGTAATTTTAAAACTCGTAAACCTTAAGGTAAGCACATAAGCCAACAATTTGATTACGAGTAACAGCCAGCATTCAAAAATGGATCAAGTACATTGAGCAACTCAACGGTTCCAAATCGGAGGAACATGTAGCTACGGATTGCTAATTTTAGAATAACATGTTCGTTCAGCTGTAAACTCTTCTGGTACATTCCGCCTTTCGAACGTCTCAGCGGTGAGACATGCAGTTTTCACGAAGCGACGTTCAGCCTGTAAATGTGGTACATCTCTCGAAAGATCTGATCACATCATCGTCATTATCTAAAGGCCATACCTTGTCGAGTCGTGTCGAGTGTGTCTCTCTCCAGTATTATCCACTTTAAATCACAGTACGATAGGAAAGTAATCTCCCTTCCCAAGTCTTTGAAGAACACTCTTGGTCGTCCTCTTGGTTCTCCCCCAACACCTTTCGTTCAAAAATGTTACTGAAGCATTGATTGTGTCGTGACACGTGCCTGATCAATTTTGCCCTTCTTCTTGTAATCACTTAAAAGTGCTCTATCTTTGTTCACTTCTGCGAGGACTTGTTCATTACATTTTTTATCCATCCAACTCCTTCTCATCATTATACTTCAGACCCATATTTCCATAAAATATGGCTGAAAACTTCCTCCTTTCAATTTTGCCGATGGTCCACGCCTCACATCCATCACATCCATAAATTAAGACACTCGACACAAATGTTTTTGCAAACCTTTTCCTTACCTCCATACTTGTGTAGTTATTTATAAGTAAATTCTTTTGTTCTAAAACGTCTGTTTTGGTAAAGCTATTCTTCTCTTCATCTCTGTCCCATATCTATTGTCACAAGTGATGGTGCTCCCAGGTAGAACAAATTTTCAAACTCTATTAGACTTGCATTACCCAATTTATTACAAACTTTTACATTCTCTTTATTCTTCCCTACCATCATTGTTTTTGTTTTCTTCTTGTTAATATTTAATTTAAGTTTTCTTAGGGTTTTAGACAAGACTTCTAACATTCTCTTCATTCTTTTACCTAGACTGCGATTATCACTGTATCATCTGCAGAGCGGATACTATGAAAGCGCCTTCCATTAATCTTAGTGGCTTTGGTTTTTTTCTTTCATTCTTGTGATAGCCTCTTCAATAAATAAGTTAAACAAATATGGAGGCAAAGGACATCGTTGTCTGACTCCTCTTCTTATCCTGGCTTGATCTGATCTCAGTGTGAGGAGAATGTTACATTGAGGCATTCAGTTTTATCCTACAAAATTATGAATCTAAAACACTAGATTGCGTCGTCCGTAGCGTATCTTATCAGACTTTCCTCCACAATGTTCCGTCAAACGCTACTGTGATGTCAGATGACAAAGTTGCTCCTATTTGCCGGACTGTGTTCAGGAAAAACATTTTCAGATTGTACGGAAAACAAAACGACACGTCTCTCATTCAGCGTAATACTATTTGGTTTGCTGATGCGAATTATGGTGTAACAAGCACAACCAATGGACCATTGAACATATCACCCCCAGAGAGATAAATCAATTTCTATATAACCACGTGCAGGGACAAGCTGTTGACAGCGTTATGCACATTAATATCCTGCAGAAAAACGCGAAATCCTATAAAATAAAGATAAATTATATTATATTTCAGATGCAAACTATGATTTTTAATAGCATCATGATGATTATTAAGAATACAATGTATTGTATTCTGTACTTAAGGCTTCTACGGGCGGCGTCGATCGTATTAAAAACAAACTGCCTAACTCCGGGCTGTTGGGCCATGGTCCACTCCCGTTGTTCCTACAAACTGACTAAACTCCAGGCTGTTGGGCCGTGGTTCACTCCCGTTGTTCCTACAAACTGACTAAACTCCGGGCTGTTGTTCCGTGGTCCGTGGTGGACTCCCGTTGTTCCTACAAACTGACTAAACTCCGGGCTGTTGGGCCATGGTCCACTCCCGTTGTTCCTACAAACTGACTAAACTCAAGGCTCTTGGTCCGTGGTCCACTCCCGTTGTTCCTACAAACTGACTAAACTCCAGGCTGTTGGGCCATGGTCCACTCCCGTTGTTCCTACAAACTGACTAAACTCAAGGTTCTTGGTCCGTGGTCCACTCCCGTTGTTCCTACAAACTGACTAAACTCAAGGCTCTTGGTCCGTGGTCCACTCCCGTTGTTCCTACAAACTGACTAAACTCCAGGCTGTTGGGCCATGGTCCACTCCCGTTGTTCCTACAAACTGACTAAACTCAAGGCTCTTGGTCCGTGGTCCACTCCCGTTGTTCCTTCAAACTGACTAAACTCCGGGCTCTTGGTCCGTGGTCCACTCCCGTTGTTCCTACAAACTGACTAAACTCCGGGCTCTTGGTCCGTATTCCACTCCCGTTGTTCCTACAAACTGACTAAACTCCGGGCTGTTAGGCCGTGGTCCCCTCTCGTTGTTCCTACAAACTGAATAAACTCCGGGCTCTTGGTCCGTGGTCCACTCCCGTTGTTCCTACAAACTGACTAAACTCCGGGCTCTTGGTCCGTGGTCCACTCCCGTTGTTCCTACAAACTGACTAAACTCCGGGCTCATGGTCCGTGGTCCACTCCCGTTGTTCCTACAAACTGACTAAACTCCAGGCTGTTAGGCCGAGGTCCACTCCCGTTGTTCCTACAAACTGACTAAACTCCAGGCTGTTATGCCGAGGTCCACTCCCGTTGTTCCTACAAACTGACTAAACTCAAGGCCGTTAGGCCGTGGTCCACTCCCGTTGTTCCTACAAACTGACTAAACTCCAGGCTGTTGGGCCGTGGTCCACTCCCGTTGTTCCTACAAACTGACTAGACTCCGGGCTGTTATGCCGAGGTCCACTCCCGTTGTTCCTACAAACTGACTAAACTCCATGCTGTTAGGCCGTGGTCCACTCCCGTTGTTCCTACAAACTGACTAAACTCCAGGCTGTTAGGCCGTGGTCTACTCCCGTTGTTTCTGTGAAAAACAATGTGACATTATTGTATAACATTACAGTTTCCACAATCGTAACAATTGGCACAATTCTCCAGAGGAGAGACCGAAACGTGTGGAGTAGAACACGGAGGGTAACAACGGGAGTAGTCCACGGCCCAACAGCCCGGAGTTTAGTCAGTTTGTTTCCATTACAATATATTGGTTAAAATTTTACAGGTGATATTCTTTACGACTTTTTGCTCTAGTATCTAGGTCCTAATATAGTAACAACAAAATTATCCATACATTAGAAAGATTGATACTAAAACAGTTAACGACATTACGGTTTCGTACAATGTTGTTTCTGCCTTTGTTCCAGTCGATACGTCTGTTGAATTCCCGGGAGTCTCGCATCGCGGGTATTGCTGCCGCGGGTTATGTTACGTTGCATAACTGAAGCCGACAGGTGGCACCACAGTCTCGGCACAATCAATCACGTCGCTGTCGTACACGGTACGCAGTGTCGTACCCCGCAGAATCGATACCGAATAATACACGCATATCTCGACGTTTAACTTGACGTTAAATTTTAGAGGTGCAAATTGCCTGAAGGTCACATACCGTCACACACACAAACGAACACATATTTATGTTATATTGGACTACAGTGTATCGTTCAAATACCCTATGGACACGTATGCTTTCTGTGTGTACGCGCACATGCACGCACATACAGTTTCACTCGTGTAGTCACTGTTCCCGTTTTGGAAAAATGCAGCAACTATTTACTGTATTGTTCATTTACAGAAGTTTAGTACAGTTGTTTGCTATATTTAATGTTTAAAATTAACTGAGTAGTTCAAAATACGGAATCTAATTTTGCATAAATCTGTTTTCAAGCGTATCAGATTTGCAAACAATACAATATAAAAATTTTTACTATAAAACAAAGGTAATGGTATTTTTAGGCAAGAAGCAAACGGGAACAAAAAGAATCATTAGTGATCGAATTCTAGAACAGCTGAGATACTTTATCTAGGAAACGATATTGGCTATGATAGGAATTATGATATTGATGTTAAGTTGGGTAAGTTCCAGATGATCTGTGGGACAATAAACCGTATTTGTACAGATACAAGGTACGTCGAGACACAAATGTAAAGTTTTACAAAGTTATGGCTGTCTCTGTACTGTTCTATGCGTGTGAAGTACGGAAAAAACCAAGAAACAAGAGAGTAAAGTACACGCCTCGGAAATGGCCTTCTTAGGAGGAGTTAAAAGGTGTTCTAAACTTGACCGTACAAGGAATGAGACCATAATAGGAGAGTTACAAGTTTTCGTCTTGAATTAAAAGATAACAAACCAACGTTAGAAAAAATATTAGAAAGAATGTCAGATTCCAAACTAGAAGGCGCGATATTCACCTGGCGATATTCTAGAGTGCGGATGAAGTGATTGTTGCCAATTTATATAAAGTGGATTATTGTGTTAATTAGTGCGGTATTGTAATGAGGTAACATTAGTATAGCGTGTGGACAAATTTAAATTGAATTATTGTATAATTATAAATTGTTATTTGTGATTAATTAGTTGAGCTGGTAATTAGTGGCTTCATCGGTGTCTGTATTTTGTTTCCACTGCACAATATTACGATCCGCGGGACCGTCGTAACAGTATGCTTAAAATCTATTGAATATGTTAAAAAAAAATATTAAGTACAGTCTTTAATGTAGACGTCATGTGTTGGGCCTACTACAAAGTGAATACAAAAACAATTTTATTAATTGTCTCACTGTGTCATTCTCTCTGATACATTAGATAGGTACGTTGGTTAACTGAAACTTATCAGTTACTTCATCCGACCCGATAAACATTTGTTCCGTTGACAAGTTATCGTGACAAGAGACAATGTGTGAGGCCCCTTATCAACTCACCAATAAATTTACGTTATTCATTACGACGAAAGTTTATATTTTTTTTTTCAAAAGCCCCAACAGCTACGATAATGTTATACAACTTCTTTGAAATATTGAAGAAAATGCATTATTAGGTACAAATGTTTATAGGAGATATCTATAAAATCCAAAATTTAAATAAGATATAAGATACTAATATCTTAAGATATAAGATATAAGATATCTATTTAACGTCCAAAATTTAAATAACGTATCTAGAAACAGTCAAATGTGTAAGACAAAGCCATATTGGCAACATAATGTATAAAGTAGTATTTTTACAAGAATGTTATTGAGTATTATTAAAAATAATCTACACATGTTCGTCACGTGTATGCCTATGCTGGATAATACAAAGCATCACGTGTAAAGGGATTGGCCTAAGCTGCAGGAAATACTATATACGTGTTCATCACTATACGTACTTTTCTTTATTAGAATAAAGCATCTAATTTTATGTTGTTACAACGGTCTCACGGATCGTCGTACGGTACTGTGGAAATAAAATACAGTACCAAAAAGTCACTAATTACCGGCTTTAATTAGTCATAAATAACAATTAGAAATCAACAAGCTACTCTCATACAGTAATTCAGGTTAGATTTGTCCATACTCAATAATAATGTGAACTATTAGAGTTCTGAAATATTTAAAACACAATAATAATAATAGCAGTGATAATAATAATAATCATCATCATCATAATCTTCTTAACGGTTATAGGCTTTAGCGCCCAATTCCTATCCACAGTACACCTTTTCTTAGGTCTACCAACTTTTCTTCTGCCCCTAGGGTTGTAATCTCTCGCCATCTTTGGTATTCTACTTTTTTCCATACTACTGATGTGTTGGATAGATTTTCTTCTGTATTCTTTAATCCTTTCATTAATTCCAAAAATATCTAAATCATTTCTTATCTCTTCATATCTTATATGATGTCGTCTATTACACCTTTTAACTGCATTCAGAAATTTCATTTCTGCTGTTTGTATCTTATGTTCATATTTTTTCTTTATGACCCAAATACACCTTTACCCAAGTACATCTTTATCTAGATGATCTCTTCAAAAAATGAAAAGAACAATCCGCTGACGGTATTAAAATACACAGAAATAAAAGCTTGAAAACCATTCTCTTCGCGGATGACATTCGCCATTTCAGAAGACGATCTCCAGCAGGCAGTATACCTCTGACATAAAGTAAGAAAAGAATATAACATTAACACAATAATCGCATTCCATTAATCCGCAACAATCACCTGATCCACACTCTACAATGCCGCCAGGCGCAACTAACTTATAAGCCAGCCGCTGTTGATTATATAGATCTCACAGGTGTCCAAAATAATTTTTCATTCTTCTGGCGAAGTGCCGGCATAATTTGCGTAGTTAAGAGCGCTTGAGCAGTCTCGAAGCTACTTGTGTACACGGCCTTGACAGAACTTTTACGTAACTGCACCTGCCGACTTGTCGCGAGCGTTAATTAATTGTCGTAGCAATATTAATCATTTGAGTAGTGATTAAGTGCCAATAGTAATTTATAAGTATGGTAGCATTGTAACCCCTCTTTCCTTTTTATGCTGTATATAAATTTTTTTGTATTTTATTTTATTTTTTTTTGTACTTATATTTTTTTTGAAAGAGAAGCCACAAGTTATTTAAAACTAGGCCGGAGCCTAGAGAAGTCAAAAATGTGCTGGGTCCAGTATGACGGGACTTGCAATGAAACTCGGCTGTAATATAACAATAACAATTTTTATTGTACCCCATAATTCGTTACATGTAATCACAAAATTATCACATAATATCAGGAAGAACCCACAAAATACATAATAAATAAATAAGTCCCATATCCTTAATCGTGTCAAAAGACAAGGTCTGTATATCAGTAATTATCATATGTATATGTATATCAGACAACATTGCGTAATTATATAATTTTCCCCCTTTTTGTGACTAAAACTTAACCTTGACGACACGTACAGAAACACAAAGACACATACACTCATAATTACATACACATACTACAGACACCTAGTACCCTTGGAATACCCATGCTCAACAGACAGTGTTTCTACCACGCCCTAAAACCGGCAACCATAAATGTTCGCCCTTCAGTCACCGTCCTTCATCAATTTCCATTAATTTTAAATAATTAAGAAAAACCCCCGAAAGGATGATGATCACTCTCAAAGCCTAAAGAGACCGGACTGCCCATATGTATAGATAGCATCGGGTAATTGGCCCACTACGAGCATATGAAATCTTTAAGTTTCTTCAACAGCATAAAATAAAAAAAAATAAAAACTTCATCACCTGATTTTAAGCAATTGTTATGCGTTTATAAAATGTTAATTTGTTTTACAAATTCAGATGGATTCATGTATTAGTACATGCTTTTACAAGGTAGAAAAAATTAATCAGTATATGCTTTTACAAGTAAAAAATTAATCAGTATATGCTTTTACAAAGTGAAAAATTAATCAGTATATGCTTTTACAAGGAGAAAAATTAATCAGTATAGGCCCAGAAAAATATGAAAGTCTTTTCTGTTAACGCCGGATGGCTGTATATAAAGGAGTTTATAATAACTGACTCTTGTATCCTAGCAGATGTGGGAGCGCGCCAGCCTGTACTTAACCATGTGTGACAGGAATCAAACCTGCCTTAAACTGCATGAACATGTGCCTGGCAAAAACTATGTCCCCTTTTATCCCCCGAAACCGCCTAAAAAAAGAAAACGCAACCCCCCCAGCCCTTACATGTTAACCCTAAAATGAAATTAAAATATGAACCCCGTTCTGAACCAGCCGGAACAGAACCCCTAACATGTGACATAAATTTTGTAGTAAGCATAGTCATAACTATTGGCTATATGAAAATATATATAAGTGTAACAAAATCTCTAGCACGCTCCCCCAGTGCAGCACACAATTACAAACATAGTACTTAGTTTTATGAAGCTAAATTATTAAAGTCACATAATATTCAGCTGACACACCCTATAGCAGACTGTCTAGCCACGTGGGCACATGGTTTCAAAAAAATTTAAACTGTGAATCAGGAGCACGGCAGGCCCGGCCAACGAAAAATAAAAGAGTTCATATCACCTTAATTATGAGCATGTGCTTCATCCTGAGTGTGTTCACCAGACTCCCTCCTCTGAACAGGTGTGTGTATGATGGTTCATGGCTGATGAAGATGGAGTTCTATCAGCAAGACCAGCATCTCCGGCTTTAGGCGAGAACCCTGGTAATTCATCAAAATTAGAAATGCGGTTCATAAAAAATGTCCACCCAAGTTCCCAGGTAAATAACCTCAGAACGGGCCTCCAACCAACTCAAGATAAATGCAGAAAGTTTCGGTATTATTTCTTTGCAAATTGCTTAAAGAGTAATAAAGTCCACCACGGGATGATTAATTCACAAAATAAAAGATTTTATCAAAAGGCGTAGAGTAAAAGTTATTTGCACGCTCTTAACACGCGCCGACAAAATCCAACAGGTTAGATTGCCACGTGGTGGCACAATTATTGCAATTTGCCAAAAAATGATCACATTCAAGGCACTCACAGTTGCACACAACTAAAATATTAATAGTGTTTGCTCTAAGGGTGGTCTCACAAGTTATTTTTACTGCCATAGTTAATTAAAGAGAACACGCGAGCAATCTGGTGCATGTACGTGCACAATTCACTTCATGCCTACGCACTGACTTTAGCTTATAATTTATATAACATTCTATGAAACGATTACAGTGACTCTTACAATACAATAATCATAAAAAGAACATGAGCTGTATATACTGAACATTAAATAATCTTTTAATATACAAACTGCCGGGTCGCCCCAATCCATTCGTCTTTCTCATACAACTGCATAAATTTCGTTAATTAAATTTAATTATTTCTGACTCACACAATAAGATGCTATGATCACTTACCGGGAAGTCTCGTAAATTCAGCCTGCCATTACAGTAGAAGAAATGACTGCGTAGTAAAATCTGTTCGGATCCCGGGAGTCTGCTGTTCCCTTGAGTGCCGGCCGATGACTGAATTCAGCAGTTACGATCTATCAAACCGCCAAACCTCCCCCACAGAGTGCGCGCGCAGTTTTAACGGAGCCGTACAAATCTCGTCGCTTTAACTGACCCTTGCGTTCGCGTTATTTTAAAATTAATTTTCTAAAACCTTCGACAGCCGGGTTAGCCAACCCCCGGCACAGCATCTCACTGAGAAGTTGCGATTTAATCATTGTCAATTCGATTACTAAGGAATGGCGGGCAATTCATATTTCTCAATCGAAACGTCTCTGAGGCCTTCCCTATTCTGCCTTAGCGGGTTTTTTTGAGGTCCGAGGGGTCAAATAAACTTACATAATTTTCTCCCTCCAAAAATAAATAAACGGAGGTTTCAGTCCAGCATAGCGCGAAATCGCTAATCATGGTAACAAGCGGGCATCAGGCAGTCATCTGGTTCGCCCGGACACTGCGACCACTGGAGCACGTCAAGCTGCTGCTCCGTACACCTGGATCTGGACCATGACTACTAAGGATGATGTTAAGTTACTGTCAATATAAATTGGGATTTTTATATCTCTGTACAGTACTTTAACTATAATGACATATACTAAATTATATAGTATGAGAAGAGGTTGTGAAGAAATGGTGAAATAAAAACATTTTCAATTTTAACGAATTTATGATAATATACCTATCTGAAAATTGACAAATAAAATTCAGACCAAAGAATCAAGTGCTTCACCTCAGTGATAAGAGTACAGGGAAGAAGTGCAACCTTTGCTGTATTGTTAACGAAGCTTAAAATTAAATTAAACGCGTGTGAAGTGACGATAAAACTCAATCACGTGTGAATTGAATTGGATACGCTTGTTACGCTGGTCTTTTTATTGTATAGGAATTTCTAGAAAAAACAATAAGGAACACATTTAGCTTAGAGCGTATACGTATATAGTCTGTGTTTGTTTTGTCTGAAACAGAGAGAGAAAAGTATAAATAAAATAGAAGGAAGAAAATGTCAGCATGCGAAATGAAATAATAATCACACTCTATTCACCGTTATTTACTAAATATGTATTGGAAGTTAACAAGTCTTCAAAATAAAATTGTTTATTCTATTCTGTGACGAAAACAACCTTTTAATTTGAATCCAGAATCGAATTATTGGGTTTTTTATTTTTTGCGCAAACGTAATAGCAAAGTCAGTAGTAAAGTCAACTAATTTTATGTTGCATCAAAAATATTTTATAAACTAATGGCGATTACTTGTCATATATAACCTAATTTATACTTTTTAAAATGGCTTACATAATTTCCGCAACGTAAAGGGAATAACACGGAATGTATTCATTGGTGGAGTGACACAAGGAAATGGGTAATTGCAATCTAGAAGAGGAAGGCCGTAGAGACGCACTCAAATGGAAGCTAGGATGCGACAGTGCCAGGTGGTGACAGTGAAGTCTCTCTCGCATTGACAGAAAGATATAGTGATTAATTTTAGGTCAACCAAGAATCTGAACATGAATTCTACGTTTGATTGTTTATTTGTTTATTATACAGGGCTAAGGAGTTCATTACGTGTCAACAATAATTTCCACAAAACGCATTTCATTCAAATCTTGTTTAGTCACGTTACCGAAAAACATTCATTTTTAATTTTTGTTCTTTACCTTAGTGCTCCTCTACCAGTGAGACGCTCACATACATTATTGTAGATGACTATGCTACAACCAGACAGATAAATTTATAGATTTACATTCGGCCGCCTTCTTCCTTAATCTACCAGAAATTGTACACACACACACACACACACACACACACACACACACACACACACACACACACACACACACACACACACACACACACACACACACACACACACACCAATCATGTAGCATGGTTTCTAACTACAAACATTTTAAATTTGTAAAACATGAAGCAATGATGTCAAAGCAACAGACAGCGCTTTTCCACAACAGAAAAACAACACGTTTCCACTGTGTATCACTCAGAAAAACAGTGATTGATACTCAACACAACCGTTTAGTTATTCTGATTGACGTCAATTATTCCACATTTTACATACTTCAAGTTGACATTTGGAAACAAAGAACTTTTCACAAAGAGAGAGAGAGAGAGAAAGAGAGAGAGCTTTTGTGACCCGGTGGAAGATAGTTTACAGCAAATTCAGTTACAAAGTCATGTAAGAAAGGAATATTCGATTACTGATGCCTGGACGTTGAAGAATACCCTTGTCTTATGGTTTGAAGCCACACGTTGTCTGTATCACTTTGTAATACAAAGCTCTTTATTTATTTAAGTTTGTTTATAATAATTTTTATTAATTAAATTCGGAAAATTGTTTATTGTTGTTGTTTAAATAAATTTTTTAAATGTTCGATTATATTGGTTCTTCGGAATTTATTTATGGTGTGACGTTTCTTCGGTTGACTAGACGAATCTACGAAGTCGATCTCTTACTGAAAGTACATTTTTATTTCATTAAATAATTACTTACTTGAAGTGAAGTTGGCTAACCGCACAGTGTTGACATGACAATCGAAGTTTCGAATTATTCAAAATAAACTCATTTTGCCGCTGTCAGTGTTGCCATCCATTGCGAGATATCCACCTGATCTGTAATAGTCTAGTCTACTGAAACAAATCGTCTGACTCTATTTTTGCCGTATAAAATTATAGTTGTCTTGTTTGTTCATCATCTTCTTTCACTGCACTACACTTTATATATATTGAAAACTTTCTCAAGTGAAACTTACTTGTCTGTTTTGTATGTAGAACGCGTTTCGGCGTCGTGTTCGCCTTCTTCAGCTTTGCGACAGACTGCCAGTACCTAGTAACGTTTGTTGGTTGGAAGGTATAGTGGGGGTGGTGTATAGAGGAAGGGGATTGGCGCGGGGATCCGAATTATTGTTTGTTTTGTGTATAACTGTGTCGAAAAGTGTATGTGATTTATATTGCAATTGGTCGTTTAGTATGTTGTTTGGTTGTGTTGTGTGGTGTTTGTATATTTCATACTGTTCAGCTGTGTTGAGTTTTCGCCCTTTGAGTAAGAGGTGTAATATTTCAAGATTAGTATCTATGTTGGTGTAGCTATGGTTATGTGTGTGTATGTGTGTGGCAAACGCAGAATGTATATTGTTGTTGGAAAGGGCCTTTATGTGTTCAGAGTAACGGGATGAAAAAGATCTTCCCGTCTGGCCTATGTAGAAACTATTGCAGTTATTACAATTTAATTTGTAGACCCCTGTTCTATTGTATTTGTCTATGTCCTTGTTTGTATCGTTGATGTGTTTTTTTATGGTATTGTTGGTTCTGAATGCTATTTTGTAATTGTGTTTTCTGAATGTGTTGGCAAGTTTGTGTGTGCTGGATTTATGGTATGTGAGTGTGATGTATTTCTTGTGTTGTGTGTTATCGGTATTTTGTGTTTTGTTATTTTTGTTTTTGATGCGTTTGTGTAGTTTGTTTAGACAACTATAATACCGCAGACAGAGCGTATTTCATCAATAAGTACAGAAACGCCAAAAAAACAAGTAACAAAAACTTCCTTACACATAGCCTTCAATAAAACTTGCCGAAAACACACCATATCATACCAACACACGCACAAGTTACAATAAAACAAAACACATATACTGCACTTTAAACCAAACGAAAACTAGAACAACTTAACCTAAATAACATAATCAATTATTTATACCATAAAAAAGACACTCTCAACAGACAGACATACAACTTACACATGAAACTTACACAAATATTACACCACACAGAACTTGAAAATGTAATACAACACACACAAGGCAACATAGAAAAACTCAAATTGACAATACAAGAACGACACAACAAAAAAATAACGAACCTCACAAAACGCGCAATAGAATCAATCCCTGAACCGACACACAAATTCCACACACGCATAGTTAACACAACTAACATTAATTTCACAACTGATGAAATGGATTTATTAAACAAGGGACTGAAACATAATTTGATTAACAATACAACTAACAACAATAACTCCAATAGACACATACGTGACATAATTATAGACGCAGAAACAGCTGTACAAAACACGCATATTTCTGACCAGGACCCAATACGCCACGACATAAAACGAAAACTCCAGCGCACACATATACAACCGAAAAGACACAACAAAGAAATAAAAACACTTAACAGTGTAAAACAAAAATTACATGAACACAACATAACAATATTAAAAGCTGATAAAGGGAACATAAACATCATAATGGACAAACATTAATTAAACACTAAAATTGAAAATTTCTTTAACGAAAATAATATAACGGAAATAAATAAAGACCCCACAACAAAATTTCAAAAACAGATTAACAAATTTATAAACAACACAAAACATATAATCAAACCAGAAAGCACCAAGTACCTAAAACAAATAAAACCTAAACCCCCTATACTAAATGCATTACCAAAAATACACAAACCTAACATTCCCATCAGACCATTAATGAACAACACACAAGCTCCCTCCCACAAAATCGCCAAACACTTAGACAAAATAATCAGAGAAAACATTAATCTCAGTAACAACACATCTATCAAAAACAACATCGACCTAGTCAAGAAAACTGAACACATCCACATCCCACACAACTCAACACTAGCATCTTTTGATACCACCAATCTATACACCAATGTCCCAGTTCAAGAAACCATACTAACACTAGAAAATTTACTCAGACAAAACAACACACCTGAAACACACATACAAGAGATCATCACAGTTACCAAAATAATAACTGAGCAAAATTACTTTACATACAATAACAAGATATATACACAAACAGACGGTCTCCCGAAGGGATCCCCATATCAGGAATACTGGCAGAAATATATATACAGAACATAGAACAGAACCACATAATAAACAACAACAAATACACCAACAAGATCACTTACTGGCACAGGTATGTTGATGACATCCTACTTTTATTCAAAAGCAACATAAGACAAGTTGAAAACTTCCATAAATACATAAACACAATACACCACAAATTAAAATTTACTTTGGAAATTGAACAAAACAATAGTATAAATTTTCTTGACCTGACAATTAACAAAACTAACAATACACACACGTACAAAATATACAGGAAACCTACCACAACTGACATGGTTATACACAACACATATACAAACCACCCAACACAACATAAACATGCAGCCTTCAACCATATGCTCCATAGACTAACCAAAATACCCTTAAGTAAACAAGATTATACTGACGAACTCAACACAATCAAATACATAGCAATGAAAAACGGTTACAACCCCAATTTAATAAACAAACTACACAAACGCATCAAAAACAGAAATAACAAAACACAAAATACCAATAACACACAACACAAGAAATACATCACACTCACATACCATAACTCCAGCACACACAAACTTGCCAACACATTCAGGAAACACAATTACAAAATAGCATTCAGAACCAACAATACCATCAAAAAACACAACAACGATACAAACAAGGAACAAATACAATAGAACAGGGGTCTACAAATTAAATTGTAATAACTGCAATAGTTTCTACATAGACCAGACGGGAAGATCTTTTTCATCCCGTTACTCTGAACACATAAAGGCCCTTTCCAACAACAATATACATTCTGCGTTTGCCACACACATACACACACATAACCATAGCTACACCAACATAGATACTAATCTTGAAATATTACACCTCTTACCCAAAGGGCGAAAACTCAACACAGCTGAACAGTATGAAATATACAAACACCACACAACACAACCAAACAACATACTAAACGACCAATTGCAATATAAATCACATACACTTTTCGACACAGTTATACACAAAACAAACAATAATTCGGATCCCCGCGCCAATCCCCTTCCTCTATACACCACCCCCACTATACCTTCCAACCAACAAACGTTACTAGGTACTGGCAGTCTGTCGCAAAGCTGAAGAAGGCGAACACGACGCCGAAACGCGTTCTACATACAAAACAGACAAGTAAGTTTCACTTGAAAAAGTTTTCAATATATATAAAATAAAATTATAATTTATTTCTTGATAATATTCATTAAATTGCTTTAAAAATATAATAAATTGTTACTTGTTTATTTGGGGTTTACAATAAAATTTAGTTTTACGAAATCTCTTGTCTCAGGGTTGGTTGTTCTGATTTGTAATTATCAGAATGATTAAACTTATTTTTGGTTAAAATATTTATCTAAAATGTAGGTCCTTTTAGACTGCAGAATACAAATAAAATAATCAGAAGTCTTATACTACCATTATTGGGTAGTCGGAGAGTGATTACAGAATTAATTACATCTTAATGAATAACAGAAAGATTCACAGTTCACAGACATGTCTGGTTCCGACATTATAGGTTAACTTGGTGTATTGTAACTGCCACCAATGAACTTTAAACGAATTAATAATTCTTTTATAACACATAAAATAAAACGCAATGAAGTTATAAATTAATTCAGTGTTCCAGGAAGAATCATCTGATTAGTTATATTGCTTACTTTAAACAGGTAATCTGTTAATTATTAGAATCGTAGTTAACTTGGTATTAAATTCTTTTAATAATGAAACAATGAAATATTGTAATAATATTAGAATCTTTCTTAAATCTAGGCACAAATTATTTTCTCAATTATCTTCTGATAATTAATCATGTCAATTGACAATTTAAAAATTCTGACTAGCTGTTGTTAAATTACCATCGGTTTAACTATGAATAAATTCATCGATATAATATCTTATTAATTCAAGCACACTTAATGTTTATATTGAAAAAACTATCATCATTTTTGGAACTTTCAACTATTAATTATTTAATATTAAATTGAGAACTATCTTTGTAATCAACAAATTAATTAAAATAATAAGGTTCAATGCCCCTAATTCGTTCGTATGTACACATAGTATTAAGTTATTTCGATAAAGTATATCGTCAAATTTCATAAATTCCTTAAATCTAATGAAAAATCACTTTACTCCCTTTAATTCGCGTAATTGCTAAGGATTAAACAATTAGCAATTTATATCGCACTGTTAGATCTTCACCGAACTTCGAATAAAAAACGTTATAATGATTTTAACAAAGTAGGGTTATGTCCCCTTTGTTTACATTTGATTACACGCACTAACTTAGGTTAGACTGGCGCTTCCTGGCGATGCGGAGCTGTCGTCTGTCTTGCCTCAGTGGTCATGAAGAAGTGTTCCAAAATGGTGTCCGTTTCTGCTGTTCTCGTTTGCATTCCTTGAAAAAATTATCGAATTCTCTCTTTTGATTGGCTACTGATCTTTACTTGAGTACACATACCCCCCTTCACTGAATTATTTAATTGTTACAACAAGCGTGGGACTTTGGGTTTAAGAGTACGAACTGACGCTAAACATTTTGTCCAAAATAAACCAAATATCTTTAAATTGACATAACTTTCTTATAACCCCTCTGATTGTGAATCTAAGCTTATTACGACATGGCGAATATTTGGCTCTTAATTTAGAGTCCACACATGATATATTTTCGTCCATGATTAAGGAAGATATTATTTGAAATTAACACTTTATACCATTTCTTAATAAATTTAGGTATTCTTTCACTAAAACTAACAAATGACAATCACATCTCTTCGAGATTATGCTTTCCAGTCCTTTTACACTCTTTACTTATTATCTACTTACTATTATTGACCAAATACATCTCCAATGCTTAGGTTGCATTAGGCCTATGATCCACCGAACTATTTTTATTAATTACATTTTTATATTTGTCTCTGGACAATTTCTGTTGTGTCACAATTACACATACATGGTCAGTGCAACTACTGTTCGCCCTAGTTACTGTTAATATATTGTTATTTTCTAGTTTTGAGTCTATTTAATCACCTATAGATTGTACTATAAGGTGTCACCTTACTTTACTTCATTCTTAATTAAGTAGTGGTCTTTTAAGTCACTATCTTGTTCATAATTATTTATTAGAGTTATTACATTGTTTTACAATCTTGTGTTTTACATTGGTGCATTCTCTTGTGTCGAGAATTTAGTAATAATACTTGCAGCTATTGTCACATGACAAATGTATTTAATTATTATTATTATGCTTTACATTAGTGATAATAATTATCCTACAATATTATGCTAGTAATGTACCCTTTTTCTTGCTATACAGATATGACCCTTTTTGTTTCTGATTAATTTTACAACTTGTTTTAGCTAAACTTTACATGGTGATTCCCATTCTGTCTGTTTTTGGTCATTTTTTTTACATCAATTACAATATAAATACTACTCTAGGTAGTTCATCTTGGTATTGGTAGAACCCTTACAATATCTACTTGATTTTTGGTCCAAGAGATTTTAGTTTAATTATGTTTTAGTTATTATTTCTTATTAATCTAAGTGGAAAGTACACGTAGTTAGGTTATGTGTCTCCCCAATCTAATGCAACAATAAGTTGACTGAGTTTATTTTCATTTAGAATTTTTATTTCTTTTTTAACTGTATTGGCGTTATTAATTATCACCTGTAATTTATCAATTGGTTCTTTTTCTCTCTATTATAATTTTTCATAACTTATTTGGTAATTATTACTGTTGTCTGACAATTTTGTTTATCTATTAACTTACATTAATACTGGACAAAATATGTTATCATACTGTTGTTTACAGCTTCTTATTATACTAATATTCTTATTACCCTCACTCTCCTGGCAGTTATTGGATGCCCTACTCACTTACTAGATTAGTTGTCATATTCAGGTCATCTAATGTAGTCAGTTAGTGTTTTGGCTATCTGTCATTTTCTCTCATTCTGTATTTCACTTGTCGTTGGTAATTTATTTCACATTTGGCCTTCTTATCTAATAGTTAGTGTAAGTTCTTGTTTCTTCTTGTGGCACCATATTGATTGACATCATTATTATTATTGTTTTCTTCTTTATAATATGTTTTCTTCAGTGTTTCTTGGTTTCTCACTGACCGAATCTATTGGGATATTGGATCTATTGGGTAATCACTATTTAATACATTTTCTTTCTTTGTAACCCCTCTTTCCTTTTATGCCTGTTATATATAGAAAACAAACTTCTTTTTTTTTCTTTTTTTTTATTTATTTTTTTTGAAAGAGAGACCACTAGTTATTTAGAACTAGGCAAGAGCCTAGAGAAGCCAAAAATGCGCTGGGTCCAGTGTGATGGGACTTGCAAATGAAACTCTGCTCTAAGATAACAATAACAAGATTTATTGTATTCATGCTTTTGTACAATTAAGTCTCCGAGTGTACAATATATGCGCCTTTGAAAGAGTAAGATAATATTACAAGTGTTTTCATAATCAAGAATAGCTCAAAAATTTCAAAAACCACAATCGCTATTATTCTTAAAATCATTATTATGACATATGACATGATATTGTCCTGTGGTGAACGGCACCTACAGGTGTCGTCCACAGGTTAAAACACCTCCCCCGACCTTTAAATTAATAATCCAATACACAACCCAATTAAATGGAAAGGTAATTGACCACAAAATTCCCCTGCGGGGACCGAGACACCCGTGCATGCTTGCTTAACACAGAAATAATTTAGTGGCCGGAAATGCCGACCATTTTTACAGAAAACTCACATCAACTCGGGTGATGCATGACCCTGGCTGAGTTTACAATTCTCTGAATGAGATAAACATTAATATGTTAATGAGGCGTAAGCCTTAATGAAAAAACAATGAAAAAGTAACATGTAAACCCAATTGTCCCGTTAGCCTTGTCCGGAACAAAGTCCCCAAACTGGAGCATCTCCAAAAGTGTCTCAAAGAAAGTGTATCGGCCACAAACATTTTTGTTTCAAAAAAGCTTAAATGTCACCTGGTTAGCAGCATATGGGTAGAGGATCTGGTCGAGTGTGTCCGTCCATCCGGCCTGACAGCTTGACGGAAGTGGTTGAATTTATTTCATGGAAAGCAGGTATTCGGCCATCCTCTGGAGCGAGACAGATTATCGTCTACATCGGAAACCCTGCACAATTATATCGGTAATTATTTACAGGTTTAATAATCCACACTACCTCATTTACCCAGCTAAACCCACATTTCGTGACATGCCCAGTTTACAATCTCCGGAAAATTCACTTATGCATTGAACCCCATTGAATCAAATAAGTCACTTCAAAATAACACCTTTAAATATTATAATCTATAATATATCCAAATATAGTCATTCAACATAATAATCATTTCAAATAAATAGTTATTCACAAGTTTTCGTCAAGCACTTAACCCCCTTTGACAGGAACTAGCAAACTTTAACAAGTTCGTGATGTACAATCATTTCAGAAAATAACTAACTTACGCCCCATTCTAATATAATGACTTAAGCATTATTATTATTATATTATTGATAATATAATATCTATATGAAAATAATATAATATCAATACATCAATAATAATATTGATATATTATTATTATATTATTGATATAATGGATTAATATCTGTTAGCCAGCGTTAACATTGAAACATACGTAAACCAATTTAGCCTGTTGCACGCCACGTGCTGATATAAATTAATGCAATACACATCGCCCTGCATCTGCGTTAATATTAAGTAAATACAATTTATTTTTATGAATTAGTAAGTTATATATCTTAACACACTTACCGGAAGGTCGCGTAGACTTCTACCTATACATAGTAACAGATAGCAGACAAAATTTTACATCGATGCTGTCAGGCGAATATAGACGCTGCTACGCTGAACGATGAGAGACGACTGGTTCGTACAGTTGCTGAAAAAATAGTATGAAGCGCTGGACTCAGAGAGCGCGCGGATCGGCCCAGTGGCCAGATAACGGACGATACGTAATTTCTTACGTAAACACTTACGTTGTTAAATACGTAATTTAATAATTCCACTATTAAAAAAAAAAACCACCGCCGAGTTTTTTCCAAAACACGGCACATCTTGTTTCATTATTATTACCATTACTGCATTAACTCCTTAGTGTGAGTTCATTCTTCAATTATTATTTATTTATGTAGATTTAATGCTTGGTACACTCATTGTGACTACTTATTGGGTCTTGTCCAACTCAATTGTTACGACATGTTGTGTATATTTTGATGTCCAAAATATCGTGGTCATATGTCTCGTTACAACGTGTATATAAAACAAGAATATCACGGAATTTAAAAAAATAATTTCTTGAAAAATATCTTAAAAGTTTTACTAAACAAATTTTATTTTATTTTGTGTAGGAGTTAAGGACTACTTAATTAGCAACGTAATACGCATCGTTTTTTTTTATCAAACATAATAAGTGTTCTTTTAACGTTAAAAGTCAGACAGACTACGTTATATCTTTTTCCTGAAAAAAAAAAACAGTACGTCAACATTATGTACACACTTCCACATAAAAACATGTAAGAGGGACTGATGAAAAAAAGCTGAAGTTTTTCTTAATGTAACAGTCATTAATGTTTAGATCTTGGCAGGTAAAAGTTGAGTCGTTAGCAAAGTTTGAAATTGAATTACGAGTTGCGAAAACGGAACAAAAGAATTAAATTGATCGTGAGGAACAGAGGACAGGTACTTTTTCACTTGAAAATGCTGTTCAGTCCAAGCGTTAACGTCGTACAATCAACAGCTACCTATAACAGTCTCTAAACATGGCACATACTCGAACAAATAAATATACTCATACAGTCATCCCGTTTGAATTAAACAGAAACAGCTTTGTCAACTTAACCTAACCGGAATTGCATTTAGCTGACAAAGTTAACATTCAATTAATAATCTCATTAAAACACAGTTGCAAAATTAACCTCATCCCTTTGTCAGAGAGCTCGCGACACTCTCCTGAGTAAGAGTTCACGTTATACATTCAACATTGAAGTCTTAAAATACTATTACATGCACAATTATTTTAATATTGCTGAAAATTTGTAAATCAACACCACAAACTATGAAAACTTTCTATGGGTTGTTATTCATTGCCTTGTTCTTCCTTCGTCCTCTGGCGCTTCGGCTTTCGCCTCATCTACTACACGTCGCCTTTTGTTCATAGTTCAATTTTGAACATGCTGCTTGGTCAGTTCATATTTAACGCAGTTTATTCACCTTAGTTTCGACCAGCCTCTTTTCCTTCGCCTGTCTGGGTATTCCTTCATTATAATACTTCGTGGTTCGCTCTCATGCTGCGTGCGGACTCCAAATTAAGCCTCATTGAGTTGCCAATGTATATTGTACGACGGTTTCACTGATCGTCGTATGGTACAGTGGAAAACAAAATACAGACACCAATTAAGTCACAAATTACTAGGTTTAATTAATCACAAATAACAGTTTGTAATGAACAAGTTATCAACAAGATTATACTCTTACAATAATTCAAGTTACATTTTTTCACATGCAACAATAATGTCAAGTAATAGAATTCCACACTAATTATAACACAATAACACTTCGCCACAGTACTTCGACATCCACTTGATCCGCGCTAAGGTAATCGTTCAACACAACTGAACTGACAAAGCCATCCTCTGTCCCTTATATACGTAGCGCACGTGTTCTAGAATAAACTTTCCATCGTTAATGCGGTGTGCCAGCTAACGCGTATTTTAAGTGTTCTCCTGAGTACTCTGGAAGGTACTTGAGCACGGCCTTGACTGAAGTACACCTCCTCGACTGCGGAGGACGGGTGGAGGACGCTCTCCCCTGTTCGACAAGGTTCTCGTCACAATATGATTCATGGCTAGAATTCCTCCATTTCTCCACCAGAGGTCGATCTAATATGGAATTACTAAATTCCTCTTGATTGTCTTTCTTTCAAGCAGAGTAATCTAGTTTTTTAATTTTTTGACCAGGTCTCAGAGACAAGTTAACGTGTAGCTTATCATCGTTTTGTAGTAAACAATTTTTGTATTCTTAGTTAAAATTTTGTTGGCTTAGAAATCTATATGAAGCCCTGTTTTGTTGTTATAAGTTTGGTCTTGTTACCTCCGATTCATTATTGTCCCGATTTAACGAGGAGTTGCTCAAAGAAGTACAATTTTTTCTCTGTCAAACCGAATAGTTGTCGAACTTAATTAGTTGCACATGGCACATTTGGTTTGAGCGCATTTTCTGCTTGGTTTTATACTTGTTCATGTAAAGCTACATTTTATATGAGGTACGCAAACAGCATTGTATTCAAGCAGACAAGAAGTACGGAAAACCTATATGACGGAGAAGGTGAATTACGAGTGTTAATGATCATGAGTTAAAAGGATTTGGCGTGAGTGACAGCAAAAATCATCATCATCATCATCTTCACAGATTAAACCAAATATGGTTTTTTCCGGTCTCAAATAGGCAAAGATTAGTGCTGGTCACTCCAGCGCTTCCTCGGACGTCCACACCTCTTCGTCCCCTCGGCTTATAGTTCCAGAATTGTTTGGGGATGCGGCAATCATCCATTCGGCAAAGATGTTCCCACCAATTCAGCCGATACTGGGGGATCCTGTCGAGTATACTTCAGTTCCTGCCGTATATCTGTGTTTCTTCTATGATCATGGAGAATAAGCGTGCCTGAGAAATCTAATTTCAGCCGCTCGGATGCGACTGGTCTGGCCCTTCGTTAAAGTTCAGTTCACAAACCAATAAAGAAGTGTGGGAAGTGCCATAAATAATAATAATGGCTCCCATGTGTATCAGCAAAGTAGCTTAGGAGAAGCCAGGGTAGGCTACCTTATGTGAGCCGTGCGGCATACAAGGACGGCAGTGTGGCCAGCACTACGCTTCAGCCGTACATTGTTATCCCTAAAATGTTATCCCAAGTACTCATTTTCAATAGGCTGATTCAAACTAGGGGCTGAAAAACGCACCTTGATTTTATGGTGCGAGCCCGGGAATCGAGCCCAGTAACTCTAGATTAAACCACTAGTCCACTGGGCCACCTTTGAAGAGCCATCACCTTGTAAAATTTTAGGCGTGTTCCTTTACACGCAAAATGACAGCAAAATGAAAGAAGAAAACCGAAATTAGTCGTATCGGGTTTCAGCGCTCGTTTTGGCCGATAGCATTATATTACTTATTACTGCTGTTTAGTTAATTTTGTTAAAATTGTAATTTCTTTCATAATT
Source organism: Magicicada septendecula (assembly GCA_034769895.1). NCBI lineage: Eukaryota > Metazoa > Arthropoda > Insecta > Hemiptera > Cicadidae > Magicicada > Magicicada septendecula. Next base: position 74,005,748 of record CM068373.1, on the reverse strand, counting down.
ATTATGTAAAAGTGTTACAACAAGTTATTCTAGAATAAAATAGATTCGGTATAGTATGTTTTTCAGACGTACGTAAGAAATGCAGTGAAATAGACTGCGTTTATTACCGTCAATAGGTTTGGGTCACTTTTACTTTTGTATCGTTTCTCATTATTACGTTAACAGGTCACAACTCCATCGGCACATAATAATCCAATTACTCGAACTGGTCACTTTTATACCTACGTTGCTTATATATTGTTACTTTTACGATACCTATAATTTTACTCCTATAATTTTTCCATATTTCGTAAAAGTTTCGCTAAACTATAACAATTTTTAGGTGTAATAAAATTCCCATCGGAAATAAACCAACCGTAACGCTATAGAACTATAAAATACCAATCTGTCTTTATGTGAGGTAAATGCTTTTGTAATAAGCCTACGCAATTCTCTCTTTCTCCAACACTTGTACCATAAACATTTTTGTTACTCGTACCATAAAACGACACCATAAATTACCATCAAATTACCGACACTTCATCGCCATTATCACCTGCAAGGATTAAACCAAGGATGGTTTGTTCCGGTCTCAAATAGGCAAAGATTAGAGCTGGTCACTCCAGCGCTTACTCGGACCCCCCACACCTTTCCGTCTCTTCGGCTTATAGTTCCATAGTTGTTTGGGGATGCGGCAGTCGCCTACTCGGCAAAGATGTTCCCACCAGTTTAGCCGATACTGGATAATCCTGTCGAGTATACTTATAAAATTCAGAACCTGAATTACCGAAACTTGAAATTGCTATTTACTTTAACCTGCTGTTTACTTTAAACTGTTCTTTCAAAATTAAGATGGACCAATATCCAGCATCTAGCTGATAATCTCACGTACATAGTTTGTGCAAACCACAATTCTCCCTCTTTTATAATTAACAAAAATATTTATATTGAAATTATAAAAAAAAGTTAAAACTACTTTGCCTAACGTTTGCTACATATTTTGATCACAAAAAAGTACGGTAGTTAATTGTTTGTATAATGTGTCGCTAATACTGTCCTTGTGTAAATCTCTGTTTAAGACATTAATAAAATGGAAGAAGTTAGAAGAAGGACAGAGGGTTTATTTTGTCTTCGATAAAATCCTTAGCACTTCACTGATAAGCCAGGTAACTAAATTTGAAGTTTATAGCACCTACGTCAGATCGTTTGTGACTTGTAGGATTGAGACCTCGACTCATAGAAGATCTAGTGGACAAAGGTAAAGATTGAATTGTAAAGAAATTTACATGGAAAATTTCTGAAAGCGGAATGTGGTACAGAGAAAAATTGTCTGTATTTTATGAAACTCTTAGTCTTATCTTCTCATTAGGATAACACATAGATGCAGTTGGGTCTTGTCGTGAGATAGGGAGACTTCAGGACAGCAAGAAAACAATACAAGAGAACATTAGGTAAGACGCAACCAAGAGAAGGGCTTTGTGTCGATGGAAGAATAGTGTTTTGTGTGACGTCACGTATTTTTAAAAGATGGCTACCACCTGCAAACAGGATCCTGATGACGTGCTGGTTGCAACTAAACGTACTTCTTTTGTCAATTAAGAAAAATCGTTTGTGCAACACATGAAAGAAGGCTGAAATATAAGAAAATTAAAATATTTGTTTCGTTGTGAAGACGGAACGATGTATACACTTTAGTATTCGACACACTAATATTCACAGAACATTCGACGTTTGCGTATCGTCTAAGCAGAGTTCATTCCATGGTATTCTAAGCTTAATGTGAATAAAGGATCTGCTTGAGTGTTTTGAATGTAGTAAACGATGATGCATTTTAACAATCTTATGAAACATTACGAATTTCAAAACACAGAACTGCCTTATAAATAAATGCATAATTTATAAATAAATAAATAAATAAGTGAGTTAGGCAGGGACGCTGTGTTTCCCCAATCATGTTTAATGTATACATTGACGACATGTTGAGAGCATTGAAATCCACAGTGACTTAGGGAATACAGCTTAAGAAATCAATTTGTATGGGTTCCCTGCTATATATGGATGACATAGTTCTTATTCAAGAAAGTAAGGATGATTTACAGAAAGCTATGTTTCAATTACAAGAAGTGGCAAGAGAGTACTCACTGACACTTTCAGTGAGAAAGACTAAAACCATGGCTTTTGAAGACAAATTTGAAGACAAATAAGTAAGTATCCAGTGAGGACTAAGATAGTTATAAACAACGGCACTTTAGAACAAGTGAGCTGTTTTAAATATCTCGGCTGTGCAGTAACCTGTGAATCTGAATATGATATAAAACAATAAGGTAAGGACAATTAAATTTTATAAGACAATTGCAATACCCATATTGACATATGCGAGTGAGACATGGGTCATGACAAAAAAAAGAAATCAGCAAGATTCAGAGTGCTGAAATGCAGTTTCTTCGAAATACTTTAAACTATACACTGAAAGGATAAGTGATATCAGAGGATCACTGCATTGAGGATATCAGAGCAGAACTCGAAGTAAAGAACATAAATAAAATTATTTCAATTTACAGAATACAATGGTGGGATCATCTGCAAAGGATGACAGAGGATCGATTGCCGAAAGCGGCACTGAATTATAAAGCCATTGGTAAAAGAGACGTGGATCGTCCGAGAATGAGACTGGTGCCGGAATACGTTTATATAACCTAATCCTCGAAGAGAAGAAGAAAAAGAAGATAGAAGGACTATGAACAGGAAGAATCTGAAATTATTGCTAAATACAGAGATAACAAGGATAGACTGATAAGAAATCTTATCAGAATATCACGATATCATATGGCGTATAATATAAGAAAATAATTGCAATAAAGATGACTTTTCATTCCTCTATAAAACCTTTCCTGTGGTACTTTCAAAAGCCAAAGGAACAAAAAGCAAACTTTGATTTAATGAGCTTTAGATTTGGCCTGAGACTATTCAAAATAATACCTTTAATCAGCATCATAATATCTACAAGACGATTCATATTTTAAACTGAAGTCAAGGAAAAGAACCATTATATAATGGAAAAAAATTAAAAATAGAACTATAGAAATACTAAAAGAAAACCTTTTTCTGTATACAAAACTATAAACGACTATCTGAAAGTGAAGGAAAACACTTGTTGCATGTAGTATAGAATGCTGCCTGAGAATCTAAGCTTTCTCTGTACGTAAACCTAGAAACAGTGCTATCCTTAAGAAATCATGAACAAAATAGCCCAGAAGGTAAGACTACAAAGAGAATGTGGCAGAGAAATGTGGGAAAGTAAAGATACAACGATATAGGTAGACAATTAATAAAAGGTGTTAGCTGCAAGAATGTAGAAATGCTTCCTTTCAAAGATATAAAAGAAACCTAATTACTGTTTGGTTACGAAAACGTTTACAACAAAAAACGAGTACCATCAAACCACCAAATACAACGTATCACGAGAGTTATGCAATGCTTGGAAACCTAAGCCATTCGTGATACATCTGAGCAAAGACTTTCTACCTAAATGTGTAATCTCTGGACAGATGGAAAAGATACAGATACGTAACTATATGCTCCGTTAAAACTATAGCACATCGTTAATTAAATCGAAAGAAATAAAATGTATAATACATGTGCAGTCTTCAAAGAAATAACCTTTTTCGACTGAATAAAAGAACGCGTCCTTAGAGAGCTACCGAATAAAGAACGTCTCTAAGTAGATACGCTTACGTCAAAGGAAGATTGTCACAGATTCTTGTCACAACGCTGACATTACTCACTGTGTCGACCCGTTTTTATACTCTTTACAGACAGTTCCAACAGTCCAATCCTACCTCTCTAACTTTCCTAATAGCCCACGTTTCACATCCGTATTCGTTTTACATAGGCTATATTGTTTAAGATTTCTTAAGGATAGCAGTGTTCCTAGGCTTGCATACAAAGTAAGCTTAGATTCTTAGGTAGCATTCGGTATTACAAGCAACAGGCCTAGGCTTGCATACAAAGTAAGCTTCTATTCTCAGGTAGCATTCGGTGTTACATGCAACAGGCCTAGGCTTGCGTACAAAATAAGCTTAGATTCTCAGGTAGCATTCGGTATTACAAGCAACAGGCCTAGGCTTGCATACAAAGTAAGCTTCTATTCTCAGGTAGCATTCGGTGTTACATGCAACAGGCCTAGGCTTACATAAAAAAGTAAGCTTAGATTCTCAGTTAGCATTCGGTATTACATGCAACAGGCCTAGGTTTGCATAAAAAGCAAGCTTGGATTCTTAGTTAGCATTCGGTATTACATGCAACAGGCCTAGGCTTGCGTACAAAATAAGCTTAGATTCTCAGGTAGCATTCGGTATTACAAGCAACAGGCCTAGGCTTGCATACAAAGTAAGCTTCTATTCTCAGGTAGCATTCGGTGTTACATGCAACAGGCCTAGGCTTACATAAAAAGTAAGCTTAGATTCTCAGTTAGCATTCGGTATTACATGCAACAGGCCTAGGCTTGCATACAAAGTAAGCTTCTATTCTCAGTTAGCATTCGGTATTACATGCAATAGGCCTAGGCTTGCATACAAAATAAGCTAAGATTCTCAGGTAGCATTCGGTATTACATGCGACAGGCGTTTTAGTATTCTTTCAATATCGTTGTTGATAGATTTGTATCCAGAAAAATGTTTTCTTTCAGTATTTTTTCTTTTAATCTTATTTCCCTTATATAATGGTTTTTCCCTTGACATCGTTTTAAAAAATGAATCGTCTTGTAAGTATTACTGGTGCTGATCAAAGGTATTAATTTAAATAGTCAGAGGCTAGATCTAGTTCTCATTACTTCAAAGTTTGGTTTATGTTCCTGGTGCTATTTGGTAAGTAGCACTGGAACGGTTTCGTAAAGAGAAAAAAGTCAACCCTTTATTTCAATTCTTGTCTTATATTCTACCATATGATATTGTTACGACTATCTCCTTGATCGTAGTATAGTACAGTGGAAAACAAAATACGAGACACCAATTAAACCACTAATCACGCCACAAAATCTTCCTCTCCTCTTCTTAGATAAAAATTTATAGTGCAACAAAAGGGACTTAACGAAACAAACATACAAATCGCACGACGTAGCTGATGGTTTATTCGATAGTTACGTTGCTCTTCAGACACACAATATATGAATTGTAATGTTGCAGTATGGTAGGCCTATATAACACTATTATTTCTAATAATGGTATAATACAAAATAAAATTAGTTAGATTTTCAGAAGACTGTAGTTTATATTTTAATTTATATTTGGCGTCCTCAATATTAATTATACGCCCCGGTTTCGTGAGAGTTTCCATTCTAAAAACACCTCTGACATTAACTTAACACAGAATATTCTGTTCCAAGATATAATTCGCTTACTCACTGTTCTGCTCATTATCATTCATCTTGCGTTTAGTTTACGTTCGGAGAATCTACGTGGTTGCCTCCCCGCTTCTCGCTTTCGTTAGTCGAGAGATTGAAACAAAACAGATTCAAGCAAAACGTGATAAACAACAAACGCCAAAACATTTCACGTCTTCCCAAACAAATGAATCTCATATTATTTTTTTTAGTTTACAGGTGTTTACTTTTGTTAAAATGTGTTACATAAATTACTTTGGATATGTATATACTGTAGTTTTCAGAATGCACATATTTGTAATCCAGTGTAATTGAGACAGTGTGTAATTTAATTAAACCAAAATGAAAATTATAATTTACTATATTTATAGTCATTCCCACTTTCTAAAACATATGTATAAATATAGTTTTTGCGTCATTGTATACGAACAGTGCAATGTTTTTTAGCATTAAAAAATTAAGCAGCCTTTTGTTAAGAAGGAAATGTTAGGACGAGTAACGATTTACAACAGATATTTACAACTGATCTCTCGGAGCCATTAAGACTTGATATCATTAGATTAATTATAAACCACACTAGGGGAAGATGAAAATCTACAAAAGCTTGATCAGTCCAGTGATGACTTACGGAGACTGAAGCATGCCCCATCACGGCTGTATCAAAAAATTCGTTGAGGAAAATACTGTGAAATATATGCGGTCCAGCAATAGAAGCAGGAGAGTAGAGATGCCTGCGAAATGCTGAAATTTTTGAAATATTGCAGTGTCATAAATGCGATATATTGATATAGTGCGCTTCATAAAGGCAAGGCGGAAAAGCTGGCTGGGACATGTGGAGGGAATGCCGCGAGATAAACTGCACAAACAAGTGCTAAATGGAAACGTGGACGCAACAACAAGAAGGAGCAGACCCAGAAGGCAATAGATACATGAGGTGGAGAAACACATAAGAAGAATGGGTGTACAAACAGGAGGAACGTTGCAATATAGACAGAGAGAACTGGAGGCGAGTGGTGGTGGAAGCCAAGGGTGATACCGGCCTGTATAGCTCCGGAAGGAAAAGAAAACGTAAGGGAAAGAATATATTATGCAAGAATAAAAACTTTAAGCTAAAATGTTTTATAAATAACATCACACTTCGGCGTTTCTTTTAAGTAACATAATTATATAATTATCATACAAATGGTTTGTACAGATCTTGATTTATCTGTCATTTAAATCTTGTGTGATGTAACATGACTTTCTGTTGAATTATATTTAGATCAACGACTTGAAAATGGTATTAGGTCTTTATCTTAAATACTAAATAAAATATAAAAATGAATAATTCTATAATAGTTAAATATAATGTGATGGTTGAAACACTGGAGGGGCTGGTAAATGGAAATCAGAATATATTAAAGAGGAGACACCCGAAGATACACGGTAGCCTATACGGATGCGATATCAGGAATGAAGCGACGAGACCAGACACATCATGATCATGATCATCATCATCATTATCTTCACGGATTAAGCCAAGGATGGTTTGTTCCGGTCTCAAACAGTCAAAGGGTCTAGAACTGGTGACACCAGTGCTTCCTCGGACGTCCCACAGCTCTCAGTCCCTTCGGCTTATAGTTCCATAGTTGTTTGCGGATGCGACAGTCATCCAATTCGGCAAAGATGTTCCCATCAATTAAGACGATACTGGGCGATCCTGTCGAGTATACTCATAATATACCGTTCCTACCGTATACTTATCTGTGTTTCTTTTATGATCATGGAGAGCGTACCCTGCAACGTGCCTTAGAAATCTCATTTCAGCCGCTTGGATGCGACTGGCCTGGCCTTTCGTTAAAGTCCAATTCTCAGACCCATAAAGAAGTGTGGGAAGAGACATCACCTTGATGAATTTTAGGCGTGTTTCTTTACTTGCTGACTTAAGGGTTCACCTAATGGTCCCGCACATAAGGTTAAACTTATGCAACCCACTCAAGACGTCGTTGCATGCATTATAAGACACACATCATGATAAAAATAATAATAATAATAGAATGATTAAGTTAGTGTAAGTGTTTAAACAAGTTTAACAGGCATTAGTTGTTATTTGTAAGTTGTGCAGGCATTATTTTATACAAAATACTTAAGCACATAGCCATAACTCTATCTATTCAAATTATATATTTACGTGAGGGACAAAATAATAGACACGTAGCAGAAATGATGTTCATTTGTTTACTAAAATCGGTCATTTGTTCGCAGTCGCTTTGACCTATTTTTCTTAAGCTGATTATTGGATTCTTATAGTGATACTTGAATAGAGTAGCCGACTGAGACAACAGCGGCGCTTCCTGGCTGTGGTTATTGCAACTACCGGCTGGTGACGCGTTGTACTAGCCGTGCAACCGTCCCATTAAACACAAAAGCGGTTCGGTATGCCTTGGTCCTTTACAGACTAATGAGAAGAGGTTTATTTTCATTCCTTGAATCACTGATTGACATAATAAAAAGAATTATGGGGTACCGTTTTCAAACAGTCAACTGTTATTCCTAAATAAAGGCATTTGTGGAGCACTTATTTTATCCTGTTACTCCATATTTGTCAAACTGTATTGTCGTGCGTCTGATACAATATTCAATTAACGTTTGTAGTTACTGGCGTCCCACAGTTTTCTTTGTGCAACTTCTCTTGATTACCATATTGTACGCATAATATGAGGAAAACGATCACAGAATGTTTTTTCCTTAAAGTATCGATCATTTTCACTTATATGCACGTACAGGCGTATACCCCACGGTCAATACGAACATTTTTTTTAAATCCTCCTGCTGCAGCTGCAATCCTGGAACTTTCAACGCAGCCTTTCCTCCAGCGGTCATTTATAAATTAATTCGTAATTTTTGTTATATTTAAGGCCTACAAGACGCTTACTGATAGCTTCATCCATTGCGATTAACTGATCGACATGCCTTCTTTTTGTACAGCCAATATTTCTCATTTCTGTGGGTATATAAAATAGGATTTCTTTTTCTGGGGGATCTTAGAAAATCACATGACAGTGCTAGTTTTATGAGCAACTTAAAGTACCTGAATACCTGGATTATAAGTGTAATTTTATTATTTTCAAAGTTGCTAATTGTGTGGTTGTTTGTAAACGTTAGACATATATCCTTCACGTCTACGTTGTAAATTATGTAACGGATTGAGAAGAAACGAATCCATAAATGACTACAGCTTTTGGTTGAATACAATTTCGTCTCGTCGACGAGGTATGTGACACAAGCGCTGCATATTCATAGACACGGGTATAGCCCGATAACATGTAGCAGAGGATATCCCTGCTTCCTCACCTGGCTACTCGCGCCACTGGAATCGTGCTCGCATGAAATCCGCCTTGGTTATGTTGATATTGTAACGACTATTATGGGACGCTCTGAAAGCGTCGAGAGCGTCCTTCCACCCGTTTCTCGGCTAGCCGACCACGTGCATGTCTCTGTGAAGGCCGTGCACTGCAAGTACCCTCTAGACCTTTCGAGTGCTTGTTAAAGACGGACGTTAGTTAACTTAGTTAGTTACGTTTGGGAATTTATTTAGTGCGGATCAAGTGGTTGTTGTTAAAAGTAATTAAACAAATATTCGTTGTTGATCACAAATAAACAATTAAAAATTCGACACGTTTAATAATGGACTGTTTTATAAAACTTATTTTTTCCATTCCTAGAGCTCATAATAACTGGATGGGATGTATCTGACGTTGTCTTTATTAAAACCTTATTTATTGCTATGTTTAATTCTAACTTTTAAACATTATGTTTAAATTCCAACTTGCCTTCCTTATGTTACAACAAGAAATACGTAATTTATAAAACCGTATTGTTACGTAATACGGGAAAAGTGTCTGACCATTACAAAACGTTCTACCTATTTCTGGGACGTTCCAGTGGAATCCGGCTGTAATGTTGTGTGCGTACGTGATCTCAACATGCGTTAGCGAGACTTTTCTAGATAGCAATAAATTACGTGCTAGTGTATCGCTGATGCATAGTACTCAGAGCTGGTGACTCAGCTGGGTATAAAAACAAGATTTCAGCGACGCTTAGCTCAGTTATTGTCGGGCAGTTTACACAGTGCGGTTCGAAGTATTGTGGCAAAGTGTTACGTGTTTTATTATTGTGCGGGATAATTGTAATACAATTGTGTTTTATATCAGTTGACATTTTTATTACGTGTGAATAATTTTTTTATTTGTTGTAAGAGACTATCTTGTAGATTACAAACTCTTTAATTGTGATAATTAAAGCTGGTAATTAGTGACTTAATTGGTGTCTTGTATTTTGTTGTCCACTGTACCATACGACGATAAGTAGACCGTCGTAACACTATTTATTTTGTAATTATGACGTGCCTTCATTGCATATCAATAAATGTGAAAAATTTAATTGTTGATTTTATCCAAGCAAAAAAATTACAACGGTATGGACACACGAAAAGAATGGCAGGAAAGATTGCCAAGGAGAGTTATGGAATGAACCACACCAGGAAGTAGGAAAAGAGGAAGACCACCTATCACCTGGTTAGAAGAAATACGGACTATATTGAGGAACGAAAAATTGGAGAGAATCTTTGGATGGACAAGCAGCAGTGGAAGAAGAGAACTCAAACACTTCTGCAATCTTTGGTTTCAGAAAATGTGTAAACATTGTACAGCCGGAATAATAATAATAATTCCTCTTAGTAATGTTTCCGTAATAACGTTTCATTCGTTTGGTTGGAAAAAATTTGGGTATGTCATACAGTATTTCTCGAGCATCAGTAAGTCTAAGAAGCAACTATTGTATTGTTCTTCATTGTCAAAGTGTTGGTAAATAGAATATTCTTGAAACATTTTTCTAAATATTTTGTACACTTTATCCAATATACATTTATTTTATTTTGATGAAATCATGTTTACATATGAGTTTTAGAACGCAGCCTTGAGGTTTCCGAACAGAGGTCGATTTCACAGTTAACTGAAGCGAGAATAGAGTTTCGTCGTTTCACAGCATGCAAGGTGGATGCAACTTTCAACCACGGTCGTTGCTTGAAACGCTTTTATCTAGTCTGTAATTTATGGGACTACTTTCAGAGCGTACAACGCACGGTGTAATGTAGTTTTGTGTATAAATTGACTGTCCAAAGCTTTGTTTAAAAATCATCATGATCATCATCATCTTCAAGGATTAAACCAAGGATGGTTTGATCCGTTTTCAAATAGGCAAAGATTAAAGCTGGTCACTCTAGCACTTCCTCGGACGTCCCACACCTCTCCGTCCCCTCGGGTTATACTTTCATAGTTGTTTGGATATGCGGCAGTCATCCGTCCGTCTGGCTACTCCTTATTTGAGGCAATTTAGAAGTAGTGTTACTATCATATCGCAGGGTAAGACGTATGGTGGTGCTGCCAACTTCAGGCTTAACGTCCAGCCCGATTTTCTGTCTGGGTGTTCTCCCATAAACTGGCTGTCTTACCAGACTGAAGAGACCAGTTTTCCCTTTTGAGATATCCATAAGGATCTTTAATGTGGTAGTTTCTCCTTTCCTCCCACATCCTACGTCGTTGACAAATGGAAGGTCATCCGTCTTTAGGGGAAATTTCTCACCCCAAAAGCAAGAGGGTGCCCTAACCTCTACTTGAGAATGACAAGTAGAGGAGGGACAGCTTATACCGGCTGTCACTCGGTCTCTAGAGCCTCGTTAGTCACCTGTAGGTGTTGCCCGTCCCCCACCACTTGGAGGTGTGGCTGCATATTTCCCTTCATCAAGGAATAAGACCATCAGTCATTACTCACCCTCTCCAGTACTTTAGGGGACTTGTTTATAAACATAAACGTTACTTGTATATGATTGTACTTTAAGTACAATACAGAATACAGATCATCTTAAAATCATAACTGTTTGACTGATACAGAAATTTGATAAGCTATACATATGTAATCTATTTTCGAATATCATTAAACAACATGCAACAAACTTTACATGTTGCCAGAGATATATGTCTATGTTTCAGATACATACGACTAGTGCAGCAGTTTCGCGAGTTATTGTATATAGTCAGCTTAAGTCGTTTTCTTAACATTCTGAATCTGAACAGCTTTTCGTAAGAGTAATAACACCTCTTGCCACGGGACTACAGAAGTTGTTCTGAATAATTTGTTAACCAAAGGAAGAAAATTGGCAATTAAGTGAGTGAAATAATGGCAATACCTACATTACTGTATGATTCTAAAACTTGGGTCATGAAGAAAAAAGACGAACAAAAGATACAAATAGCAGAAATAAAATTTCTGAGATCGGTTAGAAGATGTAATAGGCGAAATCATATAAGAAAGTAAAATATATTTTAAGAATGAGTGATTTAAATATTTTTGCAGTTAATGAAAGGATTAAAGAATACAGAAGAATATAAATTCAACACATCAATAGAATAGAAGAAAGTAGAATACCAAAGATGCAACCATAGAGGCCGGCAAAAAGTTGGTAGATCTAAGAAAAGGTGGACTGTGGAATAGAAACAGGCCGCTAAAGCCTAAAACCGTTAAGAAGATGATGATGAAGTAAGAAAATTGTTGGACAGGTTCAAATATATAAGAATTATCACTAGTAAATTCATATTAAATAATTTCATAAATATTAGGAACCGCACACAGCACTTATAGTGATACGATTTACGTGTTCTTTCTTTTCTAAAATCACAAATAACATGAGACAACTAAGGCGAGTCAGAGACACAGTCCATCGTAGTTTAGTACTACCAGCACCTCGGTACTAGATGAATGAATGTCGACATTGAATTGTCTATGGATAACAGTAACCATGCGTTGTCATAGAAGTAAAAACACTAGTCATTCACTAAACATTTACATAATGATGTTTGAGCAATTACTTGAGCATGAGAGCTATGTAACTTTGGCAATAGAAGAGGCGGATGAAGGGTCAGATGTTCTTGTCCTCTGCAGAAATGGGTTTAAAATTAAACTGGAAGTGTACGCACGAAGGATCTACAGCACGATTTTAAAATTTATTTCGCCTCCAATCTCTGAAGGGAGAAAACAAGTGAAAAATATTCTGTAATCCGAATTTGTGTTAATAAGTAGTTGCCGTGTTAGGAATACGTTTTGCTGTTGCCTTGCAATTGGGTGTTGGGGAATCAATTTTATTTAGGAAGACAACGCTGAATAAAAATTGCTGGAAGTAAATTTTCCGGGTAGGCCTGTAAGGGGGCAGCCCCTCTGCATGAATTACCCACCTATAGGCTGGCACCCTATAATTGGGAAATTAATTTACTCAGCCCTTTTAAAGAACAAAGACGGACAGAGATTTGAGCCCTTAAGAGAAGAATTACAAGTATTTAACTTAAACGAAAAATTAAAAATTACAAACAACTGTGGCAAGAACATTTAGGAAGAATAACACAGTCCAGACAGGCCAAACAAGTCTGGACATGGAAACCTATAGGACACTTGTATGGGTAGATCCAGGAAGAGATGGGTGGAGGATATTTGAAAGTAGGATAGGCAGCACCATGATTTTGTCGTGTTGTGAAAATGATGATGAAATAATTGTTATTAGTATAAAGTAAAAAATATGTTTTACCTTGTCTACATGCCTACACATGCCTACGGAGAACACATTATTGAAAGTGGTATGTTAACGTTCATGTAATAATTGATCAACTTCATAAAAATGTGGTTTGATAAGTAATCGCGAGCAGTAGATTCTGTTAAACATATCATTTTTACACTTATTTTTCTTTTGTATATTTGATCTAATGTATACCTTGCATTAATTTAGATAATACGAAAGAAACAACAAATGGATAATTTTGCTTTGAACTCTGTTTTTACCGTTTGTTTGCTGCGAGTTGTATACGTGTATGTGCAAATTGCCTGCGTAGATATCAGGCGTTTAGTACAAGTACTTAAACTGTCACCGACCCTACAGTAAACACAATGAAACTGTGAATTTAATAATGCACACTTCAGATGAATAATTTTACAGCGGCTCCGGTATTTGATGGCAACAATAAAAACATTTACGGCTGTTAGCGTAAGTACTTCACAGATTCGCAGTAGCTGGTTATTTTGAATTCGTAATTAGCTAGATTTCCAAAACACTTGGAATTGTATCAGAACTTACTGAGATAAGCTTATGACACGAAACATATAAAGCGTTTTCATTATATAAGAAATATAAATAATTTATATCGAAAGCCAAATACCGAATACGTTCGATACATTTGATTTAAAAACAGATTTCAAATAAATTTAAACACAGCAACAAAATTAAATGATATGTTGTTTTCCATCTAAGGCTATAACAAGATGCTAATTAGATGCTTTTTACAACACGAGATGCTATCATTAACAAAATAAATTTAATTTGTTTTTCTATTTTATTTGTAAAGAGTAGATAGCTATATTTAGCTGTGATGTAAAAGTATTCGTGATTTGTTTATTACTGAAAATTGTTACCAATTATCATAATAATTTCATTTAATTTGAAAAGATTTTATCAGATTTAGTTGAATATGAAAGTGTTGATTTTATGTTGAATATTGCCATAGCTCGAAATATTAAGTTAATTATTTAATATTATTAATAATAATTGTTAATACTGTATTAACAATATTGTTATTAATATTATATTATTGTGTTATTATTATTTATATTATTAATAATACTATATTAATACTGTATTGTTAATGATTGTTGTAATCATTGATGTGAATTAAGGTAAAAAAATAATTTCAGTCGAGTTAATTTTAAAATGTTAAGGATCTATTTTTTATTATATGTTAAAATTTAGTAGAGTCTGTATAGCTAACTAGACCGATGAGAGATTGTTTTTTGTTGAACTAAATGTATAGCAAGGACATCAAACACTTTAACTTTTCACTCCTGACAGTATGTGGTGAGCAGGTAATGCCTAGTGCTTGGAATGTAATGAACATTGTAAACTTTAATAATGGGAATAAAGATATTAAAGAGAAGAGAAAGATCAAGTTGTAAGAGCTTGGTTACATGGTCACAACGTCTTTACGTTTTGTTTTTTAGGCGATTTGATTACGGCTGGCATAGGCGTAACTTTGTTAGAGGGGGGGTGGCAAGGGGGCACTCGCCCCCCCCCCCAATTTTCCGAGCTTTATAAAATTTTGTTTCTAGTTGTTATAAATAAAAACTAACAAATAGTCATGCTTGCGAGCACAGTACGCGCTATTTATCAACGTCTTTACTGTTATCAGAGCTGCCATAAATTTATTATTCTCATTTCTTTCCAAGAAACTTGTAAGGATAATGTTTGACTGATATACGCCAAAATAATATTTCTGTTCGAAGAAAAGACAAAAGCTAGAGACCTAATTAACTGGAATACAATGCGTGCCTTTTACACAAACAAAGACTTGTTTTGGAACACATCGTAATGAAATAATAAGTGCAGCTATGCTTTTAGGAATTTACACTCCTTACGTTCCTCTCTTTGTCACACATATTCTGATTGTTTACTGTTTGATTCGAGATTATTGCTGTTTTCAGTTCAGCAGAATTTCTCAAACACTACAGGCCAGTGTAAAGGAGAGCGGTATGGTAGCGTTAACAGACTCGGCAGTATGAACAAAGCTGGCTTACTGTGCGAGACGTCGGTGGCTTTGTTCACGAAGCTTAAAAGACGGTCGTTGGGATCTGTTATTTGTTATGATTACTGATGTAAGTGTGGTCGGTTAATCGTGTACCTAGTCCGTTAAAGTACACATCCCTTGTCTCTTTCTTATTTCGTTATTGTTGTGATTGTTTTGATTTTTTGTGTTCCTAACTGCTGGGTAATGGGAGAAAAAAAACGCAAAGGAGTAATAATATAATAATGGCTCCCATGTATACCACCGAAGTAGCTTAGGAGTAGGGCAGGGTTGGCTGCCTTATGTGAGGCGTACGACATACAAGGAAGGCGGTGTGGCCAGCACTACTCTTCAGCCGTCCATTATTATCCCCAGGATGTTATCCCAGGTATTCATTTTCAACAGGCTGAGTCGACCTGGGGGCTGAAAAACGCACCTTGATTTTATGGTGCGGGCCCGAGAATCGAACCTGGGGCCTCTAGATTAGTAGCCAGGGCAAAGGAGTAACACTGCTTAATTTCTTTGAACAGATATTAAAAACATGTGTGAGTGCAGCAGCATTAGAAGTGCATCAAAGTAGACCAACAAATTGGGCTTGTGATGACTGACGTATCTACATTATCCATGCCTAGCACATCGTCACATCCTTATAATGGAGACGTGATAAAAGATTATGATTTATCAGAAGACCGTAACCCATCAAATGGTAGTGAAAAAGCAAGAACCCTTGGACTGAAGCCCTATCAGCCAAACCTAAAGGTATATCCTATAAAAAAAGGAAGAAAATTTAGACCTGAGTGGTATAAAGATTATAACTGGTTAGAGTATAGTGTTGTGACTGATTCGGCGTACTGCTACTACTGCCGAGCATTTTCTGACAGTGTGCCTAAGGGAGAGGATGCGTTTACGAAAACTGGGTAAACAAATTGGAAGAAAGCAGTAGAAAAATTAAAAAGCCACCAGTGTACTGATGCCCATAAGTCATGTTCTTTTAAAACCATCGAATTTCGTAATTCCCAGAAATATGGTTCAATTGAAATAAAATTAAATAGTCATAGAAGTCGAGTGGTGTATAAAAATCGTCAGTATTTTGAGGTAGTTATCACAACTATTTTGTTTTGTGCTCGTCAGTGTATTGGACTACGAGGTCACAGGGAGGACGAAGCGTCTGGGAACAAAGGAAACTTGTTGGAGCTTCTTTTACTAAGATCACAAGATAAAAATGTAGTTAGCCGTTATTATCTTCAGAAGGAAAAGACATTTAGATACCTCAGTCCCACATACCAAATCACTTCCTGGAGTTAATGTCAAAAAATGTGTTAAAACAGATCGTAAACAGTGTGAAAACTGCTGTCATTTACAGTGTTATTATGGATGAAACACAAGATTTAAAAAGACATCAACAGGTTTCTATTGTATTACGATACTGTGGAACGACAAGAGCTTAAAAGTTAATGAAAGTTTTCTGGGATTTTACAGAACTGAGAACACTGATGGTGAATCACTTTATCGTGTTTTGAAAAGTGTGTTGACATCTTTTGGTTTGAAAGTTGAAGATTTGAGAGTTTAGTGTTACGACGGAGCAGCTTCTATGCGTGGACAGTATTCAGGCGTTGCAAAGAGAGTAAGGGATGAGAACAATGTATGTTCACTGTTATGCAAATGTGTTGAATCTGTGCCTTGTTGACGTTAGCAGTGCAGTAATAGCTGTTAGAAACATGTTTGGGGTGTTGGATGAACTTCATACATTTACTTAGACTTCTTCAAAAAGGCACTCTGTTTTTGAAAATATTCAAAAGAATGAAGGAAACATTGCGAGTAGACTGACAATAATTAAGTCGCTGTCTGATACAAGATGGAACTGCCGTTAGGAAGCCATTAGTTCAGTCCTGCGTAATATCAGTCCGATAATTGAAACTCTAGAGCAGTGGTGGCCAAACCGTCGATCGCGAGCTACCAGTAGCTCGCGGGGAAATTTTAGTTAGATCGCGGTGACGCTCAGGTTGGCTAACCTGAAGTTGCACTACACCCGCGCAACTGTCAATCAGTGTCATAGTTGTTTGAGCGAGAGTCAGGTTATGTCTGTTATGTGTTTCATGCGTACATCAGGCTAAGGTTATGTCTTTATTATTTTCGTGTGTATATCAGACATTTGTTAATGTGGACAGTTTGATTTAATCTTTTATACTAAACTAGGTTTGTTCTAATGATGGCGAGTTCAAGCAAAAACCAAAGACTTATCATTTTCATCTCGAATGGGAAACCGATTAATTTTTTACCCAGGTAAAGGGCAAATGTGTGTGCTTACTTTGTAATGTAAGTGTATCAGTTGGGAAGAAAGGGAACGTCGAACGTCATTTCAAACCCGTTCACTCAGGGATTGAAAATGATTTTCCACTAAATTCTGCGTTAAGGAAAGAAAAGGTAATGCAGTTAAAATCTCAACTAAATGCTCAACAATCTACTTTTTCCAAGACATTAGACAAGAATAAGGCAGCAACTGAGGCATCATTCCGAGTTTCCAAAGTGATCGCCCAAAATAAGAAACCGTACGAAGATGGTGCAGTTAATCAAACCTGCATTTTTAAAAGCTCCAGATACATTATTTGACAAATTCAAAAACAAATCTGAGATAATGTCTGCTATTAAATCTGTACAGCTTTCTGCAAATACAGTAATGAGAAGAGTTGAAGCTATGAGTTCTGATGTAACTTCACAACTTAAAACTGACTTTGATCGCTGCAGTTATTTGTCCCTACAATTTGACGAATCAACTGATATAGTTGATACAGCTCAGTTGGCCGTTTTTGTAAGAATGGCTTTTGATGATTTTGAAAAAAGAGAAGAGCTGGTAAAAGTTGTACCACTTACAGGACTTACTACGGGACAAAATGTATTCAGAATTGAATGTGTTTTCACGTATGTGTGCAAATAAAAACATCGGTGATGAATTTGATCAAGGACTAAAGAGTTTTGTTGAACAAAATTTGAGTGAATTTTTTCCCAACTTGAACAACATGTATAAAACATTTTTGACAGTGCCTGTAAGTTCAGCAAGCAGTGAGCGCTCTTTTTCTTGTCTTCGGAGGCTGAAGACTTACATACACAACACTACTGGACAAGAAAGACTTCATCACCTTTGTATTCTGTGCACTGAAAGAACACATAAAATTGACACTGCGAAAATAATAGATGGATTTGACTCCGAAGCAACTCTTAGAGGAAGGAGACTCCTACTTCATTAGCAACAAAACCAGCGACTCAACCATCATGCTACATAATGTGGAAAGTAACTTACCTCAGTTGAACAAAAATTGAAATTGTTTATGTTTATAGGCCTACAGTATATTTGTTCTAGGTAAACATAAGTGGAAGTACAACTTATGAAGAAAGGTTTGTTGATCATTAACAAGTGAAATTGTCCCTCTTTTAATAACTAAGAATTATTACTAAACTTTCTAATATTGTATATAATACATTTTATTAATTTTATTATATAGATGGTCTCACTACACACTTGAATTTATAAAGCTTTACCCTCCCTGACAAAGTTAGGCCCCAAGTTACGCCCATGACTGCTGGAGCCGCCTCTTGCATCTTAGCTTCCACTGTCGCCGGTCTAAACAGTCCTGTTCTGTAAGTCCTCTTGCATTCATTGCATCTTCGACGTCCATTTTCCATGAATGTTCAGGTCTTCCTTTTTTTCTTCTGAAGGGTGGAGCCCACCTTCCTTGGCCATCTCTCATCCGACATTCTTTTTAGGTGTTTAAACCAATTCAGTTTTCTTGCTTCCATTGTTTCTATAATGTCAAGGTCGATTCCCATCGCTTGTCTTATCTCTAAATATCTCAATCTATCGAGCCTTGTTAGTCTGCAGCATCTCCGCCAGTAATCCATCTCCATAGGTCTTATTAAAGATTTAATTCTTTTATTAATTTCCCACAGTTCTGCTCCATATAGGTATTTTATTGTTTTTTGGTTATTCGTGGACTCCAAAGCAGACTGTTTAATTATTTTGTTGCTGTCTTAGCTTGCCCATTCTTACTTTTATTTCTTGGTTGCTGTCACCATCCGATGTCATTGTTACACCCAAATATTTGAAGTTTTTAATGTTTTACGTAACCATATAAAATAACCAAAAGTATGCACAGTAATTTACAGTTTCAAGTATTGACAGTTTACCATTACCTTCTCTAAAGCTACTGTAATAAAATCAAATACTGGAGAAATTTTGATTTACAACGCGGTGATATACTTCCATTAACGTAGTGGTGATTGACTGGGCTCGGCAGAGCGTGAAAAAAAGTCTGTGGAATTCTGGTGTCTTGTCACTCGCAACTTTTACCGCAGTTCACAATCTCTTGATTCCATGGATACACGTCTACACTGCAAACTGCATCCGGAATTCCTTCGGTGTTGCAGGATAGGCCAATGTAAGTGTTGTTACTTTCTGACAAACAAACTCTTGAAGATTATCCTATGAACGCTGTTGCATCGCTATCAGTTCAGTTGGGTACACACCGCCCAGACGCTGGTTACCGGTACCATAATTCCACAGACTTTTTTTTTGTATCGGCCACCTAAGGACCACATGCCAATTTGAATTCTTTACTCTCTGTTCTTCTCTTTTCTACAATATTCTTTCATCTTTTCACTGTGTCTCTTCTTCCTGTTTTCAATCCACTTTGAACCTGCGTTTTTCTCTCTCCTTCTCTGGACTCCTTCCATTTTTAAGATTTTTGCCCGAAACACTTCTTTTTCGAATGCTTTTTCTGCGTGTATATTAATTTTTTCTAAATCCTTTTTGACTTCTTTAATCCAACTTAATGTTGACTTCTTCCCCCAAGATATTTGAAAATTTGCTTTGTCAACATATTGTAGTCCATTCTTTATAAATGTCCAAAAAATAATAGTCTCCTTTTTCTCATTTCTTTCTGTTATGTTTTCTATACTCTGACATATTTCATCATTACTTCTTTATATCCAAAATTCTGAAGTTTTCCGTGGGCTTAATATTTTCCTAATAATTCCACAGACTTTATTAATTTTCTGTAGCTGTTTAGCCATCTAATGTGTTAGAGACATTATCAGGTGTGATAATCACGTGGATGTAACGTGGACGTTCTGTTACGGCTGTGCGGCTGGCCATTTTAGTGCGAGAACATGTGAAATTGATTTTCTCTTGTTTGTCTGCCCACCGGTTTGCACACAGAGCGACGTCAGATTGACAAAAGTGTTCCCCAAGTGTGCTTTGATATCAGATGTTGGGTCTTGGAATAAACTGGTCGCACTGATCATTCTAGAAAATCTGAGACACCTTCTCTTTCGTCTTACTATGCGTGTAATATGTTTCTATTACTGATAATGCTTGTTCAGCCATTTGATTTGAAGTATGTGGCTGTACGTTAATTAGTTGTTCAACTAAAGTTTCCATTTGTTATATTATAATCGTTTTTTAATGCTTAACATTTAATTTCATATATTAGCTACACATATCTCTACTTCAAATATTTTATCTGACTAATTTTTTACTGGAGATATTTTTGAAAAATATTGATTCTTCTACGTCAGACATTCCAGTAATTTGTTATATTTTCTCGTGTGGGTGTGATCATTATGAAATGCACACGTCTACTGTAGCGCCACACTTCGAAGTTGAACCTTAGCCTCCATAATCATCCGCCTCCATTTTTTCCTGTCCTTGGCGATCGATGTCCATCACTTATTTTAAGCAAATTATCAGCATCCCTTGCCACTGCGTCAATCCAGCGTGCCTTGGGCTTTCCGACAGGCCTTCTACCCTCAATTTGAATAAACAGCACCTTTCTAGGTATTCGATTGCCTTACATCGTAATGATGTGTCCTGCCCATTGCAATCTATGCAGTCGGATGGTGGCGGCCAGATCATTGTCTTTATACAGCTTGTATAGGTCCTCATTGTGACGCATTCTCCATATCCCATTGACTTGGATTGGTTCATGTGTTCTTCTCAAAATTCGCTTTTCAAAGGTATTGACTATGTTAGCGGCTTGTTTGTTCAGGGTCCAAGTCTCGGTGCCATATGATATCACCGGTCTAATCATAACTTTATATAATGTGACTTTGAACTGATGGTGTATATTCCGTGTCTTAAAAATGCATACACGTCAGGGTATCCGCTGGAAGCTTCTATAAGTTACGATGAAAGAACAAAAAGGGTAATAATAACGGAAACAGAAACATCCGAAAAACATAATTTACAAAATATTAATACTTAAAA
The DNA here is from genome assembly GCA_034769895.1 of Magicicada septendecula. NCBI lineage: Eukaryota > Metazoa > Arthropoda > Insecta > Hemiptera > Cicadidae > Magicicada > Magicicada septendecula. The sequence continues at coordinate 73,984,495 of CM068373.1, read as the reverse complement.
CTTAAGCGTAACTTAAGCGCTTAACGTAAGCGTATGGCGAACTTTACACGGAGAGCGCACACTTATTTAAAGCTGGCTGACAAGTGATTGGTAGAACGTAGAAATAATCAAACTGACATAGGTGTTGTGTAAGTGGGACAGCTGAGTAGGTGTAGCCCGCTACTTAGATTATATTTGTTGTATTTAAATATGGTACGTTTTCTCTTTAGAGTCATCTATCAAATTTACAATTTTACATTTATTATTACGTTAATTACTTAAACATAAAATTTTAATTTTATTGACCCTTGTGCTCTAAGCACTTTAAGTAAGGAAACAATTTTAGTTTTCAGCACATTTTTTAAAAAATCCCCCAAACTACTGGAGAGGATGAGCAATGCCTTATGGTATCATTCCTTGATGAAGGAAAATATCCAGCCGCACCTCCAAGTGTGGGGGGATGGCATCACCTGCGGGTGGCTAACTCTGGAGACCGAGTGACAGCCGCTATGAGGTGTCCCTCCACTACTTGTCACTGTCAAGTAGAGGTTAGGGCACCCTCTTGCCCTTGGGGTGAGAAATTTTGCCGCTAAAGACGGATGACCTTCCATCGCTCAACGACGTGGGATGTGGGAGGTAAGGAGACACCACCACATTAAAGATCCTTATGGATATCTCAACAGGGAAAAGTGCTCTTTTTAGTCTGGTAAGACAACCAGTTTACAGAAAATCGGGTTGGATGTTAAGCCTGAAAGTGGCAGCCCAACCATACGTCTTACCCTGCGATATGCTAGTAACATATCCAGGGGACATATTCACTACTAAATTACCTCAAAGAAGGACTAGCCGGTATTTGAGACCGGAAGAAACCATTCTTGGTTTAATCCTTGAAGTTGATGATGATTTTTAAAAAAGCTACAGTTATGCAGATAATATTGTTTCGCTGAAAATCTTATAAGCAAATTGAATAATAAATTTACAGAGTTAATTTATATAAACACAGTTAAATACACATTTAATATATTGACATATATTTTCCAATTTAAATTACTGGGGTCAACTCTTCACGTGTTAGTTGAAGTTGCTATAAATTATTTCCAACACTGTTTTTTAGAAGTAGTTTACTTAGTTTGTTATAGAAGTATTTTACTTTTAACAGTACGATAGGAATGCCAGCTCCGATATAAAATACTTTCAACATATTAAGAAAACAGCTTTTACTTATTTAAGTAAATAAAAGTGTTTAATTGGAAAACTTTATTCATTAACTATCCGTGTGACTTCATACGATAAGCGAGTAAATTACTCGTAGTTCTACGTTTGGAAACGATTGAATTCAGTAGTTTGTGGCGCCATGTGTTGAAATTGAGTTCGCTTTCTGTGATAGTGTCGCGTTGACTATAACGCAATAACTAGTAGTGCGCAATATGGTTTTATTCTTACATTACATACGACATACGAAGGTGTCTTCTAACTGAACTTATTCTGAAAAATATTAGTTTCCTCTAGTTGTTATATAACACACAACGAACTTACAGATTCTAAAAAAAATATGATTAATCTACAGAAGATAGTTTAACAAAAACTTCTATCATTATATTGTTCTACACGTTACCGTTTCAAACTTTACACATCGTTTTTTAAAAAATTACTTTGAAAACAAACACTAACAGTATTAAAATTGTTCTCAGGCTTTCGCGGCCGGTGTCTGTTGTATTAGAAGTGTTTACAGGGTTGTTTGGCCGTCGTCCATGGTTTAAAGACAAACCGAACGTTTCGACAGCACCACTGACTGCCATCGTTAGTGGAATTCAAATAATTGAGACCTCCTGAACGTGGGTTGTTATCGTCAGGCCCCCAGTACTGTGGTAAAGGCTGAAGATGTCCCGCGATGCTGCCTGTACTTGTAAATACACAAAGTCCCACGGAGACGTCTGGCGTGGCCGAGCACGACCATCCGACCATCGGATCCTCTTCGATGAGACGAAGCTCTTGTCGGCGGTGAATGCGTACTTCCCTCGTCTTTATCTGGAGTCCGTCTTGATTCAGAAGCATGCTGCAATCGCTATGAATCAGCGGACATGACTGGAGTTTGCGCGGCTTGCGCGAGGCGCGAGTCGCGAGTTGTGCAGTGTCCCGAGTCTCAATTAGGACTCCAGCCACTGGGTCATTTAAGAGTTATTTATATATTATTTTCTATTTAACGGAGGGCCCGAAACGACCCTCGATGGTGGATTACACCACCGGGGCTAGTATACGGGGTCGCTTCCAAGCCTCACCTGGTCTCGGAGTGTAGTTACCAAGTCCGGCAATGAGGGAATTGTGGGTCAAACGTGGTGATCGAACATAGAATCGACGCGCCAGGCGTCTCACGGTGTCATCAAAAGAGCGGAGACCGAGTCCTCTCCTCAAAAGACGAGAAGAGTACCTCCGGCGGACTTTGCACGCGAGCTTAAGTCGCCGGTCGAGAACACGCTGGAACGCTGATCTATGACATCGAGCAAGGTATCCCCAAACAGGACAGGCGTAGGTAATCACGGGCAACACGTACGAGTTGACGATGAGCTTACCCAGCCGGGGGGGGGGGGGTCATTCCCGGATTAGAAAGTACGGGCCAGAGTATACTGAGTTGCGTCGAAGCGCGTTGACGGATGTATTGTGTATGGGTTCGCCAGGTGAGACGGTAGTCCACGTGGAGCCCAAGGTATTTGACGCTATTGGTCCAGGGCACCTCGACGGGGCCTACTTTAAGCGGCCGAGGCCCCTTGTGTTTGCGCGAGAATATTACCGCGGCACTCTTGGAAGCGTTGACAGCAACTCTCCAGTCATCGGCCAACACGACATACGCGTCGAGTTGGCGCTGAAGCTTGACTGCCGTATAACTTGCGTTCGGCTCTGAGGCAAAAGCCGCAGTGTCCCCCGCGAACAGCGACAATCTTACTCCAGGAACTCGGGGCGTGTCGTTGACGAACAGCGATAACAGGAGAGGCACAAGTACACTTCCCTGAGGGACACCAGCGGTAATACGCCTCTCCGAAGAGAGAACGTGGTCTACTCTCACTCGGAAGCTATGGTCTCGCAGAAAGCTGCTAATCAAATGAACGTAGCAATCTGGGAGAAGGACTTCCGTTAGTTTGTAAAGGACACCCTCGTGCCACACGCGGTCGAAGGCTTAGACGTTGCAGGCAAGAGGCTGATGGGTCTGAGATTTTCCGCGCGAGAAGAATTCTTTCCCGGCTTGGGTATCACTATAACTGTAGACGTTTTCCATTTTGCCGGAAAGTAGGCCAGCCTGGGACAGATATTGAACAGTTCAGAGAGGAACCATATTTCGCGCTCCGGAATTAGGTGGAGTGCAGAACTCATGACTTCGTCAGGGCCAGGCGCCTTCTGGGGCTTGAGCTGAACTATCTTCTCAGAGACCTCCTCCGGCGAAATGGGCTCTAGCTGGACTGTGATACCGGCCAATTCAAAGCGTAAAAGAGCGCAAAATCTAACTCGCGGCAGATTTGCTCAGTGAATGCCGGGTTCTTGGATGGGTTGGGAGCGAACTGACGCTCGAAACTGTCAGCCAAGAACTCTGCCTTTTCGAGGGGGCGTTTAAGGAGTTGACCGTCGGGTTCTTCTAGTGCGGGGAGAGGCGCGCGTTTAAGCTTTCCCGTTAGGGCACTGGGAATCCGCCAGAAATTACGGTTCTCGGCAGGGTCATCCATCTGTGCTACATCTTGCTCCCAGTCGCGTCTACGGAACGCCAGCATGTCACGACGCAACTTGCCGGTCGCTCTGTTAAACGCAGCCTTGTCGGCCGGATCACGAGTCCTCTGCCAGCGTCTTCGTAGGCGATTCCTCTCGCAAGGGTGCTGAAACACCTCTTCGGGGATCCGCTGATAGTCGGGCGTGAGCCCCGGCTTCATCTGAGAGGACACGTCTCCTCGTCGACATGTTAGGTCGAGTGGTATACGCTCAGGTAGGCGGCGACTAAACGCCGGGCCAAAGCATTCCCACTCGATTACCCGCCGCTCGTCGCGGACGGTAGAGTGCTTTGTTGCTAAATGGACACTGATGGGGCAATGTTCCAAGGATAGTTCAGAAATGACGGAGACGTGGACCGGGCAATAAATGCCCCTGACCGCAGCAATGTCCAGTACGTCAGGGCGGGAGATAGCCCTCGGGGGATAGTCAGTAGGCCTGGTAGTGTTGCCAAGCGTTCGTTGATGTTTCGGAAAGTCTGGGCTACTTTCTGCAAGTCGTAGCTTGCCACAAAGTCGGAGACGACGGTGAGATCATCGGTAGATGTTTGTGGAGAACGCTTGGCGACAGCTGCATAGCTGCGGCGGGGCGAGGCGGTGGAAGCCTTGGGGGCAGGTTCTGGAGCGGGTGGTCGCTCTGGTTTTTGGCGGTCAGGCTTGTGTCCAGTGGCAGGTACAGGCTGGCCCGTGTTCTTGGCCTGAGGTCTTTTACCTTTCTTGCCTGATCTGGGGTAGCGAGGTTTGTGTGGCGGCGGCAGTGGAGGATTAAGTTCCTCGTCATCCTGCGGCAACGGGACTTTAGCATACGCGGGTGTCTCGCGTTCCGGGTCCGAGGGCGCGACTTCAGGTATGGTCTGTTTAGTTTGGCTCGGGCTCACTCCACAAGGTGGTTTCGGAACCGGAGCAGACCTTGGGGCTAGTTTCCGTGCCACAGGCTCAGAGGCTTTGGCCGATGTTACTTGCTGAACAACATGACGAGACTTAGGGTGGACCGGCTTTACTAATTTGTCCAGCTGCCCTATGTAAATAGGACAGCGCCTGTTATTTGCAGGGTGGGCGCCTCCACAGTTTATGCAGTACCTATGATTGTCAGGAACAGCGCAAGCCTGCGTTAAGTGGTCGAGTCCACATCGGACACAGGTCGGCGCGTTCCGACAAGCAAAACTGCTGTGGCCGTACCTCTGACACCTGTGGCATTGGGAAATCTTCCCTGTCTGACGGCAGTGCTTTACGCTAACGCAGAGCCCGAACAGCCGTTTCAACTCTAAAGGGGCCTGGGTGGGTTCGCCCTTCTCCACCTGGAGTCTGATTAGAGGCAGGGGTAGACGCGATACGTAGGTTGTATACAACCGAGAGGCTGCCACAACCTTGTAGCCCGCGTCGCGCAGTTCGTCTAGAACGACCTGCGGATCGGCCTGTATGTCTAGCCCCCGAAGAACAAGGGCTACAGGCTTGATGCGGTTTACGGGATGAGTGTGGAACTGGAACGATTCTTGTTCCAGCCACTGGATCACTCCGAAGTGTTCGGATGCGCTGCGGCAAGTAACGCGTACAATCTCACTCGCTTGGACCTTGACAGAAGCGTTATCTGCCAGCGCAACGACTTTCGGAGTCGGCGATTAAAGCCGATGATGTCCTTGATGTTAGTGACGAAAATCGACGCGATCCTTTCTTCGGAGGTGCGGCTGGGCGGAGGCTTGGAATGCCGCCGATTCCGTAGCCGAACTCAAGGAAGCCAGTGAGGGAGACTTCCTTGGCTTGCCACCGTGCCCTACTTATGAATCGGTGGGGCGAAAGCATTTCATTAAGTACTTTATGTCAGGGAGAGATGCGGGCCTCTCACACACCTTATTTTTCTGATTGGCCGATGGCGCAGATTTTACCTACACGGGGGTTGCAATAGTAAATAATTAGTACAAGTAGCATCGCGGGAAATCATTAACCTTCACCACAGTACTCCTGGGAAAACAATTGTTTGTGTACCTGATGGCATAGCGTTATGCGTGCCAATCATACACCTTCTTTATTTTTATGGCTCATACTGCAGTCTCTACCTGTGCACTCTTCGGATTGGCTGATATAATTTTTTTTGCCTGTACGTGGGACTTGGTGAATTTCTAAGTACAGGTATCATCGCGGGACATCTTCACCCTTTACCAGAGTACTGTGGGCTTGACGATAACAACCCACTTTCAGGAGATCTCAATTATTTGAATTCCACTGATGATGGCAGCCAGTGGTGCTGTCGAAACGTTTGGTTTGTCTTCAAACCATGGACCGTGGCCAAACACCCAGGTAAACTCTTCCAATACAATTAACAGTATTGTTAATATTACTGTTTATCGGGCCATCAGACCGTGCTCCGATGTTATCAACGCATACCTGCCCGCTTACGTCCCTACATGCTGATGTGTCCTGAGCATTTTTGTAAATGTTTGAGGGCTAATAAAAAATTATCGCTTCACTTACATTCATTCTGTAAACAGTGCATTGACGTACACGTCGTTTACTTTAAGATGGTATATATTTTATTATGATATTTGTAGTTTATTATTTTTATTAAATTAAGAAATGTACACTTTTTACTTTAAAAAAAATTTAGCTAAACTCAATTCATTCAGTACATTAGTTACAAACACAGATTACATCTATACAGAAAATCATATTGTTTACACCTAAATATTGTTTTATCCAGACATTTACTGAAATAGTCGAAACAGAATACGTGTAGTCAATTGAGGTTAGAATATTACTGTCTTCCTCACACACGGTTAACAGCGGTCGTTCACCTAACTCACACTGTGGACTTGAATTTGAATACGAAATTAAATTTGATTCTTTCTATATCTTCTGATTTTTTAATAAATTTATCTAAAAACTGGGAAATGCTAGTTATATTATTATATACACCCATCAAAATGTCACTATCATCAACACACATTACCACTGATTTGTGAATATGAATTTAATGAAACGATGTCAACGCCAGAACTTCTTATGATTTCATTAATTTCTTCTTCTGTAAGATAATTATTGGAATACGTTTTCAATAAACAAAAATATACCAAAACACGACTACCTCACGCTCAAACTGTAGGTAAACAACAAAAATGGCTGCCCTTATCAAACACGTGTACATAGCACAAAAAGAAATACATTTCCCCGTGTTTGTTCCAGGTCATGCTGTCCTCTACAGTTTAAATAGTGAACTAAAATATTCCATTACATGGAAACTAAGCCTGTGGACGTATAGGAGTTTAAACCAAGCCTTGTTTCGTTTAAACTACGCCAAATTTGTGGACTTTCCTGGTACGTCTATAGGATTCTGGCTATTGTTTGATTTGGACGTACTAGGTACGTCCATAGGTCTCAATGTGTTAAACGCAAACGTTTTACCGACGCTATCGGTGGCCATCTTCAGTGAGTAGTGTGTTGGAGAGAATACTGAAACAGTGACGTCACGATCAGCTGACCCGGGGGCTGGTGAAGTCACGATTAGCTGCTTGTGTGGTGATTGTTCAGTGACGTCACTGGCTGTTTCAGTGACGTCTCTCTCCTGTTTCAGTGACGGTCATGAGCAGGTGATCGTGAGGTCGTTGATCCGGTCAGTTGATCGACACGTGTCTTCGTGTTTCAGGATTCTCTCCATGTTGTACCGGAGGAGGGGGGACGGGGGTTCTGTTAGCGTGTATGTGTATGCTGGTGGTCGGTCGATGCTAGGTTCGAGCTCGGGCTCGGGCTCGGGACGAAGCGCCGCCCGCGACTGTCGACACAAGACTGAACGGTATAGCTAACGAGCCTCCTTTACATAGACGGACAATCCCCCCTGTTCTACTACTGAGTGTCACTGTTGCCCAACATCCTGTCAACACGTATTGCACCATACTTTTTCACGGTGATATGATGCAACAGTTGTAACATACTTTTCCTGTAGCCGGTCGAGTATTGTGACATACACTCACTTAAATTTTTGTAGTGAATCTTATAACTAGATGCATACATATCGTTGTGTCAATTACATATAATTAAACCAACGGTATGTACTCTCGTCATTTCCAAGCGACCCACGTGGTAAGAGAAGGTACGCTTTGCTTTTTTACGTGGTTTCCCCGTTTCACGACCGAACGAAACAGGCCTACTCCAGCGTTACTTAACACCTAACACTCTAAGCGCTCAGAGATGTTAACGTATACAGTGTTAGGTAAAAAATCAAACGTACTTTACACAATGCTGACTAAAGCTATTTTTTTTTTATAAATAAAAAAAATTTTTGTTTTTTTTTATTTTATTTTTTTCACTTGAACTAATAGTCCTGTATACGGTTGGAATATTGAGAAGCGTCTTTTTCACGTATCACACACACATACACACACAAAAAGATTCTGTGAAATCGAGGCGAATATGACTTTACACTACACAAAGCGATGTTGCCTATTACAAGTATGTAATATACTTAAGTAAGTAGTTAAGTATATACGCTGTAATCTGTGCATGAACGTTATGTATAACAATATATTTTAATGCATGTTTGTGTGTGTGACTTTACACTACACAATGCGATGTTGCTTATTATAAGTATGTGTATACGTTTGTGTATCGCACAGGATATTGAGGTGCGTTGTCTTAGTTTGTTCACGTTATGAGAGAGAGAGAGAGAGAGAGAGAGAGAGAGAGAGAGAGAGAGAGAGAGAGAGAGAGTGAGAAAGAGAGAGGGGGAGAGATGATTGATTGTAACCGGCTACGTCACTCTCGCAGTAGAGATACTTATAAACGTAGTCGAGTTGTTTGAGACGAGTCACTGGCACGGTGGAAACACCAGTAAACAATTCGCTTCGATTGAACAGAATCTTTGTGTGTGTGTGTGTGTGTGTATGTGTGTGTGTGTGTGTGTGTGTGTGTGTGTGTGTGTGTGTGTGTGTGTGTGTGTGTGTGTGTGTGTGTGCGTGCGTGATACGTGAAAAAGACGCTTCTCGATATTCCAACCGTATACGAAACTATTAGTTTAAGTGAAAAAAAAATAGAAAAAACAAAAAACATTAAAAAAATAATAAAAATGTATTTAAAAAAATAGCTTTAGTCAGCATTGTGTAGTGTACGTTTGATTTTTTACCTAACACTGTACACGTTAACAGCTCTGAGCGCTTAGCGTGTTAGGTGTTAGGTAACGCTGGAGTAGGCCTGTTTCGTTTGAACGTGAAACGAGGAAACCACGTAAAGAAAGCGAAGCGTATCTCGCCTCACCTCCAAGCGGGTCGCTTGGAAATGACGAGAGTACATACCGTTGGTTTAATTATATGTAATACGATCACGTTCAAACGAAACAGGCCTACTCCAGCGTTACCTAACACCTAACACGCTAAGCGCTCAGAGCTGTTAACGTGTACAGTGTTAGGTAAAAAATCAAACGTACACTACACAATGCTGACTAAAGCTATTTTTTTATACATTTTTATTATTTTTTAAAAGGTTTGTTGTTTTTTTTTTAATTTTTTTTTTCACTTAAACTAATAGTTTCGTATACGGTTGGAATATCGAGAAGCGTCTTTTTCACGTATCACGCACGCACACACACACACACACACACAAAGATTCTGTTCAATCGAAGCGAATTGTTTACTGGTGTTTCCACCGTGCCAGTGACTCGTCTCAGACAACTCTCGACTACGTTTATCAGTATCTCTGCTGCGAGAGTGACGTAGCCGGTTACAATCAATCATCTCCCCCCCTCTCTCTCTCTCTCTCTCTCTCTCTCTCTCTCTCTCTCTCTCTCTCTCTCTCTCTCTCTCTCTCCCCCTACACGATATCCTGTACGATACACAAACTATATACTTAACTATTGTACATGAACTTATAATAGGCAACATCACATTGTGTAGTGTAAAGTCACCTATACCGTTCAGTCTTGTGTCAACAGTCGCGAGCGACGCTTCGTCCAGAGCCCGAGACCGAGTCCGAGCCCGAACCCAGCATCGACCCCGACCTCCAGCATACACATACACACCAACAGAACCCCACTTCTCCCTACGCCCCCTCGCCCCCCGGTACAACACGGAGAGAATACTGAAACACGAAGACACGTGTCGATCAACTAACCAAGTCAACGACCTCACGAACAGCTGCTCATGACGTCACTGAAACATCATGACGCCACGGAAACAACATGGCGTCACGGAAACAGCATGACGTCACTGAAACAGTGACGTCACAAAACAGCTGATCGTGACGTCACTGTTTCAGTATTATCTCCAGCACACTACTTAAGTGCATCGAGGGCTGATGCACCGACACAGGTCTACAGTCAGTAAACCACAGTACTGTGGCTAAGGCTAGTGGCCCTAATAAGGGTCCCATATATATAAACGTTTGGAAACCATTATTTATATGGGGTCCTCGTTAAGGCCGTCAGCCTTAGCCATAATACTGTGGTTTACTGACTGTAGATCTGTGTTAGTGTATCAGTGCTCGAACCACTGAAGGTGACAACCTATGGGATGGGCGAAACGTTTGCGTTTGCCACAGCCTGATAGCCCGGTAAGCAGCAATGTTAAGGATATCGACCCCGCCCGTGAAAGCCTTAAACAACAATTGAAACATTAGCACTTTCATTCAACACTCCACTTAATGTGCCTATACTCAGGCAGCCTCAAAACATCTAAAATCAGCGTTTTTGTGTTTCTAGTTAGTTGCACTACAAGTCTAAACTAGATGCGGATGCCAGTAATTAGCAAAAATACTTTGGAGAAAAGTATAAAAAACCAATTATGGAATCCAGAGCGTGTTAATAATTTGAGAATTTTATTGCCTATGTGTATTGTGTATCTAAATTTGTCTCGGATGTAACAAACCAGCTTAAAGTTTTATTTTGCGAAACATTTGAAAACCCATTTTTACGTCATTCTGACTGTAGGCATCGGGTGTTTTAATTCCTATTAATATAGGTTTAAAGTCCTTGCGGATACAAAATGTCCTTCATTTATTTACAAATATAAATCATTGGATCCCGCTCATGCTAATTCTTTTCATTGCCTACATTGATTATAGGCTTAAAGTTGGCAACACTATTTTATTTTTGTGTTATCTAAATAAACCGCAATGTCCAATTATATGACTCCAAACATGCGTAAGCTTATGCGGGTAATACAGGCTAAAAGGAACTGTGGATACGAAAAGTCAAAGTTTGCAAATCAATTATTTGTACACCAAACTTTCTATACTTTATTCTTTATATTTGATGTACACAGCAGGCTAAGTGTAGCTGGAATGCAAGAAGTCGGTAATAATTATCTTTAAAAAATATGAGAAAAATTAAATTAACTGAAACGTATTTAAAACCAAAAATGTTCCGGAGGATTCCACCTTCTAAATATATGTAGTTGCCTCTCATCTGATCTAGGTAGCGTCAGTGTATTCAAGTTGGAAAGTTGGAAGGTAAAAACTGAGATAAAAAGACGGGTTGAGTCAGGGCATTAGTACTGTTGGAATTAGAAACTGGAAGAATATGACTATGTATAGAGAAGAATTCTCCTGGAACAAGTTAACAATTTTGAATACCTGGGTTACAGTGTGTCTTATGATGCACGCAACGACGTTGTGAATAAGTTGCATAAGTTCAAACTTATGTGCGGGACCATCAGGTGAACCCTGAAGTCAGCAAGTAAAGAAACACGCCTAAATTCTACAAGGTGATGGTTCTACCCATACTTCTTTATGGGGCTGAGAATTGGACTTTAACGAAAGGCCAGGCCAGTGCCATCCAAGCGGCTGAGAAGAGATTTATCAGGGACGTAGCAGGGTACACTCTCCACGATCATAGAAGAAACACAGATATACGGCAGGAACTGAATGTTATGAATATACTATAAGGATATGAGGATCGCCCAATATCGGCTGAATTGGTGGCAACATCTTTGCCGAATGGATGACTACCGCATCCCCCAAAAACTCTGGAACTATAACCCGAGGAGATGGATGGGAGTGCGACGTCCGAGGAAGCGCTGGAGTGACCATCTGTAATATTTGCCTATTTGAGACCGAAACAATCCATCCTTGGTTTAATCCGAGAAGATGATGAGTAGAGAAGAATGCCCAAATCTTCTGAAGAAAGCCAGAGGCTACAAAGGTTTGTCGAGCCAATGATCGAGGAGTTGGATGGGAGTGCGACGTCCGAGGAAGCGCTGGAGTGACCAGCTGTAATCTTTGCCTGTTTCAGACCGAAACAAACCATCCTTGGTTTAATCCGTGAAGATGAAGATGATAATGAATAGAGAAAAATGGCCAAATCTTCTGAAGAAAGCCAGAGGCTACAAAGGTTTGTCGAGCCAATGATGAATGAATGAATGTTTTAAAACGCTATTAATGCATTTCAACGGGATCTTTATGTGGAAAATAGAAAGGGACCCCAAAAATTCACTTTGTTATAAAGAAATTATAAAAAAAAAACATGTAACATGTAAAGATGGGTACCACGAAATTCTGTGTGTGTGTGTGTGTGTGTGCGCGCGCGCGCATGTTATCAACATCTACAAAACGTATACACAATAGCCTAAAGTACATACCAATAATATTTTGAAACACTTGTTTTTTATAAAAGTAAAATCTGAACTTTCTTGAAATGTCTGTTATAAATTATTTTGTACGTTGAGTGTAAAGTAATGTACTATATTGAACCACTGCTGTTACTGTAATGTGATGGTACTACAACCACTGTGATATAATAGTGGTTGTAATCTTCAATCACAAATAAAAGAATGTACAGAAAATATATACTCAAATTCATTTTAATAAACAGGAAACGTTACCCAGCTCAACGGAAGATGATGAGAAATAAACACAGTAACGTGTTTATTTTTACAACACGTATTTTACTTAACAGTTAAGTACTTATCCTTAAGTACGCTGACTCTTATATCCTTATAACACTGATCCTTAGGTAACTCTACTGCTGAATCCCGTAGTTTTTATAAGTATTTCCCAAATTAATTTTATCCTACTTCCGTAAATCACCACACCACACTGGCATTATTTTGCGGTTTACGTAATTGGACCTGTTACTCTTCAGTGGGTTCATAACTCGCCGTTCATAACTTTATTCTTCCCGCCTATACAGAATAAATCAAAGTATACGGTTGTTCCTATACGAATTAACCAGACCGATTAACTGTCTACCTAACTGTACACAGCTTTAAGTATTAAGGGTACATTTAGCTTCAGGGTCAATCTACGTTAAGTGATCCCATATGTATATGTAAAATGATTTTCACGTTAACCTAATGTCATTGTGTTCTTGTAATCGAAACTTTCCAATACACACGGAAATATCTCAATCTGTTAGTAATTTGTTTACAAGTATGGAAGAGCGGAATAACTAAATAACAGCGGATAACAAATTGAAACCTAGTTTCAGTTTTCTTTTGTTTTTGTTAGAAAGCAGTTGTATTTTTAAATTTACCTTTTCAATCTACTTTGTGACTTCATTTTTATGTTTATAAAACGTTTCAAACCATAGGCTTCATCATCATATCCGATCTTCTCTTGTAAGAGGTCATCAGTTAAAAAGACATATTATTTCCACTGTATACGAGTCGGTAGGTACGCATCTATTCCCATTTGGTCGAACACTGACACACTGACGCACTAATTCTTCTTCTTCTTCTTCTTCTTCTCCTTCTTCTTCTTCTTCTTCTTCTTCTTCTTCTTCTTCTTCTTCTTCTTCTTCTTCTTCTTCTTCTTTTTTTCTTCTCTTCAAGGATTAGGTTATATAAACCTGTTCCGGCATCCATCTCGCTCTCAGCTCTCAGGCGACCCGCGTCTAATCGTGGGAACCGTGCCCTAGCATTCTCACATTGCTTCAACTTGCCTTGGGTGAGTTCTTTTCCTTTAGTCTTTTCTGTCTAGTCTCTCTTGACTGCCTCTTGTTCTTTTATGACGCCGACATTATTACAGTAATCAAGAATTAGGGTGTCTTCCTTTTTCAATTTTAATTTCTTAATTTTTGGTGGCTTAGGATCTTTGAGCTCTCACTGATGCCGACAGGTGAGCACTGGAAATATTAAGAAACCTTTTATATCAGAATAACTGATACAAAGCCACCAAATCCTATCTAAGGAAGAGAAGGGTGAGGACGAATCTCCTGCGCCCCAAAACAGGGGCCATTCGGCTAAGGTATGGTAACCCTGACAGAAGAGTCTCTGTTCCTCCTGGTAGGGGGTTGTGCAACAGGCCAGTAACCTGTTCATGTAAAAATTAAAAATTCTTGCAGCACTAAATCACTAATTATAAGTATTAAATTTTTAAAATTAAAAATCAAAAATGTATAAGAAAAAACAATAAAATCTCTTTTGTAGCACACAAAAGCAATACTGCAATTTTAAAGATGTAGGTGATATGCAACATGCATATAAGTTAAATGAAAAATACACATAAGAACCTATTTTTATCGTGAGGACGAAACATGTGTTGTCATTGTAATCCGTACTACGGTACATATTACTAATTTATCATACGGGTATCTTGTATTAAAAAGTTTTCGTGGCTTAACAAAATTCAGTTTAAAATAAATAATCATATACTGAGAAATGTTTAGAAACAGAGATGGATTTCTTATAATTCACAACATATTAATTAACAGACTCACTGAATTGACACTCCTATTATGCGTAGTGCTTCTGAACACTTTATCTCTCTCTGTTTCTATCTGTCCTGCTCGCGCGCACAAACCCCCACCAATACCCTTCACACACACATACACATTCTATGACAACACAATGACAGATTACTATATACTACAGTACTTTTCACCTGGTGAAGAGATATAGTTCTAAAGTAATTTTGACTTCTGAACAAATAATCGGAATATCTAAAATACTCATTACAGTGTATTACTTGTTCAATAGAAACATGTTTAGAAGCTGGAAAGCACTTTTTATTCAACGATTTTTAAAAAAGTCTCCATTAACACTAAGGCATGGGTCCCTCTGTTGCACTAATCTGTAACAGCAGATTCCGTGCTGGTAAATTTTTGCGGCTGCTTGCGGAACTATTCGCTCACAGCAAACTCCACCTCAGTGTTCGATTTAAACCACCATCCTTTCAGTGATTTCTTTAATGAGCCAGAAACAGGTTAATCGCCACGTTCTTTAAAATCTAAGAGCAACACACCCCGATAATAAAAAAATACGGTCACCATTACTTTTCCTGCCGAAGGTTGGGACCGACATTTTTCCGTCTTCGGAGATTGTGCAAGCTTCCTCTGTATACTTTGACGTTTGGATTCTGGTTCGTAGTGATAACACCAAGACTCATCACCGGCAACAATTTGGTGTAGAACCTTGTTGTTGATAGCGCATCAAATGCTGTAAGGCCGAACGAGAAGGCAAATTTTTCTGCCCATCAGTAAGCAGTCGTAAAATCCACTGAGCAGCAACTTTGTAATAGCCAAGACTATGAATGATGGGATGAACAGTTCCCACGCTGATGCTCAACATTTGAGAAAGTTCTCTAACTTTGATACGCCTATTTGCGCGTAAAACAGTTTCCAGCTGTCTCACAATTTCATCTGATGCTGCAACACATGCAGGTCCGGGACAGGCCAAATCTTTAGTGGATTCTCTTCCTATTCAAACCTTCAACCACTGCCGTATGAGAATAACTATAGTCACCATATACAGCTTCACCATATAGTCTCGTATACATTTCAATTGGCTGGCGTCCCTCAGCGCCAAAAACTGAATAACGGCACACAGATTATCTTTGGACAGAATTTCTACCATAGATGACATTTTACAACCCACCCACAACGCTGAGAAAACAGCAAACTGCAAATATTTTTGACAGACGCGTCACTAGTACTTAAACAGGGAATATAAACAAATGAATACCATTGCCATGGCGACAAAGTCACGGCTCCGCAGATCAAACGTGTTTCTATTGAACAATCTTCGTATAACCATTTAGCTTAAAATTTCTTTTGACATTAATCTTGTTTAATAATAAATAGGCTA
Organism: Magicicada septendecula; assembly: GCA_034769895.1. Lineage (NCBI taxonomy): Eukaryota > Metazoa > Arthropoda > Insecta > Hemiptera > Cicadidae > Magicicada > Magicicada septendecula. The sequence goes on along the minus strand of CM068373.1, from coordinate 73,968,768 downwards.
CATTAAAATACCTAAATGTGTGCTGCTGGAAATGCTCTAAAAATTTGATTAGAATGGAAACATGGGTGAAATAATTATCTTAATTCTAAAGCTAAATTAATTTAGTTTATAACTTTGTTCGTACATGTGAGAGGAGTACGAGGGAGATGGAAGGAAGACGGACACACAGATAAAGGCAGTGAGCGGGTGGAAAATGTTTTGTGAATGTGTGTGTGTGGGTGTGTGTGCGCGCGCACGCTAGCGTGTGTTTTATGTGTATTTGTATGCGCAAAAAGCGTAAAGATAAAGAGAAGAGAAAATGGGATGGGAGGAGAGAGAAAGAGAAAGAGAGAGAGAAAGAGAGAGAGAGAGAGAGAGAGAGAGAGAGAGAGAGAGAGAGAGAGAGAGAGAGAGAGAGAGAGAGAGAGAGAGAGAGAGAGAGAGAGAGTGAGACAGAAAGACTGTGTGTATAATCAGCTTGGTTTTACGATAAAAATCTAATTTACCGCCTACAAAGTTATGTGTATTGAGATTAAATCATAAAATTTCACCACTTCGTCACACGACGAACGTAAAAGTCATACTCCCGTCAAACGAAATTTATAACCTCCCAGCCTGAAATACATAAAACGCCTTTTGTATTTGCCAACAGTGTTGTACTAAACTTAAGATAACTTCAGAACTGATAACTTCAAGATCTTTTCTGTTGCGATTTTATTCCTTTAAAAGTTTTATGAATAAATAGTTATGTAGTTTTTTACGATTAATATCTACTATTTGGTTAAAATAGTTTACACTAAACAAGGGGATTTTACAAATTAAAACTTTAAATACCCTATAGAACGTATGGGTATAGAAACGCTTCCCTAGGGGGTGTGAGAGTATTTTAAGGGGTTTATGATAAACTTACTAAACTACAACGGTTTTAAGCAAATGTAACATAGAATGAAATAACAACTTCTTTCTTTAAATTCATAGGTATAACGTTGTAGTTCAATAACTTTAGGTATTTTTAAGTATAGGTGGGAGGGTAAGGACTTACATATCCGTTTAAATCACCTAAAACGCTTCATCGATCTCAAATCAGTGACAACATACGCTCATTACTACATGCCGTTTTTTCTTTAGTATTTAAATTATGGTTTAAGTTTTTCATAAGTCGTGCAAAATATATATTATATATATTGCAATGAGTAAAATATGCATATAAATTATTACTGAAATTCAAGGCATGTTGAAAGGAAAATTTGTATAAATAAAGACTGCAGGCTTGGAATTACATGTTAGTCGATAAGAGACATGTTTAGATTGTTAGTTTTAAGTATTTTTAGACAGTAAAAGAACTGTTAATGTTGTGAAATGGTGCGAAAGAAGCATAGGCGTGTGATGAGTGCGCGTGTGTGAGAATATATTACGCAATTACTTTACGGGATAATAATAAAAACATATTAATATAAAATAACGTTTGCTGTAAGTTGAGTTTGTTGAGACTTGTACCAGAATACGCCTAATGAGAAGACCTATTGTTGAGACTTGTACCAGAATACGCCTAATGAGAACAGCTATTGTTGAGACCTGTACCAGAATACGCCTAATGAGAAGAGCTATTGTTGAGACCTGTACCAGAATACGCCTAATGAGAAGACCTATGGAATGTCAGTATTCGTTAGTAACTTTTAAGAAACTGAATATATACGTTATTAACAAAGAAAGTTTTACGGCCCTTTTGATAAGTCGTAAAATTGTACTAGTTTTTTTGACAGGCCGTGTATTGCTTTCGAACAATCTTATGCAAGAAAATCTTTATCTTGGCTTCAGATGCAGAGAAGAGATACGAATTAACCAATAAGCGTACGAGAAATAGGGCAAAATTTCATTTGGATTCTAATTTATTGTCAGATAGACAGTCTCCTTCATTTCGTTTTATTTGCCTCCAAGTCACGTTTATTAAATAATTAGAATTAATATTAGGCATTACCTGTATTAACTTTCCGTCTTGTAACTTATCTGTTTTAATTTCTAAAACGACGTGTTTCGAGGATAAATCCTCATCTTCAGGTTTTTAATATTATAAAAACATCAAATTCACCCGAACGGGGTCATCAATTACTTAAAGCATATAAAAATACATAAAAACACCACACATAATTTTACACTGATGTAGTCTCGGCACAGTCCGATGCGCATCGTCTCGTTGCCAACGATTCACTGTTGTACTTTATCTTGTATGACCGTTATCATTTCCCGTGGACACATCGATATCGATGGCTGTGTTGTACAGTAGATTAGAGCGAAACGAAACTTTATCATAAAGTAGTTGGTCCGCTTGTAACTTAGAAGCCTTGTATATCTCATATTTCTCCACAGCGTTCATGTATGCACCTTTTTTGCAATTATGAAGCAGTTTAAAGTTTGTGTGGAAGTCTGAGTACTTATGATTATATAGCATTAAAAGTTGAGCGTAACTAGATCTTGTTTTCGAGAAATCACTTTTGGGTAGGTGTTCCTTAAAACGTTCGGCTGATTGTCTGCCCGTTTGTCCTATATAAAATTTGTCGCAGTCATCGCATTCAAGCTTGTATACTCCAGTTTTCTCTTCATCCGGGATGTGAGTTCTTTGTCCCAAACGTTTTTTGATGTTATTTGTGGTTTTGAAAGCCACTATTATTTTACGTTTCTTTAACTCATTCTTTACAATGACTGGTAGTACATTCGTGTACTCGGTTACTATAAACTTAGTATCTTTTTAGCTTTTTTCACGTAAATATCCAGTGAGGACTAAGGTAGTTATAAACGACAGCCCTTTATAACACGTGAGCTATTTTAAGTATCTCGTCTGTGCAGTAATGTATGAATCTGAATATGAAATAAAACAATAAGGTAAGGACAATTACATTTTATAAGACAATTGCAATACCCACATTGATATATGCGAGGGAGGCGTGAGTCATGAGAAAAAAATAAATCAGCAAGATTCGGAGTGCTGAAATGCAGTTTCTTCGAAATACTTTAAATTATACACTGAAAGACAGACTATAAGTGATATCAGAGGATCCACTGCATTGAGGATATCAGAGCAGAACTCGAAGTAAAGAACGTAAATAAAATTATTTCAATTTACAGAAGACAATGGTGGGATCATCTGCAAAGGATGACAGAGGATCATTGCCAAAAGCGGCAGTAAAATATAAAGCATGTGTAGAAGAGACGTGGGTCGTCCGAGGATGAGATGGGTGCCGGAACAGGTTTATATAACCTAATTCTTGAAGAGAAGAACAAGACGTGTTCTGTCTCTTGAAACTATAAGTAGTCACTGCCCCTCTCTCTCCCTCTCACTCTCTCTTTTCCTCTGTCGTAATCGTCGTTGCTGTTGTTGGCGTCGTCTTCGTCGTCGTCGTAGTAGTAGTAATAGTAGTAGTAGTAGTAGTAGTAGTAGTAATTGGTGATACTAGATTAATCCTCTAAATTTGTCATTTCATGGTAACTGTAAAGAAAAATATTAGCGTACTGAAATTATCCACTGTTGCTTGTATCAATCCGCGCACCGTATGAGCTATTCAATATAGCATAATATAGTACAGTATAACGAGAGCTCCTGTTTAATAACGTTTATTACTTCTTCTACAGACGACTTACCGAATTTATACTTAACGGTAACAGTATTACCAAGCATCTATGGAAAGTCCGTAGCCAATCAATTTAACTTCACTTTTGACCTTCATCAGTTTGTAGATTACAAAGCATATTTGTTTTGAAGTTCCACCAGTGGGCGCGGAGCGCAACAGGTTGCAACAGGCAGGTTATCGGATTAACGCCCTCTTCACTGATGCACATCAAAGGCTGCATTTAGTCAAAGCGCGGAAGTTGCTCTCCTTTGGTGTAATCCACTTTCTGACTTCCAGTCACTCTTTGGTGTAAATATTGTGTTTCTCTCGTCTGTTTCCTTGACAGTCCACTTAATCAGTTTGCTAAGGTGGAAGACGAAGTATTAATGCTATACTGTTTACTGTAACCTATAACGTTTAACGTTTTTAATGTTTCTGTAACATTGTTTATCTATAATTAATATTTGAAAGAGCGAAACAAATTTTAAACCGAACTTTTGGTATTTGTCTGTCTGTCTTTTCGGGGGGCTGATGCTTCATTATAACCTTTGAATGCATCTACCAATTTTTATAAAACTTAACTTGCTCCTCATTTCATTTTGCCCCCCCCCCCATAAACGTTAGCAGAAAGAAAAAATGCAAGAGATTGAAAGAATTACAAACATACCTATGGGTCAGAATGTTGGACAATCAACGAAAAGAACCGCAGGAAGATTCAAGCTGTAGAAATTAACTATCTTAGACGAGCTTTCAGAGTTTCTCGCCTGCAACATGTAAGGAATGACGTAACAAGGAAAAGAACAAATAGAAAAGAAACTGTAATAGAAAATATAAAACGTAAACAGCTTTTCTGGTATGGACGCCTAATGAGAATGAGTGAAGAAAAAATACCTGTCAGTGTGTTCAAATACAGACCTAGGAACAGACGAAAAAGAGGCAGACCTAGATTAAAATGGATAAAAGAGATTGAAAGGAGCATGGAAGAAAAGAATCTGAAGAATGAAGTTACACAGAATAAGTTGATATGGAAACTGAGATGCGGCATGCGGCAGTAGCTGTGGGATCCCCGCCAACACACACACACACAAAGCGTATTAAATAAAGGAGACTATTTACAGAAATCGGAATATAGTATTCAGGCTTTAAGCTCTTAATGTTTAGAACACTAAGGCTCAACAAAATTTTTAAATTGTAAAACGTTTTACACATATATCTCCCGAAAGCTCCCAGGAAGGACCCGAAAGGACCCACAGTACTGTGGAAAAGGGCAACACAGTAATAGCAAAGAATACAATAATAAAGATAAGATAAGGCTACTTTGAGGATTTGCCAAAATGCTTGGTAGTACTGATGTACACCTTGTCATTGGGTTAAGTCCTTACACTGAAGATGGGCCGGTGTGGCCAAAAAGCCTAATCGAGTTAACACCTTTCGATATGGAGAAAATGGAAGACCACGGCCTCACAACGCGGATAGTAGTTTAATAATTATAACGCCGGCTGTAAAAACCTATGAAACAGGTTTGTTACATTAAAATGTAGCCACAATAATTAGAGCTGGTTTTTGCTCCTAAAACGTTCAACACGCCTGTCTTAACTTTTTTACTATTCCGTATATATAATCATTATTTTACTTATTTAATATTTTTAGTATGTACACTAAAATGTATTATTTTACTATCACACTGTAAAAACCATTCACTTTAAAAATAAACTACAGTAAAACGAAGAATAAGCAAGGAAGCAAGTAGAAGATCTCAGAAAGGTAGCGGAGAAAACAAGCCTCCAAATCTCCTTTGCGAAAACGTAAAAATTATGACCAACCTACTTAAATTCTCGAAAACGTGCCTGGACACTATGTATGGAGAAATAAAATATACTAACAACTTTAAATATCTTGGGGAAAACATATCCTGAAACGCCTCAGACAAAGAATCCTTTAAAATGAGGAAACTCAAATTAGCAAAGGCCTTTACTCTAACCCGGGAACTGTACGGAAAGAAAAAACTTTCCAGAATTGCGAAAGTTACCCATTATAGCACTGTGACTAAGCCGGTGATCATGTATGGAGTGGAATCAATGTGCTTTCAAAATTTGGGACCTCTTCTTAAAATTGTACGAGGAATTCTTCAGAAAATGTATGGGCCAAGAAAGCTGAAGATGGGTACAGGCATCCAGAAAAGCCAAAAAAGAGCAGGCCAAAGAAGAGCTGTACAGGGATCTGGAATATCTGGATTTCCAAATAAAAGACTGAGATTTATTGGACATATGGTTTGAATGGATCGGTTCAGATTAAACAAACAATTTTTAAGTATATTTGGCAACTTTCCAGTCTAAACGGATACACCAAACAACTGACGGAGGAAATGATGAAACTGGTTATTCCTTTGAACGACTGTGTGGATAGAAATACATACAGAAGCAAAATTTAAAATCTTGAGGTTCTCTGCGGTGAGAAGAAGACGAGAAAGGGGTGGACAGTGGAAAGGAAGGCGGCGCCTAGTGTGCGAATGAGGGCCTTCTGGCAGCAGAAGAAAAGGAAATGATAGTCGCGTGGTCCACGGCTGGCCTGTTCGTGTAAAAAAAACCTACAGTAAAACCCCATTACAAAGCTCATCAAGAGAAGGTGTGAAAACCGCGAATTAAGAGATATCGCGTATTAAACGAGGTATGTCCAAATAGCATAGATATATACTGTATTACTGTATAGCCATATTTTCCACATATGCATTAACAGTTTTATCAAAGTACTAAATTTAAGTACAATACTTTAAGCAAAGAGTTTAAAACTGTTTCAGTATATCATTTTTCACTACTAACATATTTCACTTAACATTAAATATTCATTTATTTCTTTAAGCGGATTTCAGTTATACCGCATACTATAAATATAAAGGCTGAAGAAAGTAAATTTTCCACAGCCGCAGTACAGTGTTGTATTTGACAGCAACTTTCGTATAAATCTCTTTGGACAAATGTTACTGTATAATTTAAAACAACGCATTGTGTGGTATTTCAGAGCGACAAACGATGTCATTTATACTGTTCCTGTATACGAGATGTGCAAGGACTAACCAAAAGCGCGTCTTACACGGAATAGCGTAACTAGCGGGCGCGTTTTAACGGGGTTCAAACGATTACTCTAAACATTTACAGTCAATATTAATTAATAAAATTTATTTAATTTACAGTAGCTGTAGCATACGTGTGATCATAAAATTGTCAATTGATAAGAATTCAACATTAGAACATAAAATTGTCCGGGTATGCAGATGATATCAATATTATGGCAAGATCCCAAGGAAGAGCAAAAGAGACATTCCAGGAACTCAAAGGTGAAGCAGAAGAGATAGGATTACAGGTTAATACAAATAAAACAATGGTTATGATCACCACTCGGAAGAAAACCAAGAAACCTGAACAGTTTGAAATTGAACCACTAAACCTGGAAATAGTGAATCAGTTTAAATATTTGGGTTGTTGGATGGCAGAAAACAATGAAGAAATAAATGAAATAAGGAAAAGGATACAGGCCGCAAACAGAACATATGCTTCTTTGACATCTATATTTAAGACAAGGAATATCCACCATCAGTCCAAGGTCACATTATATAAAATTATTATTAGACCGGTGATAACATATGGATTTGGACTCTGAACAAACAAGCCGCTAACATAGTCAATAATTTTGAAAGGAGAATTTTAAGGAGAATATATGGACCAATGGGATACGGGGAATGCGTCACAATGATGAGCTATACTAGCTGTATAAAGACACTGTTCTGGCCACCACCATCCCACTGCATAGATTGCAATGGGCAGGACACATCATTAGGATGGAAGACAACCGAATACCTAGGAAGGTACTGTTTAGTCAGATCGAGGGTAGAAGGCCTGTCGGAAGACCCAAGACACGCTGGATTGACTCATTGGCGAGGGATGCTGATTTAATTAATTTACTTAAAATAAAACGATGTACATCGATCGCCAAGGACAGGGGAAAATGGAGGCGGATGATTATGGAGGCTAACGTTCGTCTTCGAACTGTGACGGCATAGAAGAAGTAGTATACATTTACGGCAGCATATTTCCCATCAAAGTTTTTTTAATTTTTGAGTATAGCATTGACTTGTGTGTACTTTTGTTTTTCTGTACAATATAGGTACACAACAATAAAACGTTTGTATATGCGCCTGGAGAGGTATGTGATATTGTTACACAGCTCCATCCTAAATGAATGTACACGCGCCTTGCATCATCGACTCCTTATCTCCTAGAAGCCGAGATTCAAGGGTAACGATATACGAAATTCACTACGGATTTCACTATTCAGTCTATTCATCGAACTTTATTTAAAATTGTTACACCCTTTCCTGCAGTTACACGGTATACTAACGTACAACATATACATATTGCCTCATCCACCTTTTCTTCTCTTATTGTAACCGTGCATCTATTAATAGAGTTGCATAGGAGAAGTTGGAAGGACCATATGGAGCGTATGGATGATCGAAGACTACCACAAGCGGCAAGTAGATACAAATCAGCTGAAAGAAGAAGCGTAGGGAGACCAAATAAAAGATGAGAATAAATTCTATGAGACCGCAACAAGTCACCAAAGCCTAATCCTTGTTGTGGGAGAAGAAGAGAAGAATCACCTATTGACCAATTTTGTAATCACACACACACACACACACACACACACACACACACACACACACACACACACACACACACACACACACACACACACACACACACACACACACACACACACACACACACACACACACACACACACACACACACACACACACACACACACACACACACACACACACACACACACACACACACACACACACACACACACACACACACACACACACACACACACACACACACACACACACACACACACATTACAACACTAGACAGTTTAATGTGTTAAGCCCTCTGTTTTTGGAAGCCATTTACAACCTTACAAACGATTTTATTTATTTAATGTGCGACAAATCTTCATATAACACTACAACACATTAAATTCGTGTGGTTGATGAAGATGGGTGTAATCGTAATAATAATAACGCTAAGTAATCTGGTTAAAAATCATTTCAATATTTATTAATAAAATTTCTTATTTTTGTTACGAATCAAAATCATTATTATTTGCACGTCTAATTATTACATTTATGGGTACGCAGTTTACCGACAATAACTCGCTAATTTGTTATCGCATTTGAGGATGTACACTTATGTAAAGGGACATATATTTAAAATTTTAGTTGGGTTTAAATTCATTTTTTTTTATACTTATGATAAATATTCCATTTCAGGATACCCTCAATCTTTATAAAATTAATTTTCTATTACATAAATAACGTAAGCTGATCTACTTTTATCCTTAACACACTGAATCTACATTTGTTTGTTACAAATTTAATATACTTTAAATTTTGATTTAGTATACTTTTCTAAATGCAGACTTCCTATGTAAAGAATTTGGAATAAATAGAGCTGTTGTTATTTACATTAACTACATTTAAATATTTACATTTTTGTCTTTTTTTACACCCATTATATTGCTACGACGGCCTCATTGATCGTCGTGTAGTAAAGAAGGAAAAAATTACAGTTACCAATGAAATCACTAATAACCAGCTTTAATGACTCACAAACAACAATTCGTAATCAACTCGTACAATAATTCAAGTAACATTTGTCCACAAGCAAAAATAATGTCAAATTATAGAGATCCACAATAATTATAACGCAATAACACTTCGCTACAATACTTCAACAAACACTCGATCCGTTCTAAGTAGCTTTTTATAAGTAGTGGACATCTTCTAGAAATTTTCCATCCTCACTGTGGTGTGCCATCTAATGCGTATTTCTAGTGTTATCCAGAGTACTGTGGAACGTACTTGAGCGCGACATTGACAGAGATTACACCTGCACGACTAGCGGAGGGGCGCGCTCAGTTGTTCGAGTTGGTTCTCGTTACAAATTATGCGCGTGACCCCCCCCCACACAAAAATACTCAACCATATATCAATTTCGATATAATAATAGTAATAGTGAACAAAAACCATTACTATGGTCATTTCTAAATCACTGGTCTTTTTATTACGGTGCAAGCAATCACTTCGAACACATCAATATAAACTTTTAATTTAATGACAACTTCGCTAACAACACAGTAAACTTTCCAATTTTCTCTCTGACGATGGTGTTAATTAACACGAACCCGATCCGCTAATCAACTGGACCTGTAGGTTCTACTCGGGATACTGTGTTTCAATAACTAACAAACAACTAGCCTCTTTCAGCTTTCCAAGTTTCGTAAACTGTGTAGCCCTACAGTAATCTTGGTTATCCAAGAGTTGTGCGCGCGCACACACACACACACACCGCACGCGTGACGGACACTCTAAAAATTAACTCAAATTGTTAACAGTAGGTACTAGATTATTATACCTTGTCACAGGACAAAAGGCTTGTCGCATGACAAATGGCGTCAATCGTACAACTCTTAGTTATTTTGGTGACCCTAAAAAGGGCCGTATGGCGAAAACGCTGTGACCTTAGTTCCCCCCGAGCCGCGCTGAGATGTTCGGTGGCTGCGCCCGCTCTTCGTGGTGTACCACAGTCCTCCTCATCTTTCGGCATCGGTTGCGTCGAGTCCGCTGCCGGGCCAGCGAAGTCCGTCGCTGGCGCGGTACAGGGCGAAGAATTCAAGAATGTTGTTTCTTCGGCTGTTCCTTCCGGCTGACTCTGCGTCGATGTCGTCCGATAGAGGAGAGGAGATGAAGTGGGTCCGATGGCGTGGCGATGGAGTGCCTCAAAAAATTCTAGCAACGCTCTTTTTATGCACTGACCGTGTAAGGTATCTTTTATTCTATAAGCCCCACCAGTTGTGGCGCCATTGTAATCTTACGTTTTATACGGTTCTTGTGTTCGTATTTATTATGCCCCAAGTTGCGGTGCCATTGTACACAATGAGAAACTCTTTTCCTCTATTTTATATAATTAATTAATTTAATTAAGTATTGAGTTGTATTTAACACAACATTAAGATATAACTAGCCTCACGTTGTGGACGCCATTGTACACAATGTGATTGCAAATCTTTCTTGTTGTATTATTTATTTATTACAATCTTGCATACTCGTGAACAGAATTTAGCTTTCTTTTATGTCGCACGTTTAAGTGCCATATACAATGTTAGAAAATTGTGTAATACCTTTTATATAATTATCTATGTTGTCGGCTCTTAAGATGACGAGTAATAAGATAATTCAGAGTAATATGAAATACTCGTATTTGTAAAGCCCAGCATCGGAGCGTCATTTACCACTTCTACGAATTTAACGTGATTGAATTTGTTTAACGCTACTTTTGGAAGCCTTTTATAACACTACTTATAGAGTCTTCTCAATAATCAAATTAACATGATGTTGTAATTGGTTTAATTCTATAATGAAATAAATTAGACATACGTTTGTATAAATGGTCGTTTAATACGTATGATTCTATCCTTCATGATATTAACATTTCTATATATACATAGTTATAGGATTATTGTTTCTACAAAACATACATAAAATAAAACAAATATTAATATATACATTAAATATCTTAACGTATTTGTAACACAATTATATGCTTCCTATGTAAAAGAGAATGCGTTTGCTTGAAATTTTAGGAACGAATTGTCGTGTAAGACATATGTGTCTTTACGAATGCTTTAAAGGATTCATTACCTTAAATATTTTGATAAAGTATTTAATTTACAGCTTTACGTGAGGTTCTTTGAATAGAGTTGGCCGAATGAGCTTTCTAGAAATAAATTATGTAGGTAATGTTACTTTACTTGTTTGCTGATCCCGCACTGGGTTCCTCCTCTCCTGACTCTGGCATTAATTCACACACTGTAATCATCACTTTTCACCATCACGTGATCTAATCTCGTGATGACAACAGCCTTTCCTTTCACTCCACAATATTCCCTATCACTTGTTATCACAAATTAAGACCGTCTTGTTACATGGTACATGATTCCAAAACAATTACTGTCTGTCATAAGATCGCGTTGATCATCTGATACCACGTGAAAATTGATTAAACTCGATAAAGTACTGCGTGATATACCGATACTACTGGAGATTTGTGTTATACCGTCTGAGTTCAACTAACGTAACTGACTTCAATTAATTTATTGGCGTATCGAGATACTGAGAGAACTGTCATTGGACAGAATCTTCCCCTTCTTATTGAACTGGTCTATATCGCCAATCGCCTTCTTCCTTCTACCTACCTCCTATGGTAAGTTAATAAATTCTCCATTGGCACGTGTTCGAACCTACCCTTCAAGTCCTACGTCAAACTGATTGACGTTAATGATCTCACTAACTTACGTTACAATGCTAACTATCATAAATATCTTAGAACAAGGGCTGTCAAGTTCCTCCGCTCCTGGCTTTTTGCAAGAGTTTTAACTAGGTTCCTTGCGGTGAGATATTGTTTCTTACAACTCTATTGTCGCATCACGGGATCTGTACCTTATCTAATTTCCTTTTGTATTCGTCGAGGACACTCAGTCGCCAACACGGTCGTATACTCTAAAAGAATAATACGTTTTCACGGAAACTCTCGTTTACCCAATTCACCCACCAAACTTTTCTCTTTACTTTTGACATTTCTTATTGAAATACTACGAGTACTTACAACTAATATACAACAGTATTACACACATGTGCGATATCCTGTATACCCCACTATAAATTTTGAGTTCACAATACTCGACAGTTTGTCTAGTAGAACAGTATGCTATCCGTCTTTCACAATTTGTAGGCGGAATAATGCTGTTTCAAACGGTCTTACGCTTACCCCTGTAACAATTAGTTACGCTCTTATGAAGTTTCACACGCCCTTTGGAATAACTCGTGTCTAGTAACTAATTTATAGTTATAAACTTTGACGTTTCTTACTTCCATATACTCAAAAATTTCCGATCGCTATAACCGGGATCGCTGATTGACTCGCTCCGAACACGTCAGGTGTCACGTTTCGGCTGCTGATCTCTGATTGGCTCGATCGCCGCCTACCTGAGCATATCCCGCTCGACACTACCCAGCATGTCGACGAGGCGGTCGCCTTATTCGACACAGCCGTAGTCTCGGCGGTAGACGTGTCCTCCCGGATGAAGCCGGGGCTCACGCCCGACTATCAGCGTATCCCCGAAGAGAGGTCTCAGCTCGCTTGCGAGAGGAATCGCCTCCGGAGACGCTGGCAGAGGACTCGTGCCCCGGCTGACAAGGCTGCGTTCAACAGAGCGTCCGGCAAGTTGCGTCGCGACATGCTGGCGTTCCGTAGACGCAACTGGGAGCTAGCTGTTACACAGATGGATGGCTCTGCCGAGAACCGTAATGTCTGGCGGATTCCCAGTGCCCTAACGGGAAAGCGTAAACGCGCGCCTCTCCCCACACTGGTCGGACCCGGCGGTCAACCCCTTGGCCGCCCCCTCACAAAGACAGAGTTCTTGGCTGACAGCTTAGAGCGACAGTTCGCTCCCAACCCATCCAAGAACCCGGCTTCCACTAAGCAAATCTGCCGCGAGGTAGAGCGCTTTCTATCGGCCGGTATCACAGTCCAACCGGAGCCCATCTCCCCGGAGGAGGTCTCTGAGAGGATTGTTCAGCTCAATCCCCGGAAGGTGCTTGGCCCGGACGGAGTCATGAATTCCGCCCTCCATCGCCTTCCGGAGCGAGGAACCCAGTTCCTCTCTGACCTGTTCAATTCATGTCTCAGACTGGCCTACTTTCCGGTGAAATGGAAAACGGCTACAGTAATAGTGATACCCAAGCCGGGAAAGAATTCTTCTCGCGTGGAAAACCTCAGACCCATCAGCCTCTTGTCCGCGACGTCCAAGGTTTTCGAGCGACTGATGCAGCATAGGATCCGCGACCATCTAGAAAGACTAGACGTGCTGATCCCCGAACAGTTCGGCTTTCGTGAGCTGCACTCCTCGACTCATCAGCTGATGGGACTCGTGGAATGCATCACCGAGGCTGGCTGCCAGGGAAAACAGACGACTGCGATCTTCCTAGACGTAGAGAAAGCCTTTGACCGCGTGTGGCACGAGGGTGTCCTGTACAAACTCACGGAAGTCCTTCTTCCAGATTGCTACGTTCATTTGATAGGCAGCTTCCTGCGAGACCGTAGCTTCCGAGTGAGAATAAACCACGCTCTCTCATCGGAGAGGCGTATTACCGCTGGCGTCCTCAGGGAAGTGTCCTTGGGCCTCTCCTGTTCTCGCTGTTTGTCAATGACACGCCCCGAGCTCCTGGAGTTAAATTGTCGCTGTTCGCGGACGACACTGCGGCTTTTGCCTCAGAGCCGAACGCAAGTTATGCGGCAATTAAGCTCCAGCGTCAACTCGACGCGTATGTCGGGTGGACCGATGACTGGAGAGTTGCCGTTAACGCTTCCAAGAGCGCCGCGGTAATATTCTCGCGCAAACGCAAGCGGCCTCGGCCGCTTAAAGTAGGCCCCGTCGAGGTGCCCTGGACCAACAGCGTCAAGTACCTCGGGCTCAATGTGAACTCCCGACTCACCTGGCGAACCCATACTCAATACATCCGTCAACGCGCTTCGGCGCAACTCAGTAGACTCTGGCCCGTGCTATCTAATCCGGCAATGACCCCCGGCTAGGTAAGCTCATAGTCAACTCGTACGTGTTGCCCGTGATTACATACGCCTGTCCTGTTTGGGGATACCTGGCTCGTGGTCATAGAACAACGCTCCAGCGCGTACTCGACCGGGGACTGAAGCTTGCGTGCAAAGTCCCCCGGAGGTACTCTTCTCGTCTTTTGAGGAGAGGACTCGGTGTCCGCTCTCTTGAAGACACCGTGAGACGCCTGGCGCGTAGTTTCTATGTTCGTTCCGACAGAGTGACCCATAATTCCCTCATTGCCGGACTTGGTAAATACACCCCGCGACCAGGTGAGTCCTGGAAGCGACCTCGTTTGCTAGTTCCGGTGGTATAATCCACCAATCGCAGGTCGCTTCAGACCCCCCCACAATTAGGCAAAAAGATATAAAATGAACTCCAATAGACCCAGTGGCTGGAGTCCTTTCTGAGACTCTGGGACACTGCACTACTCATTGTGTGATTGGCTCGATGCGTATTGGTCAGGTGTTCTCGCTGGTACCGGAGAGCAGATGTCCGTTTGCTTCGCTGCTGTCACAACCTATGAAGAAGACTTTCTGAACAGATTCAGCTGGTTTTGAGTATGTTAATAAATCATGACATTATTTTACTCTCTCTGCTTAGGATTTAACATTTATAGTTAAGTTGGTCACACAAATATATTTTACGGGTGTACGCTATAATATTACTTATATGAAATCAAGAAATCTGTTTTAAGCGTAGCTTAATAAATGTGCATTTGTAAACTAATAAATGATTCTAGACACAAACACACACACACATCGTAGCGACAATCAATACACAGGCATACGTATAAAAAGCTGCAAATTTACGTATAAACAAAGCGTTTGTAATTTTATAATTTAAAAATTAATTTTGTTTAATTATTTTTGAATATTTTACCTGAGCGAGCACTCATGTGTTATGTTCTGTGCGCACTTTACGGTGAGTAAACTGAAAGTAAAATTCTTATATTTCACCGTTGTTAGTTAATTAGGTGTAGGAACAACCCATTATAAGTATATAATTAGTAGGAAAAATATTTAAAAAAATAATTACAAAATTTTGCTATCGGCAAAAGAACGAATAGTTAACACGGAGACCTAATTCATTAGTGCCCAAAATAAAATTATCCAGAAGAAACATGCGAAAATCACACTGCTATTGTAAGAACTTAGATTTAATCTGCTGTGAAGAAGTTTACAACAAAGAATTATAATATTTAGAGTGTTTACAAATTATAAAAGTGTAGTGTGTGCGTACAGTTGAATGAATGTGTATGACGAGTATTGACCGAATGTGAGTAAACGTTGTGGGCAGAATGGTAACAATAGTTATCAATCAATTTAATAAAATAAAATAATATAAATTACTAAACGTACTATAATTAGTAAAAATGAGTTCGGATTTCAACCTAATTTACTTTGACTGTAGTATAAAACAGAATTTGAATAATTTTATAGAAACATTAAACAAACAAATTTATTAATTAAATGTAACTTCCACTTCACAAAAACTTAATTATTAAAAGCTTACAAAATAGATAAACTTAGTTCTTGAAATTTTTACGAAATATTTGTATTTTATAGAAACTGGATTTTATGATTGATAAAAATATTCCAGCATTTCATAGTCTACAATTGATAATGACGTCTCTATATGTATTTTTAATCTTGCTCGATCTCTTTAAAGATCAGATCCGAATGAGACTTCAAACAGATCACTCGCTGTAGTTGAACGTCGTCAAGGCATCAAGCAATTGCGCAAGATTCTGTAGAACCGACATTATTGTAAAAGGCTGCTTACAATTGTGGCTGCCTGAAATGGCAGGCAACACCAAAGTATAGCTATCCCAGCAACAGCCTTGACAAAGACAGGAAGGAGAGAACGAAGGACAGTGTGTTGAGGTCATTGAATTACGAAAGCCAACATTACATGATTTGAAGATTAATTTCGTAAGTAAGATATCAAAAATGGTTTAATCATTCAAAGCTATAAAGACACTTTATTAATTAAAAAATTTTTGAACAGTTTTAAAGGCGATAATTTCAATATAACTTTTTGTAAACAAACAAATTCAGTAAAAAAATATAACTTTCATTTTACAAAAAAAATATTATTATAAGCTTATAAGATATAGAAATCTTAGTTGTTAACGATTTTTACAGAATATGCGTTCTGTGTTATATGGACATTGACTTTGCATTAACCGACAAACAGTATAAAAACGGTTTAGGTTTTATTCTTAATCTTTGGTGAATCCTGGAAGGTTATCTCAAATATAGTATAACTCCTTCACAAAGTACAGAAACGAATAAGATATAATTTGCTGTAAAAGTCAGCTTTCTGTGAAACGATTTTAATTTTATTATTCTGAAATCGTACAGACTTTTTCGTTGCATAGATGTTGTAATGTGCCGTGTTTTGGAAAAAACGCGGCGGTGCTCTTTTTATATAGTTGAACTACTACATTACGTATTTATTAACGTGGGGGTTACGTAAAAATTTACGTACGATTATTGGACTTTGCTGTCGTTATGAATTATCTTCCACCCGGCCGATACGCGCGCACTACTCTATACCCGATGCTTCGTACCGTTTTTTCTGCAGCTGGTTTCGTCAGTCCAATTTTGTCGTTCACCATAGCAACGTCTCTATCCGGCTGACAGAGTCAATGTAAAGGTTTTTGTCTTCTAGCTGCTCCTATGGATAAGTAGAAGTCTACGCGACCTACCGGGTTTCCGATGTAGACGGGAATCTGTCTCGCTCCAGAGGATGGCCGAACACCTGCCTTCCATGATATAGATTCAAACACTTCCGTCAGCTGTCAGCCAGGATGGACGGACTCACACTCAACCGGACCCTCTACCCATATGCTGCTAACCAGGTGACATTTAAGCTTATTGAACAAAATGTTTGTGGCCGATAAACTCTTTTTGAGACACTTGTGGAGACGATCCAGTTTGGGGAACTTAGTTCCGGGTAATTGGGTTTACATGTTACTTTGTCATTGTTTTTTATTAAGGCTTACGCCTCATGAATATATCAATGTCTATCTCCTTCTGAGAATTGTAAACTCGGCCAGGGTCATGCATCACCCGGGTCGAGGGGAGTTTTCTGTAAAAAGGGTCGGCACTAAATTGTTTCTGTGTTAAGCATGCATGGACGGATGTATCTGTACCCGTTGGGAAATTTTACGGTTAATTAATTTTTCAGTTAATGGGGGTTGTGTATTGTATTATTAATTTAAAGATCGGGGAGGTGTTTTAACATGTGGGCGACACCTGTAGGTGCCGTTTACTACAGGGATGTATCATGTCATATTTTGCTGGATTTCGTCCGGACGCATGACCATGCCTGAGGTCAGGTTTTTTATGAACACTTTAAGCATGTTTCAGTACATTCATTACATAGATTCTGTTTTGGGAAATTCAATTCTACTGTTCAGCTAATTTGGTAAACATTAAATTTTGCCATAGCCAGTATAAATATTGTCACAGTTTATATTTTTCCATAGTTTAAATTTTGTAACTTTTAACCTTTTCTTGCTCACAATACCAATTAATTAATGTTAAAGAATACCAGACTAATCAGTATCAGTTATGATTATTTATGGGTGGTCACGTTCCACTATTTCTATAAATTTTGTCAGGAAAATAAAAGAAATGAGAAATGCAGTTCGGCAACCGGGCATCCATGTTGACCTTGTGATGGTACTTATTATCATTATCATTACTGAGATCCGAAATTGATAATTAAACTTTTGCTGGGTATGGGTGCGCCGTTCGGGCGATTTAGCCAAATTGACTTTGGCTGTGCATATACTTATTATTTTGGGGCATGTCTACTCTACTCTTTGGGGATGTATTAATTGAAGTTTTGGGGTTTAGTTTTTTTAATTGAAAATTAAGGTGGGCCGGATACTTGGTCTGAATAAGAGGGTTGAGGGTGCATGATGACAGAATATACGCTGCTAACCAGGTGAACATGTGATGTGCCATTTATATGTAAATGTGTTTCTATGTTAATTATATGTTGTGTGTTATGCCTTATGTGATTGTTATATTATTATACGTGATTATGCATATATATATATATATTTATATATATATATGTTATGATTTGTGTAATTACTGGGAGGGTCGAGACTGTGCGCCATTTCACATTATTATTATTATTTAGGCGCCATTAATACTCAAGCTCAACTATTTGGCGATGCATATGTTAATGGACTTAGAATAACGATTGGGGGCTTTTGGAAGTGAGCTATTTTGATTGATAAATACTTGTAATTATCTTGCTTTTCAAGGGTGCATATATTGTATAAAAGCCGAATACAATAAATTCTGTTGTTGTTATCTGAGAGTAGAGTTTCATTTGCAAGTCCCATCATACTGGACCCAGCACAATTTTGGCTTCTCCAGGCTCTTGCCTAGTTCTAAATAACTTGTCAAAAAAAATAAATAAATAAATAAATAGGAGGAAATAAAAAGAAGAGTGTTTTCTGTATATAAAAGGTATAAAAGGAAAGAGGGGTTACAGTAATTACCTCCAAATCCAAGTGACGCATCATCACTGTAGTCCCCTTGTCCCGTCTTCTCAACTGGTAATTCAGTTTTAAAGTTTGTAAACAACCTAACTTTTAATTAGTTGCAAAAGCAGGTTGTTACATAAAGAAAACGTAAGCTTTGTTTGTAAAGCGTGCTCTTTTAAAGGTTTCCTTGTATAGGCGACATACATCGTTGTAGTTATTCTCAGCAGAAACGTAGCGTTGTTAATGTTTAGCCTTTAGTATGAAGAGCAACCTTAAGTTTTGTCAGCATAAAGTACGAATAATTAATTATTTTATAATAAAACTGTAGCTTCATGTGGTTGAACGTAAAATATCCGCTTTCAGTAATTCACTCAACAAACAAGTTTGTCACGTTACCAATCATTAAACACATTACTGTGTAAAAATTTACATAATAGAAAAATCCTGATTCTGCAAGTGTTAAAAGGGAATAGTGCATGACTCAAACGCTAGCATATAATTTAATTTAAATAGCTTTCATCACGTATATGTAATCTGAAACACCGACGGACTTATAAAAATTATAAATGACGTAGAGGGTTTCCTCCAAACAACAGAAAAAAGGCAAATTTTAAAATTATGTTAATAGAGAAATATTGCAGATACAAACTTTACCTGAGTTTTAAAAATACCACTAATTTCGATTTCTTAAATCATTATCGTATATTAGGCTAGAAAATAACTACTTATGCGTAGAAATTAAGTTTTGGTTTATTGGAAAATAATGCGTTTCTTTAAGGCCGCTAATGTAAAATACAGAGCAAACCTTTACTACCTACGCCTGAAAAACAGATATAAACATAAAAACGACTACAACGTAATGCTAAAGGTAAGGATACAAATGAGGTATTCACTATTTTCATTTCAAGCCTTGCATAGTTATGATCGGGGGTGGTATTTTTTTGTGATAAGTTTTATAGCATAGGGTATCCTATTTTATAGGATACATAGGTAGATATGTATATGTGCACAGCCGAGCCCCTATTGTGCAGAGAACATTTAGCCTTATTTACATAGAAAGTTATATGGGAAGATATTCTTTTATATTTGTAATTTGCAAAAGGTCTTTGTTGGTTTGGCTGGTGTTGGTGCTTTGTTTGTTTCAGAAAATTATCTGTTCTTATACCAAGCGTGTATTTGAAGCAATTAGACCTTTCTAATTTCCGTTAACTTTATCTATTACAAGAGGGGGTAAATGATTCATCTCACCTGTGAAAAATAATACTATCAGCATATTTCCTTTTATTAGAGATAAATGAAACGCATCTGGCAGAGTTTATATTAAAATACAATAGCACTATGTAAACTGCCTCGTGATAGCACAGAAGCAATACTGGGGGTAGCCCGAGTGCGCCCAATACGAGGCGAGGCGGGTATCACTACATGACTCACGCTCGGACGGCTGCCAACATGGTCAGTCACTAGCGTCTACCTGTACGTTTTCCTATCCAGAATGAGCATGTAGCACAGCGGGGGGTGGGGAGACAACAACGTCTCTCTATCCGCTGACAATAGCGCCGTTTAATTAACACATTCTTTTTTTTAATTAATCTTTCTTATATATTTAGTGTTTACACTGTACACTATTTAGTAAAAGTGCAAAATACAAGTAGTTTTATACTTCACATAAAATGGTAATTTTATAAAACAAAAAACTATAAAAATTTATTATTCCCTTGTAGTAATAAATTAGTAATTATTAGTCCAGAGACAAAACTGATACCCACATCAATTTTTTGTTTTGTAGTACTTTGATAATACATAAATTTCACAATTCATTGAAATTACTATACCTTTTACAGATATATATTCCACATTAAGATCAAATGAGAGCTGGATAACAAATATATTTGTCTCTCACTTTATTAAAATAATACTTGAAACTATTATAACATGTCTGGGCAGCAACCGTATATTTTTTGTTAGTAATACAAAAAATTACTACTAATAATATCACTTTAACTAATGCGAAAACGAAAAGCCTAGTAGTTCTACTAAACAAATTAGTTATTTATCATTGTTTTTGTAGTTCACTTTAAGTTTTCCGTCTAAAACAGAATCGATTGCTAAATAATTTCATTTTGTAACAATTAGTTACAAAATTCCTGCTATGGATGAATTCTTTTCGGTAATATTTTAGATGCTGGTACTCCAAAAATTCCCAAGATAATTGAGAATGGTGTTACTCAATCTTTTACGATTAAATAAAATATTACAATCATATAATTAAATTGTTAATAAACACGAGAGGACACTCGTGGGAACATCGCTAAACAAACCGAAAGTAAGTTACCGCTTATAGATTAAGTTTACAAAATAGTTCACTGTTGACGTAGTTGTTAGACTCATTGATAGAGCGGCAGTGTTGTTCCCTGCTGTCTCCACCCGTCATTGTGCTACTTGCACATTCTGGATTGGAAAACGTACAGCTAGACGCTAGTCGGTCAGTCGACCTGGTTCCAGTGTTCGGTTTAGACAACCACTCTATTTATTCTTTTCTCGCTAATCTGTCCTCGTTGTTTCCACTTATTCTGAACTTCACTTGGTTTTCTTGGAGCAGCAGTACTTTCGTTTCAAAGTGGAGAGGAGACATTAGGAGAGCAGAAGAAGTCACGCAGAAAGGAGCGGTTCGATGACGAGTGTCAACAAGTGGCAATAAAAGGGCATATCGAAAGAAACAGAATGCTGCAAGGAAAGACAAGAAAAACAGTTGAAGACTACAGAACTAAAAGATGAGAGAGAAAGAGAGGAGAGAGAGAGAGAGAGAGAGAGAGAGAGAGAGAGAGAGAGAGAGAGAGAGAGAGAGAGAGAGAGAGAGAGAGAGAGAGCAAGATGGTTTTTAGTAGTAATTGTTATCAGTCCAGCGACTGCAATGGGCTTTGTATTTGTACGTGTAATGCAAATTTTTGTTAATGTAATTTTTTGTTTGTAACTAAATTGTCCAGTGAAATGAACAGGAATAGCAATACTAGAAACATTATTAGAATACTACCTGTTACCCGCGGCTTCGCACGCAAATATATGACTTTTAATAAGTATTTTAATATAATTTTTATTGTCTCTGTCTATATGGCGTTCTGTCAGCTCGTATAACAATTTTGTACTCATTAGAAAAACTCTCTCCAAAGATGTTTTTAACACCTGTACTATTTTAACTTGTACTAAATTATTATGTTGGTGCAACAGCCTTTGAAAATTTAAAAGTACCCGTTTATGAAGCCTTTCGAGATATTTATAAACTGCCTGTTAAATCAAAACGCTAAAGTCTTTATTTTAGGTGTTACTGTGTTATAAGCATTGTATAACACATTAAACGTTATGTTTTCCTCAACCATGGCTTTTATTTAGTTCAGCAGTAAAGTAAAAACCGAAAACCGTTGTCACCTAAGCTCACAAATGAAAACAACACGTATTTTCGCTTTGCATTAAGTAATAGGACAATTTACAATTAGTACACTTCTTCTTTTCCACATCGAAATATATCGATACAATCGCATATTATATAAAACATCGAAAATGTACTGCAGGAATGGATAAATGTACAGTTCCGATGCCGCTAAATAGCTTTTGTTTATTTAACTGTTACTATGGTAATTAATTCTGGTTTCCATAGTGTTGTTGACATCTTTAGTTGTAGTATTTAATATATTTCATTACTTATTCATTGCATTATCAGAAATACGTATAAACATAAATTTCATAATCGTTTAACACAATTACAAAATATATAGACATATCTGTATACAAAATTACAAAATATACCGAGACAATCGCATTTTAAAAACATTAAAAACTGCAGGAACTGATAAAGGTACAGTTTCGATGATGCTAAATATCATTTGTTTATTTACTTCTTACTACGGTAATTAATTCTGGTCTCCATGGTGTTGTTGATATCTTTATATGTGTTAACGAAAAGGCATAATTAAAACGGCTAAATTGTGCAAACGGGGAAAAATGTCAAATTCCATGTTAGACAGTGTTTTTCGCCTTGTGTCAAAGGTTACCTGGCAAAATTTGGTGCCAATTGGTATAACGGTGTGGATTTGTATTCCGTACACATAAATCCTCAGACTTTGAGTTTCATTATATAGATTACTGATACAGTGTTAGTGTTCAGTTACGCAGACGTGTGCCTTTTAATGATTACGTGCTGTAGCTGGTAAACTACACGTGGTGCCAGAAGCGGTGTGTTTTAACCAAGATATATATATAAAAAATAATAAAAAGTAAAACCGGTTGAGACACATTGACTAGAAATTACAGTCTTATAGTGTATGGAATACAAAAGTAGGCTTATTTAATTCTTATAACTTTCGTGCCAAAGCAAACTCGTTTATTAATTTACATCGTTCTTCAATGATTTGTGATTGTGTTATAGTTCGGCTGTCTGTAATCATTACTTTAAAGTTTGGTATTAATTGTGTTATTATTATATTATTTTTATTAATATTATTAGTATTATTATATCTATTGATGATGATAGCGTAGTAGTAGTAGTAGCAGCGGTGGTAGAAGTAGTAGCAGTAGTAACAGCGGTGGTAGTAGTAACTGAAAACTAAACTCTGTGTGTGTGTGTGTGTGTGTGTGTGTGTGTGTGTGTCGAGATACACTCAAAATGTCACAAGAAACTTCAATACCATCAGTTATTACGTTGTCCTTCTTTCAGATATATCCTCGTCTATAATCACAATGCGTTCTATAAAAGTTAATTTACTTACTACAAGTAATTAAGTAACGCTAAATAATAATTATAATTACACATAAAATAGTCTACACAAAAACTCGCAAGATTTCTCTCTCTCTCTCTCTCTCTCTCTCTCTCTCTCTCTCTCTTTCTCTCTCTCTCTCTCTCTCTCTCTCTCTCTTTAACTCACACACACATTTATAATGGCAACTTCTTACAGTTTCTTAAATTCTGATTGTGCTGTTCAACGCGCGGGTTGGAAAAGTCATTCTTGTTTCCTTTGATTGAAGTGTAGCTGGTGTGGCGTAATCTATATTTATATTTGGATTTATATATTATATCTTTAGTAAACTAACAAAAGTAATCACAGGAAATTTGAAAAAGTTGTATTTTTAAAGTAAACTGTGTGCGTGTATGAGCGCGTGTACAATAGACGAGCCGCTGTTGATGTCTCGTGTTTCAACGTTTTTATTTGACAAAACAAAATATTTAAATATTAAACTCTTACTTACATCCAAAGTCACGTGACGCATGATCAATGTAGTCTCTATGTCACGTCTTTCTCAACTGGTAATTCAGTTTCAAAGTTTGTTAACAACCTAACTTTTAATTAGTTGCGAAAACAAGCTGTTACATAAAGAATACGCAAGCTTTGTTTGTAAAGCGTGCTCTTTTAAAGGTTTCCATGTAGAGACGACATACATCGTTGTAGTTTTTCTCAGGAGAAACGTTACTTTGTTAGTGTTTAGCGTTGAGTAGGCCTGTAAAGGGGAAACTTAAGTTTTGTCAGCGTAAAGAATGAATTATTATTTTATAATAACAGCCGCCTCAGGCTCGCCTGTGATTACTTCATAAGTAGGTATTTACGCCTCTCTTCAACACATGTTTGACGAGGACGCTTCACAGATGTCAGCTGGTTATCCTCTACTGAATGTTTGTTATGTTAGGTTAGGTTAGGTTAGGTTGAAGCCTAATGTGGTTAAACGCAAAATATCCTTTAATTTGTTTCAGAAAATTTCCAGTTCTTATACTAAGCGTGCATCTGAAACAATTAGATCTCTCTAATTTCCGTCAGCTTCATCTGTTACAAAAAGGGGTATATCATATGAATATTTTGATACGAAATAATTCAGTTAATGGTTAATACGAAAAGATTTTGGTAAATTTTACGTAGAAAAATTAAGCACTAAGTATTTTGCAGATGATTTGAAGATATATGTGTGTGTGTGTGTATTGCAACGTTACAAGTATTATAAAATGAATACATTTCTGACCATGTACCCAAGGCAACTATAAAGTGTTAAACATGGCTAGGTCGTCGGATATTTGTGTGTTCGTTGTGTTAAGCATATGTAGTTGCACGATAAACGTATTTTTTACAAAGAGTAGTGAGACGTTGATGACATGAAATAATTAATTAAAACATTTTAAAAGAATAATTCAACGGTTTATTAAATGTTACATAGCATATTACTTGATTATTAAAATTGAAATTAGAAAATTCAAAATATTCTCTTTTATAAAAAGTTACATTCTGAAAACGTAACGTATCTCTCCTATTCAGCACACATTAATAACATACAGTCTTAAATATCTAAACATAAATGATGAACAATTTATAAATTTACTTTATATTCCATGGGTGTCTGATTTTGAATCATTATTAAAATAGCATCTTATTTTCAAAAATAACATTAACTTTACTAAATAAAAAATTGAATTGACGCTATTATTATTTTAACATGAATAACATTTACTTTAAGAATATTTATGATTTCTAATGACAACCAATTTTTAAAATTTACCAAAATAAAATTATTATTTTTAGCAACAATTTACAATTACATCTTTTACTTTAAATATATACGTTATTTACATTTAAATCTTTAAGTCTTTACTACCTCACATTCTGTTATTTATGAGTTCTTTGCACAAAAACATAATTGTTAAATTGTCACCTGCGTATTGTCGAAGTCACCGTTGCGTGTGTACGTGTGTGCGTCTCATGAATGATGACAATGACGATGATCATGATGCTAATGACTCCTTGGTATTTTATAGCCTGTTGTTGATGGTGGTCCTGTGTTCCTCCATCAATCACGGTGTATTGCAGATAATGGTGATGATGATGATTATGGTGAACTCACGTCAATCTGCAGACCTATATAGTGACAGCGTGTAAAGATATCTTAAGTCTGACTTCGCCCAAAATTGGCGGATTTATTTATAGTAGAAGGCAAACTGACATGTCAGATATTGTTTTTGACATTTCAAATTTTGTCAATTCGAGTGTAGCGTCCATTTTCTTACTGTCCACTTTTTAGTCTGTTTTCGCGAACACGTAAACTTAATCTTTAGGCGAGTGGTTGCATTGTTTTCGTAATTTTTCACTCGTCATTTACATGTAACTCTCTTGTTAATTACTAGTTAATTATGATACTACCTAACATTAATTTATATGACGTCTTTATTAATGCACTTTTCTGCAATAATTTTGGATTATCATACGCGTTTAAATGTCCTTAATGGAGTAGTGTTTTTATAATTGTGATATATCTTTGGTAACAGGTGAAAAACGTATTAATTAATTTATTTTAATCCTGCCAATATCTGATTTCTCAATAAAAACCAACAATTCATGCTATCTCCCCTCGTAGAACCATGCATGTTGGCACTGGCACACACACACACAAACGATGCATTTACAGTATCGGGGCAGGTGTACACTTTCCACAGGCTGTCGCCTGCACTTTCATCCACAAAATAGTTTAAAACTGTTTGTCGTATTCTTTTTACACTAATTATTTACAAAAATACTGCCTTGGGTAAATGTGCAAATACATGTATTATTGCAAATATATTTATATATATTTGTTATTTAGTTATTTTTAATAATCAAGATATGTAAATATATATCTAATTATAGGTCTACCAGTTCATACATATCAATCTTCGTACATCGGATGTGATTGGTCATATTGTTTCTTGCTCATGATACGACATTAAGTGTGTGAAACCAACGGTATAAACATTTCCGACAAACACCTTGCCTTATAATACTCTTCTTTTTTAATGGCGTAGAAAAAGATCAAAAGTGTTTTAAAAATTCTGATAGTGATAAACAACTTTGCTATTTAAGGTAAAATATAATCACTTACAATAAAGAGACCTTAGTTGTACCGTAATGTTTAGTTTTTGATGAAGCTCAAAGACTTTTACATTGTTAGTTGATTTTTAGAATTGATTGTCATGATATATTCTCTGCTATGCCAGGCTCTTGGACCACTTCCGTCCGTAGCGTAAATTATTATTTTATAAATCTGATTGCCATTACTTTAAATATCAATAGAATAAAATTTACCTCTTTTATCCATCTAACGGCTTTTCCTTTTTTATATTTCACTACGCCTTTCTGGCCATATGTCCCATCTTCAAGTGTAATCCCTCAGTAAATTTGTCAGATAATTAAAACAAATTACGTATAATTTACACATATGTCGTAAATAAATACAAAGTATATTGGTTAGTAAAAAGAATGTTGATCCGTCACGTTAGGACCAAATAAAATGTTATGTTGAGCTGTGGCCGCGTAGACCGCATAAAAATGTGTTGTATGTCGGCACGTATGCCTTTTTCCATCAGAAAGAATGAAACTTGGTGTGTTATCGCCAGAATGTAAAATGATAAAGATAGTGGACTGTATTAATAGATTTATTAAGTTTCTCCGTTTCTTACACTCAACTCATAGTAGTAAGGTTGGCTAATGCTGAAGATTAAAATTTTAAGAAACTGATTCGGAAATGGAACTACATTTTGATGCGGCACAAATGTGTGCACTTAGTTACATCGAAAACGTGGAGGCCTAAGGCCTAAATAATTGTCGCGACAACAAGAAATGAGAATGACAGAGTCAGGCAGCAAACGTAAGAACGTCCGCAGCCGGCCAAGGCTCGTAGCACTGTAACGTTATAAAAACGAGATAAGAACGATTCAGAAAGGGTACAGATTAGCCAACCTACAAATACGAAAATTACCACACTACTGTCCATAACTGCCCGCTAAAAAATCAAAAGGTTTTTTAATACATTTTTATAACTTATTGTAGAAAAATACAGAGTTCTTAATAAAAAAGGTTAATCTCAGTAGGCTGCATTGAACCTTGAGTTGTAGTCTTAGATAACAGTTATGACATTTAACTGCTTAGCGATAAGCTTGAGAGATGATAAGAGTTAAGCAGGCCAAGGTTGGCGTGCAGCTTGAATCAAACATGAGTAAAATGCAAAGTTAGCAATGTATTGCCAATACATATTGTATGTATACAATATTGAACGATATAAGACATAAAAATACATAATTTAACAATGTTTAATGATGAATAATCGGTGACTCATCACATGATGGGCCCGATAAATTGTAACATTTATGCAAGTCATAGTGGTTAGCTTGAACCAGTTAAGGCCAGTAGACCTATACAAGTAGAATTGAATACAATGAGCAAGCAAAATTATTATAAAATTATACATGTACAGACATAAATTTAGCATGACGCCATATAGTTTGAACGATGCATGCTATCCTGATGTTTCAGGAATATACAATAAATTGTTATGTAAAAACAAGTTATACATAGTTGACTGATTGCAAGCACAAATTGTAATGACATGTATGTCATAATTAGCATGAATAATAATTGTGCAATGCGTGATCACAAAATGCAAAATACAATATAAAAATAAAAATATAGGCGTGGCGTGGTTATAGACAGTAGATGCGAAAAACAATGTGTTTTACATAAATACAAGTTATATAATAAATACAATAGAAATCAGTTTAGTTAATTACAATTACAAATATGAATAAGGCACAATAGCATAAGACAAGTATAACAATGTGGTTATACAAGTGTAACACATGAGTTGCAATTGCGAGAAATACATTCATAGAATAATAAAATCACACATATTGACAAATGTGCAAGAAAATGCATACATGGTTGTATAACTGCATACCATGCGAATATTATGTAAAAAATGTTATATAAAGCAATACCACCAATAACATAACACATACCCAATACCAATATCAAAATGTAAATGTGTAGGACATAATATGCCTCACAAATTATTAACATATAAATACAAAAATAGCAGAGTATACCACGATGAAATATGATAAGTATAGCTATAATAGCACAGTGCATGGTTGTAAAATTACAAGTCACATGCAAATTTAGTATAAAAACACGCAATGATGCAAAATTAACATTAAAATGTTGTGATGATACATATTACAATTAAGTTGACCAAATGGTCATACAATGAAGTAATGAAAGCCAGTGGCCAAATAAACTAGCATTGTGCTAAATAATTATAGTAACCTTGTGTCTAAGCCTCGTCCCGGGCTGGCAACAAGCATAGCTTATGAACGGGTCTCCGTAAAATACCAGTAGGCGTACGAATGTCTACAACTCTAATTAAGTTGTCTGGGCCGGGAAATGTGGCGGTAATTACCCCAAATTTCCATGATAATGGAGGTAAGTTATCCTCTATCAATAAAACCAGGTCACCAATGGAAACATTATCCTTGGCGAATTTCCAATTGTGACGTTGTTGTAATTGATGTAAATAATCGCGAGACCATACCTTCCAAATGACTTGGACAAACTTCTGGAGAAGTTGCCAACGTCCAAGACGAGAGATGGGAACGTGAGATAAGTCTGGGTCAGGTATCGCCGTTAATGGTGCGCAAATCAAAAAATGGCCAAGTGTAAGTGGCACCGGATCATTTACATCCGTTGAAATGGCAAATAATGGGCGAGAGTTTAGACATGCCTCTATCTGAGACAAAACCGTCGTAAACTCCTCGAAGGTGAGTATAGACTTGCCTACCACGCGGCGCAAATGATGCTTTAAACTCTTTATACCGCTCTCCCAAAGACCACCAAAATGGGGTGACGAGGGCGGAATAAATGACCATGAAATACCTTGAGAGGTCGTAAAGGATTTGATTGATGAGGTGGCATCCTTATTATGCCAAAGATTGTAAAGGTCATGCAAAACATTGCGGGCCTTCCTAAAGTTCGTGCCATTATCAGAATATAACTGGCTGGGCATGCCCCTACGGGACATAAACCGACGTAAAGCAGCTATAAACGCGTTGGCTGTAAGGTCGGAAACCAATTCCAAATGAATGGCCCTGGTTGCTAAGCAGATGAACAAAGACGCGTACGATTTTGACAGAGTCCTAGATTTCTGCCCGCCATGACGAATCATGAAGGAACCACCATAATCAGAATATAGATGAACACTATTAATAAAGAAATGAAGAGCAGGGACGACCTTGAATACGAGTCGTGATAAAAATAAGCAAGCGCAGAGTTCAATGCGAGGTAATGACACCTGTCGTAGTGGGGCCACGCGAGATTTAGAACACAGAAGGTGACAAGAGGCCGATGAATCTTGATAAATGACTCTAATATAAACACAACACCCATAACCCTTTTCAGAAGCATCCGAAAACCCATGTAATTCAACTATCCTTGCCTTAGACTTGCAACGAATAGAACGTGGGACAATAATTTTACTGATCAGACACAACTTATCGCATAATGAATGCCAATGCAAGCGTAATTGCCCGGAGATTGGCTCATCCCAACCAAGATTGCACAGCCAGAGTTGCTGCATAAACTGTTTGTACAGAAAAACAATGGGACCGACGAGTCCGAGTGGATCGTATATGCCTGCGATAATCGATAGGATTTTCCTCTTGGAGATGCTTGATTCAACGGGGAATGATTTGATGTCAAACAAAAATGAATCGGTAGTGTTATTCCAGAGAATGCCCAAGGTACGCACATTACACTGTTTGTTTAAAGGGAGTGATAAATTGTCACGATTTGCAACCACCTGGGGTTCATTTGATGCCCAATTATGCAGCGTGAGACCGTATTGACTCAACAACGTACCTAAGTCAGATTTCAACTTGGTCAGATCAGAAATGGTGTCTGCGCCAGTTAACAAATCGTCAACATAGAAATCATTGGTTATAGCTGACGCTGCGTCAGGAAAAGAAGCTTCATGATCCTTACCAATTTGATTAAGACAGCGAGTAGCCAAAAACGAAGCACTAGCAGTGCCGTATGTTACAGTTCGTAATACAAAGTGTTTAAACTGTTCGAGGGGAGAGTCGCGCCACAGAATACGTTGATAATGACAATCCTTCTCAGCTACCAGAATTTGTCGATACATCTTCTCGATGTCGGCGATAAGAACATAGTTATGCATACGAAATCGCAAAAGAACAGAAAAAAGGTCTTGTTGGACGTTCGGGCCTACCAACAAGATGTCATTGAGAGAAAGACCATTGGTAGTTTTGGACGAACCGTCAAACACGACGCGAAATTTTGTCGTAGAACTAGAATGCTTAAAGACGGCATGGTGTGGCAGATAGTAGGTATTTGAAACCCCAGAATTGATAGAGCAATTGTCGATAAGCGTCATGTGGCCAAGATCCTTATACTCCTGAATAAAGTTTGCGTAATCGCGCGCAAGCTTAGAATCGCGCATGAACCGGCGTTCTAAACTCAAGTATCTTGCTTCAGCGGTAGCATAGGACTCACCCAACTGGGGATTGTCTGACTTAAATGGTAGCGCAACGACGAACCTACCCTCTTGATTGCGATGAGTAGACTTAACGAAATGCTCCTCACAAGCTGACTCGTTATTAATAGGTGCATTATCAGTGATAGTTTCGGTCTCCCAGAATTTTTCGAGAGACTCCAAAATTTGACCGTTGTTGTTCCTAGCTAGGAACGAAACAGCAGGACCCTTATAACGGCAGTGTTTGGGCAGATTGCCTCCAAGAATGTAGCGTAACTTTGTTTCCTGTATAATAGGAAAACGAGAACCCCGTACGTATTTGTTAGCTAAGATTAAATCTAGGTAGAATTGCGCTCCTAACAGTATGTCGATGTCAGATGATATGTTGAAATTTGGATCAGCAAGAAAAATGTTATGTGGAATGTTAAATTGATTTAAGTCAAAAGATTGTGCTGGCAGTTTATGGGTTAATGCAGATAAGACAGCACATTTTGCCTCGAGCTAAATCTTTGATAACGGGAGATAATGCGTATAGACGCAAGATTAGTGGCATAACACGCGGTATTATTTATACCTGTAATCGGTATGTTAGATTTAGTCAAGTTAAGCCGTAATTTCTTGGCAAATGATTCCGTACAAAACTTTGTTTGTGAACCCGCATCCAAAAGAACTCTTGCGGGTTGTCTGTTGCCAGCCTGGTCAATGACAAACACCTTTGCTGTTGATCAAAGAATATTATTTGTGGATTGTAATTTGAGTGTGGCTTCGACACATTGTTTATGTGCAACAATGTATGGTGTCGTTTTGAGCAGATCTTACATGATTGTTTAATCTTACAATTAGATGGGAAATGATCTGGTCTTAGACAATTGGTACAGCATTTATGATTTAATATGAATTGTCCTCGTTCTGATGTGCTCAGTGCACGAAATTTATCACACATGTAAATTGGATGATTAGATTTACAGCATAAACATGAATAATTATTTGACGCTGAGTGATAACTTTTAAATGCAGTGCTGCCAGCAGCATTTCGTGATTTATGGTTGTCAGATTTATTATTGAATCTTAAACTAACTTGTTGAGTTGCTGTCCGGCATCGATAGGCAGTGTATTTTCTAACAGCTGTCTACGTGCGTTTAAAAACTGACTAAAACCTTGAAAGTTAGGAAGATTATCAGGGTCTATAGACTCCTTCCATAATTTAAAAGTAGTATGGTCGAGTTTCGCTGACAATAATTGTACAGTGATAAGCTCGAATGAATCCACTGACAGTTGCATGGCCGCCAGTGAATTAACGGAAGACGTTATCGTATTTATGAATTCTGCCAAACTTTGGACAGAGTCTTTTATTGTTGACTTTACTTCAAGTAAATTTTGAATATAGTACTTTGCTAGTATGAATTTATTGTCATATCCAGCGGACAGCAAACTCAACGCTATCGAGTAGTTTTCGTTACAAATAGGTAATGACTTAATTAAATCTAGCGGCTCATTTTTCAGAGACGATACAAATAGTGTAATTTCTGCACTGACGTTAGATCAGGTCATGCACCAAGTCCAGAAATATTGAGTAGAAATGCTGCCATTCTAAGATATTGCCTGTGAAGCAGGGCAAACTTATCGGTTTTAGTTGCGTATTGCTTGTTAATACGGGAGATACAGTCTGAACGTTAAAGGTTTCTATCAATTGTAAGATATTAGCTTCTGTTGAATATAACAGCTCTTCGACCTCAACTCGGTCTTCTTGAGCAGCGTTTATGTCTTTAGGAATAAGCTCAATTTCGGAATGTACCTCATCGTATTTTGTTGCCAAGCTTATTAGACTTTCAAGTCTGACTGTTAAGAAATGTTTTGTATTAGTGTTCTTGTCAAAGTTACTGATAGCCGAATTAATACGCACTATGGCAGACTTTAAGCCGCCTCTCTTTCTGACCAACATTTTGAGGCCTTCTTCAGCCATTGTACGCACCTGATAATGATGTTAATGATGTGGTACCTGGTATGCGATGTCCCGAAGCGTCGAGGCCGTGGAAAAGATGGCGAACACACAGACCGGAGAGATGACTGCTTACACTGTAGTACTGACGCTAGCACATGGATGATCTTCCAGTGATATCGTCAGGAGGCTCAAAGGCGACGAAAGAAATGCTGGTTAAGTCACGACACGGTCGGATCAGCGAATATGCTGAGTCGCCCGTGATGGCCAGAAATTGAGGCAGAAGAATAATGAAAAGGTGAATAACGAATCCAGGCACGGAGCGACCAAAAAAATGGTTAGTAAAAAGAATGTTGATCCGTCACGTTAGGACCAAATGAAATGTTATGTTGAGCTGCGGCCGAGTGGACCGCGTAAAAATGTGTTGTATGTCGGCACGTATGCCTTTTTCCACCAGAAAGAATGAAACTTGGTGTGTTATCGCCAGGATGCAAAATGATAAAGACAGTAGACTGTATTAATAGATTTATTATGTTTCTCCGTTTCTTACACTCAACTCATAGTAGTAAGGTTGGCTAATGCTGAAGATTAAATTTTAAGAAACTGATTCGGAAATGAAACTACATTTTGATGCGGCACAAATGTGTACACTTAGTTACATCGAAAACGTGGAGGCCTAAGGGCTAAATAATTGTCGCGACAACAAGAAATGTGAATGACAGAGTCAGGCAGCAAACGTAAGAACGTCCGCAGCCGGCAAAGTATCGTACCACTGTAACGTGGTAAAAACGAGATAAGAACGATTCAGAAAGGGTACAGATTAGCCAACCTACAAATACGAAAATTACCACACTACTGTCCAATATAAACACGGAACACACGCGGTGTTGTTGGTGCTCACCACGGTAACACTATAATCGACTGTTATGCTTACGCTATTATTGACCGTGCACTACGGACCTCGTCTTGTAATCTTATCGCTGTGTCGTATAGAGAATTGGACTGAAAGTTTAACAGTTCGTTTAGCCCTATGCTCAGCAGGACTTCTTTGGTGTTTTTATTTTTAAAGGTTTTATATATTTTGAGCTCCTCGACAGCATTCATATATCTGCTTTTTTACATACATGATGGATAGAAATTTAGTCTTGAAATCAGTATAATTATGATTACTGTCCATCAAATCACGTGCGTAATTACACTTTGTTTTGTTAATGTCTCTTTTAGGTAGATGTTCTTTAAAGCGTTTATAAATGGTTTACCAGTCTGGCCAATGTAGAAGCTATCGCAGTCATAGCATGTAATTTCATAAACGCCTGACTTGTCTACAGCTGATTTAGATGGTTTAGGTCGGAGTATCTTACTAACATTGTTATTAGTGCGGAATGCCATTCTTATATTTATCTTTTTAAACATATAAACTCTGAAAGGAGAGTGCAGAAAGAATTAAGGTTAGAAGAGTAGTAAGGCAAGGCTGCTGTATATCATCAACATTATTTAACATTTATCTTGATGACTTTATTAGAAAGTGCTTTGACAAGACAAGAGGAGTAAATGTCGGTGGAAGAAGAATTGAATGTGTAAGGTTTGCTGATGACATGGATGTTTTAGCAAAAAAGGAAGAGGCAATGAATGAAATGATAACAGTTTTGAATTTAGTATGCGAGGAATATGGAATGAGGATTAATAAGGAAAACTACGTGTATGGTGATTAGCAGAGGAGGAAAAAGGGCTAACATAAAGATAGGGGAAGACAAAATACAACAGGCGGGGTTGTTTAAATATCTTGGAAGCTTGATAAGTGAAGATATGTCCTGCACTCGTGAAATTAGAGAAAGAATTGCTATAGCGAAAGAGGCATTTAATGGGAAGAAAAGACTGCTGTGTGGCAAAATTGATAAGAATTTACAGAAAAGGTTGGCCAAATGTTATGTGTGGAGCATTGGTTTATATGATGCAGTGACATGGACACTGAGGAAGGAGGATGAGAAAAGATTAGAAGCATTTGAGATGTGGGTTTGGCGAGCAATGGAAAACATAAGGTGGATTGATAAAGTAAGGAATGATGAAGTTTTAAGTAGAATAGGGGAAGAGAGAAGAATTTTGAAGGTAATAGAAAACAGGAAAAGTAATTGGTTAGGTCATTGTTTAAGAAGAGACTGCTTGCTTACAACTGCCATGGAGGGTGTCATAGAAGGAGAAAAAAGAACAGGACGTAGAAGAATGAAGTTGATAGATAGCATTAAAATCAGAGGGTGTTACGAAGAAACGAAAAGACTGGCATGTGATAGGACAGCTTGGAGAGCTTTTACTATTTGAAGACCTGCCTTAGGGCAAAACACAAAAAAAATTAAGATATATAAAGGCGGGACGACAACAGCCATGACGCCTATGGAAATGATGATAATCACGGTCAACATCTTTATAACCTATGCGGATTAGACTTCATAGCCTGTTGTACGGTCAATGTTCAGGAAATTGCGACAGATGTTTAATTTAACGATCTACAACTAATGTGAAGCAAGAGTACATATTTCAAACCATAGGAAAGTATAATTTTGCAAAATTTTGTTTTAAATTGCAACAGTTTCAACAAATATTCCTCCAGCCTCGTCACACGTGTCAGCTGTGTCTGGCACGATACGCTATAACTGACAGCGACGTTTGGTTGACAGGTGGTACTGCAATTAATCAACCCCTGTCAGTCAGTTAGTCATAGTTACTGTCATAAACGCAGTAACCTGTCTCTCATCCAGCGCGATATCTACCTATCCCAAAATCTATAGCGCTTTCTTAGGGGACACGAAGAGCAAAAAAATTTATTTTTCAGACTTTCGTTTTTAGCGCCAATTAAACGCTGAGGTTTTTCTGAATGCACTAATGTTCGACGCTTCTTATTTTTAACAAAAATTCGCATCAAATATGCTTTTAAAAAATATATGACACCTTTTGAGAGCTGCCGTCAATTAAAACTTCCATATTCAAACACGCATAATTTTTGAATCAGTCCATCAAATTTCATGATTCATTTTTCAAAACTAACTACATTTGATGCGCAAAGGTTGGTGGCACTCAGTAGCTTAACTGAATCCAGCTGGCAATTGTAATAACGTGTCTCCATAGAAACACTCAAAACTCAACTTTCACATGTTTTCCGTTTCTTCTCGATTACCGAAATTATGGTTTTTCAATACATAAGGACATTTTCTCACCAACCACTCCACCAATCATTGTTACATTTTCACAAAATATTCCCAGTATGTGAATACATATACTGAGTTTCTTCTGTCGTGGTAAATACAAATTTACATATTACAGAAAATAGTTTTCCTAAAAATTTATCAACTTTTGAAAGATAATGGAAAAATTTTCTGTGACGTGGTTTTAACAAGAAAACTCAGCTCTTGTAAAAAGGTCTATAGAAACTGCTGTAAAAATTTCAAAAAGACTGGTTTAGTAGTTTTCTACAAAACGTTCCTTATGTCAACATAGTGGAAGATAGGGATTTCATATCCCCTTAACGTTTTTATTCTAATTCTTCTATTATTTCAAACGTGACCGATAAGAAAGGGTATTTGTAAAGAGTTTGTAGTGTTTTACCAGGGCTTCTGTCTGCACAGTTTGTAGTTAGATGTTAAAGTGTTTATATGGCACCAGTTTTAGGGATACAGTTCGTAAGGCCGGCGTCCGCATAGTTGGAAACATTATTATCCGGGCTGTTACTCCGTGTTGTATAGTTTGTCTAGTCTCTGCGTCACCACTGGCGTGAACTGGCGGACACCGTGCCAATTGTTTCTGACACTGATGGTGAGGCCAAAACATCTGTCAACATAAACAATAGACCGCGGCCTAACCCGGCAAAATAATAATATTTTTAACTATTTCGGAATATATTATAACACTTTAACTATATAATGTGCGAACCCCCAACTTCTTGGGTGACAAATTTTTACAACATTACAACACACTAAATTCGTGTGTGTATATGATGATAGGTGTAATCGTAATAATAATAACACTACGTAATTTGGTTTAAAATCATTTAAATATTTATTAAATAAAATTATTATTTTTGTTGCGAATTAAAATCATTATTAATTGCATGTGTGTGTAGTTTTAACACACATCTAATTATTACATATATTTGATACTTTCATATTACACATAGACATATTATACAACCTTATATTCTAATACATCTTTATAATTTTCTAATAGTGCTCTCAGCTTGCTCATTAGTATGATTCTGATTAGATTATCAAATTTTTCTAATGATCTAATCTCTTTTGAATATACTGCATATGAATTGCTTTCTAATAAAAATTCACTAAATACTTTTATCAATTTAAATATCAAAAATTTAAGTTTCTAAATTATAGCTTCAAGGTTACTGATCAAAATTGTAGTTAATCATTCTTAAACATGACATTAATTATTATACAAAGAATATTTACATTTGTAAAAATTATAAATTCATATTTGAATTGAATTGTCTCTCTTTTTACTTCGTTAATTATTGTCTTTGAGGGAGTCTCGGTTTACAATCACATCGTTGTTTGTCACCTTATTGTTGTGGTAAATCGGCAGCGTGTCCTATTAGGTCCTAGGTCCTTCATACTGGATGCTCCTTTGTCGTCCTGGAGTCCTGGAGTCCTCGATTCTCGTGTCCTGGATTCTACTGCCTGTAGTTGGCTGCTCCCTCGTCTCCCGTCATGGCCTCAGGTTGCAAGTGCTCACACGAAATAATGAGTAGTCGTGAAGTCTCTGACTGCTGCTGTGGTTGAGATACAAACGTTGTTGTCTCTGGACAGAGGCTATGGCTGCGACAGTAGTCGATCAAGAAAGAGTTGTACTTGCCGAGCAGAGCCTCCGGCCGCTACGATGGTTAATTGAGGAAGAATTGTACTCGTGAAGCAGAGCCTCCTTCTGTTACGGTAATTGATCAAGGAAGAGTTGTACTCGTGAAGCAGAGCCTCCGGCTGCGACTAGGGTTGATCGAGAAAGATAATAATGTTAGCGCATTTCCTGTATTTATTCCCAGGGCGCAAAAACCATGTTTCG
This sequence comes from Magicicada septendecula, assembly GCA_034769895.1. NCBI lineage: Eukaryota > Metazoa > Arthropoda > Insecta > Hemiptera > Cicadidae > Magicicada > Magicicada septendecula. The sequence continues at coordinate 73,930,616 of CM068373.1, read as the reverse complement.
ACATAATTTTTCATGTCAGAGTCTGTCGAAGGCGTCACTTCCCCCACACGATTCTTGTGACATTTAATTCGCTCGTCTTGGCGATTTGCGAGGTCTTTTGTGCATTACCCGATATTCATTCTGCCGGTAATTTTTATGTGTTCACCAAGTACAAACCGTTTTTCTTTATCTTAATTAATATAAGTTCTATTTATTTTTATTTTCCTGTAATTACACTTTTTATCCTTTTTACACTATATTTTATACATATTTGCGTCATATTTTTATACACATTTTCGTGTATTTGGTTTTGTGCTATTGTGCACACAATCTTTACAAATTGAATAAATTCAAATAATTGATAGCGTTCCTTACGGTTGACGCTTTTCAGGAATGGACAGGTCGTACACACACATGTAACTTACTCGTGTACACACAGACAGAGCAGCTGGCGTGATCCACCTGTTCCAACATGAACGTTCGGTCGTTCATATTGCAAGCTGAATTATTATTATTAACAATATGAATTATTTATTTATTTTAATTAATTATTCTAATTACTTTGTGCAATGCAGAGCTCCTTATACATTTGTACTGTTGCAATACTTTGGCATTCTTTAATTACTAGGTTAACTTAACTTTTTAAATCCAAATCCACCTTCTATCTCCCCCTAAATTTGGATAGTTAGTTGTATCTCATTGAATGATTATTATTATTCCGGCTGTACAACGTTTACACATTTTTGTGCCGGCGTTTGAATTTCCCGGCGCGGTTAGATGCGTTCAGTGCTGCCAGCGCAGTTGGCAGCAGTGCCGCCAATGCCTTCTGTCCACGTTCCGGGTCCGGCGACGCGATCGAGTGAGCTGCCGATATATATCAGCTGCTCGCGGTCCGTTGTTCATAATCAGGTTAACCGAAAGCTTATTTTTGTAAATTGGACAGGTCGTTTTATGCAGGATGTGGGACCAACTAATTCAGGCATAGTCCTCAGTTCTCTGCCAACCTTCGAGGAGAACGTTCCACTTGTCTGACGGCCCAGGATTTGCGTGTAGATTTTTTACCATGCGTCAGTAATCTTGTAGAGACGTTCAGATGAGTACACACTTAATTATATTATTCTGTGTTTGTTTAATTATGGATTATGTGTTATGATTGTGTAAGTGTGTGTGTGTGGCCCAGACTCATGTAAAGCTTGTTTCATTGTAAAACTCATGTCTTGTAAAATTTGATCTACACGTTACTTCCGGTCTGGCAACAATTGTTGATATTGTATTCAATTGTATTCCGATAAAGTTTATTGAAAGTAATTACTATAATAAAATAAGCAATGCTGAATTAATCAGAGTAAATAAGAGGTTGATAAAAGACTGTGAAAGTGAGTGCGGTGTTTGTGTTCCGAGGCGAGAGAGTGTTATGTGTAGGTGTATTAACTGACGCCTAATCTCCAAATAAAAAATGTTTTAGGGTCCCTGCGCCAGCCAAAAGAAAGGGAAAAGAGCGGTAGTCACATTAACACCTGTGACTACCCGCAGAGCAGTGCACCAGGTTGCTCCCCGAAGCCGTTAGACCCAGGAATGCTGATCCAACCGAACACACCGAAGGACCCAGATCTGGCTGGAACGAGAGCCAGCGGACAATCTTCACAATCCTGGGAAAATTTGCAACACTCCTAGCACACTGTTCATTATGGTAACAGTGAGTTTGTGAGTTCTTCTACACGAAAGCACAGGTGGGAACTTTTAATTATCACTCTTCCATCAGCATCAATTCCATAGACCGGCTAACCTTGTATTCACAATAAACATCTGTGTTAAGAACTTACAATACCTCAAATCACAAGAACTCAAGTTGTTCAAAAAAAAAGTAACTGAATACTTTGTAACTGGTCTGACATACACTTTAAAGGGGGGGGGGGCAGTTAAATTGTTTTGCTAGAACATGGTTTCCTCCCTTAAACTATTTTTCTAGTCTGATCTGTATTATTCTTATTTATTATAATTAGTGTGAAGGGTTATTCATGTTTTTATTAAGGGGTGGGGTAAACTTAATTGGTTCGTTATTTCAACTGTAAGCAGGTTCGCGTGTTTTCCCTCATGGGGTATGCTGGTGAATATAACTTGTGTCTATTTTGCAATAATATAAATTAAGGACTTTATGTAAAGGATAACATACTGGAGTATTGTGTCACAAACTTATACCTAATAAATTTGATACTTGTTAAAAGAGTGTTGGTTGCAAATCCTGTCACTCTGATTGGGCTCCAGCACACTTTTCGGTTCCTCTAGGTTAATTAGCCTAGTCTTAAATTTTGCGTAGCGGCCTTGTGCCGTTACATTGTTCCGGATCTAAAGATTACAGAATTGATTGAATTCTTACCTTTCACTGCAGCTTGTCCATATCCAGAGATCTTCTTCAATTTCTCGTTCCCTCAATATAGTCTGAATTTCTTCTATCCAGGTGATAGGTGGTTTACCTCTTTCCCTTTTTCCTGGTGGGCTTCATTCCATAACTCACCTTGGCAATCTTTCCTATGACATTCTTTTCATGTATCCATACCATTGTAATTTTTTTCGTTAAAATCAACAATTGAATTTTTCAAATTCATTTTGTCCTTAATGACTTCATTTCTAATTTTCTCACGTCTGGATACTCTTGCCAAACGTCTCCAAAAGTCCATCTCTCTTGTCATTAATTTTGTTCCTGTGTGTTTTGGTAGTCCAAACTTCTGAGCCGTAAGTCATAATACTTCTAATAATGGTTTTAATATTTTGATTTTAGTTTCTGCTGTAATTTGCTTATCCCACAGGATTCCATTTAATGTAGATATAGCCATCCTTTCGAAATGAATTCTAGACTGTATTTCTTTGTCTTGATTTCCACTGGCCGTAATTTTCACCTTTAATACTTGTATTTTTCTGTATATGAAATCTACCCTATGTCTTCCTCCAATATCAAGTCTTGATGAATTCGCCTATTGCAATGTATTTGTTTTATTTATATTTATCTTTAGACCCAATTTCTGATATTCCTGTATCAATTTTCTAGTCATATACTGTGTCTTCAAAATCTTGACGCAAAAGAAATTGGTCATCAGCAAACTGTAATGAATAAACTGTATAACCATCAAGTGGAATTCCCATGGCTCTACACTTTTTTCCAAGTCTCTGTTGCTTTCTCCGTATAATTTTTAAAAACCTGAGTGACAGACAACATCCCTGGCGTAAACCTTTGGCCTTGAAACCCTGGTGACAATTTATTTCCTATTTTTATTCTCGATATTGAATTGTTATAGAAATTTTGTATAGCTTTTATGATAATGTGGTTGGTACTAGTTGATCTTAAAGCTGTCCACAGATTGGCTAACGGTACGTGGCCATAGGATTTTTTAATGTCAACAGAAATGAATTTCAATAATGCCCGTTGAATGATGTGTTCTAATAAACTTAATATTCTTTGCTATCTACGTGGCAGTCGATGTTCTTATAGTATGCTACGCTGAGGGAATTCTTTGCAAGTATAGTATGAGCAACAGAATCACGTAACGCTCTACACCAGTGGTTCCTAAACTTTTCAGTTCGCGGATCCCCCCCCCCCCAAAAATTAAAATTTCCGTTTACCCCGTCGAGTTCTAAATTAAAACATACAGTAAATATGATAAAAACTCTTATATTTTAATTAAAATTTATTAAAATCAAAATTCTTTTAACTTGCACAATTATAATATTAATAGTATCAAATATAGCTTAATTTGAAGATTTAAGCTGTTTTTGAAAAATTAGCTCTGCAATATTGGGTTTAATGTCTGATAATTTCAATATCATGTCACTCTCGACATCAACATTATTTCTTAACTTTGGCTCTATTTTTCCAGCCAAACGTGTTAAAATCCAGCTACTTGGATGTAAAACCAGTTACATAGAAAAACGTTATTCTTAGATGCAACGCTTATACGCAAGATACAGTGCTTAAACATAGACTCAGTTCTGCGTTTATGCGGCTGACAAACAGATCTGCTACTCGACATGATTAAAGATATTATTAAAGCCATTAGTTTGAAATTACTTTTACAATGACAATTAGTTTGAACAAAAAAATACTGGAATCTCCTACTTATTGTTTTAAGCTTCTAAAATTTTGATTTTAGACTATAAAACATTGGAGAAAATTACAGTATATTCTATTTTCTCTTAAAAGTGTCCGCGGAGCCCACTTTTTGGACCACTTTTCTAGACAATTCTAAATTTGCACAATCATTCTACCAGCATCCAAGCCAGTTGTGTCACTACTGTGCTACACAGCCAAAGTATAAATATAGTACTAGATTTAGAAGCGGAGGTAGTTCAGTTTCGTCTTTTGATATTGGAGTACGTATCAGAGTTTTTACTGTGACTTGCGATTAATTAATTATAACGTTATTACTGTGTATTACTTAATGCAACACTGCTAATGATGTGACAGTTATTGTTTGTTACATTAATGTGTTGGATAACCTTTAGCTGGAGTGTCTTTGTTTACTTCTAGCTGTAACTAAAGTTGTAATTAGGTTTTCAACCCGGTGCTGGTTATTCATTTCCACTGTGGGACACGACGATCCGTGCAACCGTCGTAACACAAGTTACCTTCTGCCAACAAGTAATTTCAAAATTCTATTTTGTTTGGCCAGTTACGTTCATTCTCGGAGTTATTAACCTTTCAGTTCCATTGGAAAATATTAGGGAAACCTCAAACTTTACTTTTGTGTTTTTTGATTTGTAATTACTCCAAAATTTATTCTACCCCTAATGGCCGTCCCAGATTTAATTTGAAGCATTGGTTATACTGGCTACACTGTTGCCAATTTTTGTGTGTGGCGATATGGTTTTGGCGCATTGAATGCGTTTGAAGTGTATGTCACCTGAACACCGACGTGTACTTAATTAATGCTAATATTTTTCAGTGAAGGACTAGAAATTTTTGCAAAATTTATTAGTGCTTTACTTATCATGTAAATATTTACATGTTAATAGTTACGTGAAGCAGTATCACTCGGTTTTATGTATGAAAATCACACGACATTAATTACCGAAAAAGCTTTACTTTACCTATAATTGGAAGGGTGTTAATCTTGTTCAAAGGATAAGCAATGTAGACAATCAATATAAAATATCAGGTGTCTGACAACAACAGCAAGGACAAAACCTCACTATCCGCAGGAACTTTGAGATGATCCCTCTAATTGATATGATACAAAGCTTACAGTTGAGACAGTTTAGCCTCGTCTGTAGAATAGAAAATCAAAGATACTCTAGAAGATCGTGGGAAGCAAAACCAAAAAGTAAAAGGAGAAGAGGCAGACCGAGGTTGAAGTGGCAAGTCAGCATTAATGTGAGTACAGAAAGTAGACTTCTATGCTTTCATGTGCTTATAAACCTGTACAAAAAAATGTTGATTGGATTAACTGTGGAAAGGAAAAGTTGGATGGGCACCTGCTATGCCATTCAAACTGGTTCGTCGCCCCGATCTAGGGCGCAGTGGGAGAGGAAGGCCTGACCCAGATAGGAATACACGTCGAGTAATAAAAGGAAGAAAGTAGGTGGTGATCAAGAGGCTGTCTACGTAAACGAAGAAATTGCAAGCCCACTAACCTATGGGTTGGGGAGAAGAAGAGGAAGAAGAAGAAAACTAAAAATATGTAATTTAACTTTAACGAAAAGTTAACTTTGAAGTGTTAAAGTTAAGCGTTTTACAAAGTACAACCTAAATTGTACGACACCACCGTCTACGATAGGAGCAACACCAACAACAGGAAGTTAAACAAATATATTAACGAAGTTTTTAATAAGTTGTTAAAGAACATGGAAACTAATAATTAAAGAAATGCATTAAACGAAGTAACAAGAAAACTCAAATTTGTAGTTTATGTTAATATATTTATTATAAGTCCAACATGGTATACGAGTTAATCCTGCAGAAATGTATATATTTATTTTGTCGAATCGTAGACCAGAACATGTAACGTGTTTTGTATGTTGTCTCTACAATAAATTCAACCCCGGCTGAATTTGCCCATTGCGAACATACTCCAGTCGCAAAATTTTACTACTATGATTGCCACAATTAAAACAAAGCATGTGTGTGCACCGCGAGAGCACATGCGTGCGACGTACCAGAGTGCATGCTGGAATCAATGCAAGGCGCGCGCTTGCACTGACCCTCGACACGCAGACTGCATCGCACGGCATGTGTCGGCTCAACGGTGCGGTGTGAGTCTGTACGCAACAGCAACACATACGCACGCTTACCAGAGTGCGTGTTGAAGTCAATACAAGGCGCGCGCTTGCACCGACTCCCAACACGCAGACTGCAACGCAGGACATGTGTCCGCCAAACGGGTGTGTGTAAGTGTGAAGCCCGTATCCTAATCGTGACACTCAGAGTTGCAAAAATTTGATTACCTCGAGTATTTTACAGTGAGTAAAGAAGCCACAAGCTGAATTTATCTGCAGAGACACCGACTGGACACATATGTTATAGTTGCCGGTTTGAATTAAACTAAATAATTTTGTTTAATTTCTATCAATTGCTTAGAAACGAACAACTTATTGTTATTAACAATTACAACAATGAAAAAATTTGATTTTCATTTTCATTTAATTCATTAAACATTTTTTGTTCTAAATGTTTTACTAAATGACACGCTGGCAATCTCGCGGGCCGCAGAATGTTGCCACTCCTGAAGGTAACTAGTTAAACTGCATTCATTGGTCGCCTAGGGCTATGGCTGGTTGCTTCCTATACTGTTTGGTGTTATTTCAGACTTTTCTGCGACTTGGGGAGACAAAAATTTGCTGATGTGACAATAATGGAATTCCCATTCTTATCCTCAAAGAAGTGAGGACTGATTATTTCAAAGGAAGCTATTTCACATCATACAGTAAGTTTAGCAGTGTGCAATGGTTTACAAGGCATTTCTTGACGGTTATTTGACTCTCAGTACCAAAAGGTTTGTTTATTTACATATCCGCTCAGATGGAAATGCGTTTCATTACATATAAGCGTGTTGTTTATAACGTCTACTTTGTTATTTATTACATACGAGAACTGACGGCAAAAAGTCACACGATTTACTGCATCACTGTTACTTAAGGTTTACAATATTTGAATTTTGTAGGGCTGCGAAGAAGTTTTATAGAAGAAGAAGTTCATAACTGTACGATTATGAAGAACTTTTTGAACATTGGACTTCGACGAGCCACGTGAAACTGTAAGTCGTCAGGCAGAATGTTTATCATACGATAGCTTAGGATAGCAGCTCTTGTACGCGCAATGTTTTAGGGCGTACATATAGTTCTATGTTACCAGGAGATTTCTTTTTATTTCCATGTTTCGTAAGGAAATGGAAGAATAGTGGTCGCGAAAAACTCGTGTTTGAGATAAGGGCTCATTCTGATTGTACTATCCTCAAAACCTGAAGAAAAGTCATTTTCCGAAAAGTGTCAGTGTGTCTATATGTAGACGTTTTCTATGGCGAATGATGACTGTCGCAAATGCAAATAGAATCAATAACTTTTTGCATATGTGCCCGAGTTGTAGAGGACTCAAGGCCTACTGATTTTGGTGAAGATCTGTTAAGGGAGAGGGGTAGTTTACCTGAAACATTTTACGTTTTAATACGAGTAAAGTACTTAATTATGATAAATAGAGTATCCTGGAAAGAAGGCCATAATAATCCACTATAGAAAGGTAGATGAAATATCTATAAATAAAAAGAGTATTTGAGGGAGGAGAGGGTAATTGTTGGAAAATTCCTTTGCTGATATCAAGTAAAGTAAGAGTATTTAATTTTGAATGACAAGATAAGGTATCTTGCATATTACACATGATAAAACTATTACGCTATGTAAGTGTAAATATCATTAATGATGGGGATATGTTGGTGAGGAGGGATGATTATCTGCGAGGTTCAGATTTTTTATAAGAATAAAGTACCTAACTTTGATGGATAAAGTAACTCAAAAATAACATTATATTAAACGACTACCCCATAATTACTAATATATCAATATATAGTGAACATTTTTTCAGGGTGGAAAATATTTTTTTTTAATTATTGAGCCCAATTCACGTAAATGATTTTAAATATACATCTTAGACCATGGAAGTCGTGTACGGTTCTCTATACTGATATTTTTCAATGTTGTTTTTTACATTTACTTACCTTAATATTAACAAAAATTATAACGCACATGTAGCCTATGTAGTATACGCTAATTTAACATAATTTTTTCCTATAACGATGTTCACTTTAAACAAATTAAACAAATTATTTATGCTAATTCCGGATGGTCCAGTCACTGATGGACCCTCGTTCAATACATCGTTATTATCACAGTTGCTCGTGTTGGAAATTTTACACAAATGCGTGAAAGTTTAGCGGATAATAAAGAGAGACAAAATATTTAAAAAGAGTGTGTGAAATTGGTGGAATTTAGGTGCAATGTATAAAGGATTTGACATTTTGATACTTTTGTAGCAAAAACAAACTAAATCTGCTCACACGCTCCGCTGCACCCTGTGGGATAAAACTGGTTAAATTTTACATTTACCTTTCTGTGTACCCAGTACCCAGTCAGTCAGTCACATTTGCAACGATAAATCTGGCAACGATGCTTTGTGTAGGCAAATTTGCATAGATTGATTTAATTTGAATTAAGTGTGTGTCAAAGGTAGTAAGCGTCACTAGATATATTGAGTTTTTCATTCACCACCAATTTCTACAGTTCAGAATATTTTAACAAAACAATTTGTTTAATCATTTTGTGGCTTAATTGAAAGCGTAATTAAAATTTATTAAATGTCGACGGTTCCTATAAAGTTCTAATTTGATGTAAAGTTTTAAAGCTTATAGAAAGTGCTTTTACTTTTTTATACAACAAATTCTGACACTCATTTTGTTTCATGCTTGACGGATTAAACGCATTCATCAAAACGCTTTCAATATTGAAATCGCTTTTTTTACTAAGACGCTTCTAATGCAGACCACTTGTTGAGTCCACTAGTAAGTCTCATAAAATCCAAACCGAAGTAAAATTATAATAAATTTTGTTTATTGAAATTGAACCAACTGAGGCTATAATAAAAAATTATCCTTTTACAAAAGCACTGTTCAGTATGATTTATTTAAAATTTAGAGTCTTAGGCCTGTAGTACACTAAATATCTATTGCACGCAACTGATCGCAAAAAACTCGGTTTAAATGAGACCTATTACATTGCTATTAATTTGGTGACTTTTTTTTGCTTACTTTAGCGCGTGTTGGACAGTCTATATGTTGAGGAATCGTGTAGACAAGCCTTGTTTATTGTTGTCTCATTTAAACTGTAGTAAAACTTAAACTAACAAATTTGATATGTTTGTTTTATTTTTAATTATTAGCTCTAAACACGACGATCCGGTCAATTGTCGCAAAAATTAGTTATTAATGTTCACGTAAAGAATCTAAAATCTTAACGGACGGATGTGCACATACAGTGGAGAACGTTAAACACGAAAACCGTTAACACAAAATATCGATAACCTAGAAATATGTCTCATATCCCGATCGTTAATTCTAGTTCACAATTACAGTTTCTACGGTTACCATGAAAGGTTTACCTACAAAATATCGGTTAACACAAACAATTGTTATAATAAATTTTTTGCTGGCTTTCAATACAAGGGTAATAAATAAAATCGATACTTCCACGCTCCAAAACAGTTCAAGTTAAAAACTGTGAAAGTGATGAGGGTGGTAAAAAACTTAACTCGGAAAATCACAGAGAAAATTTACGAGTTCTTACAGCTAGTTATATGCTTTTGTTGCTGAGCCGTGTTGGCCGATATTTGGAAACCAACTTGGAAAGTGAAACGTTTTACCACATTGGTAAAATAGAACAAATTGTTACAAAATAAAGCACAGAATTGCATGCAAATAAACTTTAAATATTTTAACTTAAAAAAAAAATTAAACATTGTCACTACCGAAACGTTAAAAGAGTTTCTGTACCATTCATCGCCAGCCTTTGATGAAACTTTTAATAAGCGAAACTAGTTCTAGCTACAAGGTAAAAGTTTTACGTTTTTACCAATAAAAAATTAGTGATCTGAGTCAGTAGTTATATATTTATAATTAACCTAGTTAAAAAGACGTACTAAATTACTGTAAAAGAAAGCTTAAACCGTAAAACTAAGTGAAGAACAGCTACAATGCGCGTATAATAAATTTTAAGGAAAATTAAACATATTTTCTCCCAAATTAACCAAAAATTATTAACAAGGATAAATAAAATGTTTATATGCAAGAACTTTCTGAATATTCTTTATCGGTTTATTTTACTACACAATACAGTAAGTAAGCTATACGGTTTGTTCATTTCTCTTATTTTGTTTCACTTTTTGTCCGTTTAATACAAAATTCTGTTAACGCGAAATTTACTTTACATAAAAAAAAACAGTTGGTTCCCGTCATTTTGAGTTAAACGTTTTCCACTGTGCATCATCCAATAGGATGAAAATTATTGGAATTGTGAAGCCAACCTCTATAAGTATATTTTTATTACACCACTTTGACAGTTCAATAAGGAGTTTTAAGAAACACTTTCAGTTTTATCATTATATCCGTCCTAGTCCTAATTTCCGAGGCTAATTTTGGAATTGTGAGTTGTTGATTGAGACCACTGTATACCAACCACGCGGATGAACAAGCTACATTAGCCACTTCAGAGGACGATCTCCAGCGAACAATATATATCTTATATAAAAGATAAGAAAAGAATATAACTGTAACATACCTCAATCAAAGGCAAAAGTAATGGGCTGTATAGGAGATGAACCGGTTCGGAGCAAAATATGCATAAACAACACATGCATAGAACAACTAAGACATTTTAACTATCTTAGACGTGACATTACTAATGATCAAGATAGAGATAGAGAAAATTAAGTGACGAATTTCACAAGAATATATGGAACGATTTCTTAAAAGAACGTTGGGAAATAAGTGAAGAAAAAATCCAAATAAAAATTTATAAAACAATGGCAATACCTACACTACTGTATAGTACTGAAACTTGGGTCATTAAGAAAAAAGATGAACAGAAGGTACAAACAGCAGAAATAAAATTTCTGAAATCAGTTAAAAGCTGTAATAGACGAGATCATATAAAAAGTGAAGAGATAAGACGTGACTTAGATATTTTTGCAGTTAATGAAAGCACTGAAGAATACAGAAAGAAACGTATTCAGGACATACATAGAACAGAAGAAAGTAGAATACTAAAGATAGCGAAAGATTACAACCCTAGAGGCTGAAGAAAAGTTTTTAGGCCTAAGGTAAGGTAGACTGTGAAACAGGGACAGGCGGCTAAAGCCTAAAACCTTTAAGAAGATGATGATGATGATACATAAAACGTAATTTGGATTAATGTAAAAATTGTTCCTTTGTTCAAAATACTGATGACAAAATACTAAAAATACTGAAGCCATTATATACTATGCTGAAAGATTCGAGACAAAGTAAACGTGAGAGGAGGCGACTACTTAGTCACTTGACCCGGTGTCACGTCCCGTGACTTTGTGTATTCAATTGAAAGCTACATCTCGTAGTGAATACCAATGCGATGTTACTGGTAAAGGGTTAACTAACATTTCTGCCTTATCCTAGTGAAGGTAAATTTACATTCTACAGTGCCCAGTGCAACGTATTTCTGAGTATTTGTGGGAGTGGAAACGCGTGCGCGAGTGTGCACAGCACGGTAAACGTGAAAAGGAAAGAGTTAGATTTACAGTAATGCTAGGGACGTGATATTGTTGATCGAGTAAGTTTAAATGTGTAATATTCGATGCCAAAACAAACATTCAACTCAAAAATTTACTTTGCAATACATCATCCTGTACCTTTCCTATTGTAAGGAAAATCATACCATTATTGTTTATAAAAATACTATAATCTTTAGAAAAGAGAAAAGTATACAAACGAAGCGAAGCCGGTAATATTTGCGCCCGTATGATCATTACACACGCATAAAAGTGCTTCTAGTCAATATATAAATTTATCCAGTTTTGTTAATTTTATTATCAGCCATTTTAACACCAACTTTGTCACTAATTATTTCCACACCGCTAATACTTCGTTCTTGACGAGGCCTTTCGTTGTCTCCACCATCTTCAGGTCTTAAACGATGGGTCTCGATGGGTTGTTTAAGACCTGAAGATGGTGTAGACACCGAAAGGCCTCTTCAAGAACGACGTATTTAGCAGTGTGGCAATAAGTAGTGACAAAGTTGTTATATAAATTTATGTTTACCTTCGTTTGTAACCGTATTTTGATAGAATAGTTCTTATATAAGGCTTCTTATTTTGTCATTGCAAATTCTACAATTAATTTAGAAAAACCAAAAAAAATTTTTACACGGAATTGTGAATAATAATCACTATTCATGTGAGAACCGTGGATGGTAATGCGAAGGCAATTTGAGTTTATGAATAATGAATGTGTATTCTCATTATGTTCTTCAAATGTACTAAACGATGTCTTCCCAAATTAAATTATTAAGCAGTAGGCCTATTTGTTATATTCACCTTATTGTTTTTCCTGCTTTACAGTCTACGTTTTGCGATGTGCGTTAACAATCTCGTTTTTGACTGACCAGGCTTTTCCATGTTTTGTTTGCAATTGCCCGCCTGGGTTTACCCGATAACGTTAGCAAAATAGCTGCATTTCCAGAACTTATAAAGTGCTTCTTACACGTTTCAGTCGACATATTACTTGAAAGTGAGATAATTTAGCAAACGGAATTTCTTATTATCATAGAATTTGTTGGAGGCTTCTTAATATTGTTATGACGATCTCCTTGATCTGCGTATAGTACAGTGGGAAACTAAATAAAGACATCAATTAAGTCATTAATCACCAGTTCTAATTAATGACAATTAACAGTTTGTAATCAACAAGTTATTCAACAAGATTATACCAGTGCAATAATTTAGTTAAATTTGTACACACGCTATAATATTGTCAACTAATAGAATCCCGTACAATTATAACACAATAACACTTCGCCACAATACTTCGAACTTCCCTTTGTATAAATCGTCACTAAAACGCAGTGAGTAATCGCCCGACGTAAACTGACCGACCGTTGCTGGATACTTATGTTTGTACCCGCTGAGATGCCAGAATAATCGGTCACTTTCTGGATGACGTATCGAGCAAACTGCGTATTACAGTTGCTCTAGAATCCACTAGAAACCGTGCAAATTGTCTGGACTCGAACACAGTGCGCCAACCGGTACGGTACGGAGTAGCTTCGATTGTTAACGCATGATAAGTGTCACGCAGCTGTCTTTCATCACAAAGTAGCAGCAATATGTGCGCACACAAACTTTACAGCTGGGCTCCGTTGGGATAGCCGAGAAACACGTAGAACAACAAACTCCATTGTTCGACATTGTTCCGTTGCGTAACAATACACATAACTGGCAAGAATGTTTCAAAACCAGGTGTGATTTAATTTTTAGTCTCAATTTGCTTAATAATATAAAATAACTAATAACTCTTTAATTAGTTAAATTACTTAAATAATTTTTCTGTATTGCATATTTATTTTACTTGTACAAGATAACTTATTGTAATATAAAGATCACTAACACACGTAATCTTCGCTTAAGAATCTTTGAAAAATCTTTGCATACGTTATCAATAGGACTACACACGTCATATAGTAGTCACAGAATCATATAGTAGGCATACTAGAAGGACAAACATATGTTTTTGTCTTTATGGACGTGCACTCTTAAGCATACATTAAATAAACTGTTGTGCCCAGCACAATCCACGTTATGATTTTATACATATATTATTATAAATTTGTAGAAGCTTAAATATATTATATTATTTTATTCAAGGAAGAATTATTTTTAAATTTTAAAAGGAACACACTGAGCAATTGTGAGGAAGTGTGTTGACAAGTGTAGCGAGTTGTCAAACACAGAAGCTAAAACAGTCTTCTTGTGAACCACAAGATCCGTCTTTGGTTTACAATAATTGATGTCACAATTATCATCTAACGTGGCCTGATGAGTGTCGAGACACGTGGAAAATCCAGTTCTCATTGGCTGAATTTTGGGCGCTAACTCGTAGAGACTTCTTGCGTCATATGGGGGGGGGTATAAGACCGACGAAGAGCACATGGGAAGGGGCTCATTTTGGCTTCTCCGCGCACTATACGGACGTCTTCTGTCAACGATGGAACCACGTCGGGAAGCGTAATTACAACTTTATTTTTGTTAAATTTTGTTTAAATTAATTTCTTTTATAGTAAAATTTAAGGTATTGACCGATTTTTACAAATTACTTCATGACTGTATTTGTATTCAGATGTGCTCAGTAATTTTCTAAATTCATTAAGAAATATGTATAACTTATATGTCTATTTTAAAGCAGTAATGTTCTATATTCATTAAGAAATATGTATAAGTGGAGGATGCCTATTTTAAAGAGTAATGTATTAAATTCAGAGGTATTATCAGTAAAGCTTTTTATAATGTTTAATAAGTGTTTTTCAATGCTTAATAAATATTTTTATAATGTTTTAGTGAAAATATTCAAGTAAATTAATGAGTATATTTAAATGTTTATTCTAAAGAATTTGTTAAGTTGAGATTTTAACTGTTGTAACGAGAGTAAGCCACTTTAAGTTATTGTAATGAGAACAAGTCATTTTGTTCAATGAGTTAGATTTTCCATTAGACATAACAAACGAAATTAAATTGTTGCTTTGATGAATTAAAAGAATTTTGTTATTCTAACTAAACGCCTTATTTAATAACGAGCCACTCCCACAGCGTTCATATCCCCACATCTGGAGCTTTCACTTTGTGAGGCCCCCAGACCCGGGGGTTACAACAAAAGTGTCAGATCACGATTATGAATATCAAACACAACGGGTCATTACCTTCTCGAAAGCCGTTACCGTCTCTGTTTGCTCAGGTAAAAACGATCAACTCGTTTGTTTTTATGGCATTCGGAAACAGGGTGATTGATGAAAGTTGAATCTCTTGAAAGTAAATGGATAGAGGCAGATACTGTTATTGGTAATTGAGGAAGTGAGAAGCAAGTGAAAATATTAAAAATATAATTACTTGGCTCCAGATTACAATACTCTGTACATGTAACAGCGTAGGTGTTTTATCGGATTCCAGAAATTATTCCATGGCTGCAGCATGCATGTGCTGACTTACATGAGCGCAGAGATACCTGTAAAGCCTTTCTTGTGATCAGGCAGACAGATGACGTCACTGATTACAGTCGTAAGACGCTATTTCTTCCTCATCCATTTTATATTCGATTTTGCAGGTGATACAAATATATTATTGATTATAAATTAAAGAAATAGTACTTGATATTGCAATGTACAAGGATCGCATAGAATAAGTAGTCTGTTATATCAAATATTGGAATGCTTCAGATTTTTTTTTATTTGCACTAATAATTTATTATTGTTTCTGATAACAAAATAAATTAATTAACTGGCTCTGATGACTTTTTTTTACAAATTTAAAATAATTTTTCTTATATTTTAATTACATAAAAACTTAATTTATACGAGTCTCTTGCATTTACGTTTATGTATATTATTTTGATAAGTTTAGAACAAAATTCACTTCCCTTTAAGATAATTTATGAGATGTCGACAATCCAGTCCTGGGTACAGTTGTTTCTTCTGGATAGGCGGCGATCTCCTCCTGTTGTCCGGCGTTCAGTGTCGTTCTCAGGTTGGGTACTTCTACAAATTGTAGTAAATTAATTTTGAATTGTGATTTATTTTGTGTATTAAACTACACAATACTCCAGTAAAGTTAAAGAGTTCTCTTAAATGCTTATGCGGACAATCTTGTACTATACCGTATTAGCACTCGATCTACTCGTATCTACTCGCGAACTTTCTGACTTATACTCGTGCATAGTGTAGACCAATCGTCTAGACGGGAAGCAACGACCACGTGTTTTCGAGGTCGGAGGAAGACTCAATTATACGCTATAAGGAAAAATTCCCTTTCTCTACATCTTCAGTAAATATAACGTTCTTCCTGCAAAAGATTGTCTACGGACAACGTTAAGCTTGCAAATAAAACCAGTCTAATTTTATTACTTTTCTTTAGGGCCATAAAATATACTTTATACAAAAACTCATATATTTAGTTTTTTAATTTATAAACATACACTCGATAGATTTTTTATTTATACATATACTGGTGTAAGTTTTATGTCAAAATTTGTATTCTCATGAAAGTTATTAAACTTAATGTGCTTTTTAATATCATCCCGTAACATACCCAAACACGCGCACTCGCCATATGCCTACGCATAATTTTGCACTACTTCACAACAATTATTGTTCTCTTTACAGCCAAAATTCAACTTAAACTAATTACTGCAATCTTTACATAGACAAAATTTATTGCAACATGTCATCATACGATAAGAGTTAAATTACTACTTTATATGTAAATTCCACCTATTGCAGTATATTTTTTTTTTAATAGAGAAAAAAACGGTTTCACAAAGAGAATAATTCGAAAAGCAGTGTTTAGAATTGTCCCGAGACGTAGACTGCTTAGAGGCCAGCGATGTGAATTTCAACGACATTG
The DNA here is from genome assembly GCA_034769895.1 of Magicicada septendecula. Classification (NCBI taxonomy): domain Eukaryota; kingdom Metazoa; phylum Arthropoda; class Insecta; order Hemiptera; family Cicadidae; genus Magicicada; species Magicicada septendecula. The sequence goes on along the minus strand of CM068373.1, from coordinate 73,913,968 downwards.
TGGCTGTAGCAAAGTATTTGCTGACTTAAAAGAGCGCCGAGCGTTGCTAGTGATCAAACAGACAGGTGACCCCATTACTGATAGTAATAAGACACTCTTTCTTCTTCATCTGCCGTATTCTCATCATGGATCATTTCAGTATCTTGTTGTTTTTAAGTCAAGTCCTTGATTTTCTGGTTTTCCCCTTATACCTCCATCACACACACACACACACACACACACACACACACACACACACACACACACACACACACACACACACACACACACACACACACATCAAATACAATTAGATATAAATAAAAACATTGTAAAAAAGTGTTTACAGCTCACGCGAAAACCCATGGAAGCGTTTCTGTTTGTCGCTTACATTAAACTTATTGCTAAGGTCTAGGTTTTTATAGAAAATATTGTATGTTCATTTGTATTTACAGTGCAGTGTCTTATAAAACAAAAATATTACAATATTTGTAATTTCATTTTATATTATGCTATATAGAACATTTAATTAAAATCCTTAGCTATCGTTTTCAACGTGAATAATACTCTTTACATAACGTATAAATTCAGTCACAAGCTTGTGTCCTAAAACTGGTGAAATTATTTGAATTATTTAGAATCTTAAAGGCAACTTAACGTAAAAGATTAGACATAATTATGCACCTGAAATAGACAGTCATGGATACGTTTATAACAATTTACAAATAATATGTATATTTGAAATAAATTACTAATTACAAATATTAAGTAATCTATACTTAATTAGTAGTAACAACAATCCTTAAACAGTAATTAAACATTAATAAGGAGAAAACGTTATTTCATGAAAGTTTATTGTTGTTTTAAAAGTATTTAATTATTGTCCTTTAACAAGGTCACGGACAAACGTTGGGGCAACAGCTGGACGTGTTTGTTGTGTTCTACGTAAGGTTGTGTTGTCAACTTTTAAAACTAGAATACCCAGACCTATATTTTTTATTTGTTTTGTTTTTCGTCAGTGGTATACATACATAAACACTGTGTCCCACTGTAATATACTATCAGCAGTTCACCTTTGCTACCGAAAAAGGAATGTGGTGACGTATGCCATTCCACTGCACGCATCACCGTAATACTACACATTTAAAATACGTTTAACACAGTTTCGGTGTGACTTGACTGTCTTTCACAAGGTATTTCTTGTAGCGCATAAAGAACACACTTTAACAAAATATTCAATAAATTACACTTACATATAATGTACGAACGTTCAATGTAATAGGCACACAAAATTTCAACTAAATACGTATGAACAATGTTTTCAGAACCAGTAATATCCCACCAACACAAACACGCACTATCATTCAGTAGACCCCTCGCTCCGCAGCGCGTATAATACTTATAAACTATAAAATCTGTAGGTAAGATTAATATTTGCTTAGTAATTTGTGCTTGAAAAGTTTTAATGCCGCGCATGAGCGGGATAAGAACACTCCGACCATTTTACTTGTGTGTGCTATTGGTGCTTAATTGTTTTGCCTAATTTTAACGATGAAGGGTTTGCGAGGATCGGTCAAAGAAGAATAACACAAATTTTAAATTATTTGTGTCGATTTGTTGCAGGTGTTCAACAAATCAATCCACTTATCGACTTGTTAAATACAATCGTCCCAGATAAATACGCCATCAAAGCACTTCATAACGATGAAGTGAGAATACAACCATCTACCGGCAAAGACTATACCAGCATCATCAAGGCATCAAATTCCATACGTACCAATCAAAGCAGTCAAAACCATTTCGCGTGGTTTTAAAGAATGTACACCCGTCTACAAACATAGAAGAAATAAAAAGCGACATTCAAAATCTCGGGCACGATATCATCAACATATTGAACACCAAGCAGCGAAAAACAAAAGAACCGCTACCCCTATTTTTCGTAGACATAAAAGGTAATGATAACAATCAAGAAATTTATAATGTACGTAAACTACTGAATTTAATTGTTACGTTTGAACCTCCGCATGTTAAACAAGAGTTACCCCAATGCATGCGATGTCAACGATATGGACACACGAAAAATGTCTGTACAAGAAATCCCCGCTGCGTCAAATGCCTGGGTAATCGCTTTACAAAAGACTGCTCTAGGACTGAAAGAACCAATGACGTGAAATGTGTAAATTGTAAAGAAAACCACCCTGCTAACTACAGGGGTTGTTTAATATAACAACAACTCCATCAGAGGCATTACTCACGACCACCGGTAACTCAACAGGGAAGCCAGGATATTCTCCAAACACCTAGAAGACCGCTACCCGTGCAACCACTTCAACCAGGTGTATCTTATGAGCAGATAGCTAACCGGAACTCACAACAATACCAATCCTCTTCCAACGCTCAACAACCAAGTCATACCACGTCATCACAACAAACGGACATCCTCATAAAAATGGAAAAAATGATGGAAAACTTTATGGAACGTATGGGTAAGATGATAGAACTTATAACAACCATGGTTAGTAAGATGGCACAGGTCTTGAAACTAGCCGTATGGAATGCCAATGGCCTGTGTCAGCACGTGCAAGAGGTCAAGACGTTTCTCCAAATCCATAACATCGACATCATGCTTATCTCCGAAACGCACTTCACAGAAAAAAGTTTCATAAAAATTCCGAGGTACAACATCTACAACACCAACCACCCTGATGGTAAAGCTCACGGGGGCACCGCACTCATAGTTAAATATAATGTAAAACATTACGAAACCGACAAGCACCAAGCATCGTGGTTGACATCAGTACTGGACCACTAACAATCTCCGCCATTTATTGCCCGCCGAAGCACAATAACCAGCAACGGCACTTCGAAGACTTCTTCTTGACACTTGGCAATAGGTTCATCGACGGCGGGGATTATAACGCTAAGCGCACCAGATGGGGATCAAGAATTACAAGTGGCAAGGGCACTGCACTCCTGGCAACCATTCAAGCTCATAATCTTAGTTGTGTCTCATCAGGGGAGCCAACTTTGTGGCCTACAGATAGAAACCGATTACCGGACCTCCTCGATTTCTGTATCACCAAAGGTCTCAAGATCATTCAAATCCGGACACAGACAAGCCTGTACCTACCCTCCGATCACTCCCCTGTGATAGTAACAGTTCACTCCCAAATTGTTCGAAGACAAAAATAGCCAACCTTATATAGCAGACTAACTGACTGGGACTTGTTCAGACGCCATGTAGACGATTTAATAACTTTGAACATCCCATTGAAAACAGACACTCACATAGAATACGCGGTCGAAACCCTCACAAAATCCATACAAACAGCTGCGTGGATGGCTGCACCTGACCGCAACATGACGCAAATCAACGAATCATGCCCAGTAATAGTTAGGGAAAAAATTGCTTACAAACGCATGCTCAGGAAACAATGGCGAGTGAACAGAACAGCGGCCAATAAACAAAAATTGAATAAGGCCTCGACGGACTTGAGGAACTTACTTTACGACTTGAAAAATCAAGGACTTCAAGAATATCTGGAGACCCTCTCAGCCTCAGAAGCTAATAATTATTCGCTTTGGAAAGCCAAAAAACGTATTAAACGACCACAACAATCCATACCCCCAATTATGGACGCCAGTGGACAGTGGGCCAGAGATGGTAAAGAAAATGCCGCCGCATTTGCAAACTATCTGGATACGGTGTTTCAACAATGTCATTCTGATGAACCTGAACACGATGACGAGGTAGCTGCATTCCTAAATGTCCCATTCCAGATGACGTTACCGGCTTGTAAATTCAAATTAAAGGAGGTGCAAGCAGTCATCACTAGGGAAATGAACCCCAAGAAAGCGCCAGGGTATCACCTGATTACCGGCAAAGTACTACAAGAGATAACGAAAAAATTTCTGAAAGCGATAACCCAGATTTTCAATTCCATCCTGCGACTCGGCCATTTCCCGCACCAGTGGAAAGTTGCGCAGATTGTAATGCTGCCCAAACCTGGTAAACCAATGCACGCTATAACATCCTATAGGCCCATAAGTCTTTTGCCTCTTTTATCAAAGGTGTTTCAAAAACTTCTTCTTCAAAGACTCCAACCAATATTACATGAGAGGGAGACAATACCTGATTTCCAATTTGGCTTCAGAAAAAAACATGGCACCATAGAACAGGTCAATCGCACTGTAAATAAAATAAGCAGCGATCTCGAAGGTAAATGATATTGCTCTGCAGCCTTCCTGGACATAAGCCAGGCCTTTGACAAGGTTTGGTACACCGGCCTATTATACAAATTGAAGAAACTCACACGATTACTATCTTGTCCTCAGATCATACCTCCAAGGCAGATACTTCTTTGTCAAACATCAAGATGAATTTACAAGCTTGCATCAAGTCAACTCTGGAGTCCCATAAGGAAGTATACTGGGTCCTGTGCTCTACCTATATACAGCAGACCTTCCAATTTCAAATCAACTTATGACAGCAACTTTCGCCGACGACACGGCGATCCTGGCCTCGCACGCAGATGCTGCCTGCTCCTCACGTAACCTACAGATCAACCTTAACGAAATCCATCAATGGTTAAAGAACTGGCGGATAAAGGCGAACGGAACTAAATCATCACACGTTACCTTCACTATGAGACGTGACACCTGCCCGCCGGTAACACTCGATAACTGCCAACTACCGCAAAAGGAAGATGTAAAATACCTCGGTATATATCTGGACCGCCGCCTTACCTGGCGAAAGCACATAATTACCAAAAACAAACAGCTCAGACTACAGTACAGGCAAATGTATTGGCTACTCGGAAGGAAACCAAACAGGGTTGGTTTCCCTGTAACTCTGGAAAGCAAACTTCTTATTTACAAAGCCATACTTAAGCCAACCTGGACATATGGCATCCAGCTGTGGTGACAGGGAGTACTTCAAATATCGAGATTTTACAACGATTCCAGAATGTGGTGCTCCGAGCTATAGTCAACGCTCCTTGGTACGTACCGAATAATGTCATCGAGAACGACCTCCAAGTGACTTCTCTCCGTCATGAAATCAAACGATCTTCGTTAACTACAGTAAGAGTCTAGCAGTGCACCCCAACGAACTAGCTCAAAAGCTCATGGAAGACGCAGACACCAACACAAGAAGACTCAAACGCCACAAACAAGTGGACATTCCGGCTAGATTTATGTAATATTAGTGCTTAAGGAGGAATGATCAAGGGACCACCCTCTACATGTCATATATATTGTCACCAATTTTGCCAAATGTTTATTTTGTAAACAGATTGCAAAAAAAAAAATTGTGTCTACGTTTCGACAATACCTTATTGTCATCATCAGGACTGTGTACGGATACAAGATAAAATATCAAATACAACAGATAAATTAGTTGAGTGAATGTGTTTATCTGTGTGTGTGTGTGCGTGCGTGTGCGTACGTGCGTATGTGTGTATGTATGAAGTAGTTTTGCCTAATGATTTCTCTTGTCGGAACTTAATTTGTTTTTTTTTTTTAATGCAGATAATAAAGTGTACGACAATTAGCAAAATTGAAAAATTCCTTATGTCTCTCTTATTTTGTAAGTGTGTAAAAACGTTTATACTACGAGAATTGCTGGCACCGTTTCTTGAAACAGTTGTATGATTCACTGAAAGCAAGTGAATTTGGGTTTCTATAAAACCATCTATAAAGTGATCACACTCGTGTTATGAAAGCGTTCTTGGCTGTACAAATATCTGTTGGGCATTGTACACAATCAACGATAAAATCACCAGTTTAAGTAAATACTAAACTGATAAAAAATGACGTTGATACCTGTCACGAAAATGAGTGTACTGTTCATTGTAAAATTAATGTACGGGTACTCGTGACGCTGACTACTGGGCCTCATAAATACTGCAGCTCTGGGTGTGAATACCGCAACTAGCGACGCGTTGCGACGCGTTGTACTAGCCATGCAGCCGTCTCACTAAACACAAAAGCCGTGCGGTATGCATGCCTTGGTCCTTTACAGACTACTGAGAAGAGGTTTATTTTATTTTACTGGCTGCAGCTGCCGGGTATAGTTTTTATATGTTGACTAGAACCAGTGCCAGATTTAAGATTTTTGAGGCCCTAGACCAAGTTTTTTCAGCGGCCCCACCCCCCTTATTAATGGTATGATCGTCTGCAACCTCTGCTGCAGAAGTACTTGGAATATTGAAGTCAGTTTCTGATACACATATAACTGCAGGGCTATGATTAGAAACAGACGTAGTTTTGAAAAATTGATCTAGTTTTTGAGTTTTCTTCATTGTTTCCAAATGAGCTTCCTATTTAATATTTTTTAGCTTACGCTTGTAGGTTCCACTAGCCGTGTGAATTATTAGTATGTGTGTTATTAGCATACAACTAATTAGCAGTATGTTGAGGAAATACGGCATTAAAACAGTGTTTCAACCACATAAGAAGCTGGCACAGTTTTTAAAACCAGTCAAAGATAGAATCCCGTTCAACACTGAAGGTATCTACAAAATTCCATGCAGTTGCGGAAAAGTTTAGATTGGCCAGACGGGCCACCTGGTTTCCACAAGAGTGCAAGAACATGTCAGGCATATGAAGAACTCGGCAGTTGAAAAGTCTGCGACTACTGAGCATTCAGCCTTAACGAATCACATGGTAAACTTCGAAGATCATGTAATAAGATCATGTAATAGGTATTATGACAGATTGATCATAGAAGCAATAGAAATTATTAAACAGAAGAATAACTTTAACGGAGAAACCGCCACGCTTAGTACAACATGGTACCCTCTACTTTCTGGTTTGACTGCACGCGGGTTGACTGACCGCACAAAGCGTAACGCCCACAGGACAGGGTCCACTTACCGGACCATCCACCGCCACTTCTACACTATAACTGAGTTCGCTTGCCGGTGTTTTTGTCACTTACACCTGAGGATACTCATTGTAATATGAGTAAAACGTTGTCATACAAGACATTTTTGACGCGGCCCATACCGGAAGAAGATTTTAAAAATAATAATGGACACCGGCCGCGGAAGCCTACGTTAGAACATACCCGTGTGAATGTTTATGCTCATGTTCATGATGAATACTTTTAGTGTACGGATTCAATTCTATGTACATAAAGTTTTCACATTAATAAGTATCAACGAAACAACACGCTGCCCACCACACAAAGCTAAAACCCTTGTTTACATTCAAAACAAAATAAAAACATACCCTCAAATCGCAAACCGTTTAGTCACAACGCAGATAAACAATGATAACAAACAAGAGTGGTACCATGGTCGTTTATTTGGGGGCAATATAGCGGACGTTCAAAGTTCGCATGAGCAGATTAGTTTTCAAGGATTCCAACGTCTTAAAAATAAGCGCGCAATATTTAAATAAGAACTGTCTTTCATTTGTATTGTTAACAAAAATTGATCATTTAATTTCAAAAAATCATACTTAATAAATCAATGTGCCTCCAACTTTTATAAAAATACTTCTGTCAAAAACAAAATATGTATCTGTAGCTTGCGCCCTCCTCTGAGCCCGCGGCCCTAGACCGCGCCCTAGTCGGCCTAGTGGTAAATCCGGCACTGACTAGAAGGTTCCAGACGTACTACGTTAACCAAGGCGTCTCTGGAATATGCAAACGTCATCTACGTTGACAAGCATCATGTCCCAAATAACTCACTGCGCCAACAAAGTACATTTTTATAAATAATTTCGTTTTCCTATTTAACTCCTTCCACAGTTTTTATTTTATTAATTTATTTTATTTCTTTTGTATCGGCCATCTAAGAACCACATGCTTATTTCAATTCTTTATTCTTTGTTCTCTTCTTTTTCTCTAATATTCTTTCATCTTTCCACTGTGTCTTTTCTTCCTGTCTTCCTGTCCACTTTGAACTTGCGTTTTTCTCTCTCCTACTCTGGACTCCTTCCATTTTTAACAGTTTTGTCCGAAAAACGTCTCTTTCAATTTTGCTTCTTCTGCATGTATTTTATTTTTTTCGAAAATCTTTTAGACTTCTTTAATCCAACTTGATCTTGACTTCTTCCTCCACAGATATTTGAAGATCTGGTTTGTTAACCTATTGCAGTCCATTCTATATAAATGTCCAAAAAGTAATAGTCTTCTTTTTCTCATTGTTGCTGTTATATTTTCTATGCTTTGATATATTTCATCTTTACTTCTTAATTTCTAACCTTCTGAAGTTTTCCGTGGGCCTAATATTTTCCTAATAATTCGTCTTTCCAATATTTATAGTTTGTCTAAATTATAATTCAATGCTACATTCACTTGCATATAGGCATTCTGGCTTCACTACTGTAGGCCTACTCTAATTCCTTATTTTTGCATTTTTAAATATACACTTTTTATTGTAAATATCTTTAGATTTACCATAGCCCTTTCCATCTTATGAATCCATTCTTCTATAGCAGATTTTTCTAAACCACTCTCTTGAAATATTTCTCCTAGATACTTAAATTTTTGAACCCTCTCTATTCGACCAATACCTGTTACCAGGAATTTTGGCGCATTTTTAATGTTCGTGAAAAAATTTGTTTTTTTCTGCAGAAATTCTTAATCCTGTTCTACTGGCTATGTCATCTAAAAAATTAATTTGTGTTACTTCAGATGTCAGATGTTCAGAAAGTATAACAAAGTCATCTGCGAATGCCAAACATTTTATTTTAGTAGCTACGTTTGTTCCTTCTTCCCAACAGCTTTTACTCATTTATTTCTGTGTATCTAGACATCGTTTTCATTGGCTAGATGAATACGAAACTGTCATCTTCTTTTTACTGGTATTTCTAACTAGAAATGAATCGTAGGTCGTATGTATATTTCCCATAAAGATTTTCTCTCCTCATTGCTCTTTTGAGGGGTAGGATATTTTTACAATTTGGATAGGTACGTTAATTAAGATTAAGGAAGTTACTTGCTTACTTCTACATGTCTATGTTAACGAGTAAATCTATGTGTGTATACAGTTTACACACATATATCCATTACTTTGATCACTTAACATTTGATGAGGACAAAATATTGTTACGACGGTCTACTGATTGTCGTATGGTACAGCGGAAAGCAAAATACAAGACACCAATTAAGTCACTAATCACCAGCTTTGATAATCACAATTAAACAGTTTGTAATCAACAAGGTAGTCTCTTACAACAAATCAAATAAAAATTGTTCACACGCAATAAAATGTCAACTAATATAAAAAACAATTGTATTACAATTGTCCCGCCAAATATAAAGCACATAGCACTTTGCCACAATAATTACTTTTCACTAACAACCACTTGAACGCACAGAGTAACTGCCCGACAATAACTGAAAACTAAGCAGCAGGTATGGGCTATTTATAGTCTGCAGTGTTCCATATGCGTCCTTAATAAACCATCGAAAATTCTAGCGGACATTTCAGCGCGACCTTCGCAGAAACACGCACCGTTGGGCTTCTAGAACGACACTATCGAACGCAAGAGACGTGCCGCATTAAGTAATACTGCCTCGCATATCATGCGTCACGCACGCATTACAGCTGCGGGAATCGTTCTCCATTATACCAGAACGTTACATAATGGCGTAACACTTTTTCAGCATTAAATAACAATATGAACTGCTGGAGATAATTCATGTACTTATTCTCATATCAAACACTGATTCTCAATGGTTCGTTAATTTTACGAACGCTGTTGGTATCGTTAACGTCAATAGGCGTCATAGTGTATGCGTCTAGACTATGTTTAATCAGTGTTACTCCTGGAGGAGTATTTAATTAATGTCTACCAACTGTTGCCCGATTGGGGAACCCACTATATTTCCGCCCGCTATGGTTCCATTCAGTTCGTGTCTTTCCTTATTAAATAACAAAATGTATTATATTTATTTAGATTAAAAAATTCTTTAATGCTTTAATAATATAAATATTAATTAGCACAATAAACGAGAGATGAAAGTGACAAAAAATATTATGTACTCACAAATTATACAATTGGAAACATGAGAAAACGTTTATTGCTAAATATTTAGAACGTTTAGTTACAAGTTATTGTTGTTAGAATTACCCATGTGTCATTTGTTAATGTCATTTATCGTTATTATTTTCAAGTTATCGTTATTAGAATTACCCATGTGTTATTTGTTAATGTCATTTTTACGCTATTTAAGTAAGAAAGGTTTGAGATTTATGTCTTTTGTCCTTAATCATGACCTTTGTTTGTTTCAGAAAATGTCAACGTAGAGAAAATGTTCGGCTAATATTAATAACTCTTCATAAGCTTACATTCTCTGAGGCGACGTCAGTGATAGGGAGGCGCGGATCCCTGCGTTATCGTACTGACACCCCATTTATTTGTAACACATCACAGACTGCATTGAATGGAACAGTGTAAGATGTATCTTACTTAGTACTCAATGACTAGGCCTACATTAAGGATATTCGCTAATAATGAAGTAGGATCTGCCTAAGTTTACAAAGTGTGCAGACTGTATTTTAAATATTATATTTTTATTTTTGTAAAGCCTACCGTACTTTGCATTAGTTAGCAAATACAGGAATGAATAGCACAGTGGTTTAATTTTTTTTGTAAAAAAATAAATTTCGGGCGACACTCATTACTATATCACTATACTACTTCGAATATTTTGTTCGTTATCAAAGTATATCTACCTGTTTTCTTTTAATTATTTTATTCTTCAGTAAGTCAATTTTTGACGAGTTTTACAAATTGACAATGTTCTTTATCATCATCAGCATCTTCAAGGTTTAAACCAAGAATGGTTCGTTCCGGTCTCAAATAGGGAATGATTAGAGCTGGTCACTCCAGCCCTTCTAGCTGGTCACTCCCCTCCAGTCAAACCCCTCTCCGTCCCATCGTCTTATAGTTCCATAGTTGTTTGGGAAAACGGCAGTCATCCATTCGGCAAAGACGTTCCCACCAATTCAGCCGATACTAAGCGAAACTGTCGAGTATACTCATAATATTCAGTTCCTGACGTATATATGTGCTTCTTCTGTGATCATGGAGAGTATATCCTGCCACATGCCTGAGAAATCTCATTTCAGCCGCTTGGATGCGACTGGCCTGGTCTTTCGTTAAAGTCCAATTCTCAGCCCCATAAAGAAGTGTGAGAAGAACCATCACCTTGTAGAATTTTAGGCGTGTTCCTTTACTTGCTGACTTAAGGGTTCACCTGATGGTCCCTCACATAAGGTTGAACTTATGCACCACGTCTTTGCTTGCGTTATAAGACACACTGTAGCCCAGGTTTTCAAAACTGCTAACTTGTTCCAGGACAGTACCATCTATAAAAATGTTTGGCCGTACGGGATCAGTTCCACAAAAAGCCATCACCTTGGTTTTAATTGTAGACATCTTCAATCCAAAGTCTTTGCAGATTCGATTTAACAAATATATACCCATCGACAGTGTTCTTGTGTACATAATAAATATAACAATAATTTACTTTTCAATCACCAGAATGCCTATTATTTGTATTCCCTGTGTTGCATTCGGAATTGTCGGTAAACCATTAGAGACCTTCTTCGATGGGTTTCATTAGTAAAAAAACATCAGAAGCGTCTCTGCACATAGTGTCTTAATTGATTAAAAGATTAAAAGATTAAAATTGATTAATAGATTAAAATTCGCGTATACTTTGCACAATATATGCTGCTATACAGGAATACAGAATTCAAATTATTGCGAGAAAAACCGATTATGTCAAAAGTATACGATTTTTGTAAAATACTTCTAACGTGTAAACATTAAAGAATTGAACCTAACAGGGTGGCGGTGTCTTCGTAGCTACACCGTTGCATTCATTGTGCGTACAGAATACAACAGAGACCGTTGTAGTTAGTTACGTAAGTTAATACGTCTCAAGATTAAAACCAAATGTTTCACTAAATATAAACCATTACACTGACGACGCTGAACAGTTTATTCAATGAATTGTATATTAGGCAGTAAAACAAACAAGTACTTGTACAGTAACTTCATATAACAATAAAATAATTATTTTTTTAAATGCAAAATGTCAAAGAATTAAAAATATATAGATGACTATAACAAATAAGCTTTATCATTCATAATACCATAAAATAAATTATAATATCACATTTAGGAGGACAGCTCCTGTAGACTCGTGCTTTTGTATAAAGAAAACTAAACAATTAATATATGCAAAAATATTAAGATGATTAAGGTGATTTCCTCACTAGGTGAAAAACACGACGGAGGACCTAATTTGTCAAATACGTACTATGATAGGTCACCTATCCACAATAGTAAATAGTAAATAAAGTAACTGAATAACTGGACGTTGGAGTACTTTTATACGATGGAACGCCAATGGATTGAATCAACAGGGAAAATAGATAATACGTTTCTATAAATCACAGTTGTCTAATGCTCACAGCGGATTAGCAGCAGAGTAATCAGCATTGCAATCAGAAGATAAAACAAAAGATGGATCATAGATATAGTAGACTCCTATCTCAATAAAGCGTCAACGTGAAACACCCGAAAATAGTAGACTAGAGATCGAATCTAGTCTAGACCGACGTACTTACTATTGTTACGACGGTCTAACTGATCGTCGTATGGTACAGTGGAAAACAAAATACAAGACACCAAATAAGTCACTAATCAACATGTTTAACATGTTTATCACAATTAAACAGTTTCTAATAAACAAGATAGTTTCTTACAACAAATCAAATAGAAATTGTTAACACACAATAAAAATGTCCACTAATAGAATATAACACAATTATAAAACATATAATATTTCGGCATAATACTTCAAACCGCACTTTGTAAATCGCCGCTTAAAAGTTCTGTGTATTGTGTGGTCGCCCGACAAATAACTGAACTATATTACTACGAACCGCATTCCAATAAATCGCAACTCAAACTAAACTGAATTGCTCTGAATACTTGTATTTATACCCCGCTGAAGTTCCAGAATATTTGCTTACTGGGCGTCAAGAATGCTACTAGAAAACACCAGAACATAATTGGTTGCGGCCTTACACACAGCAGGCGCGGACCGGTGAGTCCGGAACAATCTCGCAAGGCATGTCAAGGATCACGTACGCACATGACATTACAACATTACAGCCGTATTCCACTGGACCGTACGAGAAACACGTAGATTGTTCTGTAATGTCTTAACACTATGTTCTTCACAGCGATAGAAACACCCAGAAAACCTATCCAGCACACAAACTGATCCAAGGAAGAACTAAACAAAAAAATAAATAAAAATAATATTTTTAAACGTTTTACCCAAAAGCCTAGACAAGCTAAACAATGCCTTACTCAAATTTATAATTATTCACCAGACCGCAGCTTAAATACCAACAAATGTGCCCAATGCTTCCCCTCCTGCCACACAGAATATAATGGGCAAGGGAAAATACCAAAAGACTAAAATTGACTATGTTAAAATAAAACTTAACACAGGAACTAAAGAAGTAAAAGAATTGTTATTAAAAAGTAACGAAAAACATACATACAATAGCAAACACTTAGAGTAATAGAAGCACCCAAAGCTACTAAAAACTTTTACTGGAAGGTAAATATTTAATTAAGAAAGTTGTGTTACTGGTTATAATTACAAACAGAATTATCACTGTTGCACCCCACTATAGAAAAATCATTCCGATTAAGGCTTTCAAGCTTCACAGCTCATCGTCATATCAGAAATCATTTCCGATCACAAGACCTTGGCTACATCATCCTCCCACGAAAGATACCTACTGCACATTGGATGGAAACAATCAGGAAAAAGCCGATGACTTTGCAAACCACGTTTTTTAGTTTGTTCAGTAAAGGCTTCAACTCAAGAAGATCACAGCAATCACAGTTTAATAAAAACGCCCTTCAGATGAATCTACTGATTGAGAAATTAAGTTGTTCAAGATAAAACTACCATTTAGGCCAACAGAAAAAAATCCTATTCCAGTATAAAAACTAGAAAAGTAACAATTTACATAGATTCTACCTCATAAAATGTTAAATATTAAAAGTTATTAACATATGAAGTTTTTGACCGATCCTTCAGTCTTAATTGCGATTCTGAGACTGAGTTAGTACCCGAGGGAACGTGAAGTGACTCATACAACTATGGCAGCTAAACCTATGGAAAATGTTCATCATAACGACACGTACGCTTTTAAACAATATTTTGAACATGGCTAAAACTTGTTTTTAAATATAATGATCTGATTTCCTGTTATCAATCTGGCTTCGGTGAAGAACATGACATTGTGGAACAGGCACATAGAACTGGCAATTTATTCGGCAATATTGTGGAAGAAACGAACAACTCAGTTGCTTTCATTTACATATATCAAGTATCAGGAACTTTTTGCTGAAATGTTACTATTTAAACTAAAAATCTGACGCTTTTTCCTGTCACTCAAATTCTCTCTGCCAAACAGATTTTCTACGATAAAAGATCGGTATGTATACACAGACTTGTTCCCCATAAAATTGGGGGGTACCCAAAAGTGTGTACTGGTACCGCTGTTATACATTAAATATAGGGTATACAGTCTGCCTCCTAGGAATCAGTAACATGATTGAGACAACTGTCGCTGGCGACACGAAATTTCTAGCCGTTCAGACACTTCCCAGGATTTGATCTGTCAACCAGCAGCGACATCTGGGTGCAACAGATTTGTGACTAAAAATGGAGAATTATAGCCAATGCTGGTTAGCCAACTTATGCAACTTTTATCATTATAAACTGCTGTCTAAATGTCTCCTTTCAAAATAAATTGTTTTTACTTCTATGTTCCATAAGGAAATGGAAGTATGGTGATGGCGGAAAAAATCGTGTTCGAGATAAGAGCTGATTCTGATTATACTAGCCTCAAAAAATGAAGAAAATTCATTTTTAGGGAAATATCTGTGTGTGTGTCTGTAGAATTTTTTCTATGGCAAACGATAACTGACGAAAATTCAATCAGAATCAAATAATTTTTGCATACCTGCCTGAGTGGCAGAGGACTCAAGGCCTATTGATTTTGATGAAGATCGGTTAAGGGGAAGGGATAGTTTACCTGTAACGTTTTATGTTTTAACAAGAGTAAAGTACTTGAAAATTCATGTAAACTTTTTCAAACAACGGCAATTGTTACAAATAAAATAATTTGTTGCCAGGGAATAAAATTATAATTTTCTCATTTTAATTTAAATCATATAATAATAATAATGGCTCCCATGTGTGCCACCGAAGCAGCTTAGGAGTCAGGCAGGGTAGGCTGCCGTATGTGAGCCGTACGGCATACAAGGAAGGCAGTGTGGCCAGCACTACGCTTCAGCCCCCCATAATTATCCCCAGGATGTTATCCCAGGTACTCATTTCCAACAGGCTGAGTCGACCTGGGGGCTTAAAAACGCACCTTGATTTTATGGTGCGGGCCCCGGAATCGAACCCGGGACCTCTAGATTAGTAGGCAGGTGCCATACCCACTGGTTTACTGAGCCGCCAATTTAAATCATATATGAGTTAAAATATATCGTTCCTCCCTGGCAAGCATATCTCAATTATGTAATGTTTACATTTCCAAAGTTTTATTATTGTGATTACCACAATAAAAAGGGAAGCAGGAAACACACACACACACACACACACAATCGTGTTATTTCTGGCCTCACTCATGTTTATTTTCTTACGTTTACACACGCTTTTTAAATGAAAGTGCCGAATCCCACACCAACACAACGCGTGGAAGCCGAAAAGGTGTCCAGCGTGGACAGCGATTTACTTCCTGTGGATCGCTGGCCTGTGTAACTGTACGTGTTTACAGAGGAACGGTTCATAGACAGACTTTTCGTCTTTAGGGAATTCCTCTGCAAGATGCTCAAGGTCCAAAAGAGACTTCGGAGGCTCCTTCTTTTCCGCGTGTTTGTTCTGTGAAACGTACACTGTAGATTCGCAGCTTTAGGCCTACTCTGAGCAACGCTCAATAGGGAATGTCCACGGTGTACCCTCATACACACTAAAACCTGCTCTGAGGAGGGGATAATTTTTAATGTGTACTACGTTATCGGCAACAAATAAGTAGTTTGTTTTAAAATTCCTTCGCGGGCTGTTTGGCCGTGGTCCAATGTTTTCTGCTAAACCAGAAGTTTTGGTAGTGCCATCGACTGCCGTCATTAGTGAAAATCGAATGCGCTAAAGTGAGGTAATGTATGAGGGTAAGGCCGAAGCAAGAAGTAGAAAGAAGTAGTTTATATGGAAATATTTCATTTCGAAAATGATTTAAAATATAAATCCTAGAAAATGGAAGTCATCTATGTTTCTCCATACCGATATTTATTAACATTTACAAAAAAAATTTCTCAAGCTTTGAATATTTATTTATTAATTGAGCAGGACATTAGACAAATTCATGGTGGTGAAATTATTACTACATTATTTCAAACCTCTGGCAGTTTAGCTGCGTATCCATAATGTACACTATACGTATGACAGTCTATTAATTACGTCTGTTGTAGTCGCCTCCGTAATCTGTCCGTAAGGTTTGTTGATTGTTTTACAATCATGTAGTAAATAACTGCATTTTACAAATGCTATAAAGCTATGTAGTAGTGTAGGTAAAATATTTTATTAGCAATAAAGATTACTGAAATAAGTAAACGAATCTTTGCAGACGTCATATAATTAATTAAAGTTGTACAATAGTCAAACAGATATAAATTATCAGAAAGACATATATTATTTGTATATCTTTGTGTACGTGTACATAGGCCTACTAAAAAACCTGTGTCAGCTACAAGCAAGTGTAGATTGTGTTAGAACACAAACATGAACACTAACCGTTACGGATCATTAACGTCTTGTTTCTTGTTGAGGGCCGTTACTGTTTGTTTGCTTAGATAGAAACAAGAAGTTCTTTTCTTGTTAGTAAGTTTGAAAACAAAATGATTGATGAACAGCAAATGTTTCGAAAGAATATTAATAGAAGCAGATATTTCTTTAGTAGTAAATAAAGGAAACAAGAGATAAGCGAAGATACAGCAAAAAATATAAACTTAGTTTGCAAACACAGTATACACGGGTCACGAGGCTCTAGAAACTACTTCTCTCGTCTTCTGTTTTATCCCTGACTTCGCAAAGGTTAAAAATATAATATTGGTTATAAATTACAGAAAGATTATTTAATGTATTTACACTATTTAAATAGATGAAAAGAAAACAACGTTTACAGAAAAACAATAATTTAAAATCGTTAATGAAGCAAGCAATGTTTAGATTTAACTCGTGGCACAGATTGCTTAGAGCCAGCGACAAAGTTACAATAACAGTAAGGCTGTGTCATTTTCCGTATCTGACTTTAAAGAGAGTATAGCCTAGAAACTATGAAATCTTTCTTGTAATCTTGAAGGCGGATAGATTAACTCATTGTTGACAGTCGAAGGACTCTATTTCTTCCTTACTAATCATCTCCACTTCACGGATTAGGCTGGACTGCCAGTTTCAGAAACCACCTCGTCCTAGGATGCCCCACACTACGATACCCTGTGGGTTTATAATACAAGGCAAGTTTGGGAAGGCGATATTGCTGTATTCTTCCCAAAAGCCTGCACCAGTTAGCCTTGAACTCCGTAATTCTCTGCTGTAATATGAAAATTTGTAATTCTCGCCTTATCTGTGCATTGCTTACTCTGTCTCGTAACGCGCACCATTTGATCAACCTGAGAAATTTTATTTCTGCTGATGTAACCTTCCCTCTCCCTCTGTGTGAAAGTACCCTTGTTCACTCCCATACAGCGCCACCCGTGCAGCCATAATCTTAAGCTTAGTATATTTCCCAGTTTTAGTTTTTTAGATTCCATGGATTGTCCAACATATATGTATAAATTTATTAAGTTTGCCCTATATTAATATATTCTAAAAATATAAAATAATTACATGTCCTAAACATCACGATCTTCTCCGACCGAAGATTTTATTTATTTGTACTATCATGTCATGAGACACGGACAATAATAACTGTCCGTCGTTTAAGACCTGAAGATGATGGAGACACCGAAAGGCCTCGCCAAGAACGAAGTATTTAGCAGTGTGGCAATAAGTAATGACAAAGTTGGTAATAAATAACATTTCATAAACCATAAGTTGGTAATAAATAACATTTCATAAACCATAATCTAAGTACTTTACTTAATTTCAAAGTCCGGTCGTGGAATCATAGTAAATGGTTCTATTTGCATCACGACTGTTATTTTTGATTAGAGAACAATACTATTTTTTACTTTAAAAGTACTTCAATACTTTGCATTTGTAAGTACCGATAAATTAAAGGAAAACCCGATAGGACAAAACTATTATGTACACACAATTAATACAATATTGGAAACAGAAAAAAACTAAAAATTATTTATATATTTTCGTTGTTAAAATTTAATGAATCTTAACAATTCAACGAATTCAACGAATTAATGTGTATAATTCAACGAATTCATAAATATATTATTTGCTATTGTTTCAATTGCTACAATATTTCAACCAAGCATTATTTGTTACGGTATTTCAGTGAGAAGTGTTAGAGAGTTATAAATCGTAACCCCCCTTTCAAAAAAATGTCTAAACACGTAAAATATTTAGTTAAAATTAATAACACTTTGTCGTTTCACGTTTTCTCAAGTCACGTCAATGAGAGGAGAGCGCAACAGGTTGCAACGCGCTACCGTATTGATGTTCACTCGACTGTAACACATCAAAGTCTGCATTGAGTCTATCGGTGGAAAGTGCTCTACTTTAGCAGAACTCGTTTAATCTCTATGTTAAAGGCTATACACTCTGTTAGGCATTGATGATGATGACTTACTTTTTGTTTACTTATGTTTCAGAAGTGTTCAGATTTTGTCCTGAAAATTGAATTTAATATTTTTTAAACCCACTTCTTTTCCCTCTGCTGGCGTACATAGGAAGAAACAGCCTACTGGTTTCAAATTTTCAGTTTAAAAATAATTTGTGATAGCTAGTGACCATTAATATCAGCTATATTTTCTTTGTTCTGGAAATATATATTGTTACGACTGTCTCCTTGATCGTCGTAAGCTACAGTGGAAAACAAAATAGAAGACACCAATGAAATCACTGATAACCAGCTTTAGTTATCACAATTAATAATTTGTAATACAAAAGATACTTCAACTAACACTTGGTTACTAGCGATAAATATCAATTAAAATTTTGTGATTATTAGGCAATTAACATATTCATTCAAATACTACTTACTGCCTGTAATTTCAGAGGACCAAACTGAATACATTTTAGACCTTCTGATTGGTTGAAACTTTAGCAACGTCACAGATGAGAACTCAGATAGACTGAAATCAGGCTTAAACTCTGTCCGAATCTGCAAAGGCCTGTCTAGATCTATTCTATAAAGTTTATTACTTTCTTGAAGATAACGAGAATATAGACGATTGATTTCATTAAAAAACATATAAAAATTATAGGTATGGAGACCTGAGTACAGTGAAAAATGTAGCTTATAACCATGAGAATACTCTGTCCAAGTTTCAGAACGAAATGTTAATTTTCCTCGAAGTTATTAAACAAAATGTAAATCACCCACGCACTTACACACAAATATTTAACATGACATAAAAGAGAATAAAATTGTGAACATTTTGACATAACATAATTTTTAAAACAGAGCTTTGTTGCAAACGTATGACTACTTTACAAAGGAAGAACAAAACCAATTTAAAACATGTCTATGGCCATCAGAAAATGTTATATAGCATTAGTATTCCACTTAAAAGAAATTCATATCCTGTGTACTGTTGCAATATGTACAAGGTCTGTAAATTAAATAATGAGACTAATAATGTACCAATCAATATGGCAACACTGTAAGGTTTCCTTTAACACAGATGGTTAGATAAACAGCTGATTGAGATCGATTATTAATATTTATTGTCTATTGTTGTCACGTGAAACGTAAACAAGCTTTGAAGTGAGTTTTTGTTGTGCGTTATAAAAATAAGTGGCATCAATTACGAGCAACGCTGTGCAATCATGTTTTGTGTGAAACTCGGGCACAATGATACTGAGACTTTTACAAAATTAACAAAGGCATATAGATATGAAGCTTTGTCAAGACTACAGGTTTTCAGATGGTTTAAAGGATTTTCAGTTGGCCGGGAATTAATTAAGGATGGATCCATTGTAAACACCTGGTTGCTGCATCATGACAATGCACCTTGTCACACACCACCCTCGGTTAATGAGTGTTTGGAAAGAAAAATATTCCCGTTGTTTCTCAGCCTCTTTATTCACCTAACTTGAGTCCCTATGATCACTGTTTCTTCACGAGATTGAAAAAACATCTCAAAAGACACAATTTTAGGACGATAGACAACATTATAAAAATGTAACCGACCAGTTGAAGGAGATTCCAGTTTCTGAGTTCCGGCACTGCTATGAAGAGTGAAAAAGCCGTCTAAAACGCTGTGTGGCTTACCAAGGGAAGTATTTTGAAGGCGACAGAGACTACATACAATTTGATTGAAATAAAAGTTTTAACCGAATTGGTCTCGTTACATAAATTACAGACCTTGTATATATTTTAAGTTTTATATTATTAATCTAATAACGTTTATATAGTTGATTTTCTTACCGGACAGTGCCAGAGCCAGTAGTCCTGGTGATAGCGGGAGTGAATCCCATAGACCTGTTGGCTCTAGAGCGGAAGCATTTATTCGAAAGAAGAGAGGAAATTGAAAGTGATGCCGCGAAGTATGAAGCCAGGAAACTCATTCTCCGTCAATGGCAAGGCCGTTGGGATAGAGATGATAGAGGAAGATGGACCGCAAGGCTCATAGAAATATTGAAGGAATGGATAGATAGCCAACACGTTGAGGTCAAATTCTATCTGACCCAGTTGCTCAGTGGCCACGGCAATTTGAATGCCTCTCTCCTATGGCAATACAGCCCTTGTTGGGCCCTGGCCTCCTTCAATTCCCCCCCCCATTCTCTTTTGTCGATAGCCATCCTTCTCCAGGAACGAACTTTCAGTATTTCTTTCGCATCCTCATCCATCGCGTCCTCCCATCTTCTCTTCTGTCTTCCCACTGGTCTTTTACCGTGGATTCTGGTATTCAATAGTTTTAGTGGTATTCTGCCTTCCCCCATCCTTGCTACGTGACCAGCCCACCTTAGGCGCTGTAGTTGTGTGTATTGTGTTAACAGTGGTTGTTTATACATTTGATACAATTCAAAGTTATATCTTATTCTCCCGCCTTGTACGTCACTATATTTCATTCCCGTCCCGCCGTCCCAGAATTCTTTGTAATATTTTTCTTTCAAAGATATTGAGAGTGTTTGCTGCTTTGGAGTTCGGGATACACGTTTCGCAGCCGTAGATTAGGATGGGTCTTATTATTGATTTGTATATCCTTAGTTTCGTGTTTCCGTGGATGTGTTTGGATCTGAAGATACTTGATGTGGCGAAATACGCTTTATTGGCTTGGACTATCCTGTTCCGGATTTCGGCTTCTCCTATGCCGTTTTTTTTTTCTAATATGGTACCTAAGTATTTAAATTTGTCCACCTTTTCGATATTGTCGATTGTCCCGTAGTTTCATTGTCTTCTAGTCTGCACTAATATTTTTGTTTTATCTATGTTGATTTTGAGGCCTATATTGCTAGCATTTTCTTTGAGCTCAAAGTACGTTTTCTCTGCTGCATTTTTTGTACGACAAATTATGTTGATGTCGTCTGCGTAGGCTGCTAATTGGACCGATTTGTTTGTCAGTAAGTTATTTTTCCTACTGACAGTTTTCTGATTACATTTTCTAGAGCTAGATTAAAAAAGGTCGAGGCTAACCCGTCTCCTTGTTTTAATCTTCGACTGATTACAAATCCTTCTGTCATGTGTCCTTGTATTCGTACTTGAGCTTCTGTATTAGCCATTGTCAAGTTTATCATCCTTACCAGTTTCACTGGTATGTCGAATTAGTATAAGATATTGGATAGTTTATCCTTATCTATCGAATCATAGGTTTGTCTAAAATCAACAAAAATATTATAGACATCTATACCTTGTTTCAACTCTTTATTTTGAACTTGTCTGAGTCTATATATTTGGTCTATGGTGGGTGGATCTTTCTTTTCTGAAGCCGGACTGATATTCGCCGATAATCACTTCAGCATATGGGTGTAATCGTTGTTTGATTATATATGTGAAAATTGTATATCCGGAGCACAGTAGATAGATTCCTCTGTAGTTCTGGCAGGATAACTTGTTCCCTTTATTATATATAGGACATATGACAGTTTTCCTCCTTTCGTCAGGGATTTGTTCTGTACTCCATATAGTGAGTATTAAGGAGTGCAATTGTTCCACGAGTTTTCCCGCCTCACTTAAATAGTTCAGAGGGAATATCGTCAATTCCTGGAGCTTTGTTATTTTTCTGTGCTTTAATTACCTCTTGTATTTCCTGTATTGATGGTGGTGGTTCGTCATCGCGTTCATTTTTTCTTCTAGGCTCTTGTCTATAGTTAGTTATGAAATAAAGTATATTAAAAGACTACACTGTAAGAAGAAGTGCTTTTCGGTTTGCAAAACAGATTTTTCTCATTAATTATGTAAATAATCCTGTTTATAAAATAATCTGTATGCAATAAAAGTTTAACCATTCAGTAACCTACTTACGTATTTATACTGTTTCATTATTTAAATGTTTGACGTGAAAAGGGGAAGACGCAGCTGAGTGTTAATTGAAATTGCTCCAAGCTTTTACAAAGACTGTTTCATCTTTAAAGTTCACTTTAGTTAGTTTAAAAGTATAATGTTGTGAAATAAAATTATTAAAATGTGTAAAAGAGAGAACTCGTACCAATTATTTCTGCATATTTTAATACATAAAACTAATTAATTGGAAAACTTCTAATGATTTTCCTTGTGTATACTCTGTGTTAGGCGATACTTCACAGGGAAAACTACGCTCTCAAAGAACGTTGCAGTGCGATAGAGTTAAGCAGACTTCTAAAATAATGGGTTATGATTAAGTTTTACAAAACAGAAAATTACACCTAGATTATATTGTAGCTTTTGGGTAGAGAAATAGTGATTGTTTCCCTTCTTATATACTAATATTTATTAATGAATATGTGGCGGAGGGTACGTGACAATTACTTTGTATTGAAGATAATGCCATAATTTTATAATTACTATTGTTTCAATTTAATTAAAAACAAAAAAAATTGCAACCATTACAAACTACTAGATGGTAAACGTGTATTCGAGTATCAGTAAATAAAGTGATTTCAAAACAATTCATGATCTTAAGTGACCATTTGCTTACTACGTTTCTTAATTTCTTAGAGTTAAGCAGACTTCTAATTTAAATGAGATATTATTAAGTTTTACAATATAGACAATTACACCTAGATTATACTGTATCTTTTAGATAGTTCAGTACTGATAATTTCGCTTTTTTATACTAATGATTGTGTGTGTGTGTGTGTGCGTGTGCGTGTGCGTGTGTGTAGAGGGGAGGTGCGTGTAGCTTCTCGTCTGGAAACTATAGGTATTTGAAATGGTTTTATTTCAGAGGATGGAAGGCTATTATTACTTGTATGGTGCGTAAAGAAGTACGAGACTTTGTTTGAGAATAGTGGAGAACTTTTTGTGTAAAAGGATTGTTATTTATAAAGGTAAAGGAAGAAGGCTGAAACAATGCATGAACACCTGAGTTCATCTAGGTTCTCGTATGTGACAATTTGTATGAAATGTTATATATGATAGCTTTCGGAAGTAGAACTACCAAACAACACAATATCATTGGTTTTAAAGGCATTCCAGTAGATATATTACAGATATTTTAAAAGTGCGAATATTAGAAATAATAATTAACGACCGCCTCTCATAAGTCAGACGCTTTTTTAATCGTAGGAAATAGAAGAAGAAGCTCCTGTCACGGGCAGGAGGAGATATGCACGCCCAAAAATGAAGATAGCTGGAGTTGGTATACAACTTAAAAAGGAAATAAACTATTAGGCGTAAATCTAGTTTATACATTAATCTTTTGCAAACAAAAATATCACTGTTGCACACCACTATAGAAAAATCATTCCGATTAGCGCTTTCAAGCTTTTCAGCTCATCGTCAGATCGGAAATAACAACAACAAAATAAAACAAACTCTTCACACCCCCACCCGCCCCACTGTCCACACACAGGCCCGCAAACAAGTGAAATGTTCCTTCCCAACCTCCAAGCCCTGTCACCCCCGTCCGTACAGTTACATATTTTCCTAGCACATTCCGTGCGTGTGTTCATTCTTTTCAAAACCTAACGTTGTAAAGCCTTTCTCATTCACACTTTTGGGGACGGTCACTCACCCTTATTTCAAAAACATCCATATATGCGATTGAATTCTTAATATTATATTAAGAAATATTTGTTCCATCATCAACAAATGAGATTTCTCAGGCTCGTGGTATGGTATACTCTCCGTGATCATAGAAGAAACACAGATATACGGTAGGAACTGAATATTATGAGTATACTTGACAGGATCGCCCAGTATCGACTGAATTGGTGGGAACATCTATGCCGAATGGATGACTGGCGCATCCCCAAACAACTATAGAACTGTAAGCCGAGGGGACGGAGAGGTGCGGGACGTCCGACGAAGCGTTTGAGTGATCAGCTAGAATCTTTGCCTATTTGAGACCGGAACTAACCATCCTTGGTTTAATCCTTAAAGAAGATGATGATGATGATGATGATGACGTAATTCGTTTACCTCCCATAATTGAAATAAAAATTTTATTCTTTATTATCATACTGCGATTAAAATAAATGCATATATAAAAAATTATTAACAAACCAATAAATAAAACTTGGTTTTTTGTATATGTGTCACTCTTTCTCTCCAAATTAAGCGCCCGCACACACACCACACACACACACACAATTTATGAGATTAATTTGTTTTTGGCACAGAAACTTTTTACACTGGGAAGTGACTTACGGCGCAAGTATGGCCGTAAACTACAAAACTCTCCAAACTCATATTTGTTGTGAAAAGCACACGTACGTTACTGTTTGTGTTTTGCAGTTTCTCTCAAACATATGAAAGAACTATTCACTAAACAGATTTCAAAACTATCCCTGTACACATACATTTATCATAAATTTTAAAGACGTTAATCTGCACCAAGTACAAAGCAAAATATGGCATTGTTTCAGAAACTAATAAACATGTAGGAAGCAAATGGTCATTTAAGATCATTAATTGTTTTGAAATCAGTTTATTTACTGATACTCGAATACACGTTTACCATATCTTCACTACTGCGCTATCCGAAAGGTACAATATAATCAGTTACTTCTTCTATTTCTTTTGATCAAACAAACGCTTGACTTATGAGAGGCGGTCGTTAATTTTTATTTACAATATTCTCAGATCTTAAATATTTGTAATATTTCTACTGGAATGCCTTTAGAACAAATGATTTTGTGTTGTTTGGTAGTTCTACTTCCAATAGCTATCATATATAACATTCCATACAAATGGTCACATACGAGAACCTAGATGAACTCAGGTGTTCATGCATTGTTTCAGCCTTCCTTCTTTACCTTTATAAATAACAATCCTATTACACAAAATGTTTTCTACTATTCTGAAAACAAAGTCTCGTACTTCTTTACACACCATAAAAGTAATAATAGCCTTCCATCTGCTGAATTAAAACCATTTCAAATACCTATAGTTTCCAGATGAGAAGCTACATCTGGAAACACAATATACGTCCACACACACGTACCTTATTTAAATTAGAAGTCTGCTTAACTCTATCTCACTACAACATTTTTTGAGAGCGTAGTTTTCCAAGTGAACTATAGCATAACACAGATCATACACGAGGAAAATCATTAGAAGTTTTCCAATTAATTAGTTTTATGTATTAAAATATGCAGAAATAACTGGTACAAGTTCTCTGTTTTACACACTTTAATTCTTTTGTTTCACAACATTATACTTTTAAACTAACTAAAGTGAACTTTAAAGATGAAACAGTCTTTGTAAAAGCTTGGAGCAATTTCAATTAACACTCAGCTGCGTCTTCCCTTTTAACGTCAAACATTGAAATAATGAAACAGTATAAATCCGTAAGTAGGTTACTGAATGGTTAAATTTTATTGCATATAGATTATTTTATAAAAGGATTATTTACATAATTAATGAGAAAAATCTGTTTTGTAAACAGAAAAGCACTTCTTCTTACAGTGTAGTCTTTTAATACACTCTATTTCATAACTATCTTAAATACGTAAAAAAGAGAATTCAGTTTTAGTGTAATATTCATTTTCTAAGAAACTGATCCACTCTATAAAAAAGAAAATCATTTTATTAACTAAAAAGTGAAGTTAACATAATTAACTTCTAACGTTTATCATGAAATATACTCTGGTTATAAAATTAATTTGTCATGTGACTCATTTTTATCAAAATATTTTACTTCCTGCATTAGAAAATATATTAAATCTTCTTGAAAATGATCTGTTGCAAGCAATAAAGAATGTGACAAATTATCAATTATCTGTATTTAAAACATTATTATTTGTGACTTATAGTTTACAATCTTGAGATTTTGGTAAATGAAACTTTGGTAAAATGTCAAACATATTGTTAACAAAATCTGGTAATATTTTCAGTTACCAGACTATACAAAGAAGTTTAGATAAATGTGATGTGGGAATCTCTCGGAATGGTAAAAGAATAAATAACATACGTTATGCGGATAATACCGTCATATTCGCAGATAGCTTAGAGGGGTTGCAGCAACTAATGAGTAGAGTGACAGAAAGCAGCCGTAGATATGGTCTACATATTAAACGAAGCTAATGATTGTATCTAAGAACAAGTTCGCAAACTGCACCCTTAATATAAATCAAAGGCCAGTTGAACGTGTAAGCCGATTTACATATCTTGGTACTATAGTCAATGAACAATGGAACGACTCTCAAGAAATAAAGAGCAGAATTTAAAAGGCAAGAGCTGTGTACACTCGAATTTGCAGTTTATTGAAAAGTCACGATTTAATAGTAAACACAAAGATGAGACTTTTACGCTGCTACGTATTCTCAGTCCTCTTCTACGGTGTAGAATCTTGGACTTTGACAAGCCACAACTAAGAAATTGGAACCTTTCAAAATGTAGCTTTACCGTAGAATACTGAGCATTTCATAGACAGTACATATAACTAATGTTGATGTTCATAGAAAGATTAAGAAAGATAGGGAAAATATTAAACAGTGTGAAGGTAAGAAAGCTTCAGTACCTGGGACGTCTCATGAGAAATGAACAGAGATTTTACTTATAGCGGTCCATACCAAAGCCTGTCACAAATTGTTCGGCGTCACTTTTAAGAATATAAAAATCTAAAAATCTAAACCTACTTTAGCAAATTTATCATTTCTAGGACACTTTTGTCAAATACAGCCCTGTTGTTTTGATTCACGACATTTTGCATTTTACCAGAGTAATATATGTTACTGCGTAATTATTTGTTAAACTAATAATAACTACTCTGTCACCTTTATACATACACGAGCTTGCATTAACACGCGCAGCATTAGGCACAACACAAGAACTCAGCTGTCAGACGAATTGAACAGAGGGAAGAAAGTATTTGGACCTGAAGGAAGAAGCTAAAAATATGGTAAGATATAAAGGAAAATTCGTAGATAAAGTCAGAGTACTTGTCGTCGGGCAGAACATTTACTACAACTAGCAATAGTAAGCAACAACATACACAAAGTCTTATCCCCGTTGCTTGTCACCATTGTATCCATGTTTTATGGTTCACAGTTTTAACGAGATACGTAGTGAAAATTAAAGAGAGAAATTAAACGAAATAGAACAATAATCCTAACGCACGGCAATAAAAAGACAACTAAACAATCACTTCTCACTTGACTCTATTACAAAACACCACTGTTATTAAATACAAAACTTTATTGCAACGTTTATAATGGCTGTGTTTACGAGCAGACAAAACTTCGTGAGCGTCATAAAGCATCGTGATGCACTGTACGCAAACGGCGGAAAAACATTTCTTTACAGTCATGAATATCGACTTTCTGGATCTACAAATATTAAAACCAGCGTCCTAATTGCAGTCTCAGTCAACCATACTCATTTACATGCACGCGCGTCTACTGCTACACATAAATCAAAGAAACAATGAAGTCTGAATTTTCCCACAGATTCAAAACACTTATTCTAACTAAATTTCTCTATTCATTTTGCATTCTAGGATTCAAGCACCAAACTCATTAATATCTCCCTTTGTATGTGTTTTCGCGTAGGAATGTCAAATGTAGGAAAAGTAGTTCATACAATACTGAATAGGAAAACAACGTTCAATTTGACCAAGACGTCGTCAAGCCCACACTCATATAGCGCAATGTACTCATTACAAACTGTAAGATTTCGGACTTAGGCCATCGTAAGTTGAAATTATGAAACACGACGTTTTGACCACTATAGAATCAGAGGTCGTCTTCAAGCGAACAGAAAATTAAAACAAAGATAAAGCTATCAATAACAAACAGATATCGTCAAAACTCCAAATCTTAGTTAAACAAATATATTGCTGAATACTACTACTACTACTACTACTAATAATAATAATAATAATAATAATAATAAAGATGATAAAAATAATAAAGATGATTCAATCGAACATCTTTGTCGAATGGATGATTGCCGCATCCCAAAACAACTATGGAACTATAAGCCGAGGGGACGGAGAGGTGTGGAACGTCCGAGGAAGCGCTGAAGTGACCATTTTTAATCTTTGGCTATATAAGACCGGAACAAACCATCCTTGGTTTAATCCTTAAATGTGAATAATAAAAATAATAATTTTGTTTTTTGCGGTGGAGGAAAAATGTATTATGCACCATCAGGAGACACCCGGCTGGTCTCCCGGTGTGTGGTGTGGGACTCGCACCCACCAAAAAACCTCCACTTTACAGGGAGGGAATCCGCCATGGAACAACTATTCGTATGGCTTCAGGGTGGCACCTCGTATTGCGCCTACTAGGCTCCTACAGCTTTGTCTATATCATCGACTTGTGATAGAGTCCAGTTCAGGGTTCTTCTGCCAGTCAGACTAGTGATAATATATGCAGGCTCTGGGCAATTAACCACATTATGGTAGCTTTCGCTTTGATAATATCTGATAAAATGTATAATATGGTCACGAGCTGAAAATTGAGTTTCATCCTCGGGAATGATAATGCCATGTATGCAGCTTATGGGGACGTCAGCTTTCTACATTACAATTAAAATCTGCTAAGTGCTAGTCTAATACTCTGGAAACCAAAGCAGTATGTTTTTAAAGAAGACGTACAAGGGCGTTCCTGTAGAATAAGACCCTATCCATAAGGCTCCTGTCCATGAAGCCCTATGAAGTGACGACATATGAAGCCTTGTGATAGACGACATCCAGCTAAAAGTGTTTTTCACTTTCATTTGTCGTGTAGTACCCTCTTCCTGTTTGTAGGTTCGTCCATACTTACTACCTGATCCTTACATCCTTACTACAGCCTTCTATCTTTGTTGCACTACGCCCATCTCAACCTTTGTCGAAACTACGTATTTGTGGTTGAGTTTGTTTGTCCACATTCAATTATTGGACTTAATATTCTTCCAAGTATTATCCTTTCAAAAATGTTTATCTTCTCCTTAGACCTGTCAGTAACCAACCTTACATGTGTTAATAAGAATTCACATAACTGATCCAAGTTCTTATACTCCAAAAATTTGATGGAGTGCATGCTCTGCTGTAGCAGACTTCTCTGGCTGCCTCAGACAAAAGCAGCTGCTGTGTTCACCATCGTGGGTGCAAACACTGTGCTTCGTATTACCGATGTACAACTGGCCGCACGAGCAGGGCACTCCGTACATCCCGCATGACGAAAGCGGTTACCTGGAATCTTTCACCGGTCTCAGGAACAGTGGTCCTGCTCGAGCGGCCACTTGGAGTGGATGAAACGTTTGTCTTGATGGCTTAAGATTACGGCCTGTTAGCCCGGAAGGTAGGCCTATTTATAATTGTAGAGATTGTTTGGAACAAGTTAAAGGAAATGATTTCAGAAATTTATTAAGCCAAAGTAAGTAATTGATTAGTTCAGAAATGTAGTAGTAGTAGTAGTAGCAGTAGTAGTAGTAGTAGTAGTAGTAGTAGTAGCAGTAGTAGTAGTAGTAGTAGGAGTAGTAAGTAGTAGTAGTAGTAGTAGTAGTAGTAGTAGTAGTAGTAGATGCGGGAGACGGAGGAGGAGGGGACAGCAAGGTAGCAGAACTATAGTCCATTCAACTAAAGAAGATCGCTGACTTTCAAAGCCTGCCATTTCCACAAAAGTAGAGCCAAAAATTAAAGAAACACATAGTTATAATCGTCAATCGCTTTTCTTTAAGTGGTTTATATTTAATAATTTTACAGCTAAGTGTTTTTTCACGGTAAAGCAATATTTAGAAAAAGTCACGGTTTTTTCATTGTTTTACCGTAACTGCCAATTTTATGAATTTATTTCTTAGTAAGTAATGCCTTGAAAAAATTTTCTTGTTCAAGGATTGTTGACCCACTCATTCTACACAACATGTAAACATTTCAAGTTCATATTTTTCTTTTTTTACTAGTTATTAATTTTTTTCTAAGATCATGTTTTCTCGTAATCTAGAAAAGTTTAACAATCAAGTGTTATATCGTTTTGAAGCTTACAATCCCAAAAGGTTGGTTAAATTATTGAAATTAGTTTAAGATGTTTTGCTGAATTTTAACTGTGAGATAAGTTTAGAGCGAAAGGTCAAGCGACGCGTACAGTAACAGGCATGGCGTACTAGACCACAGCGCAGCAGGTCGGCCTCATAGCGCCAGTTAGGTGTGCTGAATGCAGGGGCCTTCCGTAAGTAGGGAATGCGTTTGCAATCTGTTTGCGGTAAGCCTATATTAACCTAACAAACGAGGCTTTTCAGCCTCCCTGTTGGAGATATGAATAAACTGCCGACATGTTTTTTATGATGCGCTTTAAATATTTTTCCAACTTTAATTACCCGTGAAGTGCATTATGAATTATTAAAGAAAGTAGTGATTAACCAGATGTCTGTTCGTATGTTCTGGTGTCTGAATTATGTGTCCCAAAACATTGAAGTGACCAGAATTTATTTATTTTAAGACCTACGGCTACATAAACGTTTATATTTTTGTTAAAGTCCTCAATAATATTTTGAATTATTGTTACGAATTTTTAACATTTTATATTTTATAACAATTAAAATTTCAACGTATTTTATGCGTTATAAAACAATTCAGGCAAAATAAAATTTCTTGAACTTTAGAAAAATTGTACTACAATATTAATTACATAATTATATAGGCTACATACCACAACACAATGAAGGGTACTAAGGTGACAGTGGCAAAGGTGCGATCCCCTCCAGAATTGAGTCATCGCCAATGTCCATGTCATCCTCTTCTGATTTCCCGTTATGTTTATGACGAACCGCTCTACTACTTCGTCAAGGATTCCCTCTGCTTCCCAGGCTTCCTTGTCAGCTTCTCCACGTGTCGGACGACGTCTGCCCACTCCTTTTTGCCGATTAGCCCAAACCCTTCATTTATCAAACGCTCCACTTCCGTCAAAGTAAACTGTTTGTTGTTCCTTACCACGTGTCCTTTCAACTGTGCCCATATCATTTCAATACAATTGAAATGGCAATGATAAGAAGGCAGTCGAATTATTTCGTGGCCATGACTTTTTGCCAGCTCGTCAATTTTGTAAATTGGAAATCTTGGTTTATGAGCCAAAACCATGTCTAATAATTCGCTTTTTTTGAGTTCTGGCCCTGCTTGCACTCCGTGTCTCTCCAACCACTCAATCATCGCAGATTTTTTTGACGACATTGTAGGCGCTTTGTCTATTTGCACTGTGTGGTATGGAGCATTGCCCATAACTATTACTGAGTTTGGGTCAATGTTTGGCAATAGTTGCTCTTCCAAACACTTATAAAATGTTATGGTCCATTTCTTCATGGTAGTCTCCTGTCGTCTTAGACCGGAACATAAGTAAAGCATTGGGAAAAAACCTTTTGATGTGCCGGCATGCAGGACAATGAGCCTGCCTCCTTTGCCGGTTGGAACGGTCATTGTTCCTTCGAGAGTGTTGTCAGTCTATCCCTTACTTTCGCTATGACTAGCATTCACCCATGTTTCACCAAGCCATATAATTTGTGTAAAATCCTTTTGTTTAACACTGCTCAGATAACGGCAACGCCAAGCAACGATGTCTTCCCTTCCATCAAAACTTTTCTACCGTTTACTTCTGAATAATGGAATCCCAGGTCGCGAAGAACTGTCCAGAGAGAAGTTTTTGCACCGCTAAACAATCCTGTATTTGTCGCTGATACCAGCATTTTATCCAGTGTTGGGTGTTCACGACGTTTGTAATACCCGTAGACGTACCACCTAAGCGCATCCTCTTGAAACGGGTCTAGTTCGGTAACTTTGGCCGCATGTTTTCTCTCTTTCCCAGGCGTCGAGACGGAGCTTTGGCCAGCTTTAACTGCTGCTGATTTTTCACCACCACTCGTGTCACTGTTGCAGTTCCAATTTGTAAAGCTCGTGCGGTCGTCTCCGCTATTTTTGAAAAAGGTATTACAGGTTCACCAGTTTTTTTCAAGGTATCATTTTCTTTTTTAAAAAACTCCCGGACACTCACGATCATTTCTCTTCCTTGACTCT
Source organism: Magicicada septendecula (assembly GCA_034769895.1). Taxonomy (NCBI): domain Eukaryota; kingdom Metazoa; phylum Arthropoda; class Insecta; order Hemiptera; family Cicadidae; genus Magicicada; species Magicicada septendecula. The sequence goes on along the minus strand of CM068373.1, from coordinate 73,881,169 downwards.
TTATTGTACTTCCTTTCCGAAAAACAGTCTTCCCGGCACATGTTGATGCTAAATTTTCTTCGTCACTCGCCATCTCTAAGATTAAAAAATATAATTGAACAAAACACTTCAGCTATCTCAGACGACAACACTTTACAAAACAGAACACTCCACCAAACTAAAGTATGTTGGTATTTTGTGTATGTGGTGGGGTGTGTGATAGCGGTGACCTTATCAGGTTATAGACGGTTGACTCATCAGGTTGTGGCGCGCGGTAAGCAATTCGGCCTACATAATCAGGGGGCAAGCATAAATGTGCTTTCAATCTTTAATAACATTTTTTAATTAATATATTACAAAGTGTAGCTATATACAACCGTAATTAACATTCACTTAACGCCTATAATAATTACTTGGTGACATTTAGTTCTAAGAAGTAACGGACGCCGCCGCACAGACAGAGGCCATTGTACTAGAAATGAAACTACTGCAATTTTGACATAATTAAGATATTTCTGTTGAAATGCGATAACCAACACTTGACAATAATGAAATCATCTTATTAATGTTAACATTGTGGCACAGTTGAATTGAATTAGGGATCTCGGTAATGTCCAACGACGAGTAAAGGTTAGCATAATTCAAAAGAAATGTCTTAATTTCTTTTAAAATTTTGGCTGTTTCATTAATGGAAAACGTTTCATGATTATAATACCGTACAGCACAAAAACAAATATATATAAAGCAGTAATACATCTCCGTCAAGACAAATAAATAAATAAAATATTTATTTCGATTTATTAGATTTCGACACACAAGTTATTACAGTATTAACATTATGGTTCGTGTTGTCGTCGGCGCGCGGATAAAATGGACCCAGTACGGAACTGAGTGTACTCCACGCTTTGTCCGTCGCTTTCCATTTTAGCGAAAGGGCACTTCAAATATAAGTTGATGTAAAATATACAGAGGCGTAGCTAGGCGTCGGGGACGTCAGCGACCGCCGACGGCCTCGCATCTTAGGGGGCCTCGCAAAAAAATCACCATTCTAAAAAAAATCGTACAAGTCAGTAGCATTTATTAGAGTCGTCTTTGACCCTTAACCTGTCTCTGAATATACTTATTTCTGGATTTTTTTTTTATTAATCTTGACCAGTTCGTCCAAAAAAACTTTTGATTGGTCTTATTTATATTTTTAATTAATTTTTTAATGCAATCATAATCACTGCAATTTTTAAATTACAATAATTAAAACTGCGCATGCGCGGAAATTCAGCGAATTACGCGATTTTATTTAAATCTCATTTATAATATATTTATTCAATTAGCATTAAAATGAGCATTAAAAATCATAATAATAGAAAGAGCAATAATTGACATAGTAATTGTATTAAAAAAAAAAGGAAAACGAACAAAAAATCAATTTGATCGAACATTGAAGAACAAACGACGAACAATTGAATTAGCAACAATTTTGCGAAAAAATCAATTTTCCCCCGTCATTTTAAGTTAGTTGAGTCGTCTGCAGACGACTCTAATAAATGGCAACACTGACATTTATGGAAATCCTCAGCCAAAGTAAATGACCAGTGTGCCAACCTAAAAAAAACGTTCCAAGAAGTATGCGCCATGCCCGTATTCAGGCCAGAAACTAATTTAAAGAAATATATGTGATTCCCAGACTCGTTTAGTTCTGCTTATCAGCCCTATCGTAACGTTTTGTGGAGTTTTGTGAATTATAGAAATTTTGTAAGGTAAGTCAATACATAACATTATTTCAGAACCTATAATAACCTATAATCTGTACATTATTACAGATTATGTAACATAACCTATATAACTTTGCTATTTTATTTTGTCAATAGAAATCCAAATCGTCATTAATCCTATACTAAAGATATAAATGAGCAATTGTGTTTGTTTGATTGTCCTTCTTTATAACTTTCTCGAAGTACTGTAGAAAGTATATGTACTAAAGAAGGTGTTGTGATCGTGAAAATTTTGGGGGTGCCTTACTCTAAGCCTACCGTTTAAATTTCTAAATGTCAAGTAACTAATTTTCACTGTCGGTATATTAAATTTTCGTTGATAATAAAGTGTTTTGCAGTATTAAAATATTTATAAAATTCAAACAATTACGAAAATTTTTATTTGTGGGATTATTTTTTTTGTAAATAACGATTATTTTTTTTGTAAATAACGATTACTTTTTTTGTAATTAATTACTTTTGAACAATAATTTATAATAATATATATGTAATTATATTTTTCTTAATAATTAATTAATTGTAAATTATGTAGCCATTCAACAAATGATTGGTATAAACTGAATTTTATATTAGTAACAAATTAACTATATCAACATTTTGTTAATATCATTCAGTTTTCTGAATGATCAAACTTTGTTTTGAAGTTTTAAAATTTACATACTATTAAAAAATATATAAGTCTGGTGATACCAGAATTCATGTAAACACATCAAACTATTTTATTAATTTTTGTAAATTTATATTTTTATTTCAATTGTATTGTACAGTTTATTCACTAGTCATATCCATTATTATTATTATTATTATTATTATTATTATTATTATTTATCTACATCATTAATATAAATTTAATGTGATTCGGTAAATTACACAATATAGTTAAAAAATTAGTTAATATAATGAAAATCGTTATTATTGTCAATATCATGAACTGAAGGCACTCCTATTGTAGGGCTCAGATTTAAAAAATTAATATGATGTATAAAAAACTAGGAAAAAACAAAGAAAAACATTTTTATTTTAGATATACTGTAGTTTATACATAAGGTTATTAGTTACTTGACATTTAGACATTTAAACGGTAGGCTTAGAGTAAGTTTTAGGCTGCCGATCGTTTTTTTAACTGAAATATTTTTTAGGTCATGTCAGGTGGGCCCTCTAGAGACAGGGATATAGGGAGGAAATGGGAATCTGGTGCATCAAAAAAACGAAGGAAAGCTGAAACGGTTATGTCCAACCAAACTTTGAGTTCCAGTATGATGAAATATCTTAGTAAGAAACCTTGTTCTGAAGTTACTTCTTTTGAGTCGGATGAATCGGTTGTCCAAATTGCTGAACCAGCTTCAGAGTCATGTGGATCTGCTGTAATCCAAGTTTCTGAACTCAATAAAGAATTCGAAAGTGAGAACATTTGTGAGACAGAAAATCAAGAGGAAACAATTCATTTACGAAGAGAGTCGTTTGTAGACTTGGACCCAGGGAAGTGGGTATTTCCAATAACGGATTTACAGCGTCATGACCTTATTCAAAACGGTCCTTATCAAAATCTGGAAATATCCGATGAAGAATATCCAAAAGACGCTAGCAAAAGACATTTTTCAAAATTTCATTTTACTCGAAAGTTGAGTAACGAGGAAACGCAACATCGTAGATGGTTAGTTCACTCCATAACTCAAGACAAAGTTTATTGCTTTCCATGTAGACTTTTTTCGCATTTACAAACACAGATGGTGCAAGGAGGATGTTGTGACTGGAAAGATCTTAGTCGGATATTGCAAAGACATGAACAAAGTCCAGGACACATGGGGTGCATGTTTAAATGGATAGAATTTCACAAAGGAATCAAACATGGAAAAACAATCGACATGGAAAACGAGAGATTAATTAGAGAATCGCAAAAATATTGGTACAATTTGTTTGAAAGACTGATTGACATTATCAACTGTTTAGCCTCACATAATCTTGCATTTAGAGGTCATCGAGAGTCCTATAAGTTAGACTATAGCGGAAACGGTGGCAATTTTATGGACCTATTTAAGTTGTTATCCAAATATGATCTGACACTGCGGGAACACTTGCAACGCATGAATGAAAAACGTCTTGCTCAACATTATTTGAGTCGTGATATCCAAAATGAGTTGATTACGTTAATGTCTCAATCAGTTATTGAGGAAATAATACAAAGAGTCAAACAAGCAAAATACTATGCGTTCATGCTCGATTGCACCAGGGATGTGAGCCGTGTTGAACAAATGTCAATAATATTAAGATTTTGCAATTCCTCGACTGGAGAAATAGAGGAACACTTTATTGAATTTATTGCTGTAGCAGAAACAACAGGAGAGTATTTGACAAATTCAATTTTGCAAGAACTAGAAAAAAATGGTTTGGATATCCAGAATTGTCGAGGAAAAGGATACGATGACGGTGCTAATATGGTTGGCATAAATAAAGGCGTCAAAACAAGAATACTTAATATTAATCCAAGAGCATTCTTCACGCCTTGTGGTTGTCACAGTTGGAATTTGCTTTTGATAGATGCAGAAAATTCTTCTATAACAGCCAAAACATTTTTTGGCTTTATAAATAAAATCTATGTTCTCTTTTCAGCATCTAGTAAACGCTGGGAGCTTGTTAAATCTAAATTAAAATTGACGTTAAAAGCTCTGTCTGAGACGAGATGAGAGAGTCGGATTGCAGCAGTAAAAGCGATATTTTTGGAATTTGATGATGTCATCGATTGCGTGAATGATCTGAAAGATAAAGATAAAGTGATCGATACTCTGAGTGACTGTAAAGCTATCTTGAATGAAATTTTCACTTTTGAGTTTGTTGTTGCAGTACACGTATGGTACAAAATTTTGCTGCGTCAACAATATAAGCAAACTATGGCAGTCAGTTGAAGTCAACTTGAAGGGCACCATTGACACTTTATGTTCTTTTTGTAACTGGATGCAAGAATATCGTAATACAGGATTTGAAAAAGCTGTTGCACAAGCTCGATTGTTTGTAGAAAAAAGTAGTTACGAAATCCCGACACAATTTAAAGAGAAAAGAATAGTGAGAAAGAAAAGAATGTTTGGGTATGAACATATTGATGAACCTATACAATCTGCAGAAATACAGTTCAAAGTTGACTTTTTTATAACAGTGATAGATGCTATCATAGCCGACACTGAATGTCGATTCGAATCTCTCAACGAATATTTTAAAAGATTTGGCTTTATTTATGACATGAACTATTTGAATTGAAATCTCTATCAAAAGAAGACCTACAAAAGCATTGTAATAATCTTGACACAATACTACGGGAAGGTGAAAACAGCGACATTCAGCCCTTCGAGCTTTTCGAGGAACTCCAGCTTTTCAGGTCTAATTCACCAGACTCTATAAAAGATGTAAAACAACTTATACGATACATTTTAGAAAATAATTTGCAAGAAATGTTTACATAACGATCAGAATTATGCTGACAGTTCCGGTCAGTACAGCTTCTGCTGAGAGAAGCTTCTCAAAGTTGAAACTGATTAAGAACTATTTGAGAAGCACGATGAGCCAAGGGAGACTATCTGCATTGGCTGTTTTATCGATTGAAGCTGAAATAGCGTCTCGTTTAAGCTATGACTCAGTTCTGAAAAAATTCAGTGAAGCAAAAAGCCGAAAAGTTCGAATATTATAATATGTTTGTTTAGCTTTAGATGTCTAGAGGTAATTGTTATTCAAGGGTTTGTTATTTTCACAAAGCCATACTGATGATGGGATATGCACTGTATCACAATGATACATAAGGTTAAGTGATATTGATTGATCTTTCTATTAATATTCGTAGAATATCGTAATGAATGATAATTATATATTGAAATTAAGTAAATATTTGGTCAATTAATATATAAAAAACTCATTCTTGTGACGTGTTGTAGTATAATTCAATTTATTAGCACTTTTCTAACCGATACATGAAAAGGGCCTCGCAAAGCGGATTTCGCCGACGTCCACGTTCGGTTTAGCTACGCCGCTGAAAATATAGTAGCTGTTTAAGCTTGTTTTCACTCAACTTGAACTTCCGTTAGCGTTGTCTTCTCAGTGTTGGCACAAATTTCAACTCTAACAGTGCTCCCGTTTACGAGTTGTTCGCGGTCAACAAAAAAATTAATAACGCCTATAAAAATAATCGCAGAGAGTTCAAATGGGAATGTGTGATGTAGGATGAATGTAAAAATTATCGTTGAACAGGAAAAATGTGTTGACGCTGTACTTTTTTTGTAATGAATTATCAAAATTGACAATCGTTGTAGAAGGGCTAAAAACAGTGACTTTTTTAATATATCTCTTAACGTTATAAAAACGAAGAATCACAAAAATATGAAATGTACACGAGTAACGCAGAAAAGAATTCCGATTCCAACAATATGCTCATTTATTTTTTGTCTTTGAAAATTTGGAAACGGCAGGCTTTGAAAGTCAGCGATCTTCTTTTGTTGAACGGACTTTAGTTATGCTATGCGGACTATAAAAACCTTAAAACTTATGAGTAAGAAAATGTAGCATGCTATGTGGAGCGTATTGATTTTATTACACATATATTTAATTAAACCATATGCCGTATATAGTTAAATTCCCGAGCGCAGGGTAAAGTGCCCTACGCTATAAAAAGCAAGTAGTTTATATATAAATATTTTAACAAAAATAAACAGCTTCAAACGACAGGAATAACTTCAGATATACTTATTTGTACAGGCGTGAAGTGGAAACTTGTTTTGGCGTTTGTTGTCATTGGGGTTTCTTGAAATTGTTTTGTTTGAAAGTCTCAACAACTCTAACGAAAGTGTGGAGCGGGGAAGAAGACAGACATATCCACCAAAGTTAAACAAAACGTAACGTGAATGGCACTAAATAAAACAATGAGCAACCGAATTATATCTCAGAATAAAACATTCTCAAATAAATTGTTGTCGAGTTGTTTTTAGTAACAACAATTTACAAAACACAAGTGTACAATCAGGTAAACATAAGAAAAACAAAACATAGTTTGTAATCTTTATACGTATATGTACAGCTGACCTGTATATCTATCCTGTAGAGCTGAATATTATACAGTTCAAATATATTGTTATTTTTCCTGAAATGAAGATATTCGACCAAATATTAGACAGATATCTGCCTCCCAAGCAACTAGTTTTACATAAGAGATTGGAGCCTAACTGGAACATCTAGTAAGGTAAATAATATATGTCACTGATCCGATATATACACATAAAAGTATACATATGTACAGTCTAAGCAGCATCGTATGCAACGAGGTAAAGGCCACTCTTTGGATTGGAGTGTTGTCACTAAACACATCATACCAATTTACCTATTTTTTCCATTCGTCGGTTTAAATTTACGACACTATTTAATGTATAATCAGCTTATTAGATTATGAGAGGACACAGCTTATTTATTTATTTTTTCATTTTGAAATCCAACATTTATAAACAGAAAATGAATAAACTAATCGGCGACAGTAAAAACATAACCATTGGTAAGATTGGTGTTGAATCTTTACCGTAATGAAATCTGGTATGTGGAACGATTTCACCTTACCAGTAGGTTATTAACAGAAAATTTTATATTTCCAAAATATAATTAATACACGTATGTTGTTGGAAAAAAAAATTGTATTTTGGTGGTTAGTAAGAAGAATGTTGATCCGTCACGTTAGGACCAAATAAAATGTTATGTTGAGCTGCGGCCGAATGGACCGCGTAAAATGTGTTGCATGTCGGCACGTATGCCTTTTTCCATCAGAAAGAATGAAACTTGGTGTGTTATCGCCAGGATGCAAAATGATATAGATAGTGGACTGTATTAATAGATTTATTAAGTTTCTCCGTTTCTTACACTCAACTCATAGTAGTAAGGTTGGGTAATGCTGAAGATTAAATTTTAAGAAACTGATTCGGAAATGAAACTACATTTTGATGCGGCGGCACAAATGTGTGCACTTAGTTACATCGAAAACGTGGAGGCCTGAGGCCTAAATAATTGTCGCGACAACAAGAAATGAGAATGACAGAGTCAGGCAGCAAACGTAAGAACGTCCGCTGCCGGCCAAGGCTCGTAGCACTGTAACGTTATAGAAACGAGATAAGAACGATTCAGAAAGCGTACAGATTAGCCAACCTGCAAATACGAAAATTACCACACTACTGTCCAGTTGGAAAAACTACGTATGTTGTTGGAAAACAATCGAACTATTATTATTAAAAATGAGAAAATTGTTTTCTGATTATATAATAAGATAGTGTTTCTTTCCATTTAGATTCTCAAAATTGTCTAGTCACAGAGAAAACCTTTTAGGGTATATAATATATTGTATGAATATTGCAATCCTTTCGTGAAAAGAAAATGAAAAAATAACAATCGATTAAAAAAACTGATTAAACTCAATGAGAAAAACGTTTAAGCAACGGCAAAAAACAGAATATATCAAGATTTTATTTCTTGATGCACAAAAACAAGATCAATTTGAAATAGAGTTAGAATTAGAATCAAGAAAATTGACTTAGAATAATATACAACATGAATTAGCTCAACTGAACATAACCAATATACAGTTAAACCATAACATTGAACAGCTGAGGATAGTCATATCATTGCGTAAGGTGTAACGATAATAGTAGCATACGTAATTTATGTCACTATTAAAATAATTTTGTTTTAGTCTGTAACGATGAATTGAAAGTTAAGATATCTGCAACTTCAGAAGATTACATGAAAATTCAGTCAGTCGACTGAAGCTAATAGTTTCATGTGCAGCAACTGGCAACGCGACAGTTGATTTACTTTCTCTTCGCTGATGAAAAACGATTATACTGCCGAGAATAAACTAAATTACGTAACCGCCGTCTGTTCTGAAAGACAGTAAACTTTAGGCCTACCTACACGTCGGAAGTATTAAGAATATATCGAGGGGTTAGTGATAAAACTATCCAGTTCCAAGGTTTAATTATGTTGCAAGATGTTTCAAACACAACATTTTGTATGCATATCTCTTTTTCTTTTTATTTTTTAACAGCTATGTAGTCAATAAAAAACTGTATAAAAATTAACCTACTGTGGAAATGAACTTCTAAAGAAGGCCGTGTAATATTTCTAGAATGCATCATGTTAGAAACGAAGATATAAGAAGGAAAACAGGGCGCATATTTACAACAGCAGAAAGAATAGAATCCAGACAGTTGCTATGGTATGGTCACGTAATGAGAATGGAGGAGAAGCGATGGCCAAAGAAAGCATTGACTTACACTCCACAAAACAGGAGAAGAAAAGGAAAACTGACAACACAGTGGAGAACAGGAATTAGGAAAAGCATGAGAGATCGAGCTATTGAAGACGACGACTGAAAAGATAGGGAAAAATGGCGATCAAATTGCGGGATGCGGCATGGACTGTAGGACCCCCGCTAATAATAATAATAATTAACCTTGAATGAAAATCAGTTTCATGATTTACATTGCACTTGAAAACCTTTAATTTCAGTTCTCAGTAAATACACATACAGACTTCTGTACATATGTAGATGATTAGAGGAGGGGGTAGATTTACCACTAACCCCATCTGCGTTTACTGTTACATACGAGTTTGACACAACAAAAGAAAATTTAGAGCGGATTGTGTGTGTGTGTGTGTGTGTGTGTGCAGAATGACAGAGGAAAAGACGGAGATGTTGAAAGTGTGAGGGAGAGGAAGTGAGCCAATGTAAGACTAAGAGGAAGAGAGAGAAAACAACTGGAGAAAGAAACTATGAAAGTATAAATTTACACATTGATGTGCCTCTAATAACGATCTACATCCATTAATGGGGCACAAAGATAGGGCGCTCGATAGAGTTTTCACGGCCATCTCGTAGCATCATTGAGACTCGCATCTGTCTGCAGTACACAATTTGTCAACGGAACTACAGTACGTCATAGTACGCGTGGCAATATACAGCGACAGCAGAAACTTTGTAATAGACAAACAATTAATTAAACTGTCTTAAGTTTTTTTCTTTTTAAACAACTAAAGAAAACAACCTACACTACTCTACTTTGTCTTAGAGTACGTTTAATATTAGACGTTTGTAATCAGAAGACATTTATGGTACAGTAAATAATATATTTTAAAAATTTATATGTCTTTCACTTTAACAAATTACAATCTTTATTTGATAAGAAATTTTTATGGTAAGCCTCTTTATTAAAAATAACAAATATCTTATCAAGGGAGAAGCAAAAACATTTTAAAAATTGTCACTTCATGATAATCAGCAATCAGAAAATCCGAATTGACATCATTCTGAATAGGCTTGTGATAAACAGCGGTAAAGAATTCCCCAAATTTGTTGCATAAAATCGAAAGAGCAGCTATCATAGCATAGCACCATCATTCTCTACTGCAGGTATGTGCTTCGAGTGTTTCCTGTATTTTAATGAAGATAGTTGTGTTAGTGGTTGAATTCACAAGCAGAATGATCACTGTTGCACACCACTATGTAAAATTATCCCGATTAGCGCTTTCAAGCTTCACAGCTCATCGTCAGATCGGAATTAAACCAAAAATCTGAAAAAACCCTTCACTCACATCTCACCCCACCCTACTCACACACAACAAGCTATAATTGAATGTCCCTTCCCCACCCTCAGCCCTGTCCCACCATCTGGACAGTTAGAAAAATATGTAACTGTCCAGATGGTGGGACAGGGTTGAGGGTGGGGAAGGGACATTCAATTATAGCTTGTTGTGTGTGAGTAGGGTGGGGTGAGATGTGAGTGAAGGTTTTTTCAGATTTTTGGTTTAATTCCGATCTGACGATGAGCTGTGAAGCTTGAAAGCGCTAATCGGGATAATTTTACATAGTGGTGTGCAACAGTGATCATTCTGCTTGTTTCCTGTATTTATTAATGTATTCCAGAAGTTGGAAGGCTTGGACCACAAATCCTCATCTACTGTCTTGGCTTTGTCACTCTTACGACGATCGATCTCTTTTCTCATTTCTCTTCTGAAGTCATTAAAGACAAGATAACCTTCTCCCCTCATGGAATATTTATGACCATTCCTCTTCTTTTTTAAGGGGGATACCATGTTGCTGGAGAACCACTGTGGTAACTTCGACTGTCTGTTGCTTCTTACTGAGTTATTATGTCTTATAGCTTCAATAACTGCGACGTAAAATATTCTGCCGCAGAATTATGTCATTGTTCAGAAGAACGTTGCACTGATTTAACTGCTTCAGCTGGAGATAAGGTCTTTCATATTTCTAGAAGGATAAACGTAGGCAATTCTACTTTATTCCTTTCTTATCCAGTCCGATTTTAATATTAAGGGTGCATTAAACGTGTTTACTTTAACCCAACCTCTAAAGCCGACTACAACCTCTAGCTGCCCATGGTTAGACAATACCAAATATAGCATATGGGTCTCGACTTTGGTGTTGTTGAGTTGATCCAAGTTCATATAGTCGAAACATTTTTTGATTAAACTAATCCTGGTCTTAGAATAGAAGTGACAGTTTGGATAAAAAGACCCGTCACCCTAATCTTAGCCAGCAGCATTGAAGTCACCAACAATCAGAATATTATATTTTGTTATATCGACCTTTTCAATGCCATAATAGGAGTCAAAGAACCGACGGCGCAAAGTAGCAGCAGAAAATCATCAAATTTTTATCTGAAGGCATGCGTAATCCTACCAAAACTCATTAAGGGAGTGTCTCAAGATCGGATAGTATGTGGCAGTGGATAGTGATATCACTGCACACAGCGAGATTTCCATCTCCGCGATGACAGCCAGATTTTTCTACTTTCACTGTCACTGTCCTTTACAATTTATTAAATTGAGGGAGAAATTAAATTAAAACACCTTGGGGCGGTAGTTTGATTTCTTGTTTTTTTTTTCAAGCTAATATGTGTGACACGTTTCGGGATACAGATTTTATGTGTTCCGATTTACTTGACGTATGTGATGTGATTATCATATTTTCAGATTTGTGACTGGCGATATTGTTAAGACGGTCTCCTAGATCGTCGTAGGTATAGTGGAAAACAAAATACAAGACACCAATTATACTCCTTACGTTTTCGGAAGGCACCTAAGAGATTAGGAGACCCTCGCCCACCAACGCGCACTCACACACACACACACACACGCGACCAGTTTGACCTGCCTCTAATGGCGCTTCGATGAGTGACCTACTAGGCAGTGAACGACAAAACTATGAAAATTTGTATTCTAGATTTTACATAAGTTATGATACATTTTTTGGATTCTGTATTAAATTTCCTTCAAAATGGGTCCAAACACGAAATAATTACGACACTTATGAGCTTTAAAAAGACGCCAAACACTATTCTACGTGTTGGCTTTAACATGCCACAATTATTGTGGGTTTGGACGCATTCTCTAGATTTTTTATAGAGATTACATTTTAATAAGGTTATTTCACACAATACCACGGATATTACAAAATGTATGGTTTAATTTAAATAATTAGTCAATATAATGCCTGTTTTCTTATTTCTTATTTTATTCAAATAACCTTTGAAAAATGTATACCCATCTGCAATCTGTTTTCAGAGTCCGATAGTATATCCTGATCGTCCGCAAACAATAAAGTGTCAATTGTAGAGTGACCAATCATAAAAAGGTCTGGAAGACACATTAAACACTGTAATGTGTTTTACATTTAGACAAAGTAAAAACTCAGATGAAACTAAACTGTTTAAATTTTTAACAAGCATCAACAATTTAAAAGAACACTCCGATTTTGTATACTGAATCGCAAAGAATTCAGAGTGTCTTACTCGAGAAGACCTGCACAATGTATTTAACATGAAAAACGTCAAAACGTTTTATTTAATTTTTGATAGTTAATGCTATCTGCATCATTGTAAACGTACCTTTAAAATGAATGTGATTGTTACTACGAATAGGTATAACTAAATTGCCAACAGCCACGGCAGTTATTGGCTGGAAATAATACCATTCTTTGAAATCTTATTTATTTTCTTCATTTCATTCATACTTATCTTTCTACTTCATTCTCCATTTCAAGTCATATTCTAAAGACCTGATTCAATTTCCAACATGGAATCCAGCACATAACATGCAATGTCAATGTTAACAGTACTTTTCATGTCGTGCATACCTACTTACTTTTTTACTAAAAATTGTCACTAATCAGTGAGACATTTAACAAAGTATTTATTACAATGTTTCATCTTTTAGAAGAAACCAATGTTTTTCATAAAAGTAACACTGTATGATAAATTACATTTTCATTTACTGCTACATACATGTTTTAAGAGAATATAGCTTATATTACAACATTCGATATTTTATTTGTGTCTACTAATTCTACAACAACAAAATAAGACATACTAAACATAATAATTTTATAAGAATTGTCTACCTTCTATTTTTAACTATATTTCTAATTTTTAGCCATCACAGATATAAATTACTAAACTAACTTCAAAATGATTAAGTCAATGCAGACAGACTAAAAATTATGTAGTATAGTCTTTGTTACAGGCTTAAAAGAAAATGTATTTCTCAATTGCTACATTTCATGTAAAGCTACAATTTATATTTATGTAATCTAGTAAGATAATTATTTCACTTTTATTTTGATTCCAATGTTTGCATATAATCCATTCGGTAGCAATTCACAGGCTCACAAGGTAAAGTGTTTTTGTGCAAGTTAAAGTGAACGCCTTCAGATTTTCCAATTCTCTGTATAGGTAGATAAATACTAAAATCACACAGTTTGAAACAAACGTGTCCCCGAATCGGTCCTCGACCTAGCAAGCCAGGTTGGACACTATTATTGTGTGAACAGTTGTAACAAAATATTGTTACTACATCACAGAACAATCTACGTGTTTATCGAATGTTCCAGAGGGATCCGGAATGTAATGCGTGTGGCGTACGTGATTCTCGACGCATTAACTAGACTGTGCAGAAGCCGCGCGGACTGTGTCAAGGCCGTAATTAATTACATCGTAGTTAGAGCTAATGCGCAGTATGGAATAATCTAGCATTTTGGGGGGTATAAATACAAGTATTCAACGACGTTCATAAGTTATAGTTGCGATATATTACAGTGCGATTCGAGTTTATTGTCGGGCGATTACAAGTGACTACTGTGTGTGTTCAAGTGGTTATTAGTGAAGTGTTGTGTTTTATAATCGGGCGGTATAATTGTAATACAATTGCTTTTTATATTAGTTGAAATTTTATTGCGTGTTAAAAAATTTTTATTTGATTTGTTGGAAGGGACTGTGTTGTTAATTACGAACTGTTTAACTGTGAATTTTAAAGCTTGTGATTAGTGGTTTATACTCCTTACGTTTTCGGAAGGCACCTAAGAGATTAGGAGACCCTCGCCCACCAACGCGCGCACACACACACACACACACACACGCGCGCGCGCGCGACAAGTTTGACCTGCCTCTAATGGCGCTTCGATGAGTCACCTACTAGGCATTGAACGACAAAACTATGAAAATTTGTAAACTCAGTTTAGTTTCATCTGAGTTTTTACTTTGTCTAAATGTAAAACACATTACAGTGTTTAATGTGTCTTCCAGACCATTTTATGATTGGTCACTCTACAATTGACACTTTATTGTTTGCGGACGATCAGGCTATACTATCAAATGGAATCTGCAAAAACTCTGGATTGCAGATATACACAATTAAAACCAAGGTGATGGCTTTTTGTGGAACTGATCCCGTACAGGCAAAAATTGTTATAGATGGTACTGTCCTGGAACAAGTTAGCAGTTTTGAATACCTAGGCTACAGTGTCTTATAATGCAAGCAACGACGTGGTGCATAAGTTGCATAAGTTCAACCTTATGTGCGGGCCCATCAGGCGATTCGTTAAGTCACCAAGTAAAGGAACACGCCTAAAATTCTACAAGATGATGCCTCTTCCCACACTTCTTTATGGGTCTGGGAATTGAACTTTAACGAAAGGCCAGGCCAGTCGCATCCAACCTGCTGAAATGAGATTTTTCAGGCACGTGGCAGGGTATATACTCTCCATGATCATAGAAGAAACACTGATATACGGAAGAAACTGAATATTATGAGTATACTCGACAGGATCGCCCAGTATCGGCTGAATTGGTGGGAACAACTTTGCCGAATGGATGACTGCCGCATCCCCAAACAACTCTGGAACTATAAGCCGAGGGACGGAGAGGTGTGGGACGTCCGAGGAAGCGCTGGAGTGACCAACTGTAATATTTGCCTATTAGAGACCGGAACAAACCATTCTTGGTTTAAACCTTGAGGATGATGATGATGATTTTTCGATGCAGTGAAGTCAGAAAAACTGTCAAAATTCGGAATTTTCTGCTAAAGACGAATTGGCATGTAAGTGTATTGTATTGTATTCTACACAATGTCTAGATAAAAGTTAAAAGAAATGTAAAAGTAAAAAAAACATACAATGCTGGTAATCTATTTTAATTAAACTATTGGGAATAAATTGGAGAAACTGCATACCATTATATGTTCAGGTCACTGAGTAATAGGTTAACGTCAATGTATTGTACAGCATCTAGGGGAGTCAGAAGGGGAAATTTGAAGGAGTATAAAGGCAAATTGTTTTATTACGTATTCAGAAATTAATTTTACGTGAAAACATAAGTGAGAAGTATGATAGTAAATTTATGTTGGTGCGTTATAGGTAAGTCCTTAAGTTTACCAACATATTTATACAATCATTTCTTCCAATGTATTCGCCTAACAAAAGTTAATGAAACTTATTTCTTAATCCAACTTATTTAGTATGTTTACCTCTTTTTGTAAGTCAATCTTTTACTGTTATTTAAGGAAAATAGAAAGTATTTCAATGCATCACTAAATTAACAAAATTTAATATTTTGAAAAGTGATATTCGAAGAATCTTGACCAATTTACTTTGAAAGAATCATGTTTAACTCCCAATAATTTTTAAACTATTGGTTTCCATAAAAAAGTGTATACCAACTTTCATTCTTAGAATAGTCTATCGATTTCAGAGGTTATTTATTTTTTTTTACTTTTTATCAACAGAATTTGTGGTAACAATCCACTGAGGGAGAGCAGCAAACACTTTTTTTTTAATTTTGATGTAGACACTGTAAAGATATTACAAAAGGTTACATGTCAATTCATCCTACTGCAAAATGTTTCTTTGACTCGACTATATGTCTAAAATTTAAACAATCATGAAATTCTTATAGTTAACAGTGCCTTAAAAAGTTGTATAATATCCTTTCTCATTTATGATTTATTATCAAACTGGGGAAGCACCAGTGTGTAACTATGCGTGATCACTTGTTCCCATGAGCCCAGTTAAACATTGTAAATTACTATTTGCGACATTCACCAAAGAATAATTTATTGAAACAGCAGTGACAAGAATTGATAATATTCTGAAATGCATAATTTTTTAAAGTCATATTGCTGTTAATTATCTTACGCGATTACGTACGCTACAGACCTAACCTGTATTCTCACGTCACGTAAGATGAGACGTAAAAGTAAAATAACATTTTTGTGTCTTTATGATATTACAACTTTAAAAGTTATATTTTTGTATTTTATTATGCTACTCCAGCTAAGCATTTTATTTAATTGCAGTTAGTTGCCAATCATGGTTTTAATTAAAAAAAGAACTGAATAAATTACTTTAAACACTCCACCTTAATGAAATTCTAACAAAATCGTTTTTATTTAATTTAATCATTTTTTTATTCACTTCACTATACGCTCCTTAACTATAACGTTGTCTAAAAACATTTTATATGTAGGCCTAATGTATTGAACGGAACACTTATGCTTCTGCAAACGAACAAAACGTCTTTTAGGAAAAATTTCTTTCTCGGTAGTAGAAATAGGCCTACAGGCAGACCGCATGTGTATAGGCAATAACCTTTTGAAAAATCAATACATAATTAAACGGAAACCCATTATTTTTTTTTAGTAACACAGTATCATTCTTGAAAAGTTCAACATGTAATTGTTTAATGAAAACTAGTTATGTGGGGCGTTCTGACTAGTTAATGCTTCAGACAGTTGCGTGTTTGTATGTTCTTAGTTACATAATATTCCTGACAGAAACGACTGACTTTTATTAACTTTTCCCTTTTAATAAAGCGGTTCTATTATCATTTTAGGAACAGCTTAGATTTAATAGAATTCCAGGTAGGGCGAACATGATGTAATAGAAGACGAAATGTGATGGAACCTACCGGTATATAATTAACATATATCTACTAAGAGGAAAGAAAATATCAAGGAATTTTATGAAGTCAAGTAAGGAAGTAGAGTACGGTGTAGAAGTAAATTTCCCTGTTCAAGCCAATTGTAGTGCGATCGTAAATTAAACACAGTAATAGATTAAAAAGGCACCTGCCATCTAGCGTCATCTCAAGAAGCACGAAATGCAAATTTTACAAAACACTTACCAGGCCAGTGCTGACATATGCTTCAGAAATATGGACAACGACAAAAAATAGCGAGAGACTTCTAGATCGCTGTAAAAGACGGATTCTAAGAACAATATTTAGAGGAGTAAAGAAAATGGAATGAACTATACCATCTTAACAAAGATCCGGGCATTGTCAGAATAATCAAAATATACAGGCTAAGGTGGGTTGGACACACAGAGAGAATGGAGGAAGGTCAGCCTACGAAACATATTTTCTACCAGAAACCAATGGGTAGTAGAACAAGGAGAAGAACCCAAAGTATCTTCAAAGACCAGATAGAGGAGGATCTCAGAAAGCTGAACATAAAAAACTGGAAAGCCAGTGTACGCAACAGGGAAGAATGGATCGACTCTTGGAGCAGGCCAAGGCCAAGGGTTGCGGAGCCGCGGTTGATGATAATGAGTGTTAATTAAACACTAACGTTTGCACGTTATCAGTAATAACATTGCGTACAGCAAAGAGAAGTGTTAAGTATTGTTAAGTAATGATAATGTGATGTATTTATAATATACACACACTTATTGTTTACTAAAGGTACCTATCATCTCAATTTTCTATTGTAGTGTATTCATTGTTCATAGCCGAAAGGTACTATACATCGTTACATGTATAAATGTATACGTCTCTTGTTAAGTAATTAATACATTTAATCCACGAACCGCCCACCGTTGATTTGTGCTAAAAATTAAAATCGCAATCTCTCCTAAACATAACTCATAACCTGTATAGTACCACAGTTATCATGTACCTCAAACATTTGTACAGCCTCAAACAATGTACAATGAATATTCACATTAATATTACAGGTACTTACTTTCATCAACCTATTTACACAGTTCTTTTTTATAATTCTCTCCCACTATCTTGTGTATGTTATGTTAGATCATCACCTCATCTTCTCGTTGTCTCCTTTTACGTCCTCTGACCAAATTAGCATTTATATTTTTTCCTTTACACCTTACTTCTTATACCTTTTTCTCGAATTTTATTTCTTATAATTTTTTCATGGTTGTTTCCTCTGCTGTACACTATAAGTGGCCAAGTCACCTTAGCCCCTTTTCATTATTTTAGGCTGTACAGGCTCCGTATTAAACTGCTCACTAAATTGCTAAGGATCCATTTCATATTCTATCCCTACGTGTTTTGTCCTCTATTGTGTGCTGTACGCGGGTTGAACTCTTTGTGCTTTCCTTGAAGATTGTTTCTAATTAGTTCTTCCTCGATATGTAACAGCTCAGCACCTACTGCTTTATGTTCGGATGAAATGATCCGTTTCATCAATGACACCGCATCACCGATACTGAGCAGGTGGGACCAACGATACAACGTTAAAATGATTGTTGTCTTGTTTGTTCATCATATTTTTTCACAGCACTACACTTTATATAATAATGAAACTTTCTCTTGTGAACGTACTTTTATTTTTCCGTCGAACGCGTTTCGGCGTCGTGTTCGCCTTCGTCAGCTTAGAAACAGACTGCCAGTACTTTGTAACGGTTATTGCTTGGAAGGTATGGTGGGGGTGGTGTGTAGAGGAAGGGGATTGGCGCGGGGATCCAAATTATTGTTTGTTTTTTGTATAATTGTGTCAAAAAGTGTATGTGATTTATATTGTAATTGGTCGTTACGTATGTTGTTTGGTTGTGTTGTGTGGTGTTTGTATATTTCATATTGTTTTGCTGTGTTGAGTTTTCGACCTTTGGGTAAGTAGTGTAATATTTCAAGATTAGTATATATGTTGGTGTAGCTATGGTTATGTGTGTGTATGTGTGTGGCAAACGCAGAATGTATATTGTTGTTGGATAAGGCCTTTAAGTGTTCAGAGTAACGGGATGAAAAAGATCTTCCCGTCTGGCCTATGTAGAAACTATTGCAGTTATTACAATTTAATTTGTAAACCCCTGTTCTATTGTATTTGTCTATGTCCGTGTTTGTATCGTTGATGTGTTTTTTGATGGTATTGTTAGTTCTGTATGCTATTTTGTACTTGTGTTTTCTGAATGTGTTGGCAAGTTTGTGTGTGTTGGATTTATGGTATGTGTGTTGATGGTATTTTGTGTTTTGTTGTTTTCGTTTTTGATGCGTTTGTGTAGTTTGTTTATTAAATTGGGGTTGCATCCGTTTTTCATTGCTATGTATTTGATTGTGTTGAGTTCGTCAGTATAATCTTGTTTACTTAAGGGTAAACTAAAATACCTAGACTAACTAAAATACCCTAGTTTCTGTTCAATCCCAGTACGCTCATTTTATTTTGAAATGTACCTCAAACAATTTAACGGGCCATCCTAAATTTTACCTGTTATTCCTGCAGTCATTGTATTTTGGAACAACAAGCGACCCTTCTAAGGTCGTAAATGCAATCGTTTACGGCTAAAGCATGCAGTCTGAGTAGATGGCCCCGTCAGGTTCCCATAACACCATTCACCTGCATACCATTCTTTGTAAACTGTCTGTGTGTCTCTATTAACTGGTTCTTTCACTATTTTTATTTACATTTATTATAATTACTTTGTACATTCTTCTTTTGTCTATCAGAAATATCATTTTCTGTTATTAATAGTCTAGTGTGTTAGTATTATTGCCTGTTTACTACCTAATTGTAATATCTATAATTGTGTTATTGTTTACAACTAAATTTCCTCAATTTAGCAAAACAGTTACAACTTACAAAACATCAGGTACCAATAAATTTAGTCTTCCTATTTCAAAAACTATTTAAATACGTACAAAATTATGAATTACAGGAGATTCAACATTATGCAATTTCTGACGCTAAGTACATTTCTGCTGCAGTGTATCTGTTATATAACATTATTCAGTTCAAGTATTTACTATTGTATCTCTTCAGTTATATTCTCAGCTGTGCAGCGTAGCAGCCCGTGCAGTATAATCTGACATATACCGTGCACATTGCTAAATCCGATTACACACGCAAGTAGGGGATACGTGTGTATCCAGTGTAACGATGCAATCGGCTTTGTTTTAGTACTAATTACTCAGTATTATTTCAGAAATATCCCGTCTATTAATTATAAACACGCTGTTCTATGATTACCATAAACTAATTAGTTGCATTGCATATTGCTCGAGTGGCTCGCAACAAACAGTGCCGCTTTAAAAAGCCTTCACTAGGCTTGAGAATGAATTCAAAAAACTGTTTGTAATCCTCTTGTTATACAGATTGAAAAAGATGCCAGTAATGTATTCCAGAAAGACAGTTTTAAAAATATTTTTAAACAAATGCAGACATGAAATTATAACTTAGTTCAGTTTAACATGTCTTTGATTTCACGGAACAGTATATTCATAACGCAAGTATTTACCACTGTCAGATCATGTAGGGCTACATTATGGCCATCAGTTTATTAATTTTTGATATCGTTGCAAGGATTATCACAGAAGAGAAGCAAAAATCACACCTGTGGCTTTTACACATCAAACGTAGGGATGATGAGTACTACTACTACTTACAGCAGGAAGAATATGACTATGAATTGAGAAGAATGGAGAAATCTTCTGTAGAAGGTCAGGGCACGCAAAGGGCTGTCGAGCCCTTGAAAAAAAATTATGGCAGTCCCTGAACTGTCCTATGGGTGTGAATTATGGACAACAACCTAGGAGATGTATACTATCACCGCAACCGACGACCTGATCATCAACCTAGGCCTGACCAGGGGGTCAACAAGACAGTAAAATACAGGCCTCGGAAATGGGGTTCTTAATAGGAGTTAAAAGGTGTTCTAAAATTGACCGTGTAATGAACGAGACCATAACAGAAAAGTTACAAGTTTTTAACTGGAATGAAAAATTGAAAGATTATAAACAACGGTAGAAAGAATACTTGTAAAGAATGTCAGATTCTAGACTGGTTAAACAAGTCTAGAAATAGAAAACTGTAGGACACATGTATGTGGGTAGATCCAGGAAAAGATGGCTGGAGGATATTTGAAGGCGGGACAGGCAAATGCCGTGCTTATGCCGTGTTGAGAATATGATGATAATGATGATAATCTCAAAGATTATAAAAATTAACAACCAAGAAGCTCTTGAAGTATATGCGTTCGACACTAGCCTATACATGACCTAACTCCAGTAATCGGTAAAATTAAACGGTTTAATTTAAATTCTGTAAAGCTAACGAAAATGGATATCCACGCATAAACTTACTAAATGCGAAAATTGTTCATTTTACCTATCATGATTACACTAGCCCCGTGCTTGATGCTTAAAGCGAGTAACTGTATAAAGGCTTTGTTTAATTGGTTCTGTTACATTTGAATCATAAAACGTTTATATTTGCAGTCAGTTAAAACAGCGTGGTTTAGTAAATAGAGGTGTCACTTACAAACAGACTCATGTATGTTAACAGATAAACGAATGAAGTGATAACAGTATTGAAATCGATACGACAGGAATCGATAGTCAACAAAAATAATTAAACATAAATCTGGCTTGTACAGAAGAGCAACCTGCAGTTGGCCAAAATTATTTTCTCACTTTTTCAATTTAATACGTTACAGTACAAACGTAAAAGTATTGTTACTACACTACACAACAATCCACGTGTTTCTCGAATGTTCCAGTAGAATCAGGTCGTAATGTTTGTGCGTACGTGATTGTCAACGCGTTAGCTAGACTGTGTCAGAAGTGGCGCGCGCGAACTGTGTGCAACGCCGCAAACAAATAGGTTCTGGTATTTTCTAGTAGCGTTGTTGATGCGTAGTATGGATGTTTCTGGATTTTCAGCGAGGTATGAATACAAGTATTCAGCGGCGCTCAGTTTCAGTTTGAGTTGCGATTTATTGGAGTGCGGTTCGTAGTGTTGCGGCGAAGTGTTTGCGTTTTATAATTGTGCGGGACAATTGTAATACGATTTTTTTTATATTAGTTGACATTTTTATTGCGTGTGAACAATTTTTATTTGATTTGTTGTAAGAGACTAACTTGTTGATTAAAAACTCTTTAATTGTGGTAATTGAAGCTGGTGATTAGTGACTTAATTAGTGTCTGGTATTTTTTTTTTCCACTGTAGCATACGACGATCACTAGACCGTCGTAGCATATGTTTGAAATACAAACCGGAGAGTTTCATATGCAAATAACAAAGAAGTGTATTACTAATGGTGGTTTTGTGCCTTACCAAGTGATTTCGTAAAATAAAATATTTGATTCTTTAACGCCAAATAAACAATCACTAACTAAACATTATAAAGAATTATGTACACATATAAAGAGTATGCAGGTTACTGACCAAACAATAAATCCTTATCAAACCCAGATTACTCCAAACATTATAAAGAATAATTATGTACAGCTATAAACATTATGCAAGTTTACTGTTCAAACAATAAATGTTGAATCAAACCCAGATTACAACAATGTTTGTTTCCTCAAGAGACTGTTACTTATTACTACAATATTGGTACTGAAACTCATTGTGTTTGCAAACGTTTTCCTCTAGGAATTACGGCGTTTCCTTTCGTTCTGCACATCATGTGTTCAATTATTAATGTTACTTTCCAATACTCCAGCACAGTGCACACACTACTATATCTAAGCAAATAATTTATGAAGCAACTCTATACGCCTGAGTTGGAAATAATAATCATACCCATTACAAAGGAAGGTTAACAACTGTAGTAGCATATTGTTACGCCGGTCTACTTATCGTCGTACGGTACAGCGGAAAACAAAATAAAACACACCAATGAAGTCGCTAATCACCAGCTTTAATTAACACAATTAACAGTTTGTAATCAACAAGATAGTATCTTAAAATAATATAAAGTAAAATTTGTCCACGCACAATAATAATGCCAACTAATAGAGTCTCACACAATTATATCACAATAATACTTTGCCACAATACTTGGAACCTCATTTGAACAAATCGCCGCTTAAACTAAACTCTAAGCGGCAGCTGTCGTTATTTAAATAGATAGCACAAGTGTTCTATATTAATCCATAATACACGTCAACACTACTCAAAAATTTTAGAGCGTCATTGATTGCGGCCTTGAACACAGAGCGTGACCGGTGAAGTCAAAAACAGCGCCAAGCTTTAATTGTGCGTATTTTTTTGAAATATGAGCCGTTAGGTCAATATTTATACGCAACGATTTATATTCTAAAGCCACATCAACGCCATTTGGAATCTACAACGAATTACGCCAAAGTTTTATAGCACCTAACTTTATTAAATTAAGTTATATTCTTACAACGGTTGCAAGGATCGCCGTGATTAAACAATCGGATAAACAATTAAACACCGGAGGATTCGTTACTCATAACTTTAACTGCTGTTTAAATAAACAATAACACTCATGTCTTTTAAGACTATGTGTTTGACCTAACACACACATATAAAACACAATAAATATCACTTAATTAACTCTGTGGCTACACTGAGTAACAGAAGTCTTATATCAGATATTTTCGACGTGATGATAAGCTGTGAAGCTCGAAAGGGCTAATGGAATAATTTTTTCTGTAGTGGTATGCAACAGTGTTATTTCTGTTTGTGATTATAACCACTAACACAACGTTATCTATATATATAAAACTCATAGTCTGAGGATTTATGGGTACTACAAATCCACCACCGTTACACCGATTGCCACGACATTTTGTACAGGTAACCTCTGACACAAGGCGAAAAATCCTCTCTAACTTGGAATTTGACATTTTGTCCTGTTCCCATGATTTAGGCCCTTTTAATTATGCCTTCCCGTTGACGCGTATAAAAATGTGAACAACGCCATGGAGACTAGAATTAATTACCATAGTAACAAATAAATAAACAAATGATATTTACCGGCACGGAACTGTAACTTTATCCGTTCCTGCAGTTTTTAATGTTTTTAATATGCAATTGTATCGATATATTCTGTAATTTTGTATACAGATACGTCTATTATTATGTAATTGTCTTAAACGATTATAAAGTTTATGTTTTTACGTATTTCCGCTGATGCAATGAATAAGTAATGACATATAGACATATATCAAATACTACTACTAATGATGTCAACAACACCATGGAGACCAGAATTAATTACCATAGTAACAAATAAATAAACAAAAGCTATTTAGCGGCATCAGAACTGTGCATTTATCCATTCCTGCAGTACATTTTTGATGTTTTATATAATATGCAATTGTATCGATATATCACGATGTGGAAAGTGTGCTAATTTGAAATTGGCCTATTACTTAATGCAAAGCGAAAATACGTGTTGTTTTCGTTTGTGAGGTTAGGTGACAGGGGTTTTTGGCTTTTAGTTTACTGTTGAAACAAATATAAGCCATGGTTGAAGAATACATAACGTTTAATGTGTTATACAATGTTTCTAACACAGTAACACTTAAAATAAAGAATTTAGCGTTTTCGATTTAACAGGTAATTTATAAATATATCCAAAAGCTTTATGAACGGGTACTTTTAAATCTCCAAAGGTTGTTGTAAAAATATAATAATTTAGTACAAGTTGAAATAGTACAAGTGTTGAAAACAGCTTTGGAGAGAATTTGACTAGTGAGTACAAAATTGTTATAAAAGCTGACAGAACGCCATATAGACATGGACAATAAAAATTATATTCAAATACTCATTAAAAGTCAAATATTCGCGTGCGAAACCGCGGGTAACAGCAAGCTAACTAAATTAAATATTTTAGTTGCATCTGATTTCCTGCTGTGAGTGTCTATGTTTTATCGGTCTCATATAATTATTAATATACGAAAAATATTTAAAATAATTGTGACGTTATCCTTAGTATACGTTGCCTTAAATTGTTGTATAATTTATTTTGTCTTTATGATTTATTATTAGGCTGTGTAGTATAAATATATAACAACAAGTGATGTGTTGTTCCCATGAGTCTGATACACCATCGTAAATTATTATTTGCCGTATTCAGCAACGAATATATTATTAACAGAGGCATAATAATTATAAAAGCTAGTATTTTAAAACCTACACATTTTTTACTTGCCTATTAATTTGTCTCACGCAATTGTAGACTCACGCGACTTGAGTGTCATAAAATCATTTTTTTAAACCACACATTTTTTTTATTTGCCTATTAATTTGCCTCACGCGAATTCAGTGTCGTAAAATTATTTTTATACTTATAGTCCTATTTGAAATTTATAAAAGTAAATGTTAACAAAACTTTTCAACTTCTATTTTTAATTTTTAATTTAAGAATATCATTTAGTTGCAGACCGTAGCCATAAGAACAAGGATATTTTTACAATAGTTTTTGTTTAAAAAGCAGTCATTATTACAGGTCCTTATTATTCGAAACAATTTGAGAGACAAACAAATAGAAATTAACTATTCAAGGTTTTCGAAATTCTAACAAACTTATATTTATTTAATTTATTCTCTATTCACTTCACTAACCTTCCTCAACTAAAACGTTTTCTTCAAATATTTTATATGTGACCTCTTGAACGAAAGAGTTATGCGTCTACGAACAAATAAGAACGCCTTTCACAAGTAATTGCTTTCCAGTGGTAGCCGTACAGGCACGCAATATAGCATGTAGGCAATAAGGGTTGGCAAATCAAATGCATAAATTAAACTAAAATGTATTGTTTGGGGTTTAGTATAACAATATCTTTTGTGGAAAATACACATGTAATATTTTTACAGAAACTAGTTATATGGCCCGATCTGAGTAGTAGATCTGTATCAAACAGTTGCGTGCTGGTATGTTCGTAGTTATTTATTGTTCATGGCAGGTACTGACAGATACGACTGACTGAATATTAATGATTTGTGCTTAGTCAGGGAGTTCTATTATCATTTCAAGAGCCACACATGTTCAGACAAATCGAACATTTCTTAATAAATAATGAAAGGTGATGAAAGCTATATAATTAACAGAGAACTATCAAAAGGAAAAGATATCAAGGAATTGTATGGCGTTAAGTAAGATGGTAGAACGCGGTGTAGTAAGTCGTACAAAATGTGTCGAATGTCGTGACATTATAAATTAAACACACAAAAATCAGTAAGAAATTAAACTTAATCTGTTATAAGTAGGAATCGAATTTTTGGGTGCTAAAAAACGGAAAAGATATATTTTGTATGTGTTAAAATGTAAAAAAATTATTATTTTTTGTTTAACATAATCAATCAGATTCTAACATGAATAATGTTTTTAAATACTTCCCAAACTTTTTCGTAAACTCGTCAGTTTCTTCTTGAAAATCTGTTTGATTTGTATTGCACAAAAAACACCATATCCAAATCTCTGCCGATTACACGGAACAAAGTCCGACATTGGGAAACGCACTTTTTACGTCACATGAAGTCAGTCTGGCATACTTAAAAAGAGGAACACTTTTAACACCATTACGTTTTTAATGTCTACTTGTTGGCCTTCCAAAACTTGGGCAACTTTACGTGGACACCTTTAACACTTACATTTTCAATGTCTACTTGCTGGCCTTCTAGAATTTGGACAACTTTCTTACATTTCCAGTCCAGAATTTTTTCAGACACAAATCTGATTTTATGTTTTACGGTTTCCGCTTTTGACCATGTAAAAGAACTGATGCCGCTGTCAACTAAACGTTTTTGTTTCATAGTTTCTGTAAAAAGGTTTGTTGTTTTTTTTCGAGTTTTTAAAGAAATCGCACAAGTAACGCAAATTAGCTGAAATATATGCCAATACTGTTTTGAAATATATGCCAATACATTCTTAAACTACAGTTTTTTAACAGATCTTGAACGATCTCTGTTGAATGAATATCATCTTTGACCAATTCATCAACGAGCGAATTTAACACTATCACAGCTATCTGCATAATGGAACACTGCAGAAAGCCAAGTCCCCAGAGAGTGACAATGGGTGGTGGTGGTGGTAATGGAAGGTTTGGATTTTTCTTCTTGAACAGCTCAATTTTCGTAGAGGATTTAACGGATACTTTCATTCCGTTTGATACCAAGGGTTCTGTCAACTGTACACTTCTGTCTACATTAGGATACAAGGGTTGGATATTTTCACACTGTCTATGATGAGCATGCACAACGCACGTAACTTGTATCAATTATGGATATATGAAACACAGGGCTTCCGCTGATTTCTCCATATACGACGCTGCATTGGTAATAAAAAGCTATACATTATCGTATTCAATGCCTTTGGCTATAACAAATGCATACTTCTGTTGCACAACGTAGCAGCTCTAATGTGATTTGCTGCTGACATTTCTTTGCAAGGCATCAAAAATAAAAGGTCGGAAAGTATTTCGTCATTTTTAACACCTCAATAACTACTTTTCCCCCTTTTCTTCCTGTCGAGTCCTTGGTTTTATCAACAGGTACCCACTTTTTTCCAGTTTTACAAACAGCTTTTATATATTCAAATGTTTCTTTACAGCAGTTTCGAAGCTAGTGCTCTTGCAAAGTGGTGTATAGCAGACAATCAATTTCGCTCCACTTGAGTCGAGGTACTACCAGCTTAGGGTAGGGTGAACCAAATCTAGCAGCTTCCTCCTATGGTATAACTTCTACCGATTTTCACCAGCAGTCGGTGATAACCTGTCTTGTCGGCCGTCCGTGACCAACTCTTGTTTCTTCAACCCCGACGCTATTATGTTTACGAGGCCAAGGTATTATTCTTTTTTCATAATTGTTAGGTGATACGGTGCCTAAACAAGGATTCCACTATAGCAACAATCAATCGAAGCATTTTATGAAGATGCTTCGGACACACTGGATAAAAATTACCAAGAGGGAGATAATATTGAACGACGTCAATGTCAGAACAGGGTCGAAAAAGAATGGCAAAATATTCGACTAGTTTTGAGAAATGGTGACATAAAGTAAGGCGGAATGTAGAAACAGTGATAAATACAAATACGCTTGAACAGGTCTGACATGTTAAGTGTTTGGAACACGATAACAAATATACAGATATCACGTTGTCAGACGTATATTAATTGATTTCAAAATATGCTACGAAGAATTCTTCTTCTTCTTCTCCTATTCAATGATTAGGTTATATAAACCTGTTCCGGCACCCATCTCATCCTCTGACGACCCACGTCTCTTATACCAATGAGTTTATATTTCAGTGCCGCTTTCCGCAATCGATCCTCTGTCGTCCTTTGCAGATGATCCCACCATTGTCTTCTGTAAATTGAAATAATTTCATTTGTGTCCTTTACTTCATTTTCTGCTCTGATATCTTCATTCCTAATTCTATCTTGCCATTTATAATTTAAAGTATTTCGAAGAAACTGCATTTCAGCAGTCTGAAACTTGCCGCTTTCGTGTTTTGTCATGACCCACGCATTACTCGTATAAATCAACGTGATTGTTGCAATTGTCATAAAATTTAATCCATGTGCTGGGTCTTGTTTTATTTCTAATTTTTCTATGAATCGTACCACAAATATTTTTAAATTTATTTATCTTCTTGTAAATTTATTTACAGCCTACTGGACAGCCAAAACATTTAAAACGGCTCACTTGCTCTAAAGTGCTGTCAAAATTGTGATAAATAAAAATATACGTGAACAGGCCTAACATTTTCAGTATGTGGAACGCGATTAGGTATGATAGGGATCATTTTGTCAAACACATACTTCAAAACATGTTTCGAATAATTATGACAAATTTTAAGAGGGAAAACAAAGGGTTTCTTATTACCGCGTTCTGTAAAGCAGTTCCGGTGTTTACAAAATCGTACTTATTACCCTATTAGAACGGCTAAAGGTGAGTACTGTGTGTATTTGTTTGTATTAAGGTGTGCAGATTATCTGATGTAAACCGTACTTTCGTTTATATTTTTAAACCAGATTTCGTTTTAAAGGTATACGCGTATTAATTTCAATGCATACAGAAGTTTGTATTAAAACAGTAGAGTAGGAGAAAATAATGTCAAGTGAGACAGGAATCAGGTTAGCAAACAAAGCAAAGATATGAAAAGAATTCTCAATGAACACAACGAAGGCAAACTGATAATGCATTCCGTATACTACACTACTTTTCCAGTGAGTCGTACTAAAGCAAACATATTTTGTATGTATGAATGTACGCAGCACTGTAACGTACTCAAGGACGTCTCTTCTCTCCTCGTCTTCCATAGAGAGTTGTAGCTTTGAACAGGTTTATTCTTGAGAGATTTCTGCGCAAGAGTACGGTGCAAATACTACTAAATTGTTTATATTTAAACAGGACAATCTACATACGGTTACTACATTTGTGTTGTTTTGCTTAAAAATGCCAAACGTCTTTATTTATTATTTAGCAGGTTTTTAAATCTTGTATAACCTTATATTCTCCTAATGCCCCAAATAGTGTTGATGAAATCGATACGACCTTTGATTAAAGAGTTTATTAAATGATCAGAATTTGTTAAATAATGGCTGCAGTCTATGAAATCAAAAGTTTTGATAGGCTGAGGGAATATTGAACACTTCTGACTATGTGACGCTTTTCACTCGCCGTGTGAGCTGCAGGAATACGCGACGCTGTAAAACTGTCCAGATTAGATATTTCCAGACGCGCCTCTCAGACGATAGAAGAATATCCTAACGGCATCCAGGTCAGTTCTGTCACAAACTACTTCACACAGCCGGGGAGTAAATACAGTGTTCAGTCAGAAGTGGAGTTATTCAATTAATATTGCGATTGAGAGTGCCTTAGGTGTATAACGATACGTATAAATTATTGTGTTTGTGTGTGTGTGTGTGTGTGTGTGTTTGTAAATCTGTAATAGTTGACTTTAATTATTTATTGATATGGTGGTAATTAAGTGTTATTTATTGTCTGTTACATTACTGTGAGATGGACAATGGATGCTTGAAAAATTGTAAACGAGAGTCTTTATTCATTTAAACTCTAATGGCAGCTCTAAACAGAGTGTTTTCTGTGTTAGTGTATTCTGCTTCCACTTTTAAAATCGACTAATGGCGTCAAAATTGCGCTCACTATTAATTGTCACAATAATACAGGAGAAGAGACGATGGGAGAACAAAGTTTATAAATGTGGAAATCTTTACGTCTATAACTGGACTGCCGATCCAGAGTTAGTTTAAGCAAACACCAGGGAACGATCAATAGTCCGTGCAACACGATATGCCTAACAAACTATAGGACGCATTAGCCACAGTTCAGAATAGTGGGGGCTTGGTAATTGACAAACTCGTTTAAGAAACACTGATATAAGTTTGAGTTGACAAGGGTGCTGCAGTTTTAATTTTACACTTTGTTCTGGTAAAAATTATTCCAGTGGTCATGAAAATGTGAAAAAGCCTGGAGCCCTCGTACACTACTCTCAGCCAATTCTTGTTTTTGTAGCTTCTGAAAGAAAGTACATCCTGAACACAGACGCAAAGAATACTAATCTAGCAGTAAGAGTTATGTCTAATATGTATTGCTAAATGGGCGGTGGAAAACGAGTAATAGAGTATTACAGAAAGGGATTTCTTTCCCATATCAAATATAAAGTATTACCTTACAACAAGACATGCTGGCTATTGTCCGAGTTTTGTAACGTTTCCACAAGTATGTGTATAGCAATGAGTATCTCTGCTAAGCGATCATTCTATGCCTGCATGGATTTGTTGGTTAAAAATGACAAGGTGGCTTGGACATTTTGAAAAATACAACTTCAAGCTATATCGGCAGGAATGTCTACATGGAAATAGGCCTAAATACGGGTTATTTTGGAGACTATGCTCGGAAGGTTGCCATCATTGCTTACCCTTGCAGAAAGGAGAAGATAAACAGTAATTAATTAAATCAAGCCATTGCTGTACACCCTTGGTAGATGGCTGGACGACACAATATTGACTGACAAAATATTGGACCAATCTTAACGATAAAAGAGGAGGGTTGCCGTTCTCATTGGCAAAGTGTCTGCCATGCTTCCAAAGCGCTGAGCATCGCTCATTGTATTGGTAAAAATAGAAAGTGCAGATGGACGAGACGTGGTCATGCAACCGGTAGTTTCCCAAAACAATGCGCACCAAGTATTCAAGAAAGTACAAGATGTAGTGTCCGGAGACCATCTCGGTGTTAATAAAACAATTTCAACATGCGGAAACAGCTCTGTTGGTTTCATCTTTGCCAAGCTGTGAATGATGTTGAAACTGTGAAACACGTGTTGCAAGCAAGAACCCAGAAAACAGAAGCAATGGAAAATCAGACAGTACAATGTTAGACTTCTATTCGAGGGACTAACCATATACATTGCTAGATACATTGTTGGGGTGTCGACAAAAGACCAAACAGACTATGATCGGCGTATACCATTATTTCTAATGGAATGTATGTCTTCAGTATATAATACAAACGAGTTAACTGTATGGCTAATGTAAAACTAGTGTTTTGGAGATAAGTGTTTACAGACGATCGGTTTTAAATTCGGTTCGATGAGGGGTAAACAGCAGACGACGGTACTTAAGGTGCAAACATCCACTGAGTGCAGTATAACACAGAAAAAGAAATTAATAGTTTTTAAGTAGCCTGAACCGTACCATATAAGAATGGCTAATAGAATAATAGAAATGGTTAATCATTTTAATTATATATTGGGGAATATATTTGTTATGACTGCGCTAGTGAATAACATAAACAAGTTTTGAGTTATATGAGGAAGTATCCAAACTAGTCTACAATATAATGATAGACAATCACAATAACGTCAACTTATTTTAGTCAAACTTGTACGTACGTTCATAATTTTAACCCATAGACTCTTACTGATATTGAGGATAGATCTCGATAAATTTAGGGGATGGGAGGCAAAAACGGTGAGGGTCTAAATTTTCAAAAAACACAAAAAGTGAATTTGATGTATCAAATTAAAGGTAATATTATCTGAAATCTGAATGTAGTGTTTACTTTTAAAAATTTCAAAATTTTGTACCCAAGAAATCAGAATTTCTAAAACGGATTGCAAATGTAAAGCAAATTGTAAAATTGTATGCATTTTTCAGAATAAAAGGAACTCAAATCGGAATGTGGTATTTACTATGAAATATTTTTACGTTTAGAGAGTCCACACTAAATATTAATTCAGTATTTTTATAAAAACTCCAATAGCCAATATAAAGTGTCATGTTATTAGAAATTTTATTTATTATACGGACTTGGTATCTTTAATAATGTTACAGAATTAGTATCTCTCCATACCTCTTGCAAATTTTGGAACGCCTTAAACATTGTTGTATTATATGTTCTACAAAAATCCTATTTCTATGTACACTTGTGAAACGTATTAGATGGAAGCTTATAAACGTCTATCGGAATATAACTAAACCTAAGTGTTACAGTTGAATTATTTGTCACATAGGCATTACAATTACAAAATAAAATTTTACAAAAAATACAAAAACAGAAATACAAGTATTACAGTATAAGCATTACAATTTATTAAAAATCAATGCAATAGCTCAAATTTTTAATTCTTTTATAGAATTAGTTGCTTCACAATTGTTATTTTAATAAAAAAAAGTAGGCTAATCGGAATTTGTATCATTATTTTTACAATTCAACAATACTTATTAACATTTGTATAATAATAATAAATGCACGTATTTCGTTTAAAATTGAGAACGAGTTATGAAACTAAGGAAGTTCACTAGTATCTAATCAAATTTTCACAGATTTCTAGTCTTCTTTCTTTCTTTCTTTTTCTAGATTTCACAGTTTTCTTTTTTACGCTCAAAATCTGGAGGATATACAAAAACTATGATTTGTTCTACGTTTGTGAGATTATATAGTTCTTTTTTCTAAACAAGTATGAGGACGTAAGCGTGTTGCAAGTAGAAGGAGCACAAGACAACGACACCTGTAAGAGGATTACGTTTCTGTTTTCATCAGGCAGGAACGTTTTGTAGATAATTAAAAACGGCACAAGCAGTCAGTGAAAGTGTAGGAAGGAAAGCTCTTTTGCGAAGGTAAGAGGCTGACGAACACACGTTATTGTCTTTGAGGAACTTGTATTTTTTTTTCATAATACAAACGCAAAGGTAGATAGTCCTATAGTCCTACGTATATGTAATAATCACACACACGCATTCACACACACACACACACACACACACACACACACACACACACACACACACACACACACACACACACACACACACACACACACACACACACACACACACACACACACACACACATGGAAAGACGTGAAGGCATTTATACATGAAATCGACATGGTTTCTGGCAATTTATATGTAATTTGCAGGTCCTAATTAAAAACTGTACATTTTGAGAGTGATGTACATTTAATTTTTGATGCCTAAATTCTGGAGATAACCGGAGCTGGTGCCATAAGTCTCATATTCCGGATATATCAACGTCAACAACGATATCGAGAGAAAAAGTTAAATAAATTTAGTTATACCTGTGGAAGACGACTATTGAAGAATAAAACTCAGAGGGAGACACAGCTAAAGTTCTATAAGGTCGTGGCTGTGCCGACTTTAATATATGGATGTGACACATGGACTGTCCTACAAAAAGATATTTAAAAATTACAGGCCTTTGAAATGAAATTTTTAAAAGCAGTTAAGGGATGTAGTTTGAGAAATCATCTACGAAATAATTATTCTAAGTATTCTAAGTCATATGTAGAAGCCATGGTAGACACGCGTATTCCTACACAAGCGTTTGAATATAGGCAAGTGGGAACGGTAGATCGTGGAAGAACTGGAAATCTTGGTCAGAGACTCTGTGAAGTCGGAACGGGCTATAGCCCTAGCAATGTAGTTAAAAAGAAAAAGAAGAAGAAGAAGAAGAAGAAGAAGAAGAAGAAGAAGAAGAAGAAGAAGAAGAAGAAGAAGAAGAAGAAGAAGAAGAAGAAGAAGAAGAAGAAGAAGAAGAAGAAGAAGAAGAAGAAGAAGAAGAAATCAACGTCATTCACAACCTAGTATTACTTTAATTAAATTGTAGACAAATTTTACTAGGCTGCCTTACAAGTATGGAAGATGACGCTCTGATTTCTGCTCAGTACTATAAGTTTCCCTATCAAATTTATCCACTCAATTTAGATAAATTTGTTTTCTTCATCTCTAAAGTTATTGGTGTGTTCTGATAGGCGTTGATCTACCTGCCTTGATGTTTCTCTGGAACATCGTGATCCACATCTATTCTGGAGAATGTCTCTAATATTATTTAACTCCAATTCTGATAATGTAGGCTGCGTACCTGTTTCCCTACAATGTTCGGTAAGCGTAAGGTAGAATAAATAATGTTGTTTATAGAAAAGAAATAAATAAAAAAGTAAAAGTTCAAACAAACATATAAATGATAACAATAATAATATTAAGTTTGAAATCCTCCCGTAATATATAATAGAAATGTAGAAAGTAGAGACAGTCGGACTATTTGACTTGGTTAGCAGAGGTAGACTGAAAAGGGTCAAGTGGTCAGGAACGAGGATTTGGAGTGCCACGATTGCTTACCATGACAACCGTACCTACAGGTTCAAGATTTATCCTTGCACATGCTTTTGCTGTTTCTTTATGTGCGGGTTTTTTAGGATTATACGAAGATTTATGTCGTCGAAAACTGTGCACACCCATATCAGCGAAAATTACGTTTAAAGATTGTTTTTTAACTGATGTACTCAATATTTTACGAGAAACTAAAGACAAATGTTAGCTTTATTAACGTTATGAATATGTTGACGTCTGGTGATGACTAAGCTATCCTGTCGAACTTGGCAAGTGGCTTGCAGATGCCCGTACACTCATTGAATCTAATCTGCAAGGATTGGATTCCGGATAAGAGATCTCCACATTGAAGACAAAGGTGAAGCCTTTTGTAGAACTTAGAGCATAAAGGTTTTCATAGGCTTTTAGAAGGGAAATTTTAAAGTAAATAAAAAATCTCTACGGGGTCACGCCTCGATGAGATTAATGTGTTTCATGTAGAATCAGATGTGGCGATGTTTATAGTAGGCTACTACTACGAAAGTCGGAAATTCTTACTGCCGTTCTTGTTAATTTTATAGAAAAAACAAAATAATTTTCAATAAAATGTGAATATTTCTTTAAAAATATCAATTTTTAAGCTGTATGTAGCACCGTATTGGTTAACAGATATTTTCTATTTGTTCTTTAACACACTATTACTTTGTACGTGTAGATAGGCATTGTTAGTATGTGTTTCTCCTGAAATGAACTGTCAAATCTTTGTTATACGTGTGTCTAAATTTCTATAGAATTTATAAAACCAATGCTCTATCACCTATTCAAAAATACTTACTTATATATAAATATTCGTTTTTTTTAACAAATTGAAGGAAGTGTTATTGATTTATGACTTCTTGGCCCAGAGTTGCAGAATTAAATATGTGATCATTACAGCAGGTGCTCTGATAGCGTAAAGAACGCAATTGAAGTACACAAATTCAAATTATATAATATCGCTAGTTGGTGGTTCGGTAAGAAGAAACGGTGCATTTCACATCAAGGGTGAATCGTTTTACCAATTGCTCTATAATTACTCAAGTAAAGTACTGGGAAAGTAACCGATCTGTTAAGTTTTATATATAATATGTAATAGGTCTTTTGCACGTTTTTAATAACAGCTGTTTAGATTTATTTTGCATCTAGTTTCCATATATAACGCTTTCAAACTTTACACCTCATCATAATATCTAAAATATATTTGATTTTTTTGGATATATATAAAGAGAAATATATTTCGGACCTGATGATAAGCTGTAAAGCTTGAAAACGCTAGTCGAAAAATGTTTTCTATAGTGGAGTGGAACAGTGTTATATCTGTTTGTGATAATAACCAATAACACAACTTTATTAATTAAATCTACAAGTTTGCATACCATTCAATAAGTATAGGTAAGTAAATTATACATTACACAAGTTAAAGATGTAAAGTATTGCTGTTAGATACGTTTGTATGCAACTTTAGCGCCCAAGGAGACTTTTCGTGTTCCATGTCATGAGTTGATTTTACCCATGACTTTGTAACAAGGCCTCGATGCTTCTATAAATTTGTGTGTCCGTCAGAAAGCGTCTCTAATGGAATGGCGTTCTTATCGTCCGTTCTGTTTACTAGCGTAGAGCTTGTTCTTTCATCCACAGCTCCCACAAATCCTTCTGTTCTCCTCTATTCAGGACTTAAGCCGACCATTAGTAATTACTAAGATGAACGGAATTTTGTTTTGTTTTATACCACGTCATGCGAGCGTCGCTGCCCCGGCCACGAACCCATTTGTTACATACTGTCGGATAACATTATACTGTGACGCCATTGCGGAACGTTCTACATGTTTATCGGCTATCCCGGCAGAGCCCAGCTGTAATGTGTGACACTTAACATGCGTCAACACGGCTATTCCAGACCATACTGCTGTGTTCAATCAATTATACTCTAGTGTTTTCGATTGGTGTTGACGTGTATTACGAATTATTCTGGAATCTCAGCGGGGTATAAACATAAGCATTCAGCGACGCTTATTTTAAGTTTAAGTGGCGATTAATTCAAGTGAGTTTCGAAGTATTGTCGAAGTATTGTTGTGCGGGACTCTGTTAGCTGACATTATTATTACGTGTGGACAAATTTTGCTCTGATTATTGTACAGGTTGATTATAAACTGTATTTGTTATTAATTAAAGCTGATGATTAGTGACTTCATTGGTGTCTCGTATTTTTTGTTCCACTGTACCATACGATAGACCGTCGCAACAATACTTATATTAGGTACAAGACTATAAAGACTTTTACTACTTGTAATCATATTTTAGCGTTGACTTTAGCGCCGTAGTTTCTGGGTTTCGGACAAAAATATTGTATTGACTACCTGAATCTTACCCAATGGGCTACGCAAAGAAAGTAAATTAAATTATTGCTTCTACCCCAGACGTGAATAGTAAAACGGACACGTGCTTCAGATACCAAGTAGGTCTGCCTGTTGAAACCTGAGTTTGAAACATTCGAAACTGTGCATCTGTGTTGGACACACTTTCTTACACAAAACCCGACCCCGTATTTAACATTGTTCTCACGTAGGGTTCCGCGACCGGTGTCCGTTAGGTTTTTAAAATCTTCTTCCGTATGGACCGCGTCAAAAATGTCTTGCATGACAACGTTTCACTTATATTACAGTGAGTATCCTGAGGTCTAAATGACAAAAACGCCGGCAAGCGAACTCAGTTATATAGTATAGAAGTGGCGGTGGGTGGTCCGGTAAGTGGACCCTGCCCTGTGGGCGTTACGCTGTGTGCCTTCTTTGTGCGGTCAGTCAACCCATGTACAGTCAAACCAGTAAGTGAAGGGTACAATGTTGTACTAAGCATGGCGGTTCCTCTGTTGAAAGTATTCTTGTGTTTATTAATTTCTATTGATTCTAGGATCAATCTGTCATAATACCTATTAAATTATCTTATTACAGATGCGTCTTAGAAGTTTACCACGTGATTCGTGAAGGCTGAATTCTCAGCAATCGCAGAACTTTCAACTGCCGAGTTCTTCGTATGACTGACATGTTCTTGCACTCTTGTGGAAATCAGGCGGCCCGTCTGGCCAATGGAAACTTTTCCGCAACTGCATGGAATTTTTAGATAACTTCAGTGTTGAACGGGATTCTATCTTTCATTGGTTTTAAAAATTGTGACAGCTTCTTATGTGGTCGAAACACTGTTTTAATACCGTATTTCCTCAACATACTGCTAATTTTGTCTGTGGTACCTTTTCGATACGGTAAAAATGCTTTGTGGTTTTTATCGTCTGCTGTAGGTGTTTCTGAAGGGTTTCTTAAAGGCTTTACGTATGGCGTCCCTGTTGTATTCGTCCGTTAGGTGCTTTTTCTCCTTGAGCAAATGTTCGTCATCGGATTCCCTCTTCCTCTATCAAAAAATGTGTTGATAACCACTTGGTTTTGTGCAGGGTGATGATGTGAAGTTGCATGAAGGTATCCATCAGTGTGGGTAAGTTTCGTGTACACTCGATGACCTAGAGATCCGGTTTTCGTAATATTAGTACATGCAAAAAAGAAATTTCATCATTCGCTTCCACTTCCATGGTAAACTGAATTGAATTGTTTATTGAGTTAGATGGTGTAAAAAAGCCTGTAGTTCTTCGTGATCGTGAGGCCATATAGCAAAGGTATCGTCCAGATATTGGTAAAAGTGTGTGGGCTTTAGTCTTCGTGAATCTAACGCACGTCTTTAAAATTCCTGCAAGTAAATGCTGGCTACGACTGGTGACAACGGCGATCCCATAGCTGCCCCTGTAACTGTTCGTAATATTTCTCATCCAAGTGAAAATATGTTGATTTTAGACACGCTGAGACTAAGCAGAATAAATAGTGGCAATAATGGTTCAATAACCTTTAAGGTGTCATCTACCGGAATGATACTGAAAAGTAAGACAATGTCAAAACTGACCAAAATATCTTCTTGACCCAACGTTAAAGGTTGTATTTTTCCTATGAAGTCCGCTGAATCTTTAGTAAACGAGGATGTCCTCCCCACAAACGGTTGTAAATTTTTGCAATGAGTTTGGCTATGAGGTGAACAGCTGAACCAATCGCACTGACTATTGGCCGTAGCGGAACGGCTGGTTTATGGATTGTTGGCAAGCCGTAGAGTAATGGGTGTTCTCGGATCCGAAACTAAAAGTTTTTTCTTTTTGTCCTCTGGAATGGTGGTTGATGATTTTATCAGATCCGCAATCGTCTTCTTTATTCGTGCAGTTGAATTTCGAATGTTTCTGTAAGTACCATCTTCTAGTAGGCCACTATTTTATTTCTGTAATCTATATTGTCCATGACAACGTTAGCATTACCCTTATCCGCTGGAAGAACAATTAACTTCTCGTTTTTTTTTCGGAAGCGTGACAATGCTAGTAGTTCCCGTTTTGTAACGTTCTTTCTCGAAGGTTTTGATGTCCTAATGATGTGGGATGTATCCTGTTTTATCACTTCGCCTGTCTCAGCAGGTAAGCGATGACTGGCTGATTCTATTCCACTGATGACATCTTCCGTTGGGATTCCGTTGGGAGCTACAGCAAAATTAAATCCTTTCTTTAAAACAATTATAGTAGCGTCATCCAAGTTCTGGTTCGATATGTTGACTACAACCTTCTCCGTTGGCATTTCCTTCCTTTCACGTTTTGAGAAGAGTTTATTAAACTTGCGTTTATGTCTATGCGTGACTATATCCAGGATTCTCTCGGACTGCTCGTACGAAATGCTATCGATGTAGTTCCAATCGGAAGTTGGTAATTTGTTACTAATATCCAAATGAATAGAGAATAATTGTCTATTGATGCGATCCAGCTCGGCTCTACTGTCTTTCATTTGGGCTCTAACCACTGCTGTACTGGCGTTGTCGAGTATTTCGTGACTGTAGAAGAACGATTCTTAGTAGATAGCTTAGAACACACAGGTACAACTTTGTTATCTACTACACCTTTATAGGAATGTCAATCTTGCCAAGAAGCACTGTTCCTTATTTTTCAATCGTCATCGTCGGACAGATGAAGACAACCCCTCCCCGTAGAGTGTGACTGTGTTCTCACGTAGGCTTCCGCGGCCGGTGTCCATTATGTTTTTAAAATCTTCTTCCGCTATGGACCGCGTCAAAAATGTCTTGCATGACAACGTTTCACACATATTACAATGAGTATCTTCAGGTCTAAATGACAAAAACGCTGGCAAGCGAACTCAGTTATATAGTGTAGAAGTGGCGGTGGGTGGTCCGGTAACTGGACCCTGCCCTGTGGGCGTTACGGTTTGTGAATTGTTTGTGCGGTCAGTCAACCCATGTACAGTCAAACCAGAAAGTAAAGAGTACCATGTTGTACTAAGCGTGGCGGTTTCTCTGTTAAAGTTATTCGTGTGTTTATTAATTTCTATTGCTTCTAGGATCAATCTGTCATAATACCTATTACATGATCTTATTACAGATGCTTCTTAGAAGTTTTTACACCATCTAAACTCAATACACAACTCAATTCAGTTTACCATGGAAGTGGAAACGAATGCTTAAATTTCATTTTTGCATGTACTAACATCACGAAAACCGGACGGATCTCTAGGTCATCGAGTGTATACGAAACGTACCCACATTGATAGATACCTTCATGCAACTTCACATCATCACCCTGCACAAAAGGAAGTCGTTATCAATACATTTTTTCATAGAGCGAAGAAGGTATCCAATGACGAACATTTGCTCGAGGAGAAAAAGCACCTAACGGACGGATACAACAGGGACGCCATACGTAAAGCCTTTAAGAAAACCTTCAGAAACACCTACAGCAGACGATAATAACCA
The DNA here is from genome assembly GCA_034769895.1 of Magicicada septendecula. NCBI lineage: Eukaryota > Metazoa > Arthropoda > Insecta > Hemiptera > Cicadidae > Magicicada > Magicicada septendecula. The sequence continues at coordinate 73,840,617 of CM068373.1, read as the reverse complement.
CAAAGCATTTTTACCGTACCGAAAAGTTATCACAGGCAAAATTAGCAGTATGTTGAGGAAATACGGCATTAAAACAGTGTTTCGACCACATAAGAAGCTGTCACAATTTTTAAAACCAATCAAAGGTAGAATCCCATTCAACACTGTAGTTACCTACAAAATTCCATGCAGTTGCGGAAAAGTTTCCATTGGCCAGACGGGCAGCTTGATTTCCACAAGAGTGCAAGAACATGTCAGACATACGAAGCACTCGGCAGTTGAAAGGTCTGCGATTGCTGAGAATTCAGCCTTAACGAATCACATGGTAAACTTCGAAGACGCGTCTGTAATAAGATCATTTAATATATTTTATTACAGATTGATCCTAGAAGTAATAGAAATTAATAAACACAAGAATAATTTCAACAGAGAAACCGCCACGCTTAGTACAACATGGTACCCTTCACTTACTGGTTTGACTGTACATGGGTTGACTGACCGCACAAACAATGCACATGCGCCCACAGGGCAGGGTCCACTTAATGGACTACCAGTCCGCTTTTTTTTTTTTCGCTCTGGGCTTTGCGGTTGTGCGTCGCAGAGACGAACCGCACGGTAACTGAGTTCCGAGCTGCCTTCTGGAGCTCCTGCCTCGTGGCCCTGCCCAAGTAGGGCGTGTGCTCTATAGCAGGCCGATTCTCGGCTGTTGTGCTAGCCTACACTAGCGCAGTAGACACCGAGGGCGTTTTCACGAATCACCTGGACGTATACGGTACCTTCCCAGCCCAGTCACTAGAGGATTGCCTGGGAACCTCGCCGCACGTGCATAAAATTTGCGTGCAAGCCGCCTGAATGTGTCGTCTAAGGAGCGGACGCCAAGTCCTCTCCTTAGAAGGCGAGATGAAAAGCGACGGGGGACTTTGGCCGCTAGCCGAAGCCCCCTGTCGAGGACGCTCTGCAACTTCTTTTTATGCATTGCGGCGAGGTAACCCCAGACCAGGCAGGCGTAGGTAAAGACCGGCAGGAGATACGCGCCGACGATCATCCTACCCAATTTCCTGGTCATGGCTGAGCTGATCAGGAGTGGAAACAGTGCGCACAGGCCAGTGGATGCTCGCTTAAGGAGTCCGCTTGCCGGCGTTTTTGTCACTTTAACCTGAGGATACTCACTGTAATATGAGTGAAATGTTGTCATCCAAGACATTTTTGACGCGGTCCATACCGGAAGAAGATTTTAAAAACATTAACGTATTTAACTATTTGTAATCGTGCAATACTTATAACATTATTAGAATTGATTACTTGTTACTCAAAGAATATGTAACGTAAGTGATACGAATCTAAGTATTTGTGTCAGAAAACAGAGATCGCGCAGCTTCTCAACTTGAAAGTCAAGTTTGAAGAACAAACATTAATAGTACATACTGAAATATGCTCACGCGTAGAACAACTCTTTATAATCTAGTTGTTTAAAACTGAAAATATAGGAAACTGAGGACGCGAGAATGTCCTGTTTTTATGGGGCTGTTGTACGCACTGAGACGTGCAAAACATGTTTACTTCAGTACGGTAACAGTACTGAACACACTACAGTACCAGTACGGTAACAGTAAGAATACTGCGGCACACAAATTGAAAACAGCTTGTAGAGAGTGTCACAGTATGTTTTTGTTGTGTCTTGTGACTATCGCACTCTTGTCCTAGGTTTGTTGTTGTCATTTATTTTCTTCTTACCAGGTATATTTTGTACGTCCATATTCTGCTTGTTGTACGTGTTATAACAATTTAAAATATCGTATTACTCACTAATCGGCAGAAAAAGATGGCCCAGAAAAGGGAACAGTTTACAGAACAAGTGAATTTTATGTAAAATGCCTATGCAAAAGTGCGTCTAATTACGTACATATAATTTAACACTACTGTTTCATTAGTTACTCTTCAATCCGATATTTATACTCAAGTTACAAAAAAAGGCATAATACACGACAATAAGGTCAAATGCATATGCCTGTGCGACTAAAATAATAAAATGCAAATAAAAGTGCTTACAAAACGTTAGTAGTTAGAATTGCCATATTATGAAAATTCCGTTGGTACAAATTTTGGCATTTTAGTTGTTGGGTAATACTTGTGATTTCTGGTCTGACAAGGTGCATGTTTTATCCCAAAGTCAAATTGTTCTCTAGAAGCCTAGACTTCGGAGAAAATTGTAAGCTAAAATTTCACTGGATCACCTTCAGTTGGTTACTATGATTAAAAAATTGTTTTTAATGTTTATTGCTGAAACAAAATTGTGGTATTTTTTATCTGTATCTGTATTGAGTTTAGTTTATTTCATTTTGTGTTACAGTCAGTGGCATAACTACGACGGAGGGTAATGGGATTAATCCCTCCCTAGAGCTATTAGAAATTTCGGCGAAATTCCATAATTACAGTGTTAAAATAGGCTTATTTCTACACTATTGTAGGAATAAAAGGTATTACAATATTTAAAAATTAATAAAATGAATGGGCTAGAGGAGCAGATCTCTTCAAAAACTTGGGTTCATCTGGCTTTGCATGATAGCACGCAGTAAGGGACCCTGCCCAGGGTTACAGGTGAAAGCCGGTCAACGGTCTCAATCGCGGATGAGGGATCTCAGTTCCCAACGGCAGAGAGAGCAGAAGAACCTAGTGAAGTAAACCACGAAAAACAATCATTTCGGACTAACAATCCGATCTTACCTCAGAATTTAATTCCTACTTTTGAACTCTATGCAATTTCAATTGCAGTATGGAAAGTCCGCTAAATGAAGGCACTACCCCAGGTAGCTGGTAGTAACTTGAAAGAGAAATCCACCATGGCATCATGCCATGCATTAGGACCAAGGGTTTTGGGGAGCCCCAATAACTGCACTCAAATTAAAAGTTTGAGTCGGAGCAACCTTCGAATCCCTCTAAACTTAAATTTAAGAAGGAATTCTTTTCAGCTACTTTAACCTAAATTCTTTACTCACCAGATTCTTATTAGGAAAAATATAGCAGATACACAGAATTACAGAATCTTTAAGGGTAAACAAGCAATCGAAATTATGAAGGGAATGGCATTACCGGGGACAGCTTTTTATGTCCATAAATGTATAGTAGAATTAAGAGTAATGATGAAATATGTCAAAGTAACAATGAGAAAAAAAATGTTATTATTTTTTGGACATTTATATAGAATAGACAACAATAGGTTGACAAAGCAAATCTTCAAATATCTGTGGGGGAGGAAGTCAACATCAAGTTGGATTAAAGAAGTCCAAAAGGATTTAGAACAAAATAATATACGCGCAGAAGAAGCAACTGAAAGAGAAGTTTTTCGGGCAAAAGTGTTAAAAATGGAAAGAGTCCAGGGTAGGAGAGAGATAAATGCAGGTTCAAAGTGGACTGAAGACAGGAAGAAGAGACACAGTGAAAAGATGAAAGAATATTGGAGAAAAAGAAAAGAACAAGGACTAAAGAATTAAAATTGGCTTGTGGTCCTTAGATGCCCGATACAAAAAAAAAATAAATAAATAAATAAATGGGCCTCTAACCTTCAATATAGTCTCATCCTTCCCAGATGCAGATCCTTGTTACGCCCCTCGCTGGAATAAGAGCAGCTTAGAAGAGAGTCGACCAGAGGGCCGCTACTACTATTTACCACGAGTCGTCCAAAAATCGGATTTAATATTGTAGAACAAACTGCTTCAATAGCTTAGACAATGTAACGGCTTAAATTTTAAACGCTCTTCTAAATCTAGGATATCAAAAATTCTATGTACAGTATACAGATTAGTCTATTACACAAGTAGCTGGAAACTTCTAAAGCGGCTCCCTTCCGAGCTGCCAGTTATTCTGCTGTATTAAATCTGTGACTTGGAAGCCAGCTCTTCCCTGTTTAAGCTGAGGTAACAAGCTACGACCGATATTTATTCAAATAAGGCCTACAAACTTCACAGAATGACATATACAATCATATAATCAGGGATAAAGGGTTATACAAAATCGAATTGAATTGGGTATCATAAACCCAAAACAGCCAAACACTATCAAATGATGTAATTATAGTCCACTTCGATATAATGCAAACAATTAGGAAAATAAATGTTTGTCATCGTATTTATTTAGTAAACTAAAATGTGTTGTAAACGTAAAATTAACTGTAACTTCAATAACAGGTAACTCTCCGCTTTACGCTGTAAAAATTATGCTGGAAACTGGCACAAAATAGTGTGGTTCGTTAATACACGCTAAAGACTTATAAAACTCAGTTGCGACTACACTACAAAGAAAAATATAAAAACAGCACAAGTTTAATGTGGCAGAAGTAAGTGGTTGTTCGGTTTCCCTGCGTAGACAAGATAAAAACTTTTCTTTTGTAACCAACATTAATAAAAACTGTCTGATGTAGTCGTATTATCTTGTACAAGGTTATTTGGCAACTTTCATTAACTGGCACCGTTTTTATTTCAAACACAACTACAAAGATGTACGTTAATATTATAAATTGCAAACTTAAGTCTAAACTACTTAGGGCTAGTACTTACGAGGGCTCGTACATTAACCTGTCTGGATTTCTGTTGGCCAGTAAATTTGTGTGCGTGTTTTGTTAGAGACAGTGCATGAATATGTACATGGGAGCCAGGAAAAATTGACGCCAATATCATTATAGAACATGCTTTTTAATATTATGATAACATTAGCATTTAACGTTCCTTCCAGATTGTTCTAGTTTTCTCTTGTAGAATGTCATCGACAGGTTACAGTTGACAGAAACCTAACGATAGAAATTGAACACTGACCTCTAGGTGTGCAGTGGACTAACACCTCGCTTCGAGGCTAACAAAATTTTCAGTCATTTCGCACATGCGCACAACAGTCTTGTACAGTGTTTCATAGTGTGAACATCGGCTACAACAAAGGTGGCGAGAATAATGGAAGCATGTGTGTGACAAAGAGAGAATGAATGAGTAAAGGGAGACAGTGAACAGTTATCTCCCTCACTCCTCTATAGACAACTTAAGTGGGGATGATTCATTCTCTGGGTCTGCGCAGCTCAGCAACCAAGAAAGGTTGTCACATTTCTAATAATTTGACAACCATAATATTTATATAAAAAAATGCATATAAACACTAAATAAACTCAAATATAAGAAACCACTAACACTAAATTAATGGAAATATGAAATGGAACTGTTATATAATCACCGATCTATAAGCATTCAACTCCTAGAAAGGAGGTGGAGTATTGTTCAGGTGGACTTCAAATAAAATCAGAAGAAACAGTTTTGATGAAAGGTTTTTGTTTTCTCCCTGTATGCTTTTGGTATTGTCACGACATTACAGAACAATCTACGTGTTTCTCGACCGATTCAGTGGAATACGGCTGTAATGTCATGGCGTACGTGATTCTCGACATGCGTTGCGAGATTGTTCCGGGACTCACAGGTCTGCGCCTGCTGTGTGTAAGGCCACAACCAATTATGTTCTGGTGTTTTCAATTTTCCTTCTTGACGTGGAGTTAGCGAATATTCTGGAACCCCAGCGGGGTATAAATACAAGTACTCAGAGACATTCAGTTTCATTATGAGTTGCGATATATCTCGGTGCGGTTTGAGTATTGTGGCGGAGTGTTATGTGTTTTACAATTGTGCGGGACGATTGTAATACAATTGTTATATTATACATATTATATAATCAACTGTTAATTGTTATATTATTGTTATATTAGTAGACATTTTTATTCCGTGTGAACAATTTTTATTTGATTTGTTGTAAGAGACTGTCTTGTTAATTACTAACTGGTTAATTGTGACGTAACTGGTGTCTTGCATTTCGTTTTCCACTCTACCATACGGCGATCAGTAGATCGTCGTAACAGTATAATTTCATGAATGAGAACAAAGGAATCATTGTTATAAGGAAAAGATTCTTCTACTCTAGACTTTCATTTTTCAAATATTTTTAATATTAATAAATTAGAACGTGATAGCTTACATTTATAAAAGTCAAGTCAATTAAATTCCTCTGATGGTAGTGATATAATCAATAAAACGTATGTCAGCTGAAAATACAATAATAATTTTACTTGCATAATTATTTAACACTTGAGGAATTTATTCGTAATACAGAAACCTGCAAGAGTTACGTACAAAATAAATACGAATTTCTAAATTGTGGGTTAATACAAATGTGCACTTATTAGTACTGGAGTTAAAAATAACCATGTTATCAACAAGCTGTTAAACCCATTTTAATGTTGTGTGTTTATATTTATCACATTCGCTGACTTGTAGGAGTTACAGGTGAATACATAGTAGCACTGATAAAAGAATAAATTAGCGTTATTTATGATGAAGGAAAGGTATCGATACTCAAGAACGGCATGAATAAAATCTAAAGAGAGAAATATGTTTCAAATATACTGCAGTAGCGGATATACAAAGATAACTTTGTTATCAACTTTTGTGCATTCTGATTGTCCAAAGGGAAAGGGTATTTTCTTTTGAGTCGTCTATCGTTCTTCATGATCAGTCCTCCATCACATCTAATATAATTCTATATTTATGACGTACGTCTCCTCAGATTTATTACAAGTTTACTGCGAAATATATATTGACTTGTTCTTTACCAGGAAATAGCATCTTTAGTAATTTGGACTTACTTTCTTCTAGTCTACAAAACTTTGCGGCGAGTAGTTGAAATCGGCTGCGGTCATTTACTACTAGTGCCTATATGGAGTTGGGTACAGTAAATAGCAGTGGAATAACGTTGGTTTCAAAAGCGTAAAAATCAATAAAGAGTTCCAACAAAATAAAGTGTAAAATATCCTCGTTTAATTAAAATATAAAAAACTAACACACTTGAATTAAACTTAAAACTAAAATCATTTTAGTGACGAAAATAAAAAATTCCTGGAAAAATTTGTTATTTTGTAAGATTAAATTAGCTGAATTTATTTTTATGAAGGAAGAAAGCAATTGGAGCACCTCAAAAGGACTGACAGGTGTAGAGATCGTTTTGTAGAAAGAAGATCTAAAAGACAGCAGAACCTACACTGTACAGTAGCTCGACGCCCTAAGCTACAAGAAGATTGAATTATGTATGTGTGTAATAGTGATGAGAGTAATCGTTCCACAGGCTGGTGAAATGAGATTTTTACGATCAGTACTAAGACTATCACGGACGGACCGGATAAGAAATTATGATACAAACAACATCCTTTGAATATAGAACCTAAACTTAAGGATAAAGCAAGCAGACGGGATTGGACATACCAGGTTGAAAGGGTGCATAAGAACAAAATAACAAAACAAATTTTTGTTTCTAATCCGAATAGACGGCGGAATATTAGAAGACCAAAGAAAAGATGGTCGGACCAAGGAGTGCGCAACGGAGTAAGGTCCACTGCCTGAAGAAAAAGAAGAAGATGGAAAAGAAATAATAATTCCTTTCAATGAGTCGTCTCATCAAATGACTGTCTGCATCCTCCTCGCTTGTTTGTAACTTTATAATAATACAGGTCTCCCTGCACTGGCTAACCGGGAACACAGATCGACTGGATTCTATTTCGTATGTTTATTCCTTTATTCTAACCACAAGTATTCCATGGGTAACGGCAAACAGCGACATATTTTACAGGTTCATTGTCCTTGTACTTAAACTCTTTCATTTTACAATCTGACATAAATCAACTTCTTTGTATTGTACAAACCCAAAAGATAAGAGGGCTAATCACGAGAAAAGATACATCATCATCATCATCGTCTTCTTAACGGTTTTAGGCTTTAGCGGCCTGTTCCTATTCCACAGTCCACCTTTTCTTAGGTCTACCAACTTTTCTTCTGCCTCTAGGGTTGTAATCTTTCGCCATCATCGGTATTCTACTTTTTTCTATTCTACCTATGTGTTAAATTAATTTTCTTGTGTGTTCTTTAATCCTTTCATTAGCTGAAAAAATATCTTAATAACTTCTTATCTCTTCATTTCTTACATGATCTCATCTATTACACCTTTTAACTGTTCTCAGAAATTTCATTTCTGCTGTTTGTATCTTTTGTTCATCTTTTTTCATTGTGACCCGTGGTTTTCACATCAATGAGTAGGATATGCGGGATATAGGAGCCGTTTGGACTAGAGCATGTACATACTCAAGACCGTCGTGAGTGGTAAAGAGCCACACCCTTTCGACGTGGTCCTATAACAGAACACGACAAATCAGGACTAGAGAAGGTCGATAAAAAAATGTAGCCGGCGTAGGGTTGGTTCCTCTATAGGGTGGTCTCAATCAACAACTCACAATTACAACAGTAGCCTCGGAAACCAGGACAAGATACGAATAGCCAAATGTTCTTTGTATTTTTCTAAACGACACAACATTAAAATACTAACCATCAAAGCTTCTCTTGCCAGTTCTCATATCATAGTTAGTATTTGATATATAACTCTTACGTTTGTAAAAACTCTGAGATGTCGAAAGTTGCAATTTTAACATATTCCTCGACAATAGAGAAAGAAAGCAAATTTTGTATTTTTATATTAAAATGTGATTTTTCTGTCATGCATACTACAATAAAAAGTCACAAAAAATAATGTATTGAAATTACGACATAAAGTTCTTGTTAATTAATGTTATTTAAAAAATTAGATTACTGAAACAACGTATGGAATACGTGCCCATTGAATTTAGAATAGAAAATCTAAAGATTTAATTAATAGATCTGTTTCTTTAGGCTGACATAGGGAAGAAAGTTTACTATTGAGAGAACGTTAATTACATTATCTAGAAGTATGATAACGTGAAAATCTCTCTTACTTTATTGCTTGCTTAAACAGACAGTTACCTTCTTTGTTATGCCTACACATTAGTGACCTTGTTTGAGTAAACATGTAACCGAAACAAGAATGAACGCTGGCGGTACCATGTGTCAAAGCTTGACTATCTGAAAGCCAAATTTTGTAGCTCGGACCACGTCATTCAAACTTCCTTCAGAACCATTTCAGTAGTGTGTAATATACATGTTACATGTGTGTCGCTTACATCTATCCATAGAAAATTGTTTCTGAGATTTTAATATCAGGCAGATATTGCAACAGCCATCTGCTTAATTATTTTCAATGTTTATCTTCTTATTCTTCTTCTTATCTGGCGTTACAGCCTTTGATTATAGCCTCGTCAACAATACTCCAGCATGCTTTCCTGTTCTACGTCCTCCCTCTCCACCCTCTGATTCCCATGGTAGTAAGATCTTCTATTACGCCATCCAACCATCTCATACTTGGTCTGTCTCTACGTGTAGTAGTATATAATCTTCCCTTCAACATTCTTTTCTCAGACATTCTTTCCACTTGTCCCATCCAACGCATCCTCTGTGATTTGAAGACTTTCACAATGTTTTTTCCATACATGAGAGCCTGTAGTTCAATGTTATTGCGCATTCTTCACCTGTCTTCTTCTCTTACTGGGCCATGTAATACCTGATCGTTGTAGAATTACTTTACTTCGTTTATTAGACATCTAGAAAAATTACATAATCAACGATAAATCGTATATTATAGCGTGTATGCTATAACACTGTACTTATTCTATAAAAAATGACGTTTACTCAAATGTAGCGACTGTTTTACAATCTCACATTCTAAAAGCTTGAATAAATCAATTATCGGAAAATAGAATTTTACAACTATTGTAACAGAACTACAACACATCTGACAAATATAAAATAAACTAAGTCTTCTATCGGACGTAGGCCTATATAAAAGATATAATAATGTCCTAAAAAGTAATATAAAGCGGGATATGAAGTTAATGTAACTTAGTAGAAGTAACAGTAGTTATTGTGATTGTGCGTCGTCGAGATAAAACATTTTATTTTCAAACAAAGGATGCACACAAACTGTTTCATATCAGACGTACCTTCTTCTTTTTTAATGACAGCGTAATGGGTCTCTACGTGTATACTAAGCAATAATCTACTTCTCAGTGTTTAAATTTTGTGTCGCTCTGTATTAAAATATGAGTTTAAATTTATTATATCATTAACATATACATTATTATATATATTGTAACTACAAGACTCTTATGTCGTCTTTGTAGAAGTGTGTTTCGTGTGTTCGCCTCACACGTTGTAGTCGTTACTTTATGTTTATGCTGACGATGTCCGTCGCGATCTCACGAATTACCAGTACTCGCGAGTAAGAACCTTACCTGTCCTCTAATATGTGGTTGTACTTCCCGGGTGGCGCCAAATTGTTTAATCTGAAAACAATTAAAAAATAGGACTATCGAGCGTTCGTTCTATGACGGTATGGTGAATTCAAATTACTCCCGCCACGTGCGGGTTTATTAATATTGCTGGTATTTCGCAGAGTTTCCGATGCCTAGCGCTTACCGTCACTGTCGCTCCTCGCTAATGTACACAAATCATATAATACAATTTATTATGAAATAAAGAACAGTGGTTACAACTCTGTACTAGTTTATTAACTTGTGATTAGTTGTTATTCATTTTTATACAAAATTATATATTATTATTAAACAAATTTGCTCCGGCAATCATGAGACAATTAATTCCCAAGGTAGGCGAAAGTCGATTCAGAACGATTTAGTTAGACACGGCGTCCATAAGTGTTTATTTTAATTTCGTTCAATTAATCTGGATTCTTGTGGTTACGAAAAAATATTGTTATGATTAGAATAAAGTACACTACCTTACATTAATGGTACTTAAATACTATAAGGTGTAATTACAATTTGTTCCTGAAGTGTTAAAAAGTGTGTGTCAAAAGTTCGTAATTTTTATCCACGTTATATTCTGGTTTCATACAAGTTCAGTGCTTTATTTTTTATTAATCCTTGAATGAAATTTTATTATCAGTTCATAGTGAGAGTTAATAGAGTTGTGAGAAAAGGTTAGTAATAATTTATTCCGTAAATTCGGGTAATTAGGCAATACTTATCAAATCGGTTGTATTATGGTGAAGAGTTCTTCTGTTGAAATAGGTTGGTTCCTTTTTTTGGTCATCAATCTTCCATCATTTGGCAATGTAATTACGCCTGGCGTCTTTGTCGTATATGTTGGTCGAAATTATTAATTTTGAATTTAATAATCTGGTCTTGGGTCTCGGTTGTATTAACTAGCTCCTCATCATACTTCTTACTTCATCATGTTATTAATTTTGATTACTTTTTTATTTTTTTTAAATAAAATTGAGTCGATTACGGCTTGGCGTCTATTCGTCTTGAGCTTCAATAATGAACTAACAGTTTCTAACGGAATATTAATAAATAACGTTCGGTTGTTATGGCAACTGTCTGACTCCCATTGGCTATTCATAACTTAAGCTCATTGTTATAATTTTTGAATTTTTATTCAAAATGACTAAACATTTTCTGATTGCTATTATTCTTCTGTCTTCTTATCTATGTATGAGATATTATCACGACTGTTCCTATTTTCTTTCAAAGATCATTTTGACATCCCTCAAAGCTGGATTTGCTTGTGTATTAATGTTTTGACAATTATGTTAATATTATGTAATTACATTTCTTTCTTATTTTATGTCCTTAATTTAACTTTTACATTTCAATATGATTCACTAATTATCATTAACTAGTTACTTTCCCTGGATTTGCTAATACTATAGTTAATTTCTTATAATTTCTGGATTTTGGATTTATACAGTTAGGCATTTTATAGGCCTAAGTAGTAATTGGCTATATTTTCTTATTTTACAAAAATTAAATATTATTTTACCTTTATACATATTTTGTTTTGTGTCACTAATGATTTGTTTACTTTTTGAATTGATTTGGGTTGTTTTATAATAATTCTTTGTTTCTCATTAATTCACAAAATCATGGCCTGTCTATGATTTTCTAACTGGCTTGTCCAGTATTATTAAGTTTGTAAGAATTTATCTCTTTACTTTATAACTTGTCTATTATTTACTATTATTTATAAAACATAACACAACATTTATGTTTATGGTCTGTATACCTCTTTCAGCCATATTCCTTCTCATAAACTTAATTGAACAAATCTTTTAACAGTTACTATGCTAATCTTGTTTATATTTTGTTTATTCTTATTTATTTTTTGGTGACTAACATTATCACACCATTTACTTTATCTAACTAATTACCCCTTTGAACATAGGCTGTTTTACTTATTTTGCTTTTCTATTCTTTAGTATATTTTTCTTTCCTAAACTTTACTATCTTACCATGGTAACTCTAATATTTTGACTCCTCATGTGATTTTTTCCCTGAATACTATTGTATTCCTAATCTACAATCACTCTTAATCCTAATAACAACAATATTCTTATTTTCTAGCACTTTTCACCATTAAAATGTAGTGTTTATCACTGGTTTTTAGTTGTCTATACCTATCAGTAGGGTTTTCTATTTATTTTGGGGGTTTACACTGACACTTTGCACTTTTTTATAGTATTTGAGTGTTACTAGTGGGTGTTCCCTAATATTAATTTCTCTTTTTTCACTTAATCATGTTCACTATCTATCTGTCTCTCACTTCACAATGGTTTTTTATACTGTTAACAAGTTTCATATAATTATAGAGTTATTTATAACATTTAATCTCTATTTCTTTGGTTAGTGTACTTTAGTTTGTCATTACTTTATTTGATTTTAATAATTATCATTTACATTTATTATTTATTCGATTCTAATAATTATCATTTGATTTTACTATTTCTCATTTCCTTTTCTATATCATTTCTTTGTGTCTTATTATATCTTATCATTTTATTTCATTTATATTTTGTTTGTTTCCTTTTCATTTACGTTCTCATTTGATTTCATTTTATTGAGTCAATCACTTGGGTTGGGTCATAGTCATTTGTCGCGTCATAGTCATTTTATTTTCATTAGTTAAACATTTAATATAGTTGATTCATAGTTTTTTCCCTCGTATTGGGGTGGCTTTTTGTGTTGTAACAATATGGTTCATATATTATATATTATTATGGGTCATTATACATATATTATATAATATATTATATTATATTACCTATTATATTATAATATGGTTGAAATATTATATATAATTATTGTATATTATGGTTGACATTTTAAAAGTAATTAAAATTAAAACTCCTGTCGGCAGATGTCGTAATGTTTCTACAATTAACAAAAATAATTTAGAAATACGAATAAATAGATACAAGGAATCCTTAAAGGTAAATGTAATTATACAATATATAGGCTACTGAAGCAGGGGAATAGTGCTACAGAGCACGAAAATATAAAGGCGGACACAAACAAAATAGCTAGGGGTAGTATTTGGAGATATAGACAAATTATTAGATGGAAATAACAAACACAATTAGTAAAGTATCAGAATTACATAGAATCCTGAATAAAACATTCTCCAGAACTGTTAAAGGAAAGATAAATCAGTTCACATGTGAATTTGACGAATCATTTCTGGTGTCAATTGTCATGTATGGTTTAGGATTGCTGTAGTCCTGAGAGTTGACAGATACTAAATGAATTGTGTTGAGATACATTAAACGAGAATGAATCGCAAGATTGATAAGGTTATAAAAGTAGATGAGATCAGGTCCGAGGTGTAGACAAAAGATAAGTGTATGTGGGTAATAAAAAACACAACAGCTAGAAAACGATTTTGTTGTGTGGTGAAAACAATTAATGAAAGAACGTCCAAAGCAATTTTAAGAGACTGGATCGACAAGCACAAGAAGACTAGCCGTCCACGAAAACGACGGAGTACAGACTTGGAAAGGTACTTTAACACGGAAAGGTTCGATTTCGCTCACGCTGAGTGAGGAACGGGAAACAGAAAGCAATGGGGAAGATTCATCTCTTTGATACCTTAGAAGTCTAAATGTATCGCCTGTTTCCTAGAAAACCCAAGGAATGTATAATCCAAAATTAAAGAAAAACATTTGAAATAGTAAGGTCACTGCAAAACTCGCTCAGTATTTTGAAGAAAATAAATTTATTATTAAACGTACTTCAATATCGAGTACCTTTTCAATTTAAGCAGAATAACAAAAATTCCTATGGCCTTATTATTTTTTGAGTAAAATAATTATAAAACCAGTTTGCAAACGTAATTTAAAAAAGTGTTTTAAGGCAGTCAAAAATTGTGCGATGTTTATAGATATTCAATTTGACAAATTAAAGGTTCTTAAAACACCGACTTTGTATTTCGAATAAAATTTCGCACATGTTAGTAGCCTACATTGAATTGCTAATTTTTCTTAAAATTTCAACTTCCATTTTACACGTGACTGAAGCGTCAAGTTAGTAAGTTTCAGAGTAAACACCAAATTTACATTTGGATCAAAATTCCTTAAAGTACAACACACGGCAAGGAGTTTTACGTATATTTTTGTTAATATTTTGATTTCATTTCTGCACTTACCGTCATAACATTTTGACATTTATTAATCTAAAAACTATATTCAGATTGTAATAAATATTCTTTTTATTTTAATAACGCGCAAGAAAAAACATTTATGTGTGCGATAATTTATTTTTCAAAATTCTACTCCGATAAGCCACCGTCCACTTACGACTGAACGCTCAAGAATTGTAGTAAAGAAATCGTAATCATACCGCAACCGCCAGTTTGCCAGATATGTTACTAAACGATCTCTCCTCTTCCCAATAAAAAGAAACATGAAAGTACCTTTTGTGACGGTTAAAAAAAAAAAAAAAAAAAAAAAAGGTGAGGAAACTCAAGGATGTACCAAAAAGTATAAATCTTAAGTGTTTTTTCAATTAAAAAATTATATCTGAATTGTGTTGTATCCACTAAAGATAATTTTAAATCGGGCAATATAAACACAAATGAATAAAAACATTTCAAATAAACTAAAGTTATATGACCTTTTCGCCAGGACGTCGTGTATAAAATAACAAAGCGTACGTATTTCATATAAGTGGTGTTGTATTGTTTAAATGCTTAATTGTTAATTTTATTTTGTTTTCGCCTTTTTTTCCGTCTACTAAAGACAGTTCATCTAATTCCTTGGAGAAAACATCAGAATATAGACATAAATATTGCCAATATGGATACAGGCGTGTGGTTTAATTGACAAGCACCATTATTATGTCTAACGAATGTATCACCGATTACACCTAAATTCTCAGAAATTGAAATGGTCACTACAAAGTTGACTCAAAATAGTCCTTTGACCCATGACTCAATATAGTACATACGGTCGCGTTTTTTTCTCTGAATTGCATAATACTTTGTTTAAAATCAATTTTTCCCCGTCAGTTTGTGACTGTGAATAATTGAAACGTATGTTCAGTCTATCGCGTGACTTCTAAGTACAAAAGTGGTTTTATTTTTTCTGACCACATTGCTTTTATAAAATATGTTTGACAAGTACCTGCAGGGCCCAAAGCGTTGTACTGAAGCAGTGTACTAGTAACAAGCGATGTAATAGCAATGTTATTAAAATGAAACAAACCAAGCACACATGCTACTTTTCGTTTGTTTGTTTTGATGCAAATAAAATTTCGCAATATTCTACTCAGCTGCACAAAAAAGGATGGCTCGAAGAGTGCGGACAACAGGAATGCTGCGAAGAATGCGGACAACAGGAATGTTGCGAATAATGCGGACACCACCATAAATTGCACGCTTCTGGTGTTTTTGGGAAAAATTAATTTTCATTTTAATTTTACTTATTACGTTACATATTACGCGTAACATAGTAATACATCTACTCCTTACTTTGAAAAAAAAAATATTTAGAGCTCTTAGAATTTGTCTTATTTGCATGAGGTTTAAAATTTACATAACTTAAATATATTAAAATATTACAAAGTAGGAAATAATTCTGAATGATTCATATTTAATTTAAATAAAAATTGGAAGTAAATTTAAAAAGGTAAAACTGGAGTTATCTGACTACAAAAATGATTCCACAGTATTTACGTTTAAAAGGAGTTTTCAATCCCTGTCAGACAGTTTACCTGTTCCAGATAGGCTCTCATCTTCTTCAGAAAAAAATCATTCGAACTGGTAAAACTAGTCTCCAAGATTAATTATGAAGCAATCTACTGTTTCAACCACAATAGTTCCTTTTTCCAAAAATCCTTCTTCAATTTTTTCTACGGGTTATATGTTACATGTATTCATATTTTACTCGTTAGTAAAATTTCCAAATTAGTACATTGTTCAAATTTTTCTTCGCTTAATTTCTGACCACAACATATTCTCATTTGATTCAGTTCTAGGTGGAAAGGAGAAATACAGTACTTAAAACGAAATGTTCTTTACTTTGCAGAAAGTAAATATATCAGTTAAATATGTTTTAAATTTTGGTTTGTACTTTTTATCAATTTCGAAAAATTCTGCGTTCACCATAACAGAATAGGACAGTATTACGTGTCGTATTGGCCAGTCTTCCATATTGCTTTTCACACAATTAAAAACAGTTGTTTTTCTAACTGTCAGAGTCAACTTTGGGAGGGGTGCACAGTCCCGGAGACATGGAGGAAATTTGGGAGAAGATAGTTTACTCGTATAAGAGAGGTTGGTCGAATTGAGTAAGCCGTATCTAACTTAAGGTGACTAAGTTTGATGGGCCCTCGTCCAGTTAAGCGTGAAGCGTAGTAGAATGACAAAATGTAGACTGTAGGCAGGAAGTTTCTATAGCCTACTGGCTAAAGGCAGTTTTACAACGGTGAACAAAAACAAAAAAACAGCTTACTTTTCTCTTTTGTTTGATTGTCACTGAAACAAACATTTTTCTTAAGATGAGTTAAGTATATGACGTTACCAAAGCATGAAATCATCGTACCTTATTTCATCGGTCTTCCTTGCAATTTTACAATTCGTCTTTTCAAGACCTGCCGCCAAAAACGAGTCTTTATAAACATTTCCTGAAATAGTACTTGATTAGTGGCGCGAAGATTTCCGCAATCAGTCTGAAAGCTAATTTGGCAGTGCTCAGCTGTAGTTTGTATAGACATATGGAATACGGTGCAAAACTGTTCTGCGCATTTGCGAAGTGAATGAAAATTTTGTTAGCCTTAGAAGGAGGTATTTGTACACTGCGCATCTCCGTGTCTATAGCCGCCGCGCGTTATTAGTAGGAAACTGTTATTATGGTATGTGATATTTACGGAATAAAATTTGATTATTGTAAAACCGTCCCACTATAGAAACGGGGAGATCGCTGTAATGTCGCCTGTAAGAATATAAAAGTAAAAAAAATATAATAATTTTTAATTGTTTGCAAGAACTTCTTATGGACCAAAACACAAACATTTAAGTTAAATAAATAAATAAAAACAAAAGAAAAAATAAAATAGGAGATACAAATTTATGGGATGAAATTAAAGAACCTAAAATGAAAGAATAAAAGAGAAACAGAAAAGAGAAAAGTGCAAGTAAAAAGCGAGTTATTATTAAAACACGTAGCATTTTATAATGTACTAGGGAATGTACTAATATTTTATAATTACATATTTGATGTAACTATAGCGTCATGTATATAGTTAGTTACATAGATTTTATGAAAAAAATTTAACCTCAGTGTAGTTTAAGGGATGGCGGGTAAAAATTGGCCTACATAAGGCAGTGTTGCCGTTAAAACACTGCCCCCGTGACTTGAAAGTACAAAGCTACAGCGTCAGTTGGACCTGTTTCGGGACTGGGTAAGGAAGTGGAGAGTGAGGATCAACACGAAGGAATCCGAGGCTATCTGCTTCGCTCGTAAGTCAGTTTCCTGACGCCAGTGCTTCTCCCTAGAAGAGAGACCTGTCGCCTCGAAGGAGTAGGTTAAGTATTTAGAAATCCGTCTTGACCGGCCTCTAAGCTTTAGTACCCACGTGACTGAAACCCTCAACAAGGCTCGCAGCGTCCGAGAAAAACTGTTTCACATGCTCTCGTGTCGCAACCGCCTGATGCTGCGCGCTCAAGTTACTACCTTCTCTTCTTTCAGTCAGACTCACCTACACTGTATCCGCTTGGTGGTCGCTCTTGTCAACCTTCAGTAAGTGTAAGTTGGAACTTTTCAGTCCAGAACCCTTCATTCCTTGTTTGTATCTACTTGGCACGTCAGAAATGACGTAATGTGTGGAGGTCTTCGAGTTCCTGCTCTTGTTGCTTTTGCCCGGTCGATAGCCGAGCAATTCTCTTTGCTTCGGAACGTTCTCTTTCTTTCCCTATCTGCAAACGTGAGGGTTCTCAGTACGCCGGAACACCGCCCCCCCCCCCCAGTTCGTGTCAAACGCCATCTGACAATTCTCGATGACCCCCGTAATATTAGCCTTGGTAAACGATTTCTGAACAACCTCTAGCAACTTATCCCTCTCCCCACATATCACTTTCCTCAGGGAATTCCTTCCCCATGCATGAGTCTAGCACGCTGTTTAGCATTGTCTACTTTTGTCAACGGCAAGGAGGCTCTCTGCCTCGTGGAGAGCGACCGACGCCCCAGGGCATCCTATGTCCGAGAGGGGCCGCACTTGTGGTCCAATTCGGCACTTGAAGCACTGCTACGATAGTAAAGTAAAACTAAAATTATCTAAAGTACGTCGCCATCTACTGTATAATCGTATGTACGAGGGAAGTTCGAAAAGTAAAGATTCAAGGCTCACAAAACATTCAAAAATGCATGTATTTCAAAACAAAGTATATATAAGTACATGAAGGTATATATCACACTATTTTTGGACATAATCGCCGTTAAGATCGATACACTATTGCAGTCTTGGGACGAGTTTTTGTATACCAGTGTTGTACACCTCTCCTGCCACCGTCCGCAACCAAGTTTTCACAGCATCTTTCACATCGTCGTCATTAGAAAAATGCGTCCCACTCAAGTGATCCTTTAGCTTGGTGAAGAGGTGGGCAAAACATCCCATCCAAAAGAATCCAGTAACTCCTGGTTTGCTCGGGCTGTATGGGAGCCGGCTTTATCGTGGAAAAAACACACACCTATTGTCAACATTTCGCGCCGCTTGTTTTGTAAGGCACGTCGAAGTTTCTTTAGAGTTTCACAGTAACTGGCAGCGTTTATCGTTGCACCTCATTCCATAAATTCGACGAGAAGCGGCCCCTTTCTATCCAAGAAAATTGTCGCCATGATTTTTCGAGCGGATTGCGAAGTTTTGAATTTTTTCGCTGATGGTGAATGGGTGTGTCGCCACAGTATCGACTGTCGTTTGGTTTCTGGAGTTGTGTGTGAAACCCAAGTTTCATTGCCCGTCACAATACAGTCCAAAAGCTCTTCACCTTCTTCTTTAAAACGTTCGAGAAAAGCTTTAGCGTAAGCAACTCGGTTCCGTTTGTACTCCTCAGTCAACATTTTGGGCACCCAACGAGCACAAAGTTTTCGATACACTAACTTTTCTGTAAGTTTATCGTGCAAAACTGTTCTCGAAATTTCTGGGCACAATTTGTGAAGCTCGTCAATTGTCAAACGTTGATTGTTACGAATGTTCTCCTCGATTTTTCGCAAAACTCCGTCACTGACAACAGAAGGGCGCCCACTCCTCTCCTCATCATGAACTTCCGTTCTTCCTTCTTTAAACTCATGAACCCACTTCGTCACATTCTGTCTTGTCATAACACCTTCATCATAAACCGCAATAAGTCGACGATGAATCCTAGCTGCTCTATTGCCTTCCGCGGAAAGAAATCGTATCACTGAGCGCAACTCGCACCTGGCGTGATTTTGATATGCAGGGTTTACTTAAACACGACGCTGAGTCAACAACAACAATCAGACGAGGAACGGAAATGCTTTCTCACTTCTCCACTCCCCCCCCCCTTACACAGCAGTGCTACCAACTTCGAAAATCAAATTTCCCTATAATCAGTAGGGGCCTTGTATCTTTACTTTTCGAATTTCCCTCGTATAATTCTCTATCACAATTTCAGGTACCTTCTTGAAAGCCCAGCACTTTTTTCACCTGGTGGACGTCGGCCACGTCTAGGAAACTGCAATCAGGACAAGGACGCTAACACACCAGAAATTGTGATGTGAACGCCAAAATTTTTCTAGCAGCCTATAAACAAACCTTTTTCTACAAGCATGTTTTATTAGAGTGTTAAGAGTGTATGTTATATAATAAAGTGTGAATTATACAATTCGAAGGTAGTTTTTATTTTAAGGACAAACTTTCTTGTAATTACACTTTTAGAATGTGCGTAATCTTTGAAGCGGATTGTAATCGCATATTCAAGAGAAATAGATCTCTGTTCTATATACGTACGTTCTACATTGTTTACCCTGATTGGTATAAAAGCGGGTGCTACGTAGCTTGACAAAGTCGGTAAGACTGTGCAAAAACTGTTGCAATTAAACAACAATATTACGTGCTCATCAATCACCGGTGCCGTACATTGTTAGCGCGCGGGACATTTGTTGCTGCAAAGTTGGCAACGTAAATTATACTCTACGTAACTGTAATTAGCTTCGACAATAACTGACAGTAATTGTGTTTGACTGAACACAAGTTGTTACTCACCTAAGTTCACCTTATTTGTTCCTGCTGCCGCTGCTACTGCTGCGAACACCACCAACGCTTATAGGCTATATAGAACACTACCATCTGTTTAAAATAAAAATGACTGAATTTAATTATCCTGAAAAATTAACGGTAGACGTTATGCCGGAACGGATAATGCAGAACGTCGAAGAAATCAGCGCACAAAAGTGATTTGTCATATCAGAATGCAATGGTTCATGTTCCGACATGCTGGTGACCAGACCCTATGAAATGCGTATATATCTCACAAAATTAAATTCACAAATTATATGTACTTAAGGTTCAAATAAGAATATAAAGGACTAATTATTACAATTTTTTGCAACAGACAATAATGACCTAATTAACTGACTTTCAAGGTATTTTCTACCTAAAAAGTCTTTACAACGGCTTGTACTCTGAGTGTGGTAAAGTTACTGGAAATAAATGATGCTTGTGTTTAATTTATTGTAAGTCGTAGAAATGAGGCAGATTTAAGTGTACAGAAGAATTTTCCATCTTGTTTCTTAATAAATTGAGTTCAAATACTTTTCTTTTTTAAGTTATCCCTTCCTATTCCTAACTTTTTTGTTTCATGTTACAACTGCCATTCTTTTCGCATTCTTCATTACTCTGATTTCGATTTGAGTTTTTTCCTTCTCTTACTTGCTTCGCTTGGCTTGCCTGTATCACTTTATCAGTTAGTGGTTTTATGTGTGGATAATCACTGTAACATTTAAGCCTAAGCAAACGCAAACACAGTACACGGGAATAATGATGTGATTTAAAATAATCACAACAGAATATTAAATCATACTAAATTCTAAAATAGAAAATATATTTTCAACACTAAATTAATTTTTCATGTTCGCTCAGTAAAACGTATATTACAAGCTTATAAAACTAATTTTAGTACTTATGCAGCTACAAAACTACTATAAATAAATCGAAATTTAATTAACGTTAGAATTTATTTAATTGTCTGGAACACTGAATTAGAGTTCATAAGGTCACTGTCAAGCCTAATCTTATTAAAACGTTGTGTTCTCGTTAGATTGAAATTATCCCTGATGGCTGACTTGATTGCAAAGCTTAGTGCTTATCGTGTATTGACTTGCTATTTCCAATCGTTCAGTTACGTGAATTCAAACTGTTCATTAGGGGGCAGTCTGACATGAATGGGCTGACTGAATAGGTACTTTTTAACTGGATTAATCTATCTCGCCCACTGACTCCCTCTGCTTTCGCTAAGCATTTTGTTTATTTAACAATTACAGCCAAATACATACTGTATATTGTTAAATTATATTACATTTTACTGCAAACTTAAATTGATTTGGATTACAACTAAATAACAACTAGAGGCTGTTGATTAACTAATTGCCGCAGAGTTGTTGATAAAATTTAAAAAGTCAGTTCATTTTTGATTTTGATAAATTTATTCATGATAGACTCAAAAGTCGACGATAAACAAAAAAACATTCATATAATTAATATGGCAGAGTAAAATTAGATTTAACTTTGAAAATTATTTTTGTAAGATAACTAGGGAAAATCACGTGTCTTTATAGTGAGTACTTATGCTTTCATAATTTATGTAGCCCTACCGTCACTACAATTTTTATAATAGTAGATCTCTCTCTCTCTCTCTCTCTCTCTCTCTCTCTCTCTCCCCCTCTCTCTCTCCCTCCCTCACTCACACACACACACACACACACACACACACACACACACACACACACTTTACTCATCTCTTTAGATAATGCTTTAAAGATACACAGTTTGTATATGGACGTAATATGTTTTTATTGATAATTTCTCAAAATTCTAAACGTAACACTTCGCAAAGGTTTTACAAAGCAGGACGCGTACAAAGTTTTATTAAACATTGGAACGCGTTTCTCCTATTTGAAGCTATAAGATGATTAGGCAAAGAATAAGAAAAGTCATTACCTAGTCAGAGAAAACATGCATCCCCTTAAAGCATGGTACAGGTTAAATACAAGAAAATGATAATATAAAGTCAGGTAAATAAAAAATGTACAATATTTTAAGTATTATAAAAACAAAAGTAAACAAAGTATTTAAATAAACGCAAGACATTCTGACAACAGCCGATAAATAAAAATAAAAACTTTTCTGTCCAGGACAGATTGAGAGAGAACTCAGTAATAAGGATTTTATATTTAAAAGTAAACAGGAGTGTTCAATTGTTCCGTAAAGTAAACAAAGCTCTTTCATTGTGATAAATTGAAAGCTTACTGAAACGAAATTCTTTTCAATTTATTTACACTTTGACGATTTTCATTTTAATCTGAGTTGACGCATGGAATAAAATTAATTTGTATAAAGAGTAGTCATAGCAAAGAGGGAAATACACTTATATATTATTGACTGTTGAAAATCTTAAATCTTTAACATTTATTGGGGGCAATAGAAAATTTAAGAAACTACTCTAGAGGTAGGCTTACTCTTTTGGTAAAACCAACAGATATTGATGAATATGTTGTTTACTTACTTAAAAAACTAACCATACAAAATTATGTTCACAATCATTTATTTTGTTTTAAAAATGTTTCTAACATAATTTTGCGCTGTTATGTTATCATATTAACTATGTTACTGTTTTAGTTTCCTGAATAAGTCAAATTGTTAGTTGATCAAAATGTTAAAATAAACTGCCTTTGGTTTAACTTCCTGGTATTGGGCTTAGCCCATTGTTTATGGTTCTTTAGTCAGACATTTGTACTGTATTTTCTATGTGGTATAGATTTCTTCGTTTCTGAATGAAGGAAAGTATAAAGAAAAAAGGGGAAACTTGACAGCTTTAGGATATGGTGTTACCTCACGATGCTAAAAATAAAATGGTCTGACAAAATTACAAATCAAGATTAGAGGTGATGAAAAGAATAGGCAATGAGAGGTGCTTGTTGAAAAGCACAATTAGAAGAATGATAGAACTAATTGGACATACACTGAAGGACTACTTAAATTGGTAATACAAGACACAATAGAAGGTAATGGATATAAGAGAAGACCAAGGCTGCAGTACAAAAAGAAAATTATGGGCAATGTAAATTGTCTAACTTATGAGGAAATGAAGAGGAGAGCACAAGATCGATCAGAGTGGAAGAGTGCGGAAAACCAATCTTAGGACTGAATACATAAGGAGGAGGAATATGTTATTATTCTCATTATACGCAATTCTGCAATAAATGCTAGTTTACATTGGTGATTGTAGCCTATATAATATTATAGTTAAATGCTGCACATTAGAGTTAAGGGCTATGCTATCAAGATAGCAATGAGAGGACTTTTCGAGTATATTTCGACGCGTAGCTTTATAACCATACACACAGAAAGTAAATTAATTTATGTAAGAGAAAGACTAAATTTAAACCAATTCTAGAACATCATCAATTTGTTCTGAACTTATTGTCCATGGAACTAAAGTTAAGAAGGTTTAAAATTTGAATTGTTAAATATCACGGAAACAAAATGTAAAACATTTACTGTTGAAGCTTTCACGATTGTTTCTGGATTACTGCGTCTTCTGAAAGAATTAACCTTTATATTATTATATTGTTTAAAAATAACAAATAACGAGTTCATTCTTTAAGTATTCCAATCACAATGATTATTGTAATGATTGGAAAAGGATACTGAATTGATATTATGTATTAATGAGTATTATAGTATTGTGTATAAATATAATGAGTCTGTACTAATTTATAGTACAGATGAAAGAAAAACCATTTAAGAAACTCAGTCACTAAATGAAAAAAAAAACAGGCAGTTTTGAATTAATTTGAGAGTACCAATTTATTCTATTATTTTTAGTATAAACTTTATCTACTAAAATGTGACCGACTACAAAAAAACTGCTTATTAGCACTTCTGTTCCCTGCGAATACGTTATTTTTAGTTGTCTTGATTGTTCATCATCTTCTTTCACAGCACTACACTTTATCTAAAAATGAAACTTTTACTTGTGAAGTTACTGTTTTTTCTTCTCGTCGAACGCATTTCGGCGTCGTATTCGCCTTCGTTCTAAGCTGAAGAAGGCGAATACGACGCCGAAACGCGTTCGACGAGAAGAAAAAACAGTAAGTTCACAAGTAAAAGTTTCATTTTTAGATAAAGTAACGTTATTTTTGTTTGCAACTTTTTAAATTGCACTAAAGGGCTCCCATGTCTTCTGTAATAATTTTCATATTAATTCCGGGAGGTAACTTGTTTATTAACATAGACTCTCTTTAGTACAGAAAAAGTAAGTCACAAGACTAAACATAATTACAAATGTATGAGTAGCTGTGCATTATTATATATTTTTACCTCACGTTTTACGATACATTTACTAAAAATCCTCAAATTCATGGTGAGAAAATAATTGAAAACATCTAATTACGTAAAACAATTATTGTTAATGAAAAGCACAACACAGAAAACACAACAGATAAAGATGATCAGTAACAATATTTCAATTAATTCAAATAGATTGCAGGATGTCACAGCGCGCTAATCAGTTATATTAGTGTACAGTAGTGTTAAAAGGTATAAGTAATTAAACTGAACTTTAATTAAATATTGTTACGCAATTACACAACGTTCTACTTGTTTCTCGGGTATTCCAGCGGAGCCCGGCTGTACCGTAATGTGTGTGTGTGTGTGTGTGTGTGTGTGTGTGTGTGTGTGTGTGTGTGTGTGTGTGTGTGTGTGTGTGTGTGTGTGTGTGTGTGTGTGTGTGTGTGTGTGTACATATTGCTGCTACTTTGAGATGAATGACAATTGCATGACACTTGTCACGCGTCCGTAGCCGAGACTGATCCAGACCTCACCGGTCCGTGCACATTATGTTCAAGGCAACAAGCAATTGCACACTAGTGTTTTCTAGTAGCGCTGACGGGTAATATGGATTATTCTAGAAAGTCAGCGGGATATAGACGGAAGGTTTCAAGGACGCTTAGTTTCAGTTTAAGTGGCGATTTATTCAAGTGAGTTTCGAGTTATTGTCGGGCGATTTACACAATGCGTTTCAAGTGATGTGTTAGTAAAAAGTGATTATAGTGCAAAATTCTTTATAGTTGCCATTATCATTTGTGTGGACAGATTAACTTGAGTTGTTGTACGAAAATAATCTTGTTGAGTAACTTGATAATTACAAACTGTTAATTGTGATACTTAAAGCTGGTTTTTAGTGACTTTATTGGTGTCTTGTGTTTTGTTTTCCACTCTACCTTAACGACGATCGTTTAGACAGTCGTAACAATATAATAACGTTAATCTTAAAATTGCATTGTCTGTACTGTGCCGGTTTTCTCAATAACCGGCCGTCTGTATAAAATATATAATTTATTAATAAGGGGGCATCGCGAAGTATTATTCCACGAGGTCGGCCAGTGTCGTGTACTGTATTACCGTTTCGTAGCTTCACTGAAGGCCAACGCCATCTGTTGACGAAACCGGATAATTATGTTTTTCGACACAAAGCTTTTGTGCGTGTTCAGTCAGTTGGCTCTGGACGCCAGCTGTGAGTACAGCCTATTCCCCCTTTGGCAGACGGAGAGGTTAAATGTTGTATCTTTTTCTATTCATGAGTGAGTAAGAGCTCAGAGATATCCGGGTTCCCGATCAGTTGGAGATGTGACCCACGCATGTGGTGATTACAACGTCCACAATGACTTAAGAACACCTACACGCTCGCCCTCGCCTGTCAGAGGAGAAACGATTGCATAGCATGCCACAGTAACCAACGGGGAATAATCTGGATCAATTAAGGTGATATTCAACCAATTCCTATTCACACTAGGCCTCTACAGGAAACACCATGTTTTGTCCATTTAACATACACTTAGATTGACTTTTTTTTTACACCGTTAAACTGTTTAATCGGGTGCGTGCCGGCCGGACAGTTTTCATGTAACCTGGGTTTAAGTATACATTTAGTACGAGAATAATTGTAGGCCCGCCCGCTGGATGTGTCCAGCGTGCTTTAATTTTATGCTCTATTATGGGTGCAAAAGTTGTGGGGGACAGTTTTTTTTAATTAAGTAGATGGGTGCTGTTTGTACGATGTGCTGAACCGACTGGTTTGGTTTTATTTTTTATCACGGGGTTTTTTTTTACATAGTCACTTTCTTTTCATAGAAGGCCTGGGGTTTTTTTTATTCTGCTATCATGACATGTTACTTTTAAATATTTCACTAAATCAGGGGTGGGCACCTGTTGGTGCAAATTCATACAAGCTTCCGACATGTTACTCTATGTCGGGTCAGGCGCTGGAACATGTCCGCGGCCGGGCCAATTCAGATTTTCTTAAAATTTATAAATTGGCATTTTTGTAAAATTACACAGGCTGTACTGACACTTAAATTTATTATTGTCTTTTCTTGCTGTTATGGCCAATTCAGATTTTCTTTAAACTTATAAATTGGCATTTTTGTAAAATTATACAGGCTGTACTGACACTTAAATTTATTATTGTCTTTTCTTGCTGTTATGGCCAATTCAAATTTTCTTTAAATTTATAAATTTGCATTTTTGTAAAATTATACATGTTTTACTGACACTCAAGTTTACAATTGGATTTTCTTGTTATTATGGTCAAGCCAGATTATTTTAAATTCCTGAATGTATCTTTTATAAAACTATACAGGCTGCACTGACACTTTGAATTTGTGATTTCTCGTTCGTATGGTCAATTCAGATTTTCTTTAAAGTTTTATATTTTTATAAGGTTGAAGATTTTACAATTTTTATAAAATCTATACAGGCTGTGCTGGCACCTTAAGTTTATAATTGTAGGTTCTTGTCATTATGGTAGGTCCAGATTTCTCTACCTTTATGTATGTATTTGATAAAATATGCAGGCTGTCTGCCAGGCTTTGTAATTGTACTTTGTCTGTGATCTATATGTATATATGAATGTATGTTAAATCATGTGTTATCTTTTTGTCAGGTGTTATAAAAAAAAATATTTGAAATATTTGGGGTTTTGATATTTAAACAATATATGAATTTATGACATATGAAAATGATAAAATACAAAAATATGATTTAAGAAATATTACCATAATTATGTGAATTATGAAAACACACGAAATAATAAAAGTTGTTATTTGTTTGTTAATAGAGAGTTTTAATTGCAAGTCCCGTCTCACTGGACCCATCACATTTTATGCTTCTTCTAGGCCTTCTGCCTAGTTCTAAATATCTAGTAGCCTCTCCTTAAAAAAAAACAAATAAAAAAATAAGGAGGGGTTCCAGTACATTAACTTGGAAATAGAACCACGTGGTTTTAAATGTGGTGGAAAATGGGAATCTTGTTTTCAGCACGTGGTCTTTGTACTAAACCAAATGTTTTGTAAAATTCCGGATTCATATTGCGTATGAGGTTTTTTTTAGCTAGTCTCGTTTGAGTGTTGCGTATTCTGCATTGTATCACTGGGTGAGTGTGTAACTTATATGCTTACTGAATTTCTGTAAGAAGAATTTCGATTTAGTTTTCTAACAGGACTCTTTGTAGTTACACATCGCCTTCAAATACTGTACGATGTTACAAAAGACGTTTGCTACCGTTTCGGCTTGAGAAGAGAGCCGAGACTAAAGGTTCCCCTCCCCCAAACAGACGTGATACTCAATCGGTACGCTATAGCCAGTCTAATACTCGGTAAGAGTATCGCTGCTTCTTACCGAGAGGACCACCTACACTAGCGCGACACTCGGTAAGTCGGAAACACAGCCCTTGACTCATACGTGCCGTGTACGGTACTCGCGGAATTACGTGTAGTTGCCAGGTACTCTGAAAGATGTTCTGAATATTTTTATATTCCAGAAAATTCGGGGTATGAATCTCCCGAATTCTTTCCTTCATCATTTACAGTGCTATAGTACATCTCTAGAATCTTATTTTTGCAAATGACATGAAATCTGGCATTTTTTGCAACAATGGTTATCACCTCTTCCAATAAAAGGTTATAGTTTCTTCCTTTTATAACAAAACAATTAGTTAGGACCACCCACATACGATGATGTATTAGATATTTTTCAATTATCACATATTTTATTTTATTTTCCTGTCAAATCTGATAATGTCACTTTTGTATTTACCCAGTGACATTCATCTTCCAGTAGTGGGAGAGTATTTTTTTACTATAAACCGTTCTAAAACAATAATAAATAGGTTGACCACCAAAACAAACGCCCAAAAGTACCCAAAAGAAATACTAAATTGCATCCTAATACAATTTTGTAATTGGCACGTAATTCATAAGTTTGATAAAAAATAGTATCTAAAATACTTTGAGGGGAGGGGGGAAGAAGGACAAGAAAGACTTCGAATATAAGACAACATTGGTGAGTAAAAATTCTTTCCATAATAATTATACTGTACATTAACTTACTTACTGTTTCTTTGTGATTTATCAAAACAACTACCAAAATTTTCAATAAGATCCCAAGCTTTCGAAAACAAATTATTTAGACCTCGAAACACTGTATAGACTGTCTTCTTAATTGTGGTGAATCAATATGGCCCAAATGGAACTTATAATAGACTTTGTAAAATCTTCATTTACTTAAAATAATTTATTAAATTGTAAAATGTATTATTCTATCGAGAAGAAAAATATACGAAATAGTCCAAGTTAAGTATAATTGCAGGCTCATTTCCTTTTACTTCCATGTTCCTTAAGGAAATGGAAGTATGGTGAAGGAAAAAAAATCGTGTTCGAGATTATTGCAGATTCTGATTGTACTACACTCAAAACATGAAAAAAAGTCATTTTTTGAAAATTGTCTCTGTGTGTGTCTGTGTGTCTATGTGTCTGTCTGTCTATCTGTGTCTGTAGATTTTCTTTGGCAAACGATAACAGCCGCAAATTCAAACAGAATCAAATAATATTTGGCATACAGGCCTGAATTGCAGACTTCTCAAGACATAGTGTTTTTGGTTAAGATCAGTTAAGGGAAAGGGGTAGTTTACCAGCAACGTTTTATGTTTTAACAAGGGTATTTGCTATGGCAAACGATAACAGCCGCAAATTCAAACAGATTCTAATAATTTTTTTGCATACAGCCCTGTGTTATAGAGTACACAAGACCTATCGTTTTGGTGAAGATCGGTTAAGGAAAAGGGGTAGTTTACCAGCAACTTTTTTTTTATCAAGGGTAATTTTTTCTATGGCAAAAAATAACAGCCGCAAATTCAAACATAATCAAATAATTTTTTGCATACTCCCCTGAATTGTAGAGTACTCGAGACCTATTGTTTCTGGTGAATATCGGCTAAGGGAAAGGGGTAGTTTACCAGCAACGTTGTTTTATCAAGGGTAATATTTTTCTATGGCAAACGATAACAGCCGCAAATTCAAACGTAATCAAATAATGTTTTGCATACAGCCCTGCATTGTAGAGTTCTCAAGACATGTTGGTTTTGGTGAAGATCGGTTAACGGAATAGGGTAGTTTACCTGCAACATTTTATGTTTTAACAAGGGTAATTTTTAATATGACGAACGATACCTGCCGTAAATTCAAACAAAATTAACTACTCTTTTGCATACCTTTTTGGATTATACAGAACTCAAGGTCTCTTAATTTTTTTGAAGATCGGTTAAGGAAAGAGGTAGTTTACCAGCAACAATTTATGTTTTAACAAGGGTAATTTTATATGACGAAAGGTAACTGCCGTAAATTCAAACAGAATCAAATAATTTTTTGCATACTTTCCTGAATTGTAGAGAATTCAAGGTTTGTTGATTTTGGTGAAGATCGGTTAAGGGAAAGGGGTAGTTTACCTGCAACATTTTATGTTGTAACAAGGGAAATGTTTTCATGACGAACGATAACTGCCGCACATTCAAACAGAACAAATATTTTTTTGCATGCATCCCTGAATTGTAGAGGGCTGAAGGTCTATTGGTTTTTTGTGGAGATCGGTGAAGAGAAAGGGGTAGTTTACCAGCAACGTTTTATGTTTTCACAAGAGTAAAATACTTAATTTTGAAAGTAAAGTATCCTGATAAGAAGCTCATAATAATCCATTGTAGAAACGTAGATGAAATATCTATAAATGAAGAGGTTAGGTGAACGGGGTGGGGGTATTTTACTATAAATGAAAATTATACTTGAATGTGGAGGGGAGAATTTTTTATGTGTACTACGTTATCGGCAACAAAGAAGTAGTTCTTTGTTAAAATTCCTTCCCGGGCTGTTTAGCAGTAGTCCAATGTTTTCTGCAAAACCAGTCTTTTCGGCAGTGCCATCGACCGCCATCATCAGTGAAAATCGAGTGCGAAAACCTGAGGTAGTATACGTTAGTGACCACAGTACTGTAGTTAAGGCTGAAGCAATAAGTAGAAAGAAGTAGTTTCTATGGAAATATTTCATTCCGAATATGATTGTACATATAAATCTTAGAACACGGAAGTCATGTATGGTTCTGCATACCGATATTTTATTTCCATGTTCCATAAGGAAATGGAAGTATGGTGATGGAAAAAAAACGTGATCCAGATTATTGCAGATTCTGATTGTACTACCCTGAAAACATGAAAAAAGTAATTTTTCATAATGTGTGTGTGTGTGTGTGTGTGTGTGTGTGTGTGTGTGTGTGTGTGTGTGTGTGTGTTAGTCTGTGTGTCTATCTGTAGATTTTTTTCTATGGCAAACAATAACAGCCGCAAATTCTAACAGAATCAAATAAATTTTTGCATGCAGCTCTGAATTGTAGAGTTCTCAAGACCTATTGTTTTGGTTGAAGGTCGGTTAAGGGAAAGGGGTAGTTTACCAGCAACGTTTTTTTTTTAATCAAGAGTAATTATTTTCTATGGCAAACGATAACAGCCGCAAATTCAAACAGAATCAAATAATGTTTTGCATACAGCCCTGAATTCTAGAGTTCTCAATATCTGTTGTTTTTGTTGAAGATCGGTTTAGGGAAAGGGGTAGTTTACCAGCAACGTTTTATGTTTTAACATGGGTAATTTTTTCTATGAGGAACGATAATTGCCGCACAGTCAAAACAGAATCAAATTTTTTTTTTGTACGTTCCTGAATTGTAAAGAAATGAAGATCTATTGATTTTGGTGAAGATCGGTTAAGGGAAAGGGGTAGTTTACCTGCCACATTTTATGTGTTAACAAGGGTAATTATTTGTATGACGAACGATAACTGCCGCATATTTAAACAGAATCAAATAATTTTGTTCATACCTTCCTCAATTGTAGGTATCTCAAGCTCTGTTGATTTTGGTGAAGATCGGTTAAGGGAAAGAGGTAGTTTACCGGCCACTTTTAATGTTTTAACACGAGTAATTGTTTCTATGACGAACGATAACTGCCGCACTTTCAAACAGAATCAAATAATTTTTTACATATGTGCGCGAGTTGTAGAGGACTCAAGGCCTGTTGATTTTGGTGAAGATCGGTTAAGGGGAAAGGGTAGTTTACCAGAAACATTTTTTGTTGTAACAAGAGTAAAGTACTTAATTTTGATAAATAAAGTATCCTGATAAGAAGAACTTAATAATCCACTGTAGAAACGTAGATGAAAATATCTATAAATGAAGTGGTTAGTTGAACGGGGTGGGGGTAATTTTCTGTAAATGTAAATTATAGTTGAAGTGGGAGGGGATAGTTTTTTATATATGTACTACGTTATCGGCAACAAAGAAGTAGTTTGTTGTTAAAATTCCTTCCCATCCTGTTTGGCCGTAGACCAAAGATTTCTGCAAAACCAGTCGTTTCGGCAGTGCCATCGACTTCTAACATCAGTGAAAATTGAGTGCGAAAACGTGAGGTGGTATACGTTAGTGACCACAGTACTGTGGTTAAGGCTGAAGCAGTAAGTAGAAAGAAGTAGGTTCTATAGAAATATTTTATTTCGAAAATGGTTTTGAATATAAATCTTAGAACATGGAAGTCATGTATGGTTCTCCATACCGATATTTTGTCAAACGCCACTGAAAATAGTGTAACTTCTTTCTAAAAAGACGAATCCATGCTACCTAACGCGCGGTAGACCGCGTTCGTTCGTTAGACCTCGATTGGTAGACCGAATTACCAAAGAGTTATTTTTTTTATTAGCGGTTCCTACAGTCTATGCCGCATCCCGCATTCGATCGCCATTTCTCCCTATCCTTCCACTCATCATCTTCAATAGCTCGATCTCTCATGCTTTTCCTAATTTCTGTTCTCCATTGTGTTGTCACTCTTCCTTTTCTTCTCCTGTTTCGTGGTATGTAAGTCACTATTCCTATTCTTTGGCCATCGCTTCTCCTCCATCCTCATTACGTTGACATATCGTAGCAACTGTCTGGATTCTATTCTTTCTGCTGTTGAAAATAAGCGCCCTGTTTTCTTTTTTATATCTTCGTTTCTAACATGTTGCATTCCAGAAATATTAACGCTCTTCTTAAGAAGTCCATTTCCACAGTTTCTTTCATCTTTTTCTCTTTATCTGAAAGTTACCAGCATTCGCAGCCATAAGTTAAAATGGGCTCCAAAATAGTTGTGTAGATTGTCAGATTAGTTTGAGGTTTCATTTTGTTCGACCAAAGTAACGAGTTTAGCAAACTAATAGCCCTTTTCCCTGTTGTATCCTATTTTATGTGAATTTTTTGTTGTTCCATCTTTTGAATTACAGCAAAGTATATAGCTTTTGTTGTTCCGAAGCGATATACCTAGTTAAAAAATAGTGGGCTCCTCGCATCCCGCACGTGTGTAGTGGCCTTCAATTACCACAATGTAATAATATACCGTCATAAAGCGTTCCGACTTGCCTATTGTGGGGGAGCCTTAACGTGTGACGTCCCAATAATACCTCGTAGGTAGTTAAGGAACAGTCTAACCGAGGATGTAGTTTTGAGATGTTGTAACAAGGAAGACTGCACCACCATCTTATCCCATTGGCACCACAGAAGCAGAGAAATAATGACTGTTAATTAACATCATATTAATCAAAATTTTAAAGTCTTTCAAAAAGCACTTAAACAATTTAATTATTTGAAAATGCTTATTTCTTATGGAAGTTATTTAAAGAGTATCTTCTTCTTCTGATAGTTCCTATCCGTTTCGGATGTTCGATATTGTACAGACTATTTTAATTTTCTGTACTGCTGCAAGGAATATTTCAGTTGTAGTAATGCCAAACCAGGTCCTTAATTTTCTCAGCCATAATATTCTCGGTCGCCTAACTCCTCTCTTTTCAAGTACTTTACCCTGTAGTATGGACTCAAATACGTAAAATCTCTGTTCATTTCTCATACGATGTCCCAGACACTGAAGCTTTCTTGTCTTCACTGTGTAAATAACCTCCCTATCTTTCTTCATCTTTCTAAGAACTTCAACATTAGTTACATGTGCCGTCCATGAAATGCTCAGTATTCTACGGTAAAGCCACATTTCGAAAGACTCCAATTTTTTTAGTTGTGGCTTCAGTCAAATACCAAGATTCTACGCCGTATAAGAGGACCGAGAATACGTAGCAGCGTAGAAGTCTCCTCTTTGTATTTATTGTTAAATCGTGCCTTTTGAATAAACTGCTCATTCTAGTGGACACTGCTCTTGCCTTTTCTATTCTGCTCTTTATTTCTTGAGAGTGGTCCCATTGTTCATTGACTATAGTACCAAGATATGTAAATTGGCTTACACGTTCAACTGGCCTTTGGTTTAAATTGTGGGTGGAGTTTGTGAACTTGTTCCTAGATACAATAATTAGCTTCGTTTTATTAACATTGATGTCTAGACTAACCATATCTAGGGCTGCTATCTGTCACTCTATTCATTTGTTGTTGCAGCCCCTCTAAGCTATCTGCGAATATGACGGTATGATCCGTCTAACGTACGTTATTTATTCTTACACCGTTCAGAGAGATTCCCGCATTACACTCATCTGAAGCTTTTCTAAAAATACCTTCCGAGTAGATGTTGAATAACAGCGGAGATAGTATAAATCCTTTTCTTACTCCACGCAGAATCTGTAACTCTTCAGTTTTCTCTTTATCTACTCTAACCACTGCAGATTGGTTCCAATACAGTGTAGCTATTATCCTTAAGTCTTTACTATCTAATCCAATATTTTTCAGGATTTTCATCATTTTCTGATGTTAGACTCGGTCAAATGCCTTATGTTAATCGATGAAACATTTTCAAACATCACAATTTACATCTCTTCATCGTGGGAATAGCGCCTGAATACTAAATAGGGCCTCTCGTGTACCTACAAAGAGTATATATACAATATAATGAGTTTACGTTGTAACAAGATATATGAGCCCAATATTTCAGTAACCAAAATATTAACACATGTCATAATAATTGAGTCAACAAGACACACCAAGTGTTTAATCTAAAACGCCAAGAATGAAACTACATGAGCAACTCATCGAGAAGAATTAACTCACAACACACGAGTTAATAAAAACTAATGATATATAACAAATATAATAACATTATAAGAAGAAAGAAGATACAACCAAATAGTGAGAATACCACAGGAACCAACAACCCAATAGTTTCGGTCAGTACGGAACCAATGAAAACAAGGAAGAAACATACTACGAGAAAGACACATAACAACAATGGCATAAGATATGGATTCCAAGAGCCAGTCAACTATAGATTAACATCTTACCCGTATAAATAATAACTGAAGAACTTACAGATTGAAAAGATAGACAATAACTGACTAAATGAGATGACCCATATACAACTAATAATATTGTAAATGAGTAGGACATCCTATATTAGACAAAGAATGAAAGTAACAATAATGTTAACATAAAAAAAGCTGTAAATAAAAGCATAATGACATGTTATCCACAGCATCAATGTAATGTAAAGGAAGAATTAGAATTGTCTCGTAATTATAATAATTGTTAGTCAAGTAATCAAAGAAGTATGTACGATAGAAAAAGGAAATAAATAATAAATTACCAGTTGTCATTAATAACATTAGTCTTGAATAAACAAGGTTAAAAAATGTAAATTTGTATCAACTTAATACACCCATTGTTGCTACAAATAATAAAACCACGTAACCTAAATACAGGTACTTTCCACCTAATTTCATATTTAATAGCAGGTAAAACATACCAAAATCAACCAAACCAAAATATTTTGTACCCCAAATCAAGTAGAAGTAATAAGGTTTCTACCAATACCAATATCAGATACCAAGAGTAATTTTTATATAAGAATGTAAGTAAAGAAGGTGAACAAAACCAGCCAAAATGAGATTCACTAAGTGAAACATAGACAAAACCACATTTTAATGCTAAATAGAAATAACAGACGAATACCTATGTCATAAATAAGATATAATACCACTATTATAATAGCATAAGAGAATTATAAGCGAGGACATAATGTGTAATAAGAATAATTAAGCACACCTGTCATGTGACACCAGGTGTAATTACTATTATCCAATGCTATACGCTAAGGAACAGACTAGTGGGTTAAAAACACAAGACTAACTATCAATATACTACTACTAGTAAACTATTCAAACTAAATAATAGTCTAAAAAGACAATAGAATCCCAAATAAGAGTTAAAATAAATGTAGACCTCATAGTTCAGGTCATATTAATGACAAAAATACCAAGGAATAACAATACATTCCAGACAAACAAAGACTAACAGTAGTTGTAACAACTTAATGTTTACAACTGGGGTAATACAGAAGTTACCCAGATACCTTTTATTATAAATAATTTGTAAATACAATTGATAGACTCATAGGCTAAGTCAATGATAGCATAAGCACTATATTTTGTCATTAGGTATAAGTAACAGATAAGTGAGAAGTGTGGGAGGACTTGGAAGGCATGCCCACAAGGAGGGAGGTATGATTGCCATTAAATAGTTTTAATTTAAGAATAAATACAATTAATAGTGAACAGTGTAATGTGATAATCTCAAACATTAACTCCCTTAATAATGAACAGAAGCACACCATGAGTGGACTCAAAATAAAGAGCTAAGTGTTACCAATACAGTAATAATAAGCTTAGATTTTAAATCTATGCCATAATAAGAAAGTTATTACAATTATAAGATATTTGTGTCAAATCGAGCAAATGTTTATAATCTCCAAACCAGCCGCCCCACGCTAATAACAACAATTAAAATATTGCGCGGAGGGGGTATGTGCATCAAATTAAAGATCGTCAAACAATCAGATTCAAGAAATTAGCCAAATTTACAACGAACTCAAGACGGAACGGCAGAGAGAGATGCTTTTTCGAGAGACTTTATCATCAACTTCAGAGGAAGGCAGACGGCTACTCGACACCGCTAAGAAACAGCTGTTCACATAATTTGTGCGCGTCACCGTTGTAAACAAAGCAGCATAACCTCAATTTGTGCCAACATAACTACACTAGTGTTGAAGGTGTTTTAAGTGTAACAGTGCGTAATAAGGATTGCTAAGTTTATAATCCATAGCAATTCCGGGATTTAATTTAAAAAAAAAAGTGAGTACAGTGATTTTTTCAATATTAATTAAGAATTTGAAAGACGATATAATCGAACCACATTCCAATAATGTGTGTAAATAAAGTATGTAGATTAAGGTGCATTATTAATATTATTCAATCAACAGGACTAATGACAATCCTCAATTTAATTTGAATATTATATTTTTAAGAATTTTGCAAACAATCAATCATTTATTATGTATAAATACTTAGTGTGATATAACCACACCTGATTAAAGTTGTTGTTTACTAAATATAGATCAAACCAACAAGAATTCATAAACGATTGAGAATTGTCAACTGTATGAAACAATTAACGAAAGTTAATAAAAAATTCCAATCTATTTATGTTTTGTAATTTAGGAAGAGTCTACTACTATTACTATTTAAATATTTATGTATATTATGAATAAGAAACTAAGGTTGTCAAGCTATATAAAAACTTACAACTATACAATTACCTTTTTGTAGAGTCAAATGATGATTCAGATGTTCCATTCAACAACACTGTTTCAAAATATTGTTTTATTGTTCACATTTTAAATGTTTTATCAAGAGTTATGTTAACGTTAACAAACGTTCTTTAAATCATTTATTGTCGATTGGCTAATAATTTTGTTAACCTAAAATGTCCAAAGCAGGCATGGTTATAATTTTGAATGTTAATTATTAAGAGATGATTGAATTGTAATCGTCTTCAAACTGCCTAATAACGGTAGAATAAGAGTTCTAGTAAATAATTTGGTATTCTGCAAGCTAAAAGAACCCACATATGAATTAACTTATTTTAACCAAAAAGCATTCTAACCATACACTGATATTGTAAATCAGTTTTACCACCCTGAGACAAATTTTATAAAACAAACAACTCATGTTATTTTAATTTGAATTAAAATAGTTAATGCTACTTCAGATCATTATAAAGGAGTGTTAAACAGAATAAATTATCATTTTATACGAGCAAACGGAGTCAGTTAGTTCATTTCAATAGACTAGGCTTACAGGATAGGTGAACGACTCTTATTGGATAGCCCGACACGCCGCGGCGAATTTGAATACGGTAAGTCAATCTACAGATTAGATTGCTACATCGACCCTGCGAGATCGGCAAGACTCACCACAAGTAAGTGATCATTCTTACAAAATATTTATGCTTTTAGCGAGGAATCTACAGTACGTCACCATTTCTCCTAGTCGACGGAAGAATAACCATTTAAAATAAATTAACCGAAGTTGAAAACACTTCGCTAACTAACTTCCAGTGCATTCATCGGATTCATTTACATTGGATTCAATGTTAGATTGAATTGAATTAAATAAATCAATAAAAATAATAAAACTAAACTAAAAGTTATTGAAATTTTAAAACAAAATAAACGGTCATTAGCACCCCGTAAACGGTTACGTTACAACGTGTAGGATTGCGAGCTCTTGCATGTATCGCAATC
This sequence comes from Magicicada septendecula, assembly GCA_034769895.1. Classification (NCBI taxonomy): domain Eukaryota; kingdom Metazoa; phylum Arthropoda; class Insecta; order Hemiptera; family Cicadidae; genus Magicicada; species Magicicada septendecula. Next base: position 73,802,215 of record CM068373.1, on the reverse strand, counting down.
GAACAAGTGTAGTTAACTATGAATGATTTTTTTATCATTTCTGTAAGTTTGAGACATTTTTATTTTGTTATTTTCTGTGTGATTGTGTAATTGTGTAGTACCGATCGCAGGTCAGGAACAGTTTCTAATTCCCCAAACAGCCGCTTGCTCTTGGCCTGGGGCACTGTTTACCGTGTCAATATAATTTATGGCGCCTCTGGGATTGATCGGATCAGACAGGCTACCTGTACAAACCGGCTCACTGTAACATGAGCAAACAAACACACGGATAGTTGAACGCAGTTAATCAATGTGTTCAAATAATCAGTTCATTTAGTAGTGCGATTGCATTGTCCAATTCACTGGAAAGCGTGTAACAATTTAGCTGTAGAGGTTACATGTTTTCGCAGTGCTTAGACTTTCTAGACTGTTGTCATGTCTAAACCCATTTTTTAACTGTGCTGTACGTTGATCACTAGTGAGTTACCTGTACCTGCGTTAGTGTAGGCGTTTCTGCAGAAAATCACATTTCAGTTGCTACGTTGTTCAATGAAAGTATACATTTGTTGTGACTAATAAATAATTTGTATGTATTGCTTTTTATTGCCGATACAGTGTCCTATATGAAGAAAGCTGTGTCAGCTTTGATACACATTACCTGCGTTGTGCATGCTCTACACAGAACGTGTGACACTATCCGATCCTTGTATCCTAATGTGAACAGATTAGTACCACGGAATAAAATGTTTGTTAAATCTTCTGAGAGAACTGATCTTATCCTAACTATCCATTACGACCAGCACCCATTGTCACTCGCTGGGCGACTTGGCTTTCTGCAGTATCATATTATGTAGAGAATGTTATTGGTATTAAATCAGTTATTGACCAATTGGACAAAGATAATGCTTCATCAATAGAGATTCTTCAATATCTGTTAAAGACAGAAGTGTAAGAAATAAGTTGTTGTATTTCTGCTAATATGAGTTTCTTGTGTGATTCGATAAAAAAACTAGAAACACAACAAACCTCTTAACAGAAATTGTTTATTACTTTGTTGCAAGCAATATCAGTCCTATCACAGGATCCAAATTGAAAACCTTAATATAAAAATTCAAAGTTGTGTTTGGAAAACACTGAATTTGAAATTGTAAATAAAATTTCCCCAAGTTCTAGGATGTCATCAAGTGGACACTGAAAATTCCAATCATTCGACAGCTCCGAATTATGTAAAAATTTTATAAAAATACAATATTGGATATTAGATTTTACAAGTAATGTAACAGGCATTGTTATATCTGATTTGTGGTTTCTGTAATGAGCCAGTTGATTATAGAATACAAGACAGGACAAATAATATTAAAGGTAAATATATTTTTTAACCAGCTCAAATACAAACATCCGATCCGATCCATCCGATCTGACGATGAGCTGTGAAGCTTGAAAGCGCTAATCGGAATACTTTTTCTCTAGTGTTAATTCTGTTTGCGATTATAACCACTAACACAACTTTCTTAATTAAAGCTCAAATACAGACAATCCTACGTATGAAACTGGTTATATGTAAAATCGGAATGCTTACATGAGGCAGAGAGTAGATAGTAAATCGTACGTTTCGGTGTGGTGTACACATTCCTCAGCGAGGTTTAACTACAGAATGTCGTGAACAGTTGTAACGGATTTTTTCACAGGTTGGTGGAATGTGTGGGGGGAGGGAGTTGGCGCTGGGATTCAAAATATAGTTTGGCTTGTGTATGATTGTGTCAAATAGTACGTGTGATTTAAAGTGTACTTGGTGATTTAATATGTTGTTTGGTTGTAGTGTTTGATGTTATATATTTCATACTGTTCAGCCGTGTTGAGTTTCCTACTTTTTGGTAAGTAGTGTAGCATTTAAAGTATAGTAGGAAACTCAACACGCCTGAACAGTATGAAATATATAAACACCACACACTACAACCAAACAACATACTAAATGACCAACTACACTTTAAATCACACGTACTATTTGACACAATCATACACAAACGAAACTATACTTTGAATACCAGCGCCAACCCCCTCCCACCAACCTGTGAAAATATCCGTTACAACTGTTCACGACGTTCTGTATTTAAACCTCGCTGAGGAAGGTGTACACCACACCGAAACGTACGAGGAGATTAAGAAACGTAAGTGTTCACAAGTGAACGTTCAGTTTATCACTAACATCAAGTGCGTGAATGAAGAGGATGAACCATAAAAAAAAAGAAATGCTCTGACCTAGAAATATTACAGAAAATGAATTAAAATTTTATCTGGGACCAAGCCAAGCGTCCTATAAAAAGTCTAAGAAATTGAACAAGGGAACAAAACAAGCCGAACAATCAAGAAGAACGGAAAGGCATGAAAATACTACGACTGACAGACGTCCATCTCGATCAAGGAAAATGGACAATTAGGAAAAAACGCAGTTTTCACAAGACATGAAACAGACAGATGTTCGAAAAGAACATTGCGTGGTAAAGGAATTGTCCAACGAGAAGAGTATGTTATTTGTCGATGTACGAGCAAGAATGAGTCTGATAATGCAGAATAACTGGTGAAGGAAAAAAGGGACTTCAAAAAGTGAAGGTAGCTGTGTCATCATAGCCTATGAGTGGCTGAAAGTAAGGAAAGGTCATTGAACTTTACAATATACATTTTTGTTATTAATGGACCTTGACAGCATGTACAAAAGGTGACACAACCATTTTCTGTCAGAACCAATATTTTCTTTTTTCCCTTAGTTTCTTTAGTCTATTTGCTTTAGGAGTTCAGCCTTTGCTTTATATAACACTACCGTGTACAGTTTATTACTGTTTTTTTTCTGAAACAAGAGAATGTGTGCTCCCTGCACTGAATACAGCACACACTACGTACCCTGTAGATAGTAGAGAAAACAAGGCATATAAAATGACAATAGCTTATAACAAACAAAGCTGACAAACGATAGCAATCCTCACAGGACACAACAAACCAGCCTGACGTTTACACAGTCCCTTTACTGCAGGTGGCATATCTCTGTTATTGTTCATCCTTTACTGACGTAAACGTGCCTCAATATATACACAGGTTGCCATACACTGTTCAAAACAATCATTCCACAGTTGCCCACAACTATGAAAAAGTCGTCCTGGAGAGATTTTAAGCAAGAACTTGTTAAATAATATAGTTACGCCATTACAGAACGTTCTACATGTTTCTAGGTTATCCCAGCAGAGCGCAGCTGTAATGTTGTGTGCGTACGTGACACTTAACACGCGAGGACAGTTACGTAATACGGAACATTCTCGTATACTCGATAGTGTTGTTCGACAAGCTTCTTTACTAGCCCAACGGTGCGTGTTTCAGCCAAGGCCGCGCTGAATTATCCTCTAGAATTTTCAAGTGGTTGTTAAGGACGCATATTATGGAACCCTGTAGACTATAAACAGCGCACACCTGCCGTTTAGTTTCAATTATTGTCGGGCGATTTACACAGTGCGTCTCAAGTAGTGTATTAGTGAAAACTGATTATAGTGCGGAATTCTTTATAGTTGACATTATTATTTGTGTGGAGAGATTTGCTCAAATTATTGCACGTGTATAATCTTGTTGAATAATTTGTTGATTTCAAACTGTAAAGTAAGATTAATTAAAACTAATGATTAGTGACTTAATATCAGTGTCTTGTACTTTGTTTTGCACTGCACCATACGAAGACCAAGAAGACGTCGTACAATACATTCCTTTTGATGCAGCTGTATCTAAGAGAAGGAAATACTAAAATGTTTTTCTACAGTTGGGTATTTTTATCTCTTTTATAGGCCACTCAAATGGAGTGAATAATTTACTCTCCTTTGAGAATCTGTTAACTGAATGAAATGTATACAGTATATGTTCAGAAATGTTTCCTATAGTGTTCGTTTTTAGTATATCTCTTCATGTGTCGTTTCATGTTCAATCATAATGTCAACAGTCCTGTCTGTGACATTAGAATGTAAAAAAGTCACGTAATAAGAAGCATAACAAGTGTAAACGTACAGGTTCGCTCGTGAATATTTTGTGTGTATGTGTGTGTACTTGAAAAATAAATAATTAATAACGTTGTGTTAATGGTTATAATCTCATCACTATAGAAACAATTTTCCGATCTGATTATGCAAGCTGTGACACTTAAAGCACGCCGAGAATTGTCCCCATAGTGGTGTGCAACAGTGTTATTTATGTTTTTAATCAATAATTACATAAGAATAAAGTGAGAAGGTATATAAACTTGTGCATTTATTTTTCCTTCTGTACAGGTGTTAAGTAAAAGTAAAAAATGTGAACCTAAATATCACAGCAATCGACAAATTTTAAGCCACAATCATTATTTAAATATCGGTATGGAGAACCATACATGACTTACATGTTCTAAGATTTATATTTAAAATAATTTTCGAAATGAAATATTTCCATAGAAACTACTTCTTTCTACTTACTGCTTCAGCCTTAACCACAGTACTGTGGTCACTAACGTATACCACCTCACGTTATCGCACTCGATTTTCACTGATCATGGAAGTCGATGGCACTGCCGAAACGTCTGGTTTTGCAGAAAACATTGGTCTACGGCCAAACAGGCCGGGAAGGAATTTAAACCACAAACTACTTCTTTGTTGCCGATAACGTAGTACATATATAAAATCCCCTCCCCCTTCAACTATAATTTTCGTTTATAGAAAATTACCCCAACCCCGTTCAACTAGCCTCTTCATTTATATATATTTCATTTACGTTTGTACAGTGGATTATTAAGATCTCCTTATCAGGATACTTTATTTATCAAAATTAAGTATTTTACTCTTGTTACAACAAAAAAAGTTTCTGGTAAACTACCCTTTCCCGTACCCGATCTTCACCAAAATCAACAGGCCTTGAGTCCTCTACAAACTAGGCACATATGTAAAAAATTATTTGATTCTGTTTGAATTTACGGCAGATATCGTTCGTCATGAAAAAATTTCTCTTGTTTCAACATGAAATGTTGCAGGTAAACTACTCCTTCCCTTAACCGATCTTCACCAAAATCAACAGGCCTTGAGTCTACAATTTAGGGATGTATGCAAAAATTTATTTGATTATGTTTGAATTTACGGCAGTTATCGTTCGTCATAGAAACAATTACTCTTTTTAAAACATAAAACGTGGCAGGTAAACTACCCCTTTCCCTTAACCGATCTTCACCAAAATCAATAGGCCTTCATTCCTTTACAATTCAGGAACGTACAAAAAAAAATATTTGATTCTGTTTTGAATGTACGGCAGTTATCGTTCCTCATAGAAAAAATTACCGTTGTAAAACATAAAATGTTGCAGGTAAACTACCCCTTTCCCTTAATTGATCTTCATCAAAATAAACAAACTTTGAGTACTTAACTATTCAGGACAGTATGAAAAAAAAATATTTGATTCTGTTTGCATGTACGGGAGTTAACATTCGTCATAAGAAAAATTACCCTTGTTAAAACATGAAATGTTGCCGGTAAACTACCCCTTCCTCTTAACCGATCTTCACCAAAATCAAAACACCTTGAGTTCTCTATAATTCAGGGAGGTATGAAAAACATTATTTGATTCTGTCTGAATTTACGGCAGTTATCGCTCGTCATAGGAAAAATTACCCTTGTTAAAACATAAAACGTTGCCGGTAAACTACCCCTTTCCCTTAACCGATCTTTACTAAAAACAATAGATCTTGAGAACTCTACAATTCAGAGCTGTATGGAAAATATTATTTGATTCTGTTTGAATTTGCGGCTGTTATCGTTTGCCATAGAAAACAATCTACACACAGACACATAGACAGACAGACAGACACACAGACGCTTTTCGAAAAATGACTTTTCTTCATGTTTTGAGGGTAGTACAATCAGAATCAGCAATTATCTCGAACACGATTTTTTTTCGCCATCACCATACTTCCATTTCCTTATGGAACATGGAAGTTAAAAAAACGTATAATGTAAAGCAAGCCTGGAGAATTTATAATCAATAGTTAATTCCATATTAGGGTCCTATCTGTTTAAACAATGAAGTTGTAGAAATAACAAAAAATGTTTCAAAAATATGCTTTTCGTTAACATGCTTTTAAAGGATTACCCTAACCAACCACGTAAAAATGAGCTCAATAACCCTATTAATGAACTTTAAAAAGCACTAACATCCAAAGCAGAAAAACTTGTTTGTCACGTACCAAAAAAATTCTAAATTTATGTTTAGCGAAAACAGCGTAAAAAGTGAAATAAGAAATATTTAAATATCGGTACGTAAATGTCTGTGTGCCTGTGTTCTTATGGCGAACGATAACTGCCGCAAATTCAAACAGAATCAAATAATGTTTTGTATACATGCCTGAATTGTAGAGTAATCAAGGCCTATTCATTTTTGTGAAGATCGGTTAAGGGAAAGGGGTAGTTTACCTGCAACATTTTATGTTTTAACAAGAGTAAAGTACTTAATTTTGATAAATAAATTTTCCTGAAAGGAGGTCATAATAATCCACTGTAGAAAGGTAGATGAAATAACTATAAACGAAAAGGGTAGTTTAAGGTGAGGGGGTAATTTTCTATAAACGAAAATGATAGTTGAAGGGGTTGACACCACTAGTATCTATGCTATCGAAAATCTCATATGTTATCGAAAATCTATAAATGAAAATGATAGTTGGTGACACCACTAGTATATATGTTATCGAAAATCTCATGTAAATATAAATCATAGAATTCTATTCATAATATACTTTACAAGTAAATTGCGACGCTCCTTTACTGATAAACGACAAACATTAATAAAAATTGAAATCTTATCTCCACAGAAAAAAAGACAACTTACAAATTTTAAGTATTTACATTACGTAGCTAAATAATTTTTTTCAAGTATTTACAATCCGCTATGTGCCGCGTAAAAAGATAATAATCTGAAATTGTTTACTTTTTAATCTTCTCAGAGGCCAAACAGAAGAAGTCAATTTTATTATACTAAAATAACTTTCATTTTAAGCTAAAATTTTTTTAATGCGTCAGGCGATCTTTCTTAACAGTAATTACATCTCTTAGCTGTCTTAGATATCTTACAACATCAGTACGAAATTTTTGTTCAATAAGGTTAACAGTATGGAGTTATAATTCTTTAGATTTTATTCTATTACGCTGTAAGTCACATATTTATTTTATCTTTTCTTATTATACACAAGAAATACGTGACTGTTGATGAAGTAAATCATATGTATCATTATATCTGTCATGGTTTCCAAGGCTACTGTTCGAATTATGAGTTGTTGATTGAGACCACCGTATAGGGCAACCAACCCTATGCCGGCTTTTATCAACCTTCTCTGGTCTAGACCCGTCATGTTCTGTTATAAGACTACCTCGAAAAGGTTGTGACGCACGACGTGGTGGTAGAGGCTCTGGTCCAAACGAAACTGTATTCCTCATATCCTACTCCTGGATGTGAAAACATCCTAAGCTAAACATAGCGAAAACAATAACACGCAAGGCACATACTGACAGCTGGGAAGAATACGTATCTAATATCAAAAATGATGTACATGGTAGAAAAAAAACAACCATATAAAATTATTAAACATCTTAACAAAGATGGAAAGGATGCATCTAGATCGAATATTATTGGTAAAGAAGAATGGGTTGAACATTACAAGAAACTTTGGTTTGACTGCAACATCAAAGAAGAAAAAGAAGAGGGAATGGACATACAAAACATTACACTACACCAGATTACATTGGAAAAATTAAAAGACCCTATCGCACGGCTTAAAGTCTTGGGTCATAATGAGCAAAGATGAACTGAAGTTACAAACAGCAGAAATGAAATGTTTGAGATCACTTAAAAGGTGTAATAGACGAGATCATAAAAGAAATAAAAAAATAAGAAGTGTTTTAGACATTTTTGCAGTTAATGATAGGCTTAAAGAATACGGGAGGAAATGGATTCAACACATCAATTGAATGGAAGAAAGTAGAATACCGAAGATAGCGAAAGATTGCAGCTCTTGAGGGAGAAGAAAAGTTGGTAGACCTAAGAAAAGGTGGACTGTGGATAAGGAACAGGCCGCTAAAGCCTAAAACCGTTAAGAAGAAGATGATGATGTTAACTTTTTTTTAAATGAATGTGTAAAGGAAACACATATAATTCAAAAATAAATTACCCTGATAGTAAAGTATGTAATAAAAATATCGGTATGGAGAACCATACATGACTTCCAACTTCTAAGATTTATATTTAAATTCATTTTCATAAAATCTACTTCGCTCTACTTCTTGCTTCACCCTTAACCACAGTACTGTGGTCACTAACGTATACCGCCTCACGTTAGCCCACTCGATTTTCACTGATGATGGCTGTCGATGGCACTGCCGAAACGTCTGGTTTTGCAGAAAACATTGGACCACGGCCAAACAGCCCGGGAAGTAATTTTAACATCAACCTACTTCTTTGTTGCCGACAACGTAGTAAACATATAAAAAATTATCCCCTCCCCCGACAACTATCATCTTCATTTACAGAAAATTACCCCATCCCCTTCAACTACCCTTTTCGTTTATAGATATTTCATCTACCTTTCTACAGTGGAAAATTTATAATATTTAGATTTATGTAAAAAAATAATGTTCCTAAAGTTACTAGTACATGTTATAGAACAGAACGACTATTGAAGCAGACACTACTCGTTTAATGATATTCAGATTAACACGATATCTTGCAAAAATGCGCGGACATAATATCAGGCCCCACCTTGTAGCTCCCCAAGGTTCCTCGTCACATGCTACATTCTTACGATAAAGTTACTGCTAGACGTAAGATGTACACTTTCATTATGGTATAATCATGAGACTTCTGTGCAGTAAGGTACAATCCTACAATAGCTGCATCCAGCGAAGTGATGGTTCTTCCAACTTTTTATATCCATGACCATAGAAATTTAGATTGATTTTTATTTTAACGAATTTATGTCTGAGAAATTACTTGTGAAAGTGTTCAACCGTCTTCACAATCCCCACCAATTATATCAGTGCTATACCGGTAAGGCAATAGTTATTCCCTAATCGAGAAACTCTATTGCTACAGAAGGCTGTGACCTTTTCCTTAGCATCTCGTATTTGTAAGAATACACCGCCAATCCCAACTTCACTTCCATACATGTCAGTGGCAAATCGTTCACCAGGAAATGGATACGCTACGGCTAGTTCAAACACAGTTTTCCATAGACATTCTTTCGTTCAGAGCTTCTTCAGTCTGCTCGTTCTGAATAAAAGGCATTCTTCCTTTGATCAGTCCAGTTAGTGGGTTAGACAGTCTATGATAATTGTGAACAAACTTTCTGTAATATATTCACCGTCCTAGGAAACTGCACATCTCAATTCTGTTAATCTGTACAGTCATTTCTTTGCCATTTGGGGTGTGTCTAACTGGGTTCTTACAAAACGCTCTTCCTCTATAAATAGGTAGACTATATTTCGTTGAACACCTGTTTACTACTTAAAGTGTAAGTTATAAAGCCGTCTAAATGGAATCTTTTGAATTAATTTTTATAGAAACTTATAAACAACGGCAAGGTTGTACTTAATCAATGTAACATATATAAAGGCCTAGTCTTATATTTTTTGAATAGACGAGATATTTAAAATAACAAAAATTCTGTTTTGAGAGACCGAGGAGGGAATAAAAATTATCGACAAAAGTTATAAGATTCAAAAAAATTAAGTGAACAAAATTTTGAATATGAAAGAAGATAATATTGAGAAGACTTACAGTTACAATGCGTGTTATATAATTTTATGTTCTAGTGACAGTTACAGCGCTTTGAGTTACTAAGAGAGTTGTTGACTCGGTTTAAATATTAACGAAAACGCAACATGGTCTGATTGACATCTTGATTCAACATGTTTTATTCAGTAGCAATGACAATTTATATGGCACTGTAATAAATTATGATTTACTAATTTTTTTAAACAAAAATCCGGTGTTCATTATACGAGGGTCATTCAATAAGTAGACAAACAAACACCTGTGGAGCAAAAACTTTTTATTCAATCAATACAATTTTTTTTACTTTACAACGTAATCACCAGCAACGTCTGTGTACTTGTCCCATCTCTTTACAAGTTTTTTTATTCCCTCAGCAAAGAATTCTTTACCTTGATGTCGAAGCCAGTTTTGGACTTTATCTTTCACTTCTTCATTGCTGTTGAACTTGACACCACTCAAAGTCTCCTTGAGTTGGCCAAACAAGAAAAAGTCAGATGGGGCAAGGTCAGGGCTATAAGGGGGATGAGGCAGGATTTCCCAACTTACTTTTTTGTCAAGCGTCAGTTTTTCCGTGTGTGGGCGGGCATTATCGTGAAGAACAATCACACCTTTCCTCTGCCATCCCGGACATTTCTTCTTCAATGCAAGCTTAACTTTGTTCACAATCATGTCAGAATGGTAGTGACTATTCATGGTACGCTGGTCTTGTAGGTAATCACAGAATATGGGCCTTGGGAGCTCCAAAAGATGGTTAATATCACTTTTCCAGCCGATGCCTGGGTTTTGAAAATTTCTTTTTGTCGGTTGAACTGGGATTCTTCCACTCCATGCTTTGTCGCTTTGACTCAGGTTCAAAATACTGAATCCAAGTTAGTGGTTATAGTGATTCCAAATCCAAAAATCTTATAACAGAACGCTGTTCTTCGAAAGTACTCTCCTCAAGAGGACACGCCATCGTAAATAAAACTGTATTGGTTAAGTTTATGCAATATATTATTGAACAGCTGATCAAAAATCACAACGACGTTGCCAGGTAACACTCCTGAAATTTTCAATCAGCTCCTACAATTAATTTCTTTTCTACAACTGTTTGTCTGTTTACTTATTGAATGACCCTCGTATATAGACGCATACTGGATCAGTTTTTATTACATATTTTACTATGAGAGAAACTTATACTTGTATTAGGCTATAATGTGTTTCTTTCACATACTCATTTCAAAATATGCTTATCTTTTACAAACTAGAAAAATTTCGTATTTATAGTTTATAATAAGAAAATATGAATCTAAAATGATGTAAGCTAAGAAATTAATATTCGTATTATTGTGTATTATTAGGACGATTGAGTGGAATGTGTTCTTTAGGCAGTGACTATAATTATAGAACACCACAGAAAACTATATACTCAAATTTTGTTATGCCTTCTCTTAAATTACTCAATTCTATTACTATAACAATTGTAATGAAACAGTTTCCTAATAAATACTACTTACATAAAAAGTAATAAGAATAATCAAAATTAAATATTGAAAAGAATGCGTTACACTAACATGCGTTAATCACTTACACATCCATTAATACACTCTCTTAAGAGCACGTTTTATCACTTGGATTCGACGAGCTCATCTGCCCACTGTGGCCAGGTGTTACTCTTTAAAATAGCTATCAGGGATATTTTTGTGTTAATAATGTTTGCGACAATGTTCCATTTGTCAAGAGAATAGTCGGGGGCGTCTCGAAAGGGATGGCAGCACCTGTAATTGCCAGAATATTCCGAAGTGTGCCGTACAGCCAACCTCTCGATACAAAGACTAGTAAACATATTGTCTATTGCATCGACGTAAAACTTAACCAAGTTTGTCCAGAACAGGCAAAACCTCAATCATGTTTCGTGTAAGTTCACCTTTATAAATTTTGTAATTTTCAGATCAGTTTCTCGCCAGTAGCAACGAAGAATCCAGGTATACTTCTTGGATTCCATCGTGTATTTAGGCTTTACGTACGGTTTTCTTTATCGTTTATGAAAAACTTATTTTTTTAAACGGCAGGGTGGTTTGATCTATTGTCAGTTACAAGTGATATAAGACGTATCCTTCGTATTGCTGCGTGTAGGTGAAAGACAACTACGTCACACTTAACGCGGCTTCATTCCAGGCTGTTCCAGACGGCACCTACTACTAGCGAATTCCGAGCCCTTACGCAACGCTTCTCGAATCGTCGCTGGGAAAGTGGTAGATATTTCAGGAACCCATACGGCTTTTATATAAGCGTCAGAAGCCGGGCTATCAGTTTAACTTAGACCTTGCGATATTGGAGAGCGGAAACGTATCACACAGTTCCAGGTGTCCTCCCCTCGAAGCATCGGACAAATGATAAGATTATTAAAATTTCTTTGGGGGGGGGGGGCAGGAGCGTTAACATCTTTCCTTATGGCTATCACAACCTCCAAAAAGATTTGTATTTAACACGGGAGGAGATAAATGTATTCTGGTGTGAAGAAAATGTACATATATCTGATGTACAGAAATACTTCTCAGTCCAGCTACTCATAAAAAAACTAACGTTTAGCAGCGAACTAACGCAAGTTGTCGCGAGTGTCGCTACAGTAGTCAGGATCAAAGTCAAGATTTGTATAATATTCGAGATGGTCCGCATAGAGTATCGGGTGGTTCCATGCACTCTTTAGTGGCTCTGTTTTGAGTTTCTGTATTGAGACTGATAACGGAAATTTTTATTTGCCAGTGAAGGATACTTGCAGAGACGGTGCCGGGAACATTTGACACGGATTGTTTGACCTTGAACTTAGCCCGATTAATTCTGGAATTTTCAGGTCGTGTACTGCGTGTTTACAAGGCCTTTCGGGAATAGATCCTTGCTACATGCTTACTGCGTGCTCGGGTGTCTCTCTCTACACCACGGCAAGTTCCCAGGTGTGAGGTTCTACTTGGTGGCATCTCCCCCCCGCCGCTTATAGGAAACGAGTCGTGAGACGGCGGCCACGTAAAATATGGGTACCGTAAAAGGCGAATCTGATGCTTTGAACTTGTAACCGAGAAGAAAAATTTCAATATCTCTATTGACTATGAATTAGGGTTTATTTGATTTAAAAAATGCAAAACTATTCAATTGTTGTCTTTGTCAAAATTTGTTAAACAAAAATTTATTTCTTTGCGCTCGCGCGCGCGCGTGTGTGATACATTTTCTACAGTTCATAACTTGCGTTATTGCTCTGTGTTCTCCATAATCAATGACACGTGTATCCCGTATAACGAGGAATCAGAACTGATTCTATTTTGCAACAATTATATAAACACAAGGAATCTTCTGTATAATACGTAATGCATGAAACCTTCCAGTGAATTCTAGTACTCACTTATAACAGCTATATTTGTTGTTATATATTACGCAGATTCTACATGTAGTAGCAAACATATCAATTGCACTACACTAACTAAAAAGAGGAGCTGTCTATAACCAGGAAATGTGTTTCCCGTGTAGGGGAACAATACAAGTATTCTGCTTGTTACAATGCTGTGTCTATTACGCGTTGCTGCCACAAAGAGCAGATAGTGCTATACTGATAAACAATACATTTTGCCGATATTATCTCATTGGTAAAGCCATAGTTGTGACTAGATAGACATTCTACTTCTTACACGGCACAAAATAGAAACTAGTTTCTGTGTAAACGTATTTATTTTTGTTACTGCTAGTATGAGTGTATACCTGTAATAACATTAACATAGCTTTGTCATCATCAGACGTAGCTCTGAACAACCCTTGGTGGGTCTTGGTCTGCTCCAAGAATCGACTCCATTCCTCCCTATTGCATGCTCTGGCTTTCCAGTTTCTTATGTTCAGCTTTCCGAGGTCCTCCCCCATCACGTCTTTGAATCTACTTCGGGGTCTTCCCCTTTTTCTACTACCCACAGGTTTTGGTAGAAAATATGTTTTTCAGGCTGTCCTTCCTCCATTCTCTCTATGTGTCCAACCCACCTTAGCCTGTGAATTTTGATTATCCTGACAATGTCCAGTTCTTTGTACAGATAATATACTTTATAATTATAACGCCTGCGCCACATTCCATTTTCTTGTACTCCTCTAAATATTGTTGTTAGAATCAGTCTTTCACAGCAACCTAGAAGTTTCTCGCTATTTTTTGTCATTGTTCAGGTTTCTGAAGCATATGTCAGCACTGGCCTGAAAAGTGTTTTGTAGATTTTGCATTTCGTGCTTCTTGAGATGAAGCTAGATGTCAGGTCTTTTTTAATCCACGATATGTTTTACTTACAAGATATATTCTTCTTCTTATTTCAGTGTTGGTGTTGTTAGTGCTATTTATCTGGGAGCCAAGATATATGAACTCTTTTACTGCCTCTATATTTTGTGTGCCTATTTCAAGATTTGGAAGGGTTGGGTTTAATTGTAGTTTATATAGCTTTATATTGTAGTATATTAATAAGTAAGCATGTAGTTTATTGTATATTATACTGTTACGACGGTCTCACTGATCGTCGTATGGTACAGTGGAAAACAAATGCACGACACCAATTACGTCACTAATCACCAGCTTTAATTGTCACAATTAAAGAGTTTGAAATTAACAAGAAGTCTCTTACAAAAAATCAAATAAAAATTGTTCACACGCAATAAAATTTCAACTAATATAAAACATAATTCCATTACAATTCTCTCGAACCACTATAAAACACATAACACTTCGCCACCAATAACCACTTAAACGCACAGAGTAATCGCCCGAACGATAACTGAAACTGGACTCGCCGAGTAATTGTATTTATACCCCTCCGAGGTTCCTGAATATTCGCTAATAGGCGTCTACTAGAAAACACTACGCATCAGCTCTACTTAGGACGCAATTGATTGCGGCCTTGACACAGTGCGCGGGGCTGGTGACGTCCAGAAAATCTCCGGAGAGCATGTTGAAATCACGTACGCTACAACATTCAGCCGGATTCTTCTGGAACATTCGATAAACACGTAGATATTTCTGTAATGTCGTAATAATATACACAAAAAGTAAGCAGAGAAATAAATGGTAGTGCCTTTTACGATTCTATGACTAACGTTTCACACACAAATTAAAAATGTTACACTTAACGTATAACGAAATTATTATACCTTAATCTATACTTTAAAGACTAATATCCTTTGTTGAAGGCAGGAATATTATATTTTTCCAACTCCCGAAAACAGATTCTAAATTATGGTAACTGCATTAATTAGTTTAGACAGACAATGGGATAAATAAGGTTTTGAAGATACTTTGTGATGTCCACCTAACTTCATAACAGAACGTGATCAGCTCCGATGAGCAGTGCTTTCTGGTAGAGAAGGTACAAATCACTGTTGAGAAATAATCACATTTTCACCACCGAATTCTCTAAAAATGATTGCCTACCAGTGTTAATTATAAAGACTAAATCTTTTTTCTTTTCTTGTCAGCTAAACAATTATTAAGCTATAATTACGCAGTTGTTAAACAATTTATTATACCTTTTCTCAAATTAAGTGTATTAAACAAAGGTGTATATTACATAAATATGAAGATTAAAGCAGATTCATAGTAGTGACTAAATCGATAAACTAAAGACTGGTTTAGTATCCGATGACAAACTCTCTGATTTTCTATTGAATGTGACAGCCACCTGTTGCTGCTCCCTTGTCTTACTCCTCAAAAGGACGTTCAACATAAATACACATTGTCTTACACAACATCACGACTAAACTAATGCTTTATTACGAATACTTGAAAACATATAATTTAGTAAATTTTCTTACAAATATGTTCAAAAAATTTACACGGATTCTTCTGTTTGTGAAAAACAGAATTTCTGTGCAATCAACAAAAAACACATACACATAAAATTTTAAATAATTTTTTTGTATAACTTAAGTTTCAAAAGATATGATAGCAGCCGCAATAATAAAGGTTAAACATTAGTTTACTTTTTTCCAAATGAGGGATATTCCTTTCATATCTTAAAAAACAAGTGTACTGGTAAGTAGATGTTTTTGGTTAAAGTAATGTCACTTCACAACAAATTTGCCAGTTAATGGCTGCTTGTTAAATTGGATTTACAGGTTAAATTAATATCCTGTACCAACAACAAAATTGGAAACAAAATAAAGTCTTTAGTTTCTCAATTTTTATCCTATTTTCGGAAACTGTTAAGCATTTATTAAATAACAGGTTAGGTTAAAAACATGCCATGGTATGAAAATAATAACTTGATACAAACTGTTTCGTAAATGTAGGTATAAAACAGAATTAATATAAAAGTAAAAGAAGATTATGAGTTTGCTGTAAATTTTGTATAGTATAATTACATTTCTGCCTTTAAAAAGTGTAGTAAATTTTCTATGCAAACATTGTCACAAAATATAAGTTCAGGGTAAGTAACAAGTTTAAGGAATTGAGCTTACCCTCATTACTGTGGTTTACTGGCGGTAGACCTATGTCACTGTGCCAGTCCTCTAAGTACTGAAGATGGCCACCGATGGAGTGGCTGAAATGTTTGCGTTTCATAACATCGGACCACGGCCTGACAGCCCGGTAGACAGTAATATTAACAATTAAGGAATTACAGTAAGTTAGCAATTCTGAACACCTGGGCTACAGTGTGTCTTATAAGCCATGCAGCGACGTTGTGAATACGTTGCATATGTTCAACCTTATGTGCGGGACCATCAGGCGAACCCTTAAGTCAGCAAGTACAGGAACACGCATAAAATTCTACAAGGTAATTTCTCTTCCCACAATTGTTTATGGGTCTGAGAATTTAACGAAAGGCCAGGTCAGTCACATCCAAGCAGCTGAAATGAGATTTCTCAGGCACGTGGCAGGGTATACTCTCCATGATCGTAGAAGAAACACAGATATACGTCAGGAACTGAATATTATGAGTATGCTCGACAGGATCGCCCAGTATGGGTGAATAGGTGGGAACATCTATACGGAATGATGACTGCCGCATCCCCAAATATCTCTGGAACTCTAAGCCGAAGGGACGGAAAAGTGTGGGACGTCCGAGGAAGCGCTGGTGTGACCAGCTCTAATCTTTGCCTCTTTTAGAGTAAAACAAAGCATCCTTGGTTTAATCCGTGAAGATGACGATGATGATGATGAAGGAATTTTAGTGTATTAACAAATAACGCAATGGTTAGGAAACTTTTTATTGAGTGCAAGAGAATATGGACAGTCTATAAAAAAAGTAATATTAACTATTAACACTCATATACACATTAAAAGAAGAAGAAGAAGAAGACATACTCACTTTTTTGCACATGGTATGTTGGAAATGTGTGTGTGTGTGTGTGATGGGGGGGAGATGCATGTGTCTGTATGTATAATACTGTGTATATTATATTAGTAAGCATAGTTTTGTTTATTATTATATAATAATATAATGCTTGAAAGTGGATTCTTTTCACACAATCCTGTCACTTAAAAACTAAAATAAGTCATTGTTTGTCTTGTAACATTCAGTCAATATACCAAAGTTACGACATCCCTCCTTCTATATAAAAATTCATAATATAATAATTTGTATGTAACTGAAAAATGAGTTTGCTAAGTTACTACTAAACTGAGTATATTAAATATGTAATTTCCTTTGAGGCTTTTTCTTATTCGGGATCAAAACGTCCCATGACGTTGTCCGATGCCTAATCTCCATTGTTGACTGTCGTTGCAGTCTTCGTCGTTTAGTCCTCTATTGCTCATTGATCTTCTTATGCCATCTTTCCACGTTTTCTTGGGTCTTCCTTTCTTTCTGTGCTTTCTACGTATCCATCTCATTGTTTTCTTTGGTAGTCGGTCTTGTCCTATTCATTGTACCTGTTCGTACCAGATTCGTTGTTTTACTTTAATGCATTCCATGATTGTCTTTTGTACGCCCATTTCTTCTTTGATCGTTTAATTTCGTATTCGCTCTAGCCTTGGAGTTCTAGCAGCTCGTCTTAAAGCATCCATTTCTGTAGCTTCTAACTTTCTTTCCACCTGTCCTTTTATTCTCTATGTTTTGAATAAGTACATCAACGTGCTTTTAATCATACTATTGTATATCATTTTCTTCCTTTCTTTTCCAATTTCTCTGCTCCATAAAATCCCATTCAGTAATCTAATAATATTTTTGCTTTGTTTATTCTTGATTATATTTCAACATTATCGGTTCCTTCTTTATTAAAGTTTATTCCTAAGTATTTGTAGCTGTTGCAATTTTTTATACGTTCATTGTTTTCTAAGTTTAAATCTGTTGTTTCTTCTCCGACACACAGGCACTGCATTTTTTCTATGTTCACCAGTAATCCCAATTTTGCAACTCTTCATTCAGTTTGTGTGTCATATATTACAGGTCTTCGTTTTTATTTGCACATATCACTTGATCGTTTGCAAATTGCAGGGTGTACAAACATGTGTCTTCGTCAATTTCAATACCCATCCTTAGCATTGTTTCTTCCAACGAGTTAGAGCTTTTGCAACGTAAATTTTGAAAAGCATGGGGGAGATACGACAGCCCTGTTGTAATCCCATATTTACTCTGAACGGTTCTGATACTCCATTTCCCACTTTCATTATGGACGTCATATCGTTGGACAAGTTTTGCACAGCCCTGATAAATGTATGGTTGATGTTGGTGTCTTGAAGCACCTCCCATAGTTTGACGATAGGTATATTAAGTGAGTTGCTCTATTTCTTTGTAGTTTCTTTTCAATAACTTGTTTTAGACAAAACACGTTGTCTGTAGACTTACCCGTTCTAAATCTACACTGCCCTTCTTCTTTATAGCTATTATATTCGTTTTCTATCTTATCTCTGATAATTCCTCCGTATACTCAACTAATTGTAGGCCTACTCGTTATCGATATTCCACGATAGTCGTTGCTATCTAGTTTGTCGCTTTTCTTGTATATTGGCATAATATAGGCTGTTTTCAATTTCCGTGGTATATTCTTACCATTCATCCATTTTAAAGACGTACGCTATTGATTCGTATAAGGCTTCTGTCCCATTCTTTAGAAGTTCTGCGTTTATACCACAGGGACCCGGGAATTTTCCATTTCTTTGAGACTTCCTATTATGATTTCAGATGAATCTGTCAGATTTGCTTCTTGAAGATATGCTCTTTTTATACTGATTTTACTCCTTCTTTAAATAAAAATTAGTAGAAACCAGCAAACAAACTAACTGATGATTTACTTTAAAAATTACATGTACCTTAAACATATATACGTTTGAGAGTAATGTTTCTTTTATTTTTATTATTCTGCATATCTGTGACATTGTTATTCTCGTATAAAAATACGTTTTCAACGCATTTGCTGCATAAGAATACCTTGGAAAATACAAAAGATATACTACGTTGTTATATTTCTCATCTCGCATACAGCGTATGAGCACGTTGTACTGTATGCACAGCGAAGTATGCAAAGTGTGTTTATCAACGTAAGGACTGAATATCAATATTAGATGAAAACGAGAATAACAGATAGCGTGAGCTCCGCGATTTACAGAAACCCGTATAGAGTTTCTACTTTCTGCACTATGCAAACAGATATTTTATTTTTTCCATTTGTTTGTATTACAAACATAGTGCCCTCTTCTCTTCATCAATCACAAATGCATATCCGTCATTGATTATTATGGATAAAGAGTGAAACAGTAATTGGCAAACTGTGCAGTAGAATTAGCATAATTGTAGGCCTAATTATAATAGTATAACTTTGTAATTGTAATGGTACAATTTGTAATTTATAGTGTAATTAGTGATTCTTGTAGAAACACTAATAACCGAATGCTGATTCTTCGACAATCGCACTACAATAACTATGGGGTGTAAAAATGAGAGTCATAGTCTCATTAAAATATTT